>JAGQAX010000009.1:20644762-21248839 GCA_019142605.1 Cephalopholis sonnerati | reverse complement strand
TCTTTTCAGCGACAAAGTGACCAATGGAATCTTGCCGATTAATGACCTTTCTGGTTGACTAACGTTGGGTCGACTACTAGGTGGCAGCTGTACTGACTGGACCAGCAAATCTGTATATAATTGATGAAATGCCCCTTGAACAAAGCCTGTTTGAAATTTCTTTTTGTTGTGCCTGTACTGTCTGTTAGTCAAGTTAGATTGGGCGGTTGTGGCTCAGGAGACACAGCAGATCATCCACTAACCGAAAGGTTGGCGGTTTGATCCCTGACTCCTCCAGTCCACATGTCAAAGTATCCTTAGGCAACACTGAACCTCACATTGCTACCCATGGCATCAGTGTGTGCTTGTATATGAATGTTTAAAAAGCAGAGTGGGGGTTGGAAGCCAGGGGTCACAGTGTATGAATGTGTGTGTGAATGGGTAAATGTGTAGTATTGTGAAAGCACTTTGAGTGGTCAAACATCTAGAAAGGTGCTATACAGGTGCAAGTCCATTCAACATTTTCCATATCCTCAGTTCTGGGTATGTGTTGCATTAAAATGAATGACATAATGCAAAGATGCGCCCTACAATTTCTTCCTCAGACACACAACCTGATACAGCACATGTCTCTGCTGGCTTTACCTGTTGGTCCTATTGATATAGCATGCCATTCTGCCATGTACATTAGCACATATTCCTTCACCCGTCTGCCCAGTCACATGCAAACACACACACACATTAGTGTGACGTTATTTGAAATGTTTTACACTGCCACAATTTAATCCAACTTTGCCTGAAGCATCAATAGAAGAAAATCGGCAATTTCATTCTCGTATTTCAACATTCAGTCTTATGGAGTGATTATTGTCTTCACACAAGCAGAGGCTCTGTCACGCATCACAATAACTCTCCTCTCCTTTTTTTCCGCAGTTACACTTTTGTAAACCATGAATAAGACTGTTTTAAATGACCAAAATAAAAATGTAAATATTCTAATCGCTCCCTTGCTTCCTGTTCCAGCCTTGCAGAGGAGTTGTATCAGAAGGTGAAGAGATTATTTGGTGACCCCCATCAGGCCACAGAAGACCTGAAAGCAGAGGTAATTATAACTTCTAATCTTTACTCTTTTGTCTTCGATGTCCCTAAATTAATGATGTTAACTTAATGCTCCCCCGTCTGCTTCCACAGATAAAAGAGAAACTCTCAGACCATGCAGGGAAGCTCCAGGAGGCCCAGGATCTCCTCCACTCCGCCCAGGGAAAGACGAGGCAGGCTGGCTCGCTGGCTGAACAAAACCAGGCTAATCTCACAGCCCTGGAGGTGCAGATTCGCATGAACTCATACACGGACACATATCACAC
This sequence comes from Cephalopholis sonnerati, assembly GCA_019142605.1. Taxonomy (NCBI): domain Eukaryota; kingdom Metazoa; phylum Chordata; class Actinopteri; order Perciformes; family Serranidae; genus Cephalopholis; species Cephalopholis sonnerati. The sequence goes on along the minus strand of JAGQAX010000009.1, from coordinate 21,247,496 downwards.
ACATCCACACACAAGTTTTACACACACAAACTCAGTCAGAAAGCTTGAAAGCTAAATCATCTCTGTACTCACGGTCACTCATTTAAAATCATGTGAACAATTAACCACTATTCAAGCTCACTAATTCAATTCTGTCATGTGAGGTTTTTTTTACTGTGACAAGCAAAGGATAGATAGATAAAAGAATGACAGGAACACTGACAGTCAACACTACTGGGTTCCACACATGACCCTGTCACCAGTTTTTGAGATGAAACTAAATAATTAGCAGGTTTTGAACAAAAGGCTGTGTCTGTGCTCTACATTCTTGTGTTAATAGAATCCATGTGAGTTGGCTGACTTTTATCACCTTAGTTTGAAATGAGTGACAACAGCAAAGTAATGGATTACTGTTGTGGGGGGGTACTCAGCCCATTGTCCTTGTGATATACACACTAGTGCAGTGCCCATTCAGATCGTGCCTGTCATAATGAGGTGATTGCTCCGCCTGTGGTAGTGCTGCTTGCAGCTTTCTTAAGAACTGCTCATCCAAACATCTTCTCACTCAACACTTCACTTCCTCAGGTCCTCAGTAATACACCCGCCTTAACCTTTTATACCCAGCCTTTTTTAATCACTAGTCATTAATACCTAGCTATTTGGACCAGGCTGTTTCAGGCATTCACTCCAAAAGCTCATGCTTGACTGTTTTGAGTTTGCACCGAGCAGTACAGTACATTTCAGGTCAGTTCGGTACGCTTTTTTTGTGTTTCCACTGTGAAAAGTTGTGGATGGTACCAATAGAACCGTTCTGTTCCGTCCCCATTTTTGGTCCCCCCTCTGTTGGGGTACCTAGCACACAGATCTGGTACAAAAGGTGGAGCTGTGAACACTGCAGTCTGTTGATTGGTCAATAGAGGACGGTCACTCTGCTCAGGGCTGAGTTGTGGCTGGTTTTGAGGCTCATGTAACCACTGTTCATACCGTGGAGAGTTTTATTAGTAAACTGTAACTGTAAAATAATGATGTTTTGCTGCCTCTCACAGCAGCTGGAGTCTGAGAGAAAAATAACTTAATTGACAGGGCCGACCGCCAGCGACTTTTAAGGTGTAATGTTAACTTGTAATGTTACTCAATGCATGAGGTGACGACGTGAATCCATCAACACACCTTAAATTTCACTGTTACAACTTTGACCATTACTTTAGTTTTTATATGACATACACTTTCAGTAATGAGTGGATCTTCAAGGGTTTATGTATATATTAATTTTGGCTGGGGTATGTGAACTGCATATATTCTAATCCTCACTCAGAGAAAAAAAAAGCATTGTGAAGTGCCGTTCCTGTGGACTATGGCAACACTAAACCCCCGAGCTTGCCTGAGAAAGACTGAATAAGCATGGAGAGAGACTCTCACTGCAGCCTGTTCTATTTTGTTCTGAAAATGTCTGCGTGCAGCCTCGTTCTGTGGACGATAAACGAGGTGCAGACTTCCCTCTGTGTCACTGGTAAAGAGCAAATACAATGAGTGCTGGATGGAGCAGTGAGCGACAACAACCCCACCCACATTTAAGAGTACTGTTTGCGGTGGAAACTCTAGGGACTAGGTACCATGTGTGAAGGGTTACTGTTGGTTCCAAAGGTACCATACTGAAAGTGTTTGTTGGGGCTGAATAGGCTTGTTTGAGATGAGCCAGGCCTGTGCAGAACCAATCACCAGCAATAACTGACCATGCAGCCCAGTTAGATTTGTGTCCTGCATGATCCCGACTTGCTTTGAGGTCATTCACACATGGGCATAGATAACCTCATGAGATCAAGGCTGGCATCGTCATTAGCACCAGCTGCTGCAACTGCTCTCCATTGACCGCAAGACCCGGGGCTTTATGGCAAACCTCTGGTTGTCAACTGATCAACAAGCATATTAGCTCTTAGTTTGTAGGCTTTTAGTCAAATGCTGTGCAATGAAGGTTTATCTGTTCACAAACAGATCTTGTGTGGTTGATAATAATGATAATAATAAAAGTTATAGCGTGGTCTGCAAACTACATTCAGCCTGCAGATGTATCTAACAGGATGTAAATATGTCTGTGACTTACTGTATATTCTTTAACGGCTGCAGGGCATTGTCCAACTTGATTGCAGCTTTTTGACTCAGCCCTCTGCTGCTGCTTGATCTTGTCTATTTTTCAGTTGAGATGATCTTGAACAAGCCTAATACTGTAGTGAGCTGTACTCAGCATGCTGTTTGGCATTGCAACAGTTAATAGGGTTCCTCTTTTAATACACTGCACAGTTTGTACTTCTGACGGTAGTAACGCACTACTAATAAATATGTCCCGTAGATCTCGCTCGCTGTCAACACTGCACGTCCTTGGGTGCTCAGCAATACAACTGCCAGGTGTGAAGTTAATTGGATGAAACGCTGTTGAGAAAAGTGAAGGACAGACAGACAGACAGACAGCGACTCCTTTCATTTCAGTTAAATAGTAGTATCTAAACTTTTGGGGTTGTCTCATACTCATAAAATATTAAATCCTAAATCTCCTAAAGAATCGTAAAGATTGAAGCATCTAAGCATCTATTCATCTCACTACGTGTTCTTCTTTTCCTTTCAACCCTTTTGCATATGATTCATCATCAAGGAAAGCTCACAGGCAGCACAGATTCCTAATAGAGCAAAACAACAAGCATTCATCGAGATGATTATTATACATGTCCTAGAGGAAACGTTCTGCAGCGATTCCACACACATACAGTGTACTCTCTATCTTTCTCTGTCTTTACATCTGTCTTTGTCTCTCCCTGACCCTGCAGTCTTTTCCTCTATAAAGAAAAGCTTTATTCAGTGAAGAAAGTGGAATACACACAGTATACACACTGGAGTTGTACCGAGTTCATACGTTATTTAATCAGATCACTAATTGTGTGTCCCGTGTGTCCTCTAACTGCTTTTGTTACTTTCAATAACTGGAAATCTTTTTTACCATAAAGAGGTTTTTAGAGCTAATCAGCACAGAAAATAATAATCTCCCTGAGTGATTGCACTGTCTGTCAATATTATGGGAAGCACAGATTCAATTTAGATTTGACTTCAGCGAACTGACCAAAAACACTGGAACAGCCACACAGACTCAAACACAGGCTCTGCCATACTGCTGGTGTGCATCCAAGTGTCTGTGTATTACAGATTAAAAACTTCTATATATTTTTTTATTTATATTTATTGACTGAAAGTACTCATGGGCTGTTCTGTCCATATTGACAAATAGTTCCAGTAGAAGAGACTCTTTGTCCATGATACTTGTAGGTGAAATATACAATCCACTGGGTCGTCTCAGAAATGTTCCTGTGTTGTCAAAAGGTACTCACTGTGGTTGTTTGCTCGTTAGGGCAGAAATTATGAATCGGTTATTTTATCAACCAAAAAAAAATTGGTGTTTTTTTCGTAATCATTTTAAGTCATTTTCCATCTTCTCAAGCATTTTGATTTTCTTCATTTGTCTCGTGTCATACAAATGAAAGATTGTGAGGTTTTGGAACGTTGGTCAACCAAAACAAGCAATTTGATGACATCACCTGAAGCTATAGGACATTGTAATGGGAATTTTTGACTTTTACTCGATATGTTGTAGACCAAACAGTGAATTTATGAATTTAGTTTAGTTTAGTTTATTTGCACGTTCATAGAAAATACAGGAAAAGAAATGTTAAAATTAAAACACTGTGTAGGAGAGGTTAGAAGCTAAAGATGGCTTATGACAAAAAATTAAATAACAGCAATCATACATGAAAAGGATAAAAACAAAGATTGTATAACTGAATAAAAGTTCTAGACTAAGAAGTTATACAAAGTTGTTAAAGATGTACAATTTACAACAATAACAAAAAACAAAAAAAATACAAATTAATCAATGAAGTGTTGAGAGTCTTTGCAAATAAGAGTCCTTTTCAGATGTTTCTTTAATAATAATAATGATGTAGATGATGATAGAAATGGAGGAAGGTTGTTCCATAGAGATGATCCTCTGTATTTCAATGAATATTGATTAAGAGAAGTCTGACAATATGGAAGATTAAAGTCCTTAGAGTGTCTTGGAGAATATGGGTGAACGTTTGAGGAAGACTTAAAAAAGTTCTGAAAAACAGATGATGTACATATTTATACATGAATACACAAGTCTGGTATATGTTCACATTAAAAATTAGGTGGTATTTTCTAGAGAGAGAAACAGATTGTTCTCATTATTTAGCAAAGCTAGTCACTCTCAAAAATTTCTTTTGAATTAGAAAAATCCTATTGAGATAAGGGGGCCATGTGGCAGCCAAGCAGCATTACAATACATAATATGAGGGTAAATTAAGCTATAGTAAAAAGTTAGAATACACGGATGATCAACCAGTGAATAAACTCTACTTAAGATACCAATTTACTTTACAGTCTTTTTACAGACAAGTTCAATATGGTATTTCCAAGTTAGTTTTCCATCTACTATGACCCCTAGAAATTTAAAGTGAGGAACCAAGAAGATAATCAGCAGAATAATAAGTACTGAAAATAATCGTTACTTGCAGCCCTGATGTCCATACGTTGGTACATCAGAATCTTTTTCAGCTATTGATTGTGGTTTGTTCTGTTTTGGGTTTTTTTTGCAGAGAAAGCGCTCTGCTGTGAGTGGGCTGAAACAGGAAGCACAGGAAGTCCTTGGAGAAGGAGAACGTCTATTGGATGAAGCGAACCAGCTTTCTGACAACATCAACAAGGAGATAGAGGTGAAAAAGTCAAGCGAGTAGAAACCTGGTAACTCTTTAAAACCTCAGTCTGCTGTTGATTGGTGTACCTGAGGTCAGGATAGAGGAGTTCGTAGGAGTAGAAGAATATCTCTCTGTGTTTTGACTTTGTCTTTTTGCTCTATTCTTTCTTTGATTCAAATCATTTAATGGCATCAAATCCATAATTACTACCTCAAACAATTAGCAAGGATGCTAACAGAGAACCATTTGAATGGGTCAGTCAAGCAAAGTGAGCAGAGCCTCTGTTTTCTGTCTGCAGGACTTGGAGGGGATGGGAAGAGAGCTGGGTCCTCTTCATGACCAGCTGAACGACAGAGTGACTCACCTCACTGATGGTTTAAGTGACGGCGGCCTGGCTAGTCACGTACAGGATGCAGAGGAACACGCCAAGCAGCTGAATGAATCTGCTGCCATTTTGGATGGGTGAATATAAACACATCACCACACATTTATATATGTTAACACCAGGTAAAGCTGCTTTAGATCGCACTGGTACTAGTAGATGATTAATCAAGTGTGGATTTACAGACAATTAATCCATAATAATTGTAATATTCAATTTATTATATGTATTATTTATCAAATACAACTATAAAACATTAGGACTTTGTTTGTGTTTTCCTCTTCAATGTGCTCGATTAAACTTCTTCTGGTAATTTGGACCATTGATCAAAAACACTTAAATTATTTGAAGCTCCTAAAACATGCGACGGCCAAATACTGATTAATTGATCAGTAACACAAAAATAATAACATTTTAAATAAGGGCTGTCAAAGGATTAATTTTTAAAATATATATATTTTTTAATGGCAGGTTTAAAATCCCATTATTTTACATTTCAAAACAGTTTAAAAATCTATATTATCAAGGTGAGGTAATTCTTACCAGAGTGTCATGATTGGTAATTAAGAAATAAGAAATTTATCTTGTGAGCTTGACTTTTAGATTTATTTCAGATCTGTGCTGCACTGCTGCAACAGTGTGATCAAAGAGACAAAAAAGCAGCATGCAATCAATCCTGTGAGACCCACATACTGTAGTTTTAGAGGGGAAAGGGGATCTTTAGGGGGAGATAGCAGATCAACAGTATATGTCACAGAGAAGTGGTATTTATCACCTGAAAGCTGGAAACCTGAAGATTAATTTGAGATGCAGCTCAGCACTGTGTGTCAAGTTTTTCTTGTCATGAATCTGTAATAAAGACTGCATCCAAAAAAAGTGCTTGTGCCCAAAGCTGTATGGGACTTACATAAAGCGTCTGTAATGCCTGTAAAGGGGAGACTCGTGGGTACCAACAGAGCCCATTTTCATTCAGATATCTTGAGGTGAGAGGTCAAGGGACCTCTGTGAAAATGGTCACACTGTATTTCCCTCGCCAAAATTTGGTCTAACTTTGGAGCGCACGCGTCCTGAGAAGCTGTCATGACATGGTTGACACTACTAGATTCCTCAGGTTTTCTAGTTTCATGTGATACCAGTATCATCGCTCTATCTTTAATACTCACATATCTATGGCCTCTGAAAGACAGGCGGCAGCAAAACAATCAGCATGCGATTAAAAAAGAAAAGTTATCATGTAATGTTACGCCATTAATCACATCACGATTAACGTGTTAACAGCTCTATTTTAATACAAGAATTCCACAAAGACTTATTGTTATTTCCACCCTAAAAACCACTGCACTGTGTTTGTGGTAGAGGCATCATGCAGACAATTCAGGAAGTAAGAAACAAATTCAATAAAATATATGAGGTAATGATGGTAAATCTTGTTTATCAGGCGTGTCCTGCATTCAGGTTTTCATTACTCAAAAGGGACCTGTTATGCTAGTCCTTGTTTCTGTCATATATATGTTACAGCGTCATATGTTCACATTAAACGTGGCTAAAGTATCAGATGATGAGGTAAATGTATGTAAAAGTAATCCCTGTGAGCAAAAACCTCAGGCCAAGACCGTTCTGAATACTCTGTTTCCAATGGTTTTTTCACCTTTTGTTACAAGCTGATGTCAGCTCGGGATGGATTTCTCTATATGGTGATCTGCTCCCGGCACACTACATGTAGCTACATGGTAACATCAGGGAAACATATAATCTTAGTCGATCATTTCTCCCCAATTTCAGATCACATTTTAGCCGGAACATATCCCGTTGTTAAGGTTTTGGTTTAGAAGCCTTTCTTGGTGAAATTAATGGCAGAAAGTGCCGCTATAGTTACACCATTATGGTCATTACCTCGCTGCAAGTACACTGCTACACCCATATACTAACATTATGTAATCTTGATTGCTGATGTTGTTAATTTCTTCCTGTTTTTGGGTCATATTCCACTTGCAACATGTCTGGTTGTGGAGATTTTGGTTCAGAACCTTTGTCACAGTAGGAGGTGCTGTTATGGGGCACCCAAGTAGCCCACTGGGTAGTGCCTATATCATGAAGGCTGAGTCCTTACTGAAGCGAACTGGATTCCAGTCTGGCCCTTGGCCTTTCATTCTCACTATCACAATAAAGCATTCTTCAAGAGGGGGGCTTAAAGAGATGAACGCTAAAGCACAGCATTTCAGACAGGGGGTAAATACAGACTGTGTGACAGTATGAGGAAAATAAAGTATTCATGTAAACATGTTCTAGTAGAAACCTAAAATACGAGTATGAACCTAAAAAATGAGCATAAGAGGTCCCCTTGAACAAAATGTGTGTATAACATATCAAAAGAGAAATATCAAAGTGAGATCTGTTTATCTCTTTTGTCCTCACAGTATTTTGGCTGAAGCAAAAAATCTTTCCTTCAACGCAACAGCTGCCTTCAAGGCCTATAGCAACATTAAAGCAAATGTGGATGCAGCGGAGAAAGAGGCAAAGGCAGCCAAACAGAGGGCAAGTGAGGCGCTGGCGCTGGTAAGTGGACACATTCACCAACACACAAAGAAACACACACAACTATTGACTACAACTAAAGCAGCAATTTCTTATTTAGTTCAACTGCTACCTTCAGGGTTTAATGGAGTATACCATGACTTTTATTATATATTATGAGGAAAACATCCAGTGCCTGATTAGTCTTCCTTTCCATGTTTTCCTATTTGTAATTTATTGCATGATTGTAAACAACAAAAAGCTGAACGCACATGCTTAGTTAAACTATACCTCTGTTCAGGTACTGCATGCACTCTGTAAATACAAAGTACAAGCATTCGAGCTATCCACACTATGAAAGTGTATCCTCAGCACAAGAGATGGTGTGTGTGTGTGTGTGTTTGTGTGTCTCGCATGCAGTAACAGTAATGTAAGCTCGGGCTCTCCATTAGTCATGGCTGAGAGATCAAAGCACTTCTCTGTCCCTCTTCTTCCTTCTTTTTTTCTCCCCTCTCCTTCTTTCATTATCATGACCACACACACCTGAAATCTCCCTTTTTCCTCCCTCTTCACTTCTTTTATTTCTTAATTTATTCATTTTTTTCTGCCTCCCCTCTTTCCCCCTGTTCTTGTTTCAAACACCTTTTTGTTCATTTTCCATTTGTTTGCTTTTGTCTTGGTTACATTCCTCCTGTTTGATTTTCTCTCTCCCCTTTATTCTATAATAGTTTCTTGCTCTCTATTCTTTTTTTTTTGTCCTGTGTGCCAGTTCATTTATTTGTCCTTTTTTCCTGCCAATATTTTACCCTTTTCTTTTTCGGCTCAGTTTCTCGTTCGCATTATTCACCTTTATGTTTCTTTTCCTTTGGCAAGAACGAGGTAAAGGGCAAAGGGAGAAAGGGCTAAAAAGACAGTGAAAGGAGGTAGAGACACAAAGAAAGAAAGAGGGGGTTGAAGGAGAAGAATGAATGTGAGGAGAAGTTAATTCTGCTGAATGCATTTCTTAGAATACCATTTAGCAATGCAAAGTAGTGGTGCTTTGATCTTACAGAAAGGTAGTATGCAGATTACTGCACCTTTTTATGTATGACGAAACATATTTTTTAAATTCATGTGTGGGATCTAAATTATTCTGGAAGCATTTTTTGTGAAGGCATGCTAAGTCACCGAATTTGCACTGATGCTCTCTCTGTATGTGTGTGCGTGTGTGTGTGTGTGTGTAGGCTTTAGATCCAGAGGCCCCAGTAAAGGAAGCAGCTGAAGGTGCCCTTCAGAAGAGCAACAGACTGCTAAACCAAGCTAAACAACTTCAGAATGATGTCAAAGGTAACCATGAGTGTATGTGATGAGTAGACAGTATGAGCAATACAGGATACAGGTAAGCAACTTATTGTCGTACAAGGAGCCGCAGTCTTTAAATGGATTGCAGTAATATCATACACTCGGTACACACAAGTGTTTTGTTTTATTAATTTAAAACATTTTACCTGCTATCAGTGTCACTCTTCATTTGCCTCTCTAGACTAACTGTCAGTCACTCTTCCCATTAGGGAGGCGAGGGTATTTTTATTAGTAGGCAGCCTTAGTTTCAAATCAAACTATCATCATTGTGTGTTTGTGTAGAAAATGCCGATGGCGTGGCCGGGCTGAAGGGCAGAGTTAAAGCAGCGAGAGACAAAACCAAAGACCTGCTGAAAGCTGTCAACGGAACCATGGCAACGCTCAACGCTATCCCCAATGGTACAGCTGCACAAAATACACAGTGTGTACAAGCGTGTGTGTGTGTGTGCGTGGGAGTGAGATAAAGAGAGAGTGGATCAATATCACTGTGCCGATAGAGGTCAGTTGCTCTGGTAAACTCAACTTGACACATGTCAGTACTCTCAGATACACAGACACACAGAAATGCACTGCAGTGATAGCGAGGTTGTTGAACCGCAGTGATGCACATGGTTGCGTTTGGATCAACATGCAGAAAAGTGTTAAATACAGCTACTACAAATTGTAAATGGGATGACCCAGAGGTTAACACAACATATTTAATTCCAATTTAAATCCCTGTGAGTGAGTAAACACATGGTGGTCAGATTGCTAGAGAAGAGACAGTTATCAGTCTGATTTTCTGACAACTTTTACCCGACCTGATAAAAAAATCAGATGTTTGATCAGGACTGATTATCTGTTGGTGTGATGGGTTTCCAGATTCAGTCACAAACACAGTGATCCTCTTACACACTCACCTGCAGCAAAAAAAGCTTAGTATTTACAGCTGGAAATCTACAAAGGACTGGCAAAATTCCATCACATGAGGTGAGCAAAGAGTTGTTCTAGTGCTGGGGTTCAATAGCTAACAAAAATGTTACTGATATCATTGCTGCCTTCCATTTACCCCAGAAGTTGGAGCTTGGAATGACATCACATCTGAGTTGACCGCAATCTGATTTAATGAGTCAGAATACCATTAACAGCAGCAGCTATACCAGCTCTAGCCAGGTTGTTAGCAATACCGGTTGATAACACATTATACTATATACTGTTATACTGTCACATGTCCACAGATAGAAGTTGAACTGAACTGTGTGTACGACTGATTTAATGTGAAACAAATAAGACAGGAGTCCTAATAAACAGTATATTACTACAGCTTCCACTACTGTTGATCAAGGATGTATTAAGAGAACTGGATACAGTGATGAACTCAGGGCCCTGTTCGTTGCTATGAGGGTTGCCAAGTAGTGCATGAAGGAAAATTGTTCAACTGCTGTGTATAAAATTACCCTAATGATCCGGGGATTATCGGCACCACGTGCTGTGCGGCCCATGGAGCAGGCACACTAGAGACCCACTGCAGCCGAGTGTCTTACTGTCACTGGCTGAATGGCTAACTTCCGGTTTAGCGCTTTGCTAAGTTGAATGGGGATTCATTAATTTATTATTTATTTTTATATTTATTATTCATCTTGTAGACTTTTCAGATGTTATTGGGCGGACAGGATTTAATCCTGATGGTGAACCAGTCATTTCGTAGAGGCTGTGATGCTCCAAAAAATGATCAACTGATTTACAGACATCTCTTTTGCCATTTAATTCAATGGGGAAAAAGTCCTTTTGGGCCGCAGGGCATCACGTGACAGACCCCAGAAATTGCAGTACCACTGTTTGGCCACTGCGAAAATTGGCTTCAAAGCCCGGTGCACTTTCTGGTGGCCTGCTGTTGATCTGTAGAGCAGCATCTTTGATTTTGAGGTCAGGGTTTGTGGGGTTCCTCTGACATTCCAAGTCAGAAATCCGACTCCAGAAGACGATCCAGTTGAAATTTGCGACTGGGAATTCAGAAATTCTGACTTCCAGGTGCAAATGGAACGTATCATTAGTGACCTCTATGCCCTCTGTATACTACAGGGTCCCAGTGTGGGCGATGTTTTAGGAGTCAGCAGGATAGTTTTGTTTATCACGTTAGGCAAAGTTGTCTTGTGTGCATAGATTAGATGTTCAGCAAACCAAAACTGAAGATACAGTTAGTCCCACAGTACATGCTAATATCATTAACTATAAAATATGTACTGTCTGTTTAGTATACTGTTTAGGCAGCTAATATACGCAAAATTAATGCACTTCACTATTTTGTACTAAAAGGATTTTATACAAAATTAATCTCAACAAGTGGCAATCAAATTGTGTCTTTGAAAAGTTAGTGAATGTTTCCAACTTTGAAATTACTCATTCATGGGGTTCTCTTTCTGCCAGCAATTTATTTTAGACATTTCCAAATGTAACTAGCTACGTAATTTTTGTTGTACTTTAAGGTAAAATTTAGAGTTTAGAGAAAAGTATTTAAAAAAATAAGCTCCATATATGTGTATATATGGATCCAGCAAGTCATTTTCTGCCACTGATGAATATATATAATGTGGTTAGCTTTGATTTATCTATTTTTTGCATTCTCTTACAGACACAGCAGCTAAGCTAGCAGCCACAAAGGCCGTAGCAGCAGATGCTAACGCCACGGCTATAGATGTCCTGGAGCGCCTTGGGGAGTTGAACCTGCAGCTGTATGGCCTACAGAGGAACTACAGCGAGCTGGAGGACACTGTCAATGTAGCCAATCAGATGATCCAGGACCCAGAGAAAAACAGTAAGGTTCTTTTATTATCATTACCATTGGTTAGTTACACAGTAACATAGTCTAGTGATAGAGTGGTGCAGGATTATGTCCAGAAACCCAGAAATTAGTTAGCATTTTTAATTGAAGTTCCCTCGTCTGGAAGTCAGTGGGGGTTTTTTAATGGATTTTTGTTCGATGCCTGATATAAGGTCTGTAGTTAACACAATGAGAAAGATGTTTTCATGTTTTGTCCTCAAAAATTAAAAAATGTCATTAATTTTCAATCTTTTACATGTCTTAAAAAAGGCGGTTGCTAACAAGTGGCTAAATGAAGGTACAGAACGTCACCATGCTGAACAGCCTCTTTGTAGTGAAGACGTTAAAGTCATGCGACCGCAGCGTGGTTCATTTACAGCCTAATGTCAGCTTTTTATTACTGGTAATTTCATTTACGCTTCAAAAAATCCCCAAAATAGTGTTAATTTGTGAAGATTACCTCCTTAGTATTATAAATGTTTGTTTGCCACAGAGCTTATTTTCTGCAATAATCCAAAATCCAATGGAACAGTCCTCTTGGCATTTTGTCAAGGGAACTAGGGAGATGCTAACATCCTGGTTTGCCCACAAAATTTCATCCTTGTACCACTCTGTAGTAGTAAGAAGTAAAATCAACAGGAAAATATTGTGTTTTGGATGTTCCTGGAAAAATTTGTGAGCCCGTTTAGCATTGGTAAAGATTTTTTTTTTCTTTTTTTTGTTTTTTGATTGGCTGATTAATTCATTACCATCAGGAAAAAGTCACTTGAAAAAAGTCACTTTTGTGCGACCAAAAACATTTGTTTTCTACTTATACTTTATTCATTTAATTTTGTGCTTTACCTTCTAAAGACTCCAGTTTTACAAACAAGATAAGAAAACCTTATCCAGTTTAAAGATTTCTAAAATTATGTCTGTAATCTTTTGACTTTTCGGAGATATGAAGCCACATAAATGATTAATTCAACCAAAACCTGATATTTTTTTCTCTCTGTCTCTCTTTTTCTCAATCCCCACAGCCATCAGTATGTATATCTCAATTACCCTAGTATAAGTGCTTATTATTATAAGTGGTGCACCAATACCATGTTGTAATTACCAAATAATGATGAGAGTACAAATTTGTAGGCATTTATCGGCTTTCCTTCCTGAAATAATTTGTTGGGACATTTTCAATTACCACTTAAACACTATATCATCAACAGAATTGTGTTTATGTGCTGTTTTGGGTGAAATCAATAGCAACTATGTCAAAATAATCTGATTTCAACAACAGTATTGGAGCACCACCCATTAGTTTTATGACCATCTTTAATAGCTATACAGTAAACAGTAGTTGCTTCTAATAATGCCTCCGTTCCGCTCTGCTCTGCTCTGCTCGAGCATGAGAGCTCTGCACTCTGCAAAGCATGGAGCTCTGTCTTTTTATTTCTGTCTCGCTCTTTCTGTTGTTTTCTTTTTTCCAGTTTCAAGCCTTTACAATATGTAATAATCAATAATGTAAAAATGTTCTCTTTGAATGCTGAGCTACACTAATTGCTCGGCTCTTACTGGCTTCGTCATCTCTCTCGCTCTTTCTCCTTCTTTCTCCTCCTTCTTTGAGTAATATCGGTGATTTCCTCAGCTGCCATCATTTGTCATCCTTTCCTCACTCTTTACACGCTGGCTCTCCGCGCTCTCTCAGCTATAATATACTGTACAGTGTTGACGATAATGACTGCTGCACTGTTCTCTATCACTACTGTACTTTATCTCTCTGCCCTCAGTCCACGCTGCAGGAGCTAAAGTGAAGGATTTGGAGGATGAAGCCGACAGGCTGTTGGAGAAGCTGCAGCCAATCAAAAAGCTGCAGGACAATTTGAGGCGTAACATTTCACAAATCAAGGAACTGATCAACCAAGCCAGGAAACAGGCTAACTCAGTAAGTTGTTAACACTCTGACTATGGTTACAGGCACAAAATATTCTTGTTTCAGCCTTATTCCCAAAAAGACTATTTGGAATAATAGTGGAACATTAGTGTGCATGTAAACCTTACTCCTGGATATGGTTACACGCACACCAATATTCCCCTGAGCCGAATTATCTGTAGAGGTCTCCTCCTCCCCAAAATGTGCCACGTCATTTGAACTCATAAAAACACTGATAAAGCAGTTTCATGTTTAAAAAAAAAAACTGTGTCCTTTCAACACTCTCGTTGCTAAGGGGCTGCTAACTACAGTGGTCGGCACAAAAATATGACTGGCCCTGTCTAAAGCCAGTGTTTGGTTTGTCCATTCTGGGCTACTGTAGAAACATAGCAGTGCAACATGGTAATCTCCAAGGACGAAGACTCACTCCCTATGTAGATATTAATAGCTCATTCTAAGCTTACAAAAACACATCAGTTCTTTTTTTCAGGTGATTATAAAGTAAAGACCACATACTTATTATATTCCTCTCTGCAAGAATATCCCCCAAATCCTACACACTGGACCTTTAACCCAGTTTTGAAATAGTTTTATTCCACTGCATATAAAACAAATCCAAACTCAAAGCGCAAGACAAAAGCTATGATGCAAAATTCTTCACATTCAAACTTTTTATTAATTATTTTTCTTGCTCTTTCCAGATCAAAGTGTCAGTGTCATCAGGTGGTGACTGTCTCCGTAGTTACCGCCCTGATATCAGGAAAGGGAGGTACAACACCATCATCCTTCACGTTAAAACCACCACACCTGATAACCTGCTCCTCTACCTGGGATCAGCCAAATATGTAAGTAATCTTTACCTTACTGAGTATAAAGCACAAATTACATCACATACACTAAACTGTCAAAAAGGACATATATCACTGTCAAAACTACAGTTATAGATACACTTTGTCTCTGCAGTTGTATGCTTGCTGTCACTGAGTCATAGATCTTTTTAAGAGGCTTATCTTAACCTCAGCTTCAACCAGAGAAGCAATATGACAGCAAGTTCAACTGTACTCTCGTTGTTTTTATGCATTATGTTTTTGGGTTGTCCGTCCATCCGTCAGTCCGTCTCATTCTCTTAAACATGATATTTCAAGATGGTTAGTAGGAAATTTCCTCCAGTTTGGCACAAATGTCCACCTGGACTCAAGGATGAACTGATTAGAATTTGGTGGTTGAAGGTCAAGGTCACTGTGACCTCACAAAATATGTTTAAGAATTGTTTATTCTTTGCTCTTTATTCGGATCCCCATTAGCTTCTCCAAAGTGGTCTCTAGCCTTCCAGGGGTCCACTCACAAAACAACAATAAAAGTATATCAATTTAAAATCCCGCAACATCAATGAAACATTAAAATTCAATATCAACCCAAAATTAGGACGAAAACAGAGTAAGAAAAACAAAATTGTCACAAACTCACTGCACCAAGTAAAAAAGAAAAATAAAATTCACAAAAATGTTCCAGAGCTGCCTTAACAAAATTTACATGTGATTCATCAAATTTAGTTTTAGTGACTTCTCAAAGGAATATGTTTTTAATCTGTCTAATGCTGGTAGGGAGCATATTCCAAACTGAGACGCCTCTATAAAGAACATTTCTAATCTTAAAATGTGTTTGTGGACTTGGTGCCACCCGAAGACCAGTGCTCACTTGACATGACAAAAACCACTATATACTAGTTTATCACCAAAGAACTGAGGTGTATTTTTCAAGATGACAGTATGCATGAATAACAGAAGACTAGATTTTAGTTTAGCCTCCACAGTCAGCCAAGCTTCAACCAGGAAAGCAATATGACTACAAGTTTAACATTCTCTCGTTGTTTTTATGCATTATGTTTTTGGGTTGTCCAATGCGTCTTATTCTCTTATACATGATATTTCAATAGGATATAAATAGGAATTTTCCTCCAGTTGGGCACAAATGTCCACCTGGACTCAAGGATGAACTGATTAGAATTTGGTGGTTGAAGGTCAAGGTCACTGTGACCTCACGAAATATGTTCAAGAATTCTTACGCTAATACTGACAACATTTCACGCAGATATCTAAGTGATGACATTTTATATCCAAAAGGTCAAAGGTTAACTTCACTGTGACATCATAATGTTCTGCAAAAACAATATTCAACATTATAATTTAGGAACAAGAGAGATACTTGGTCAGATACTGAATTGCGGTGACACTGATCTTGGGTGCCCACTTTGAAACTGTGCTGATTAGACCTTGCATGCTGCTGGGGGGAAAATGTTAGTGAAGCATCCACATTTAAAAATATGTAGCTTTTTTGAAGCACTGTCAACTGTCATGGCTACAAATGTGTCTGGACTGACATGGCTGTAAAGTAAGATGAAGTTTGTTTGTTGCTGGTTTTTGTTTGTTTGTCTGGCCAAAAATTCAAAAATGTTCTCACAAGGCAGGGCACTGCCAGGAGCAGGTCCTTGCAAATATAGATAATGCCATTGCCAAAACAGTTTTCTTCACTGTGATATATCATGTATGCAGAGACCTAAAGGAATGGTTCAGAGTTGTATTTGTAAGGTAATAATGAATTGTTGTATACAAGCACTCATTAAGTGTGTCAGGGTAACTAATACGTCTTTGTGGCTCTCGAGGAAAAAACAGCTGAACTTTGCCCATATATGGCTCTGCTATTATTGCTAACAAAACAGAAAATCCACTTGACATTTTCACATTTTTTAAATGTTTCATATTAAATCATTAATCATGTTTAATACAATGTTGAGGGGCTGCGTATTGTGTAGCATTTATCATACTTGAAAATGCCTGCTTTCTAAAGGTACACACACGCACAGAAGTATACATGCACACTTGCATTCCTCTCTCTCAGACACACACACATGGACTACACACACTCCCAGAGTGATTTGTCTAATATGAGAATAATTAATACTTCTTGACACTTACTCACTAACACCCCTATAAACATAGCAACCTGCTGTTTTAAGGTATCACTGATAATCCCTGTGTGTGCATGTGTGTGGGTGCGTGCTTATGAATATGTGTGTGTGTGTGTGTGTGTCCTTAGGAGCAGAAGCAATTAACAACAAGTTTATGTTGCTATCTGCTTTAGCCTGATTTCCCCTGAGAAATCACTGCTTTGCTTCATCTGACTAGGAAGTCTTGAACGCGCATGCACGTGTGTGCTTATGTGTGTCGCTCACTAATATTCTCTAATAGTGAAGAATTCTGTATGAATAGTAATGCTCTGTTTGTGTGTGCGTGTGTGTGTGTGTGCGCGCGCAAGTGTGTGTGCGCCTGTGCACCTCTACCATCTCACTAATAGTGTGTAATGCTAGTTGAATAATAACGATGCTGCCCTGTGATCTGTGCTAATGAATAATCGCCATTACCCTGGAGAGACTAGAAAGATAAGTGTGTGTAGCTGTGTGTGTGTATATGTGTGTCATTTGTGTCTTCAAATGTGACTCCCTAATAATCTCTAATTGTGCATAATACTATATGAATAATAATGCCGTGTGTGTGTGTGTGTGTGTGTGTGTGTGTGTGTGTGTGTGTGTGTGCTTCAGAGACAGCATCCAGATGAGAGCATATGCTCAAAATTCTTATTAATTTTTTGGCTCATACATAAGTAATACAGCCATTAATCAAAATACAGCAAGATCCTGTGAAAATCCACTTATAGAGACAGATGGAGAAAACTTCAGCCTTTGTACCCTCAGAATAGAGCAGAACCGCACCACCGTGCGCTCATTCACTATTCCCTGCATGATAAATACTCTATAAGGTTCTCTGTAATAAGTAATAAATTGAGAATGTGGATACTTATTAATCATCATCTTTTTGCATCACCACCTACAGTGTTGCATAACTCCTGTGTTCTGTCATTTTAGGAGCAAATGGGACGCATTGCATTATACAATTTCCAACAACCATAACTCTGCTTTTCTTATTGCACTGCTGAACAGCAAAGTGAATGAAAGTTTATTATCTGCTTAGTTTAATACACACTGTGTTCACAGCTGATGGCCAGATGTTTATCTGACGACATCTGGTTGAGATTTGTGAGTTCAGATGATCAGTATGCGTATCTTGCCCGAGTTAAAACCTGAGCTTGACCTGTTTTATCTGCTATCACATAACCATGCAGTCTTTCAAAATGCACATTAATGTCAGAGTGAAAGGCCTGGAGGCAACTAAATAAAACCTTGGTTGTGGGTAAAAGGTAAATCCACTGCTGACAAAGCTACTTTCACCAGCCTCTCCTCTCAACTCAATTTCTGGTTACATTACAGGTATTACTACCTTCATAAAGTGTTTGATTAGTTGAGAAATGTCCTCCTAGGTTTTCCATCACCATTGTCATTCTTCCTGTCACATTTCAAGGGTAACTTCCCTGACTTTACACTCTTGGGACCTGAAGTAAGGACATCTAATTTGTCTCTCGTGAGAGACATTAACATTTTAGTCATTAATTTTGAGGTCGAAGTGTGATGCTGGGTACACACTACATGATATCAGCTCGATTATAGCCCAACACAGTGTCGCACAGTGTCGGTTATAGTAGATGTCCTGACAGAATATCTAGCATGTTTGATTTTCTTTTCGTCACTCACGACTTCTACTGTCACAGCCATCACTTTGACCAATAGAATCACAGAGGCACCTGCTGCCGTGGACAACTGTATGTCGACAAACCCCAGCCTTTTTGATACATCCACTAGGGATGTAAAAAGGTAAATTGCTGGCATGGAACAGAAGAGGCACTTTAACAACCCCTCTGTATTTTTTTATTTTATCCGCTCCCGTTTGCCTTGATAAAGTGAATGCATTGCGCTGTCATTTCAAACTTAACACTTCCTGTATCTGTATAAATTTAAAAGCCCCTTATAACTTCAATTGAGAGAATCCCTTCATTTTCTAAACCAGCTTTTATTGTGAAACATTTGCAGGAACTTGTTGTTGAGGGTTCAGTGACTTGCACAGCTTGCATGCGGTACTTCAAATGTAGCTCCTGACATCTTTTGGCGCGACAGAAACAACCATAGTGACTGGAATAATAGTAACAATAATAATAATAATAATAATAATAAAAAATAGGACAAGAATAACCTAATGACATCACACACAACTGTCTTGTCTGCCAGCCAAGTCGTGGCACGACTTTATGACTCCTTCATCGCCTAATCTGACATAATGACTGTATGAATGGACAAAAATGTTGTGTAGTGTGAACCTGGCATTAATAAGCATGTAACAAGCAAATGTTTGGCTTTTTTGCTTAAAAAAAATATTAAAACGATGAGTTGATAATCAAAAAAGTTGCGGCTCTACTGTATATACATCAGTCCTTCACAGCATTACATGTTTAACTAAAGTATCAGGTTTAAAGTTCAATTATTTGTCCTGAATAAAGAACACCAAACCTAAATAACAAAAATAGGCTGGCCCTCTCTGTGCATCTTTATTTCTCTCACTCTTCCTTCTCGCCTTCCTTTCTCTCTTCAGTTCCTTGTTGACATGATGATTTATCTCAAGCAATATAGAGCACAATGTCATATTTCAAAAACAGGTTATATACGGTGCATTCACCATATTTCTTCTGTGTGTTTCAGGTTGATTTCCTGGCCTTAGAGATGCGTAAGGGGAAGGTCTATTTCCTTTGGGACGTGGGTTCAGGTGTGGGGAGAGTCGAGTATCCTCATCACACCATCCATGATGGGAACTGGCACAGAATAGAAGCATCTCGGTGAGACATTTGCACACACAAACATGCACATGCTTTGTTTCTCCGACATGTGTACAGCATTTCTCAAACAAACTGGCTTCCAATGCCAACACTGATGTTGGCTGCAGCACATAGAATAATCGCATCTTATGTTTCACCTTGAAAAAGAAGAAACCTTGAGGAGCATAGTAATGATACACAGCTCATGCACTTACATTATATTCAGACATACATATATATGCAATACATGCATCCTCAGATTGAACTTACAATGTTACAAAGTGGCATCGCAAAGGAGATCCATTGTACAGCAAATGGATATACATGTAAATGCAAATGTATACCACTTACTGTATCTCCATGTCCACTCAAAGATAAACATCAGCAACCTATTAGTAAGATAAATACACACAGTCTTTATGGGCATAAGAAACAATAAATTGTGAAGACAACAAAGCCTCCACAAAATAGCATTATAAGTCTTGTGTGTGATATGAGCAGAGGAAATCTCCGCTAGTTGCTTGGCTAATTTATACAATGTGAAATGCCATAGGCTTGTGCTAATAACATTAGCATGTTATATTTGTTTGGAAAACGTGTTTAGATAGGACAGTTGTTTTGTCAGTGAACCTTGTGAGTTGAAGTTGAGCCGAATTTTGCAACGTTATCTTTGTTTAATGTTGCTGTTGTCCCTGGTTTTATATGAGAAAACAAAAAGTCTGCTATCTGCTAGGCTAATTTATACAATGTAAAATGGCAAAGGCTTGTACTAATAAGGTTAGCATGTTGTATTTGTGGGGAAAATGTGTCCAGATAAAGACAAGTGCTTTGTCTGTGAATCCTGCGAGTTATAGTGAAGCTGATTTGTGTACTTGTGTTTGAAACTGCCGCCATTAAGCCATGTTTAATGCGTGTTTAATGTGTGTTTTAGGTGTGTTATGAATCAGCTAAACTTCACAGAAACCCCACAGTCGACTAGTGTTTTGGAGGTGTAACTGCACCTGCATATTTTAAAACAGGGAAAAAATACCCGTCTTTATTTTGATCACAGTCTGTTTTTATACAAGTGCTTGTGACATCTTAAATGTGGCTTTGACTTGTAACTGAAAACATGGAGCCCATTTTATAGAAAATACTGAGATATATATCCTGTATCACCAGTCAGCCCGTAAATTCCGAGATATGAATTTTTGTCCATATCGCCCAGGCCTATTACCTCATTTGGTGACACATAGTGACTTAGTGGGCATTTATTTAAATTAAAATCTCCAATGTTATTACTTTCAGCAGTTGTAGTGTCTTACTATTTTTATTTTGTCTTTCGTATTACTTGAATATGCATGTATTTTGAGCTTGAAATGAAAACAGAAAAACTTAGAAAAACTACAGCATTGTCTTGACAGAGAGAATGTACATTTTAGCAAATGCACAGACATTTTATTGGACACGTGTCAACTTTATACTGTGCTACTGTATCATGATGTTGTGGTGCTGATGTACTACATAAATATTTCATAAAAGGGCTGATATTTATTGTACTCTCACTACAACTTAATCTAACCAAAAACAACCAGTAGTGTCAGCAAACACAATGCAACAACCAAAGGACATCATTTCACTCATGCCGTGGAGGAAAACATGTCGTTTCGCCTGGGAAATCAAGAGTTTGCAGCCCTGACAGCCTGTGGCACATCATTACATAGATGCTGTGTAATCTAGTAGATCTAGTTTTTTTCTGTGAGAGGTAAAGGGATGCTGTATACAGACCATCCAATACAAGACCCATTCACACCAAGCAGCCGTCCCACCTGCACCATGTATTACCATCTGAGAGATTTCCCAAATGTGTTTTCCAATGGGATCACATGGACTATAAGTCATAAAAATGTTCCCCTACACGACGCAGAAATGCTGTTCCTGCTTTGAAAACAAACTCCAAGGTGGGAGATTAATTTCACTTTACAGCTCAGAGGTTCCACTGCTACAAACTGGTTCCACTCCGTGTTTCTATCATTCATCTTTACCACCAAGAGTTCATAAAAACTGATTCCAAGTGGCTCCAACGTCTTCAGTCATTGCAAATGTCTTCCAGGAAAAACAGAAAGGCAAACAAAATAACAGCAAACCTCCTCTCCCTGTCTCTCTCCTTCTCTCTGTCTCCAGTAATGGGCTGAATGGCACCATATCAGTATATCCTCTGGAAGGCTCTATGGCTGGTATGATGCCGACCCCAGCCAGTGCCAACTCGCCCACAACCTACACCATCTTGGACGTCGACCAGAACGCCTACCTGTTTGTGGGAGGAATACTCGGCACTGTCAAGGTAGCTGTCTGTCGCTTTGGGTCTGTGTGTAACAACATCAGGAAACCTGTCTCTCTTTTTCACATTTCTTTCCTCTTGCAGAAAGCAGACGCAGTACGAACAACAACGTTCACAGGCTGCATGGGGGAGACCTTCTTGGATGGTAAACCTATTGGACTGTGGAACTACAGAGAGAGACAGGGAGACTGTAAGGGATGTGTTGTCAGGTATGCAAACACATTTTCACAAAGTTTTCATATTATTTATATACCTCTTAATACTCAAAAAGGCCACTTCGTCATCTTTGCTACATTTCAGTTTATTTTTGTGACATTTTAAACTTCTTTCACAGTTGGTTTGGAAACAAAGAGATAGTAAAATGGACCATTTCTTATCTGTGTTTTTAGCCCCCAGCGTTCAGATGGTGAGGGGATAGTTCAGCTGGATGGCGAGGGCTACGCCGCAGTTGGACGACCCACCAGGTGGAACCCCAACGTGTCCACTGTGACCTTCAAGTTCCGCACGTTTTCCTCTGAATCCCTGCTCATGTATTTGGCTACTGATGATATGGTACGTATGCAACAAACTGAAACCCTAAAGATTACAGTATAACCCACGTAAAGGCACCTTTCCACCGAGCACTTTTGGTACAGTACGCTTAGAACCGATGCGTAACCCTTACAGACATGTGCCTAAAACCTAGATATGTTGTGCGTTTCCACCACAGACAGTACCCTTAAATTAAGGCGGTGTTGTTGTCGCTCTTGCTCATTTTCCTCTTCAGCAGTGATGCAGAGGAGCATCTGCATCTCATTGATTGTCCATGGAACAGTGCTGTGCGCCTACATTTTCAAAGCAAAAAACTAACAGGCTGAATGGTTTAGCGCCTCTGTCACTCTGATGAGGTATTTAAAAAATGGACAGTTTGTGCATTGAGCACTTGTGGAGCAACAGTGACAATTCTCTCTCTTGAGTGCTCTCCTTTTTCAGTAAGAGGTATACATCTGTGGAATGCAATACCATCTGAAAATTAAAAAATGACAGAACTCAAGGTTTTTAACACACATGTAAATCAATGGCTGAAAATGAATCAAGCCTGTAATCAAAGATTGTGCAGGCTACAAGCTTTGAATTTTTTTCTACAATCTTTGATCAAACATACAAACACATGCATGTGCGTTAAGCACAATGCATGGACATACATGTGTGAGCATGTACACACACACACACACACACACACACACACTTCATACTTAACTTTGTTAAAAAAATTTTGCCTCAGTTCTTAATTTTTTCTCCACTTCCACTTAAGACACTGTATAATTGTGTGTGTAAAACCATATAAAGTGAATTTATCTTTAAGAGCAATGCCCAGAATGTGTTGCTGTTATGTGAAATCCAATTTAAATCCACATATTCATTTTTTGTCAGCCGTTGGGTTATAAAACATTTCAACCCTTGGAATAAATGCATACTGTAAAACAACCTTTTAACCTATCGCTGTAAAATACTGTTATTGGATTGTTATTGGTTTTCACACATCAGTACCTTACAACACTTTCTCCTCGGTTGTCTCTGTAGAAAGACTTTATGTCCCTGGAGCTGTCAGAGGGGAAGGTGAAGGTGAACTTTGACCTTGGTTCGGGAGTTGGCAGTGCCATATCAGCTAACCGCCACAATGATGGACGCTGGAAGTCTCTCACCATGTCACGGAACAAGAAACAAGGTACGCACAACAAGAGTCGACATCAGCAAAATGTTATGCTAATGCTGCATTCACATGGATCCAGGCATGTTGTGTTTTAAAAATAGATTTCACTTTCAAGGTGTATTATCTCTGTCTGCCTTTTTTTAATTATGTCTCTCAAACTGTTTCCAAAGCCACGGTGACCGTAGTGGACATCGATAGCGGTGCAGAGGAAAAGCTAGTGGCTATATCCCAGGGTTCAGCTACAGGTCTGAACCTCAGGGAAAACCAGAAGATCTACTTTGGAGGGCTGCCTACTATTGGAAACTACAGGTGCACACACACTTTTAACACATCAACGTGCACATTTAGACACTCACATAAACTGTGTATGTATTTATTGTAAAGGAGGCCATAACATGTTAGATGTATTCAACAAAGGGCGGTGTGTGTTGCCTTCATAGTGAGGGCAGGTCCTTTAATATTTTGAAGATAATGAAAATGAGCCTTGTTTATTTATATTCAATGACATTTTCACAATGTAAAAACCTCTTTATTGCTGTGAAATTTAACTGCTAAGGCCAGATTAAGTTGTTGACAAATACAATGAGCCTCTTCACACTCAGTTGTAACTTTTTTCACCTACCAGTCCGATCATTGAACCATGTGCCAGAAAACTTGACCAGTTTACATGAGTCATTAGTTGAAACTGTGTTGTGTGAAGTATGCTAATGATTTAATATCACATTTTGTCTTAACAGCATGACAGCCAGGTAAATAAATAAACAAACACATCTCATAATCAGACATATAGTAAATATTTATCATATATTGCCCTCTGCATGAGGCTAGCCA
Source organism: Cephalopholis sonnerati (assembly GCA_019142605.1). Taxonomy (NCBI): domain Eukaryota; kingdom Metazoa; phylum Chordata; class Actinopteri; order Perciformes; family Serranidae; genus Cephalopholis; species Cephalopholis sonnerati. The sequence goes on along the minus strand of JAGQAX010000009.1, from coordinate 21,223,213 downwards.
TGCTGATGATGCTGTGCAGCCCACAGTGAATGTGTGTGTTTGTTTGTATCTTGGCTGATCCCCCCGAGGGCTCCTGCTCCTCCACACGGCGGCTGGAAATCACTTTCTCTGTCTTTATTAATCTGAATTTGACGTTTGTCTGTTCAGCAACATTTAGGTGGAATTCCTCACATTTATGACCCTGCCTTACAGGCATCATTGCCATAATCAGATTCAAATTGTATTTCAGACGCAGAGCTAAGTGTCTCTACCGATTTGTTTTTTGTAGCACTGCGAGCAACAGTTTTTGCTGAGTTACAAAAATAAAACCCTAAATCACTGAAAACGATTTCAAAGGTGCATTAGGCTGCTAATAGCATGTTGAGTGTGATCACAGCCCAACATTGTGTTTTTTTATTCCCTCCCTCATGAGTAATATTGTAACCTGAGCCAAACCTGACTCAATATTAAATCAGTTGTGCAAAAAGTAATTATTATAATAAATCAAATGTTTTGATATAGACAAACGGCATATTCAGATTCTTCTTGTTTTTGACGTCCAGGCGTCACTCTGCTTCTGGATACATGATGCAATAGCTTCACTGCTGCAGTAATTCAGCTTTTTTTGAAATTATATTACACTGCTGAGAGACAGGAAATCCCATGGAGTTTGAATTTTCTTCAGCTGTATAAACTCTTTATTAAAACTATCACCATTTCTTTATAGGTCAGAGGTCACTCTGAAGCGGTATGCTGGCTGTCTTCGGGAGATTGAGGTCTCCAGGACTCCATATAATCTCCTCAGCAGTTCAGATTATACTGGGGTCACTAAAGGATGTAATGTAGAGGTAAGAGTGTCCACGCAGCTGTAGGTTTTGTGGCTCTACAGTGTGTTTAAACTGTAAAAACAATCAGATTATAATATAAAGGTATGACTGTCTACTGGCATTTATGTACATTTCTTTAATATTTTTCAGTAGTTCCTATTTTAAAGGGATACTTCGCTGATTTTTAACCAGCAATTTATCATAACAGTGTGTGTAGTATGTGTAAATGAAATAAACTGAACAAAAATGTGCAAACGTAAACTTCCCTCAATTTCACCAGTGCCCAGATCGACCTGCTTATCTCTCAGCTCAGATCCACTGGATGACCCCAAGCGTGGCATCAAGCAGATTTTAGCTGGCTCTATAGCTCTTGCTCAAACTACAAAGTCCAGTTAAATACAGCATTGACTTCAAAATCCTACTCCTCACCTTTTAGGCCATCAACAACCTAGCTCCTCTGTACCTCTTCCAACTCTAACACATCCATACCCCCACTCGCACACTCAGGTCTTCCTATTTCATCCACCTCACTGTCCCGCCAGCCCGCCTGACCACGATGGGGTCTAGGGCCTTCAGCCGCTCTGCCCCCTGCCTCTGGAACTCCCTCCCAGCGGACATTCGTAGCATCAACTCTCCTTCCACTTTCAAATCCCACCTCAAAACTCAACTCTTTCAAATAGCCTATTCAGTTTGACTCCTGCCATTGAGCCACAGTTTTATTCACTGAATATTTATTTGTTGTTGTTATTTAATTTTGTGATTTAGTTATTAATTTTATGTGAGTTTATTCCTTATCTCAATGATTTTTAAAATTTTTTAAAAATCTGCTGTTATTTTCTCTGTCTTTGCCTGTAAGATGACATTGAGTGTCGTGAAAGGCAAGACTGTATTTCCCGCATTTTGGTATGCCCGCCACCACAGACACGGAGTATAAAAGCGGATCGAGAGAGAAACCCACCCACCTCTCCCCTTCACTCAAACTGAGATTGAACAGTGAAACTAGGCATTGCTGATCACATATAAACCAAGATTTTGTCACTGCATTGCCTATTTGTCCCCTAAAATGTCTTCAGAAACATATTTTAGTGCACTGTTTAGCTGTAATATGAGAATTTGTAAACAGGAAGTACATCTTTACTGTATTTAGTTGCCTATTTCTCGCCTACAGTGTTTTCAGAAACACATTAGTTTACCTTTTAACTGTAATTCAAGATTGTTTAGCAGCTGTGGTTCAGAGTTAGAGCGGGTTGTCCACCAATCAAAAGATCGGCGGTTCGATCCCCTGCTCCTCCAATCTGCGTGTTGAAGTATCCTTGAGCAAGATACTGAACCCCAAGTTGCTCCTGATGGCTGTTCCATTGGTGTGTGAGCGTGTTAAAACTGAGTAGCAGGTGACACCTTGTATGGTAGCCTCGGCCACCAGTGTTTGAATGGGTGAATGTGACTCTTAGGGTAAACAGCACTTTGAGTGGTCAGATGACTAGAAAGGCGCTATACAAGTAAGGTCCATTTACCATTTATCATTTGTCACCAGCCAGCTACCATATTGTTACCTGTGTCAAAACCGACAAGCTAGCATTACATCACCCACAAGCAGGAGCGCCATATTGTTTCCTGTACTGTGTTGCCCATTCATCACCTAAAATGTCTTCAGAAACATATTTTAGTGTACTGTTTAGCTGTAATATGTGTATTTGTGAACAGCAAGTGTGCACCATACTGTTTCCTGAACTGAGTTGCCCATTTCTCACCTAAAATGTCTTCAGAAACATTTTAGCTCACTGTTTGTCACCAGCTGGCTACCACATTTTTACCTGTGTCAAAACCGATAAGCTCGCATTACATCACCCACCAGCATGAGTGTTATTGGTCCAGTGCGGCGCAGTGCATTCTAGCAGCAAAAGCAAATGCCACAGCTCCTTTCTTTGTTTTCTTTTGTCATGTAGCACCATTTTAAAAAAATATTGGTATCTTTCTACTGCATAGACAGCCTAGCTTAATGAATAGACCATCTTTCCAGCAGTGTATGGTACATAAAATTAACCATCTGCAGTACAGTATTTACAAAATACATATACAACAAAACCTCTCTGTATAGCGTTACACACTAATATATAAGTGATTTTTCACGTGTTTATATGTGTTTAAATATGTCAGAATGTCCATGAATAGAAGGTGAGTGAGTGCAAACATGGAAGAATAATGTACAGCATAAGTAAGTTTTGGTCATGACATGTGTAACCTGACTGACCTCTTCCTTTGGGTCACACACACTATTCACTCTGTCTTTCATACCTCACTGTATTCAGGAAGTGAAGGTTTCTTTGTGTCAAACATAAAATAGAAAAATAGAGAGTGTGAGCGAGTGAAGGTCGCAAAATGTAATTATCAGCTCAAACTCTCTTGTGGCTTTTTCGTTTCCCATGTGTACACATAAAAGCTATTTATAATGAACCTATACAATCCTAACATACACAAACACTTCCTAAGTTGCCTTTTCTGTTGTGTCATTCACGTTAACTTATTATGGAGTTAGATTAGTCTCAATATTAATAAATGCACACAGAAGGATTCACAAATGCATGTTAAGATTTATATATAAATGACTCTCTCCACACAAATATTTTCAATGCACACACATATATTTGGCATTTTATATAAATGTAAAAAAAATCCACAAATAACCAAAAAAGTTTCACAAATGTATTTCTGATGCACACACAAATATTTATTGTTTTAAATATATGCAATTTTCATCAAAACATATGTGGATGTTGATACATTCATATACAAATGCTTTTATTTTGTGAACCTCTGCGCATTCGTGTGTGAATCTTTTTGAGACTCCCCTGACGTGACCCGATCCACAAATGCATTTTTTCTACCAAGGGGATATAGGTAGCCAATCAGATGTCTCCTTCCTCTTCAGCCAATCACATGAGCGTCTCGCTACCACCCCCACGTGGGGTATGTTTTAACATCGTAGTGTCAGAGGGTGGCAGTAATGCACAACTACATTGTTTGCCGACCGCCAAATTAATAAGGACGAGAAGAAGAAGAAGAAGCAGCAGCAGCAGCAGAAAGCGGTCAATGCAGAGCCCCGAGTCAGCTCTTGACCAGGGTTTCCCCTAGAAAAAATTGGCACCGGACAACGTGATCGGCTTTCCGACGTGTTGATCGTGCCCTTGTTCAATTGTTTGTTGGGTCCTCTTTTCATGTTATTTTCTGCAGTTATTTTTGCATTTGTTCGTGCCCATAGCTAGCCTGTCTGGTTTAAGTGTTTTTGCTTTGTGTATTAATCTGTATTGTAGCAATAACCTCAAGCTGTACATCCGTCATCCATTCATCCATTCGTATATGTCCGTGTGTGTGTGTGTGTGTGTGTGTGTGTGTGTGTGTGTGTGTGTGTTTCTCAGTGAAACGAATTTCCCGAGTTGCAGAGAGGAGGGGAGCAGCAGCATCAAAATAATTTTAAAAATCCTCTCATTATTTCGGTCTTTATGTCTTTTCTTCTGCAATATTTTATAAAAATTCACTATATAGTCAACAATATAGCAGACTAAAAGTTATATACTATTTGTTATTTAAGAGTGTACTAAGAGTGCTAATTGTCATTATCAATGGAGACGTGAAGCAGCGAAAAAAATGCGCACGGTAAAAAAAATTAAATACATTTTAAAAAGCTGACTTGTATATTGACATGAGGCGTTGAAAGGTTTGCTGATCCTCTTGACTGTGACATTTTGTTCATTAAATTTAATTGCTGGTACGTTTATCTAAAAAAAAAACAACTTCTTGATGTGCTTCTGAGCAAAAACAATCGAATTGTGTATGACGGTCTGGCTGACCGCTGCTAGAATGTTGGCGGTCCTAGTGTTAATAACGCGGCGTGCTGCCAACTGGAAATAAAAAAGTCAGTTCGCTATTGAAATATATATGCAATAAAAACTCTAGATAAACAAAATGAAAAAATCCTTTGACATGTTTAATTCAAATTGTGCTTGGAGGGAATATTTTCACCGGACATTTGGACCGGCGGTGTTAAAAAATGTCGGACTTCGGCAGATTTTACCGGTCAAAGTCCGGTAATTACCGGATAACGGACCATTGACCCGGGGCTCTGCATTGACCGCTTTCTGCTGCTTCTTCTTCTTCTTCTCGTCCTTATTAATTTGGCGGTCGGCAAACAATGTAGTTGTGCATTACTGCCACCCTCTGACACTACGACGTTAAAACATACCCCACGTGGGGGTGGTAGCGGGACGCTCATGTGATTGGCTGAAGAGGAAGGAGACATCTGATTGGCTACCTATATCCCCTTGGTAGAAAAAATGCATTTGTGGATCGGGTGACGTCAGGGGAGTCTCAAAAAGATTCACACACGAATGCGAAGAGGTTCACAAAATAAAAGCATTTGTATATGAATGTATCAACATCCACAAATGTTTTGATGAAAACTGCATATATTTAAAACAATAAATATTTGTGTGTGCATCAGAAATACATTTGTGAAACTTTTTTGGTTATTTGTGGATTTTTTTTACATTTATATAAAATGCCAAATATATGTGTGTGCATTGAAAATATTTGTGTGGAGAGAGTCATTTATATATAAATCTTAACATGCATTTGTGAATCCTTCTGTGTGCATTTATTAATATTGAGACTAATCTAACTCCATAACTTATACAATGTATACTTGTGCACTGAATCTACATTAGAGATTTTTAAGCCATACAAAGCATTCAGCTTGATTTCTATACACTAGTTGTACAAACATGCAGCCGTGTTCGCAGCATATATAAAGACTATATGGAGGATTATAAAGGCCCAGGGTTGAGTGTATGTAGAGGGAAGGTCTTTCTGTTCCTCTTATCTTTTTTTCTTCCTTCACAGCCACTCTGCTACACTACAAGGATGAGGGTTTCTGTGTGAGTGTGTATGTGTTTGAATATTTCCACTCTGCAGTCAAAGTAATGAGAAGTGGATGAGGACAAATTTGACAGTTTTTGTAAAGCAGCATGCATCTAAAAGTTGTCTCTTTATGAGAGTAAAACCTTGACTTAAACCACAGTGGGAATTTAGTCTGATCATGTACTTTTGATCAACCAAACTCAACTATGTTTTTTCACTACTTTTGCTTTTCAAATCTGGTTTTAACTTTTCCATCTGACTGTGATTTGTAATATTTAAGACTGGACAATGAGGTATATTAACATACATGCACATTAGGTATGAGAAGCAGCAGGGGCTCCACGATACAATATAATTATAATACTTAAGTCACAATACAATATTATTGCGATTTTGCGATGTGCTGAGTATTGAAACAACATATATTGTGATTAATACCTTTTTTTTTTAAACTGCAAATTGTGTCCACAAAGAAAAACTTTGTCAGCATTTGTTCTATCTAGTAAGGTTTCAGTCTCTTCATCTAATGTCATCATTTTTATTGCAGCAAAACGTATCTAGTGGACTGATACGATATTGCCATGCAAAATATCGTGATACTGTGCTCTATCGATTTTTTTCCCCCGCCCCTAATGTACACTGACTGCATCTATTTCACCTCTGTCCCACAGAACCTGTACACAGTCAGTTTCTCTAAGCCTGGATACATGGAGCTGGGCGGCCTGTCACTGGCGGTCGGCACAGAGATCAGCCTGTCGTTCAGCACTCTGGCAGACACTGGGACCATATTGTTGGCAGTAGGCGGAGCTTCACCAATCGGCCAGCAGGTTCAGTTTCATCGATTTTGGTTATTTAAGCTGTGACTCACCTCCTTATCTAGCGCTTTGTTTTACAGGTCTGTAAGTTCCTTTTTTAATTTAAAGGAAGTTTTCTAAAAGAACTATGTGATTTGGAACTAATTGTACGGGAAGCAGGAATTTCCTTGAAGAAAAGGCTCGATTTACAACCAAATAACAACAATAATTATACTACGCATTCAACAATTAAACTGTTTCACTTTATTCTGCACATCAGTGGTTCCCTACTGGTGGATCTCGGCCCAAATGTGGGTCGCAGGTCCATTCTGAATAGAAAGCAAGAGACTCACGAACGTGTCAAGTTTGTAAATAAGCACACTTTATTTGAAGTACAGTGAATTTCTGGCACAGAACTTTTGTTTTAAAGTGCTGTTTCCTGCTGTAGAGTGAGTGAATAATGGACAGCTACTTGACAGAGACAGCAAACTAGCTCAACAACATGGCCAAACACACGTATGTTGGTGAATATATTAAACTGTGTGGACCTTGAACTAATGACTGAGGAGAAATCTGGACCTCATGGCTGGACCAGTTGGGAACCACTGCTGTGGATGATTGTAAGATTATCTATAGATTAATGTGACAATACAGTATTCTCAGAATAATTTAGTTGAACTTTAACTATTCTTGCAACTTGTGCAGCAAAGGTTGCATGAAAGTTCAACTAAATTATTCTAAGGACGTAGTGAATTGTCACATTAATCTATAGATAAAAGTGAAACAGTTGAATTGTTCAATCTCAGCTAATATGCTGTTAAAATGGTGCAAATACTCTATATACTAGGACTATCTACAGGTGAACTATCACAATAAAGAGTTACCTAATTTCTTCTTGGATGCTTTAGTACTCTACCAAGGAGGTTGTGTTTTTGGTTTGGTTTGGATTGTTTGTTTTTCAGCGGGATTATGGAAAAACTACCGACCTGATTTTCATGAAACGTGATGGAAGTGTGTAACATGAGCCAAGAAAGAACCCATTATATTTCAGAGTGGATCTGAATCACAGATACACGAATTATTTTTTGCTTTTGTTAACATTGCGAGATAGGGCATTTGGCCTCGGCAGAGCTCCGCCCTCTCAAAGTAGCCTTGAGATCTTTTGATATGTTGTATGTGTCGTGGACCGAGCAGTCAAAGTACAAAAAACGTAGGTTTAAAGTTCAAAAACACTTATTTTCCCAAAGGATAAATTTTAAATTTAAATTTTACAAAGCAAATGTAATAGAACTGGAGTTTTAGGATCCTTAAAAGAGGTCAACAAAATATAATCGTACTGTACAATAAGGCTAACATAACTAGACATTAACTCATCAAACAGACCTAAGAGAATGAAACAGTCGGGCAACATATATACTGGCTGATCAGACTCAACACAAGGGGGAGAACTTACATAGACAATAACTAAGACTAATACAAAGAAATCCCTAATCCCCCCATGATGTCACAGCTCTTGGTGCAGTCCATGGGATGCCCTTTTTGCATAAAACCAGGCTCCGCCCTCAGCCCCACCTTTTGCCCAACTTCAACGAGGAAGTGACTCCAGGTAACTGAAAGACAAAGAGAAATGATTCACAAAAGCAAACAGCAAAATTACAAAACAATGTAAACTAAATGTGTGCGCCTTATCTAGGAAACAGTGTGTTGCCAAAGTCTAATAAATTGTAAAGTAAACAAACTGGTGTTATGTGTATTTTAAGTGACTGCAAATTAAAGGTAACTGAACATGTGGTAATTGTGCAGGTGAGGCACGGCCATCAGACTATGCCTGTCAACTAATTATTTTATATGTTCAGCTGATCTGCACTGACTAATAGACTCTGAGTCTGGGTACAGTAGAATCAATTGAAACTGATTATTTGGAAATGTACAAAATTCACTTTGTTTCCATTTTCCATGTTATTAGTTCCGGATAACTTAAAAAAGTCTGTCCAACAAACATCCTGGGTATTCTTCAAAAATTGTCGACCCCTTAAACAAAGAATGATCGCATCAGTATGCTCAAAAACAGAGTACTAAATCAGCTTGACTTTTGAGGGTGCTGTTGATGAACACTGTTGTCCCACAATGCAGTGCACAGAGTGGAGCTACACAGCTACAGATAAGACAGCTCTGGGAAGATCTTAAAAAACAGATTACTTAAGTATAAAAACAGTTTTTATTCCCTTTGTGAGGTTTAATTGAGAGCTGTCCTGAAGTCACAGTCTGAGTGACATCTTTTTGCTCACAGAGCTGTTATTTTCTGTTTGCAGAAATTGTAAAGGAACAGCAAAAAACGTATGCTATGACAAGGTCTTACTGTATACTGTAATTATGTGGTATGGAATCAGGTAAAACGTATAAGTCACTGTAGAGAAAAATGACTCCTTCTCACTGGTTCTCTGTACTAACAAAATGTGTAATGTTATCATCAGACGTTTGGCACAAAGAGAAACAGTTAGTGTTAGTTTGGCCCCTGTAAACACTTAGTAACCCAAACTAAATCAACCTTGATGAATCTTTCTGGGAAACTTCCCAGAGTAAAAAGTAGCGTATCAACTCTGTTTCTATTAAGTTGTTAGAAAACTCAGACACCCATAAAACAAAGTGTCTATCCATTTGTTGTCCCATTTCTTTATATGTCACCCTCATGGATACAGGTGCTGCTAACTTTGCCACATGTAATGTATTGATTGTATATTTCTTCCAGCCTGTGCCTGCCATGTTTGTTGTGTAAGGCAGATAAGTTGGTCACTGAAAAATATAATAATTGTACTGCATGTTATATTTTGACCATGCAAAGTGTGCTTACTGTTCATCAGCACTGGTAACCTCACTTTACAAGGTAGCTACTGTGTTTTTTATGTTGTATTTTGTACTATGCATACTACTTTTATCATGTTAGGCATGTGGATTTACTGTAGTCTGCATCGCACTTTGAACTTTATTCTTAATTATTGCATCAGATGGACTACAGATGGAAATTAGCATTTCGCCAAATCTAGTGCGACCATGGTTTCATTTTTTCTTTCTAAATCAAATAAACTAAACTAAATTTTTCTAAAAATCTTCCCACCACAGGCCCGAAACACAAACGTCCTCAGCTCCAAGAGGAGACGCAGACAGTCTGTAGAGGTGAGTTCAACACACTGACGCACTCATACACACCCAAATGCTGCGCACCTTTCCTTAAGTGAATGACGGTTTCATAAGTGCATATTAATGAGATTTGCATTTTTTTGGCATCTGGGCTAATTGGATTGTCTTTTATCCAAAACACACACAGACACACACACACACACACACACAGACACAAATGCCCACTGACAGATACATATAGTAGCTATCTTAGCTTTTAGCTGACCACGCAAGCACACACAATCTTACGTGCACACAAGCACTCCTTTCGTAAGTGAATGAAGTTTCCATAAGTGCATATTAATGAGATTTGAATTTGTTGGCAGCTATGCTGATTAGATTGTCTTACGGCTAAAAACGCTCTCACTCACCCCCAGCACACACACACACACACACATATGCTCACACACTAACACACACACAGGCACGTGAAGTTCGCACTGATACTGCCCACTTTCATCCTAATCACTGATAAATAAACAAATCCACTCCTTTATCTCTGCTGGAAACAACATGTATTTGTTGTGTAACTATTTGCGTTGTGCTCATGCATTCATATTTGCAGCTGTATATACTGTATTTGTGTCTGTGTACATGCATGTCTGGTTGTTTGTGTGCTCGCATGCATGTTTTAGCATAATGTGTGTGTGCGTATCTCATTAGGAGGGCGTTGCTCACATGAATGTAAAATTGAAAGTGTACGTATGTGTGTGTGTGAGAGTGTGTATGTGAATGAGAGGACAGAGGGTTACCTCGAGCTTATCCATCATCACTGGTTGTTGGGCGCATAAATCTATTTTTACTAACTATGCTGGCAGGCAGGGTGTGTGTGTGTGCGTGTGTGTGTGTGTGTGTGTGTGTGTGTGTGTGTGTGTGTGTGTGTGTGTGTGTGTGTATGTGTAGAGAAAGGTTAAGCGAGGTTAAAAACACCATCAACTCAACTTGGCCCTGACTAATGGATGTTTTAGAGAGGGACAGAGAGACGGGAAAGAGAGAAGGGGACAGGAGACAAAGGATGGAGGGATGGAGGAGAGAGATTTAGAGGTGAAAGGAAGGAGAGAGGGGAAAGAGCAGAGCTGGAAAAGAAGAGAAATGATACAAGGAGGGCGGATAACACAGGAAAGGAGAAAAATGAAAAGATGGGGAGAGTTGATTGTCGACAGAAAGAGAGAATGGTCACAGAGAAGAGAGATGAAAAGGAAAAAGCTCAGAGCAGAATAAGGGGAGATGAAAGAGAGTGTAGTGAGAAGACAGAGAGCAGGAGAGGGAGAGAGAAAGACGAAGCCAAAAGGGAGGACAGAAGTTAAAAAAATACATGTCCGCCTAGACCTTTCACAAAATGTAAGATATTCACCAGCAGACTGTTTGGTGTGATAGAAGAATGAACAGCGAAGTAGATGAACGGCTGTGATGTTGGATATGAGAGCTGCACACACCTCTGGCTGAAACAATAGATTTCTGGGGAATATCACAGCGTACAAAATGGAGAATGGAGAATCCCCATGCCCTCAGAAAAAGCACCTCAGCTTTTCTGTTTCTGTCGAGATACAAAGAATTAGTTTTGTTTTGTTGCTAAAATGCTTCTTCAGCTACAGTGTTTTATTGAGCAGCTTTAGAGGCTTGTAAAAGTTAGCAAAGAAAAAAGATTGGCCTTTTTTCCAGTTACTGTTGGTCATTATTTGTTGCAGGTAACCTGACTATAGGATTAAAGGAACACTTTCCCCCCTATTAAGCATTTGTGTATGAGTTACTTAGCTAGTGTTAATTTGAATTCAAGATGAAAATTTTTTTTTTTCCATGTTTTAGGTGAACGAAGAATCCAAAAACGTTGATAATTCTTCGTGAATTTAAGTCCTAGGCGACCATGTTTTACAATAGTAAAACTACATCAAGACATCATTTTAAAATGATAACACAGCCCATGCAGTGTAATCCAAGTTTCATTCATCCAGTCGTATTCTCAGTACCTCTCAAACAGACAGCCCTTTCTGATGAGGAACTGAACTAAAAGTGAAACTTATGTATGCTCTCTTAAAAACCAAACTGCATTGACAAAACAGTAATTTGACCTCGCCGAACACATCAGCTGTTTGTCTGCCACGGCCTCGATTGGTAGCTGTTTGTGTTGTTGTCACTTTGTTGAATCCAAATTAAAGGCCTTTGCACACTGAGTCCATTTTTTTCGTCTGAAATTGTCGCACGTCTAAAACTAAATACAACTTCACACTTTTGAACAATGAGTCCGAAACTTTCGCCCGTCATTACAATGTTTGGAACAGGTTCAATTCTCAGCGTTTTTCACATCCCTCAGAAGCCTTTAGAGACGTTTGACCAGGAATCAGTGAAGAAAATGTTGCAGCGACAAAACAGAGGAATGGGTGAACATAATCATTTCATAACTCAAGCAGCCCACTTTCAACAGGTCAGATAGTAATAGTCAGGTGGATGATGATGAAGAGGAGGAGGATGCAGACAGCTCCGCTCCTTCATGCAGCTGCAGTGCCAAATGAAAGACATAGAGGGAGTGGTGACAGCCAGATAGGTAACTCCAATGGAGAGAGGCAAAGTAGGAAATGTTTGCAACAAATAGAACAGTGAGATGCAATGGAATCAGTGTTCAAGGTTTCTATGCTTTTTTAAAGTTTTCTGTACAATTTTTTTGAATGACGGATTAAAAAAAACGCATCAGAAAAACATGGACTCAGTGTGCAAAGGCCTTTAGATTTAAAACACCAGAATTATTTAATTTTAGCACCAATGTGGCCGCATCCTACTGTGAAAATGTTTTTTTTTCAAATGACAAACTCTGCCATTTGAGCAGAAGAAAAGTTACAGTATGCAAGACGGCAGCTGTCCTCAAAGATTCATATTTCTGTAATGTTCATTAATTTCAGCTGTCAGCCTCTTCATATTGTTAACAGGGCTGCAACTATTGATTACTGATTAATCTCTCTTTAGAGTATGAAAATAAAGTGAGGAAAATGTGAAAAATGCCCATCACAATCCAGCAGACCAAAATCCAAAAATAGTCAGTATTCACATTTGAGAATGTGGAACCAACAGACCTGAATAATTTTTGCTTGAAAGAATACTCCACCTCCCCCCAAATGACCATTGTTTATGAATTACTCATCCAATGTTGAGTTCAATTAATTAAGAAAGCCTTGTTTATCATGCAGTCTCTGGTAAAGAAGAAACCAAAAATGGAGAAAATTTATGATGAATTGCAGTCATAGGAGGCCGCGTTTAACAACAGCAAAACTTAATTAAAATATCTGTTTACAAACTGGTGTTTTAAAAAGTTACTTTGGATTCACCAAAGTCACACAATAACACAAACAAAATCTGCAGCAGCTCCCGTGTTAAGCAAGGTTAAAGTACTGTTTTCTGTCAAGGTAGTCTGGCTTGGAAGAGAGCATAGATACATTTAACTCTCAGGGTGCATTCACACTGGCGCTATTTGGTCTGCTTTAAACAAACCCTGGTCCGCTTCCATGGATAGTTTGGTTCGTTTGGAGTGGTGTGAAGGCTCATTTGAACTCTGGTGCGGACCAAACGAGCGAACCCTGGTCAGCTTGAAAACTGGGGGTCTCGGTTCACTTGCAAGTGAACCCTGGTGTGGTTCAATGCAACCAGACTATCCAGCGAACCAAAGAGAGGAGGTGACGTAGAGCGCAGTGCATACGTATAATTTTACGGACATATATGTGATCTGACAACTTGTAAATCCTCGCAGTACCTCTCTCGGCGTCTATTTAACCACAGCAGCACGTCATATTCTCTCGCTCTCTGCCGTCTTTTTTGGTACTGCTGCATTCATCTCATGTACAGAGCAACGTGCTGGGTAGGGAATGGAAGGGGATGGATTTCCGTTTGCCGTGTTGTCTTCTTCCTCATGCTTTTTTTTCTTCCTGGTCAGTGGTCGTTTTGGGCAATACCGCCCCCAAATGAGCGGCTGTTGTAACTGCATGACATTGTCCAGGCAGTTTGGTCCACTCTAAAAAGTGCAGTGTGAAAGTGAACCGAACCAAGTGAAGGTGTGAAATTTTTCTGCATTCCCTACCCAATCGAACAGAGTCCCCCGGACTGTCCTGGTGTGAATGCGCCATTTGGGTCACATTTATCTTGCAAGTGTACTCTTCTTCAACATTTTGTTTACTTCCTGGATTTTTCCCGCATGGAAATTCTGACCAGTCAAGAACAGCTTTCTCGCACAAGGCGTTTGATCTGGTACACGTAAATGCTGCCGTGAGAACACGAGCCAACTCTCTGCAATTATGCAACTCTGTAACAAAATTCATCCCATTTCGGACCAAAGCAAGACAACTTTGACAAGACAAAGAGCACCCTTTGAGTGTGTTAACTGATGTTTTGATAAGGTGATGTTTGATAAGGTCCTCAATTCAGCAAGAATTTTACGTTTTTTGGATTGTTCGTTCACCGTGGAGGCATGTGAGAAAAACTGTTTTCTTCATGAGTTCAACATGTCACGGGGTGAGTAACTGATATACAAATTATCATTTGTTTGTATAAGTATTTGTTTAAAGCATTCTTTAAATAAGGCTAATAAGAAACACTTGTTGCATATTAGTTTTCTGTGGATTGACATCACTGAATCAATTCATTGTAGCCTAATAATGACAAAACCTGAGATCAGTGTTAACGTGCAGTACATCAAACCAACCTCTCTCAAAAGTATACTGGCAGATTTAAAATGCTACTTCACTTATAAGATTATGAATAATGTTACACGCGGCTGCTAAGTCTGAACAAATCCTCTGGCTCTGTTTGTTGTGCCAAATTGAAAAATGCAATCCCAAAACAAAAGTGTACAAGAAAAATTGTGTTAGCTCCGAGGTGTGTTGATACCAAACAGTTTTAAAATGAAGACATTAGATTAGATTGATTCATTAATATTGAACAAACAAGAAAAACCCAGCGTCGCCCTGTCTGTATTCTGTGCTGATTCCAATTGTACAGCAACACTGGAGCATGAAACCCAGAGCCAGAATATAATCATACTTGTATAAACTTCAAAAGCTGAAAGATTTAAAATATTGAAGGTGGTTTTGCGTGAGATGTTTTTTTATGTGTGTGTTTTACATATGATTTTCTTGTGAACATGTTGGTCTTTGCATGTGTGTTAGCGCTGCACTCTGTTCCATATTTGGTTTCCTGATTGTATGTCTACATGTCTGTATGTGTGTATGTTTCCCGCAGTGTTTGAGCACATGTTTGCGTGTGAGTTCATCTGTGATAGTCTGCCTTTGTCTGTATGTGTGACATGTGTCTGCGTCTGTGCACCTGTGTGTGTGCGTGCCTTTGTATCTGTGCAGGCGTGTGTCTGTGTGTGTGCGAGGCGGCGCAGCGAGAGGCATGTTGTAGCTACATCTCAGTTCAATTTGTCCCCGACCTCAAATTGAAATTCCATTTTCAGGTGGTAAATTGTCTCCCACTTCGCCCTCTGGCACACAGTGAATTAAAATTCAAATTAGCCTGACCCTGCACCACTGCTCTCTAGCACCTCTCTGTCTGTCTCTCTCTTTCTCTCTCCCCCCGTCTCTATCTCGCTCGCTGTTTTGCTCTCTGCCCTCTCATCTCTTCCCCCTATTATCCTCTCCTCTCTGTTCCTCTCATCTCTTGTTATCCTTTCCTCCCCGCTCTCCTCTCCACTCCTCTCCTACCTCTCTTATTTCCCCCACAATTTCTCTCTATATACCCCTGCACCTCTCCCTACTCATCTCCCCTTTCGCCTTTGACTTTTCTCTGCTATTTAATCCCCAGTTTCTCCTCCCTCCTGTTTGTCTTCTCTCCTCCCTTCAATTCTTATCTGTCTGTTTTTCCCCTCGTCCTTCCTTTCTCGTCCTCTCCGCATCCCGACAAACATGGAAGGAATTGCAACATGCAGGAGGTGGACAAGTTTAATCCAAGCTGGCCACAGAATATTCATAGTGTGATGACTTACATTGGAAAAAATCAGTTGAACTTGTTTATTCAAAAACAGATCCAGGGAGCAACTACTGCTGACAACTTTGTTTTAAAAAAAAAAAACCTGGGGCCATATTCACAAAGCTTCCGAGTACAAAGAGTTGCTCCTTGTGATGAAATTTTAAGAAAATTCTTTGAATCGTGACGTTTTCTAGGAATTTCCTCTTACAGTTCAGACTAGATCAGGTTAGGATAAAGGTTATTCACAAAACATCTTAGCCCTTAAGAGAGCTCCTAAGATGAAAAACTGTTAGGAGTAGGGAGGAGGATGTTTAGGGCCATAAGTTTCTTAGGGTGTTTTCACACTTGTTCCTTTTCAGCCCTCTAAGTGGACTCAGAGCGGTGACTCAGCATTTTTTGCGCAAATGTAAACACTCCAAGAGAGCTCAGACCCCTCTGAAGCAAACTGAACTCAGACCACTTTGGGAGGCGGTCTGAGTTTGGTTTGCTTCAAGTCCGCGGTGCAGTTTACTTAACCTGTGCCTTGTGAACACAAGGGTCCGCTTTGCCTTTTGCTATTGAATTTTAGCCCTCCAGACTTGCTGCAGACAAATCACACGACATTTCAGTGGAATGCATAATACACACGACGGAACCATGACCACAGGTAACGACAGCACGACTAGTGGACAAGGAGTCCTTTGGTCTGACGATGAAACAACTGCACTCCTTCAGATATGGAAGGAGGAAATCATCAAACGGCAACTGTCCACAACGCACAGAAACGTTAAGGTTTTCCTCCAATTTTAAGTTCATAACTACACTGTAGTGCCACGTCAAAATAAAAACAAAACTACATCAATATATATTGTATATAGGCTATAGTGTGAACAGAAAGAGGACTGAGGCCCCATCTGAGCTGAAGTGGACCAGAAAGAGAACTGAGTCTTCTTTCAAAGGAACTGACAATGTGAACACAAAAAAAGAACTAAGCCCCTTTTCTATTGGTCCATTTTTTGGTCCACTTTAAGAAGACAGAGTTTGGTTTGTTTAAAAAAGGACCCTATGTGAAAACACCCTTGGTGTTATACTTGTGTTTGGCCATGTCATTGAGCTGGTGTGCCGTCTCTGACAAGTAGCTGTCCATTGGTCACTCACTATACAGCAGGAAACGGTACTTCAAAATTAAAGCTCAGTGCCAGAATTTCAATGTACTTAAAAATAAAGTGTGTTTCTTACAAACTTGACACGTTTTTAAGTCACTTGCAGTGCATTCACAATGGACCCGCAATCCACTTCTGGGAACCATTGTCTTAAACAGGAGAAAATGGTGGAAATACATGGTGGGAGAAATATTCTTCAGTTGCTGGATGACATTGAGCAACTAAAATGCTATAGATTAGATGGTGCAGGGATAATGCTTGTGGTCGATCTCATTAGAGATGCACTCACATCTCCCACCCAACCCAAAGCTGGTATAACGCCAGAAATAAAAGTGATAACAACACAAGATAATTGGCAACTGGAAAAATGCAACGGTGCAGCAGTGATGACTTGGGTCAGTCTCAACCTTCCATCAGCAGAGTGATCACACTAACAAATACAGAGCTTTCACTGTCTCATATCACGGCGCAGTTTATTTCATGTCAGCTGGGTGTCCACACCTTGCAGCCTCACAAAAGGGCATGATCTGTAACAACCAATCCCATCGCCTATCGTCATACCTAGCAGCAGGGTCAAAAAACCTCCTCACTAAGGACGAAGTTTCTGTCCCTTACTTGATCAGAGTTACGCTGAGAATCACCTAAGCTAGGACTCCTTGCTTGAAATTTTTAGGCAAAGTTAGGAGCTTTCTGAGAGTATTCCAAGAATATTTGTGAATGTGGCCCCAGCTGCTGGTGTTTTAAATCTAAATGAATTGTAGTCATATTGATTTACTTTTTGATAGAATTTAATCGATCTTGTTTCTTTGTTTTGTTTTGTTTTTTGACAAAGGAATCTAAACAGAGTCCACGTCCTAGCTTTTTCTAGACGTTCATTCCACATTAGAGAAGACAGCTGAAAGCTCTTAAAAATTATGATTATTATTATTGTTTTTTCAGCAACAACAACTGCTACTACTGTCAAGAATGCTCTCAGCTTTTAGGTTGTTTTTAAACTTCTACTTTAGGTTACTCCCCAGGAAGTGATCTTTAATCTGATTCTTGTTGCCAGTTTTAGTCATGATTTTATAATTGCAGTTCTGTTTACTTCTGACCTTGTATCTCGCTATTTTATGTGTTTGTGGTAATTAACACACTGTTATTTCTGCCTACCTTGGCCAGGAGACTCTTGAAAAGAGCCTTTTTTTTATCTCAACAAGGTTTTCTTGGTTAAATAAAGGTTATATTATTAAAAACACACTTACATGGGGCTTTCATAACATTGGTGCAGATGGTTATAATAACTTCTGCTCAACATCAAACTGTTCACTGAGTATATAATAGTCTTTATACAGTATAATAACTCCTTTGCTCTAGCCTTTTCAATCAGTATTTTTTTGGGTGAATTGGCTTTTTTGGTGGTATATACGCTGTATAAATATTGTGAATCTCAAAGCCCTGCTCTCGTAAATCAACATGTGCTTCTCCATTTCATCTCCTCTTGTCGGCTATGTGTCCTGAGAGCAGTATGGATGTTCAGGTTTCCACAGCTAATAAAGTTTATCTCCAACTCCTGCAGCCCTACCTCTCAGTCATGCTGAACAAAGGTTCTCTAGAGGTCTTGGTGTTTACCGGCCACCACAGTCCGCGTCGTGTCGTCAGACGACCTGAACATGGCATACTGAATGATGGGAGAGAGCACTCACTGCGCATAGAGAGGCTTCCTGGCAGGTTGGTGTTATATGTCTGTTCAGTTTATGTCCATACCTGTGCAACAGAATTAGTTTTCTCTTGACGACTTTTACGCTGCATAATCAATTTAATACTTTCTGTGTGCTTGTCTCTGTGGGTGCTCTTCCTCAGATCTTTTGCAGTTCAGGTGGACGAGGAGCCCAAAAGGGAGGCAGCACTTCCCAACGACCAGCCAGTGAGCCTGCAGCGCATCTTCCTTGGTGGTATTCCTGCAGAAGTAGAGCAGACGTCCAACAGGGTCAACGTCCCATTCCAGGGATGTATATGGAATCTCATGGTCAACGCTGTGTACGTATCACTTAGTCTATGGCTCAGTCTCATTATACCCCTTGCCTCTACCACTTCGCCCTTACGCCTCCATTTTGTGCGCTCACATCTTGGGGTAGGGTGTCCCTAGGGTGTGCCTTATTTTTTGGATAGAGGGGTAAAGCAAAGCTACATGGCCCTCCAAACAAATATTTTTTTTTCAGAGAGACACTCCGGACAGAGTGTTATGAGAGATCATTGCCAAGGTGGCTGCACAAGCATCAAAAGAAACATACAAAGGAATTGTCTTCATTAATAAAGATTTAAAAGTTACAGTAACCATCATGGCAGCATGGTAGTGCAGTGGTAAGAACTGTTGCCTCACAGCAACAAAGGGGGAGCCCTTCTGTGCAGAGTTTGCATGTTCTCCCCATGTCAGCGTGGGTTTTCTCCGGGTACTCCGGCTTCCTCCCACAGTCCAAAGACAAGCAGGTTAATTGGTGACTCTAAATTGTCCGTAGGTGTGAATGTGAGTGTGAATGGTTGTCTGTCTCTATGTGTCAGCCCTGTGATAGTCTGACGACCTGTCCAGGGTGTACCCCGCCTCTCACCCAATGTCAGCTGGCATAGGCTCCAACCTCTGGCAAAGTAGAAAACAAATAAGTCCACACACCAAGCAGCTCCTGTTGAGAGAGATTTTAATGCAGAGTGATGTTTCGAGCCCACGACTCTTCCTCCGACTTCTGCTGAGGCTCTAACCCCCTCAAGACCCTGAACAGCAGGGACAGAAAATGAAATGAAAATAACCATCATATTTTCTTAGTTTAAAGTTGTTTCGATATATTATGGTCTTTCTCTCTACGACAAACATAACAAAAAATTGCAAGTAGTATGCTGACATATTTCAGTCTTGCTTACCCCTCCCCCTTTGATATGATCCCTAAAAGTAAACTTAAGTCGGGCAGTAAAGTTGCCAACGTTAGCCTACAGAGCCCCGCTACTGACCTTGAAATGAAGACTTGTTTAATCAGTTGATACTGTGAAACTTATGATGTGAATGAATCAAAAGTATTTTCCATCTCCATCAGATAAATGGCAAATGTCATTGTGATAATACCATTATTGCCAGTTGAGTCTACATAAACGCCATTGACGTTTTCTGATGATGTATCAAGGTCTGGAAAGCCTGTCCCCTATAATAAGGGAAGATTTCAACCACCCTTGTGACTCTCTTCTGAGGGGCAAAGGGACATTCAGAAACGAGGGGCAGGGGTAGAAATACAAAATGGGATTGGACCTTATATGCAGCCAGATTGCTATGTACTAAAACACAGAGCTAAAATAAGCTTTTTCTTGAGCCTGAAATATTGCAGAGCAGATTGGAGGTGCACTTGGTCTTATTCTTCTTATTAAATAAAAATGTAGAGTGTGTTCTGGGGGCATGATCGAGCTTTGGTCTTTTTTAAGTATCAATATTGGAGCAGAGTAGAGAAGTTGTTCTAAAAGCTCCTAACACTTAGCAGTATGTTGTAGTACTGTGATAAAGTTGCAGTGGGCATTTCAAAGTCAGTTTTATTTTTCAATTGACCATTAATATCCACTTCTTTCCTCCATGTCTTCTCACTTTTTGTAGCTAAATCACATGAAAAACTAAATTCTAGTGACTGACCTTTTTTGCCATTAGTTTGTTTTTTCCATCAGAACCAATCATGTTCTGTGTTATGACCTGATCAGATGAAATGTCTCTAAAATAACTGAAACCGTGTCTTTGATTTTGATACATCCACAAAATAATATGGTTCTGACATCAGAAGATAAATACGGAGCAAAAGAACAGAGTCAGCTTTTGATTCTGGATATTTCTCTGCCCCTGCCTCCCACCATGTTGAAACACTGACACAGGCAAAACTGACCAACTTACTTTACCTCTGTAAACTTGAACTGTTCACCTTAAATGCACTGTATTAATACTTACACTTCAAACTGTGCAGCTTTCCCTCATTGTCCTAATGTTTATCCAGTAATGTTTTCTGGCAGTGGACGACAGGCCTCATTTTGACCTCATATACTGTTGGGTTAAAGCATCGTTAATGTGATTGCAAGAGGTCACAATAATGCTGTTGATGATGATGATGATAAAGCCAGCGCCTCTTTCTGCCTGAACAGCAGTAATAGAGCTGTCCAACATCATAAACATACTCATAACTCAAATTACACTCCTCTCTCATCTTTGTGTGTTTATGCTTGTGTCTGTTTGTCTATCGCTCACCTCATTTCAACCCTTTCACCCCGACGCTGTAATTTCTACTTGATATACATCTGTCTGCCTGTCAGTGAGTCTTCATCAGTCTTTGTGTGTATTTTCTGTGCTTGTTCTTGAAGCACTCATCATGATAGAACCTACGTTAACTTGTGTTAGATGTGTATCATTTAGGTGTTATTCTTGAATAACTCCCACTATATTTCCTTTTCCTAGCACTTATACATAATCATACCACGGGAATAGGAATCTTGTCAGTGAGTGTACTGTGGCCCTGACTCTTGATCTTGCTAAGGTGTGTGCAGACACACACAAAACAAGTTGTAGAGGCAATGTAATATACTAAATACAAAGTTTAAGGGAACACAAACATATCCAGATTTGGTCTAGATGGCACAAATTGCCACTGCTGAAAGCCACAAATTCTGTCAGTGACAATGATGGTAGTCAGCTCAGTCTGAGGATTTGGTGTCAGGGCCACGACACACCAAGCCACCATTCGGTTGCTGGTCAATATCAAGCTGTCGGTGAGCGTCCGATGTAACGTAGTTTTTGCTGTGTGTGCACAATTGTTTGTGTCGTTGACTAACCCTCCCACTAGCTTCTTGAATCGGTTCTGTCTCTTTTTTGGTTTCCCTTTTTGAATAATGAATACAAGCTACTGCTGTCTGCTGGTATTGAAAGTTATTTCCTCTCATGCAGGCGCAGAACATGCCTGCTAGTTAGCCATCGGCTGTAGTCTTTGCAGTGTGTTCAAGTTGTTGGTTTGGTGTGTCTAGATCTTTTAAAATTTGTCGTAGGGATGCACCAATATGGATTTTTTTCAACCGATGCCGATAAGCGATAATTACGTGCTTCTCATGGCCAATACAATAACCGATACTTTCACATTTTTGTATATCGAAAACAAGTGTATAACCTGTAGTGTATGTATACTGGAGGGTTAAAAAGGCTAAGATGTAGTGAGAAAGGCACTGTCTCATCCCACAATAGACTAGCCTACAACAACCAAGTAGAATAGCGATGCCCTGTTGATCCACCTCACACATTAACATGGAACTCAGACAAACAAGCGGCTGTGTCTCACACACACATGCAGCCAGAGAGGTAACGAGTAATTACTAACTGTAGCATCACATGGCTAGCAGTTATTAATAAGTTTAACAACACGGTCGAGTCTTTTAAAGACTTGTTGTTGGATATAAGCAGCGGCTGCTAATTAGCTTGTGCTAACACTCTGGAGATGGTCCTTGAGTGCTGTGTCTAACCTGTTCAGCGATCGGAGATCAGACCCTCGGTGCAATCCTGTTGTCTTCCTCTAGAACTGTGAAAGGCGTCCACATCGCGACATGCTTCACATAGCATGCTGCAGTTTTTGTTCTTCTTCTCTGTGTTTATTGACAGCTCGCATACCAAGTTTAAATGTACATGTACGGCCACCCAGAGTGTCAGATGTGTGGTGCCCTTGTTAAGTCAGTGAAAGCAGTCTGGCTTTGTATTATCAGAGCTATTTATCAATTTTAATTATTGGAATAATGCATAATTATAAAAATGTTGCATTATTGGCTAATCATTTATTTATATCGTGCATCCCTGATTTGTCTGTACATGTGCTGAACACCCCTACTGTGTGCAGCAAGGTAAAGTAGACACAAGTACAGCCCATCAGTGAAGTTCATTCTCTTAAAGGAAGGTGAAAATCTGCTTCCTGTAGCATTTAGTCCAAACACAGAAACAGCTCCCTGTAATTTTAGCTCATTCTGACGCGTCTGCTCCTGTCAAGAAAATTCAACTCTAATTGCCTGTCCATCTCTCAGTCTCTCAGATTTCTCCCTGCCTGTGTCCTTTGAGAATGCTGAAATCGGACAGTGCCCCAACCTCGCCCCTGAGCCGCCTCTACCTCTTCTGCCAGAAGAAGAGGAGCCCGAGAAGGAAAAGGAGGAGTCGAAGCCACTCACTCCTCCACTGACCCCAGCTACCACTACACCACCTCCAGGTCTTCCTGCTGTAAGTGGCTCAAATTAACGTGGGAAAACACACACGCACTTGGACTATTAAACTCTAATGGGCATAACTTTCATCATTAATATTTTTGAACAGAAGGTGTTCAGGTTTTAAAAACAAATGAAATATGTAGTTAAGTTAGGGATACTAATTAAACTAGAGGGTTTTTATTTACAGTTATATGATGGCCAACACTTTTGTTTAGGAGACCTATTTTAAGCTGTTGGCACATGTACATGCACAGAGAAAGTACACATATACACATATGATACATATATGGAGATGCAGTACAGTAAAAGGAAGCACATACTGTACACTAACATGCACACACAGTTACTGAAGCACACACATGTCCTTCTCCACCATATTATTATTATTTTTCTGACTGTTATTCACACATACTCACACAAACACACACCTATTTCTCTCTGTTGAAATGCAGCCATGGCCTCGCCCTGTTAGCTTAGCGCTTCATCACATAGCAGTTGTACAGCCCATTAACTCTTCTTTATAGTCCCTTTAGCCTTGAGCCACTAAACTCCACCTTTGGCAGCCTGTCATACGGTGCGGAGTCACGGCGCTACGCTACGCTAACTGTGCATGCCATTTATGTTTTATGAGCCCACAGGAGCCAAAGCACTCTCAGCTAACACTTAGCTACTATGCTAAAAGGGCTGGTAGACAGTGAGTCATTCACATCATACCCTTAGCGTTAGGATAGGCAATATATATTTCATATATTTAATATATTATAAGCCTTACAGCAGTCATAGTTTATCAGTTACCCAGTTACCTGCTAAACTACACCTCTAAAAGGACATTGATCATGAAGCACAGAGGCAAAGAGCTGTCCCAGCTTCTCTATAACCCTGTGGTTTGTTGCTTTATGGGCTGTAAGTTCATCTATTTTATGATACAGAGTAGACTACGGGGTGAGAGAAGCCATAGCTCTATATTATAACTCAGGTTGAAGGTAAGTTTTCATCTTATTTCAATGAGGAATTATCATTATGATTCATGTTTTGTTGACGTTGATCTTGCTGACTCTTGGAGCAGCTTTACATTATGGCCACAGCAGTACATGCATATAAATAAACTTTACAAGCTTCACCAGACTTAAGAGGAAAATGGGAGATATTTTTTAAAATGATTTAAGTCTTTAGAGGATATTACCTTTTCTCCACCAGCATCAGTTTGCAGCATATAGAGAACCAATGAACCTGTTTACTCCTGGTATTAACTGTGTCTTGGGTGGTCCAATCACAAATCTGTCTGTTCACACCTGGCATTAGAAAGCATATCCACATGTGTCTCAAGTGATCACTCATAATTGAGTTGTACTTCCCTGCTCTATATGCAGATAAACACATACATTATTTCCGTTTGACCAAATGCATTGTTGTTTTTAACCAGTAGCAGTTTATAAATGACTAAATAAACTACAGTTGTAGTAATTTAAATAAAGTAGCTGCTGTTACATAAAGAAGTTAATATATTGTTATAATAAATGATAAATAAAGCACTGTTTTAATTAAGTTAAATAAAATGCTGATAAAAAAAAGTGCTGTTATAATAAAGTTAAATAAAGTAGTATTTCAATAAAATAAATCATAGTGGAATCACCAGTGCTTTTATGCTGAAGCACCTGGCTTGTCTCAGGCCCAAAGTGCTGATGTTTATGCTGTGCTCACGAAGCTTTCGGTCAACAGTCAGCTGTCAGTTGTTAGCAAAAGGTAACTGTTGCTGTGGCACTGTTAAACACGAGGATTTAATCACTGTGGGTGAGAAACAAACTAACATCTCTTCTTTTCATACAAAAAGAATCCTGCAAGTCACACCGGTGCTCACTGGTGGTCACTAAATGCGACTGAATAGTCACAGCTTGGAGCTCTGTGGATACAAAAACACACGCCTCACTTGCCCACAGTATTCTTAAACTTGTTAAAAGTGATGATGTATTCACTGTAAAACAAACTAACAGCTCAGTTAATATATTAATACTATTTGCAAGTCGCACTGGTGCTCCACGGTTGTTAAATGCGACTAAATAGTTGTGGTCTGGAACCCTTCGGATACAAAAACATGCCTCACTTGCTCACACTACCCTTAAACTTGTTAATAGTTAAACTGTTACTGCGGCGCTGTTAAACATGAGGATTTACTCACTGTAAAACAAACTAACAGTCCTCCAGTTTATATATTAATACTATTTATTAGTGGCACTGGTGCTCCATGGTCGCAAAATGCGACTACATAGGTATGGTCTGGAGCCCTGCAGATACAAAAACATACACCTTGCCCAGTGACACTGTTATTAAACTCGTTAAAAAAATAAACTCTTACCGGGCACCATTACACGTGAGGATTTATTCACTGTAAATGGGAAACAAACTAACAGCTCTCCAGTTCATATATTTATACTGTTTACAAGTTGCACTGGTGCTCCAGGGTCGCAAAAAGATAAACTGTCTGCTGTCAACAGCTCTCCAGTTCATATATCAATAATTTTTGCAAGTTGTAGCAGCAATAGCCGCAATTTGGAGTCCTGCAGATACAAATGGATGGCGTAGGAAGTGCATGTGGGTCTTTTGTGTGTGTGTGGGTGTGTGTGTGTGTGTGTGTGTGTGTGTGTGTGTGTGGGTGTGTGTGTTTGTGTGTGTGTGTGTGTGTGTGTGTGTGTGTGTGTCAGTCAGATAGGGAGACAGCCATGTCAGAAAATGAGAGAACTTAAACCCCCCTATCAGTCTAATGCCAGTGGCTTTAAAAGATGACGTGATAATTTATATTTGATTTTCACAAGTCATTTTATACATCCCATGTGTAACAATCTACGATACATTGAGCATAATTGATGTATCACTTAACCCTAATTAATGCTTTTTGTGTTGTTGTGCTGCTGCACCCTGTGACAGAGCCCTGCACAGAGGTTGCAGCATGCATTTTTCATCAACAGCAAGAGAATATTGTTAGACTGAAAAAGTAATCATAAGTTGAATCACAGTTGACAGTCAACAACAGTCTCAGCGTGCGCTTGAATAAAGAGACTTCTTTATCTCCCACTTTTCTGTCACAACATATTCTGTATTTCTGATTCTCGAGATAGTTGTGAGCACCAATTTAGAGGTTGAAGAGGCTCTAAAAGAGGCACCTTACAGGCTCCAGTGAACCTCTTAAAGAATGACATCTGAATCTTATTTTGCACTGTGTAATTCTTTTTTACTTGGTGTTGTAGTTGATGACATCATGACAACTGCCTCTAATTAGCCTTTTAAATCACAGCTTTCTAATTTCCCTCGTTCACACTGTAATTCAGCATTAACAGTGTATAACATAGGAGAGATTCTCAGCTCTGGTTCTTTATTTAAAAACTGAGAGGCCTTTACTAATTTTCTGTAGAGGTAACAAAACCTAACATGGTCAGAGTCTGACAAGGTGAGAGAACCACTTTTATTAAATAGTGTACAATGTTTTGTAGTAATTATGCTTCAGTTCACGGGGAAGATAAGGGGAGCTGGAGTCTTAAAGTTTTTCGTTTACTTCATTAACCTCTTTGGCCTTTCATGTTTATGACATCTTTGCTTTCCTGTAGCTGATTGGAGGGCTGTGTGCTTGTCATAAACACTGACATCATTCTGGCTCTTTGGCTGCCACTAATCCCCTTCCTTCCCACTCCCTGACTGCTGACCTGCAGGAGGCCACGCCCCCTGCTGCACCTGCTGCCACACCTACTGCTGCTGCTGCCCCGCCCACCGCTAAACAGGAGCCCAGCGCTGAAGTGGTATACATACACAAACACACTCTCACACAGTTAACACTGTTTAAAGGTATACTATGCAGGAACGCTGGTTTTGGTTTGTAAACAGGCTTGCCAGAAAAAATTAAATTAAAAGCCGACCCCAGATTCATTATCATTTGGCGTTTAGCCTTGCCATATTTGAGTTTTTATGGCGCTGTGTCTGTTGGATGCCTGCTGCCTACAGGTCTGGCACTGGGTCGCAACCTTTTTATAAAGCCCGACCTCACCTGAGCCTTGTGGGGGCTCATAAAGTTCCCAAGCACACAGAATAAGAGGAAAAAATACAGGCAGAGGGCAGAGCCTCTGCAGGAAAATAAACCGCCACACATTCCTAATGAGACATAAATGATGATTGAGAGGGATTACTTCTGTATGAATCAGAACAAATCCTGCATAGTAGATCTTTAAAGGATAAGGCTGGTGATATTATATATTTTTGTGATCATGAAGAAAACTGATAGTTCTCCTGACTTCCCTACCCTGTCTGTGTCACTGAGCAGTGGCATAAGGTAGTTGCCCCCAGTGCATCCAAGTAACTAGTTATGAAGCACACATGTACACAATACCAGGTTATTGATTTATTGATTTTTTTGTAACTTAGTTTTTATTTCAGTTCCAGCAGCTTATACAATCATTTTCAGATTTTTTTTCCCATTTGTTTACATCTGTGCCTGTGTGACTTACAGGCAAACAACAATGAGTTAAACTAAACCAAACACACATCCCAGCTTAAAGTATTAATTGTTAAATAAAGCAAAAGGTATAAATTAAGAAAAAGGAACGTTGGACAAAAAGTACTTTAAAAAAGAAGGTAAAGGTTGCTTGCATGTGTGTATACAGTGGCAATAGTGTATGTATCTGCATCAAGTCAGGTAGGGGAGATAAAGATACATTTATATAAGCTGTAAAATATGTTTCGATCACTTCACTGTGATAGTATGGTGATAGCAGGGCCCCATCTTTAATTAAACATATCTTTTTGGAGTCTCAAGGAGTATGTTATCTGTTCCAGAATAGTTTTTTAATAGTTTTTATAGTTCATGGAGAATAAGCTCATCATTTACACATAGATTACTATTTTCCAAAAAAAAAAAAAGACAGGGATGGGTCTGCTTTTTCAAGGGCATAGTTAGCAAGTGTTACCATTTTTAATTTAATGTGAGTTCTTCTTTAAATACAGGCTTATTTCTGAGTTGACATTCTGGCACAAGCCTATTGGTTCCCTCTGAAGATGTAAATATTTAAAAATTGGTCTTGAATATGTCAAAATACACACAAATTTATATAGAAACAACTGCATACTGTAGACTGTAAACAAATTTTACTTTAACAGGGTTAAATAGTGCATTTGTTGGGGACTATTTTAACAGGTTATTTGATGTGGTACATTTGCCGCAGCAGGAAGGTGTGTGTAAGGTGACTGAAGACAAAGTGCAAAACCCACATTCATAATGAAGGAACATGTCACTCTGCAATGGCAGATACACGACTGTCTTTAAAGAGTTTTTGATCAACAGTGGAGAGCTATGGTGCAGAGACATAGCGTTATAAGGCTCTGGTTAAATTAACAAAACTTGTTAGTTGGATCAGTGTTGGTTTTAGTCTTTTAATAGGTTTTGTTGACACTAAGAAAAATATAGAATAACACCAGACTTGTCCTTTGTAACACACACTCTTGTGTATGTGGTCATTAACAGTCAACCAATGTAACGTCAAAACTTGCTCTCTAATGTCTTCCTGCAGTCGATCTAGAATTTTAAAATGTGGTAGTCACACACACAGAGCTTCCTGTCTTCCATCCAAAGTGTATTTTCTCACATATTTATTTTCTATTTTAACCTATTTTCACTCAGAGAAAGTCAAACCGAGCAAAGCTTTTTTCATCGACCCACATCACATTTGCACTGAGCTGCTTTGTGCAAACACAGTCTTCCACTGGTGGCCACTGACCAGCTCTTGTTGAGCAGCTGGGGGTTAAGTGCTTTTCCCAAGCGAGTCCTTGATATTAGTTATTGAAAGAGAGGAGAGCCTCTTTCGTTTGACACTCTTAGAGTGAGGTGTTGTAACATGCCACGCAGTCGCTGACTCACATTATAGCTATTTCTTTTCAGGTGATTAGTTTAAAGAGCAACATGCTTAGTCTACTGGTCTTATTTTGGCAGATGGAGCTCAGAGATGTCTGCCTCCTCAGGCTCTTTGTGTAGTTGTAAAGCTATTGAATCTGCAGTATTAGTTGCCTAAAGCTTTTCTAGTTTCAATTCAAGACCTACGTTTGAACTCAATTAAGCAATATAGTGACCACTGACATATGCTTAAGGAACGGAGCACTGTCTTTAAGTTGGTCATGAGTTGAGCAGTGAGACACTTGTAGCTGAAGCTAATTACTACCAGAGGCCAAAAGAGTAGCTTCTCTGGAAACTACAATAAGCAGAGTGAGGACTTCTGATCTCTCAAGAGTGATGGCAACGTCTCACACACACACACAGACACACACACTTATACAAAATCCAGACTAAATGACTTCAGATTCTATTGGTGTGACCTCCAACCATTCTGAATGGAAGACGGTCTTCCTATTGTTAACTTAATGGAAAGATGCAGAGGGGATGAGAGAAAGGGAGGGAAGCAGAGGAGGATAAAAGGGGACTGAAGACAGAGAGGGGATGTGAGTGGAGAGAAAAGGTGCAGCCATGGAGGAAGAGGAGGAAAGAGAGAGAGGGAGAGTCTTTCTGAACAGAGCGGCGCCCGCCTTTTGTTGGCTTAATGGAAAGACGGAGGAGAGGAAGCCGGAGAAGAATGAAAGGAGAGGGAAGGAAAGAGCTTCTGAGCAAGTGACATCTCCCTTTTGTTAGATAGGGAGAGAATGAGAAAGAGGGAAAAAAAAGAGGGAGGTTGAGGAGGAGGAGCGGATATGAGGACAGAGCGCGATAAGAGGTGAGTGTCAGCTGTAACAAAGCAAGGTCACGGTGTGGGGAATGTCTTCACTTGAAAGAGAACAAGAGAGGAGAGGAGATTAAGACACACATACACACACACAGACGCTCAGTCGTCTAAGATGCTCTCCCTTTCGCTCTAACTTTGTCTCACACTGACACTGGAGGTATGGCAAAGCAGATTTGTTACTTAATAGGAGATGAATTCAAGAGACGAAGGGAGATAGTAAGAAGAGATCGGAGCAAAGGAGGGAAGAAGGAAGGGGAAACGAAGAGAGTGAGGTGAGGACAGGTAGAGACAAACAGTGGAGCAAGAAGTGAGGGTGGAGATGGTGAAGGGGTGCAGAACAGGTGTGGAAAGTTGAGGAGATGGAGAGGAGGAGGAGATAAACAAAGGTGAAGGTCTGGGAATGTCTTCCATTGTAGGCAAGAGTGGATGGCAGAAGAAAGGTAGCGGAGATTGACATAAGGATATGACAGGAGCGAGGAAAAGAGATGAGATGAGGTGATGGGGCAGGAAATGATGAAGAGAGGAGGAGGAAAAAGATGAAGGGGGTGATTAGATGGGAGGGGAGACGATTTGGCCGGTGTTGTAGTCAAGAGTCAAGGCCACCTAAACCGAGAGCAAATCATGACCAAGACCGTGATCTATCGAGACCGCGACAACACCAAAGCCCTTTTACAGAGATCACGCTATAGGCCGCTATAAAGTTCCCTCTTTATGCCTCCTTTGCATTTCTACATAGAACCAAACAACAGTGGCATCATTCTGCTACACTATACTATACACTGCACCATGGCATCCTGCATTCAAAAGAGGCGCGATGGGTGTGACATGTAACTAAGCAGCATTGGCCTCTAGTGTGACATGTAACATACGCATCAGCAGCTGACATGCCAATAACAATAATTTACCATCGCTGTTATATGGTGGCTGATGACTTCCTCTTCTCAGAGGGTAAGGAGCTCGCGATTTTCTTTGTTTTCCCAATTCACAGACATTTCCTGCCACTCTTCTTCTTCTGTGAGTTAGCTGCTAACTACTAACAGCCACTTTTAAAATCTCCGTGAGTGGGTCATCAACATAATATGTAATCAAAACATTACACCTGTTTCACCCATGGTCACGTCTTTCCGGCTTTACGTTTTACACAGACCTCATTTCAGGTCTGTTGCTACCTCCGTTCCCGACTTAGAGGCGTGAAGACTCTGTGACCCCTTCCCACAATCGTACCTTACATACAGAACAGCAAGATAGCATAACCAGGTGATATTCCTGCCTTGAACGCGCAGTGTAAAAGTGACCTAAGACTTTGAGGGGTTAATCCGAAGTCAAGATCAAGACCCGACCAGTGCAACTTTCACACTGCATGTCACATTTACGATAAAATGTGATACTTGCAAAGTGATCTGTAAGATCCACATTCCTAGAAAAACACCCAAATATAACAAATGAAGATCCTCTTCGTTAAACTCTTTTTACTGCCATATGTATTTATGTGTGTGTATGTATAAGTGTACCACGAGAAATGTGTGGATAAACTAATCAAAGGGCATTGCAGAGGTGAATTTTACGCCTGGGAATTTTTCTTTGTTTTTTGTAAGCAAACAAATACAAACACTACGGAGCTGAAATCAGCTTAGCCATCTTTATCAACACTCCGTCAGTTTAGTGATGCAGTTGTGGTCTTGATTAATCTTGAATAAAATCCTGAGTCCTTTTCGTCTGAGACCAAGATAAGACCAGGTAAAATTGTGTTCGAGTCCGAGATAGGACCCTCAGTAAGTTGTCTTGAGACCAAAACCGATCTCAAGTACGACAAAAACTGAATATGGCAAATGAAAAATGTCAGAAGAGCAGGAAAAGTGGAGGAAGAGAAAATAAGGCAATAGTGGTTTATAAAAAAAGGAGTGAATGAGAGGAGGGGATTAAAGATAGGTTGTGGAAAACAAGTGCCAAATGGGTGTAGAGGACACAACAGGACAGGAGTCTCCAAGATCAGGAGAGATGGAGGAGTAGGGAGAATAAAGCAGAAGAAAGGGAAAGGTTTGAGAAACTGAGAGGAGTAGGATATGACATTAGAGGGAGGCAGCAGGAGGAGAGTGGAAAAAAAAGGAAAGGGATGAGAAGGATGGGAGAAGAAGCAAAGACAGGACCATAGAGGATGAAAGTGGAGGGGGGACACTATACAGGAGAGCTCAAGAGCATAAAGTTGGATAGATGAAGAATTAAAAACCAGTGCAGACAAGCCTTCAAGCAGAGTGGTGATAAAAGCAAAGAGGAGAAGAAGAGAAGTAGGGAAAAGGAAGAGGAAGGGGAAGAGGAAAGGAGTAGTAAACAAAAAGATGGAAGACAAGAGAGGTAGAGGACAAATAATTTTAAAGAAGAGCAAAAGAAAGTTGAGCTGACGGGAGAAGATGAGGAAGAAATGAAAGGATGCAGAGGAGAGGAGGACAAAGGAAGAGGAGTTGTTGGGAGAATAAAGCAGAGTGGTAGCAAGAGAAGTAAATAATGAGAGGCGAAGTGAACAGGACAGGAGAGAAACTGTGAGAAAGTGAGAAGAAAGAGGATATGAGAGTACGCGTGTAAAGCAAAATAAAGTAGCAGCAGATGGGAGGACAGGAGGAAGACATGGAATAAGACGAGAGGAAGACTTGGACAAGGAGAAAAGGATATAAGAGGGGGAGGAGGGATGAAGAAGAGGCAAGTGGATGGGAGAAGAAAGAGAGCTGCAGTAGAAAGGGAGTAAAAAAAGAAACCATGAGTAAATGAGGTGCCTTTACTTGTATTGCAACACTGACACCTTGTGGTCACTGGCTGAACTGCAGCCTGTAACATGACAAGGGGCACAGTAATACTCATCTAATACTTTGTTTACCCTGCTGCCAAACTAAAGCACAAATCAAATGGAAATCAGACTGTAGTGTGTGATGTCTGGTTCAGATGGAGAGAAAATATGTGCAGGATTTATGATGATCAAACTGTGGGAGGGTCCATTGATTTGAAAACAGTGTCAGCCAAATCCACCTTGGCAGTCACTGATTTGAAACGATAAAGAGGAAAACAAAACAGTGATGAAAGATGACTGCAATTAAACACATTGTAATAGGCCATATGCTGTAACTTGCTGGGGCCATCTGAAATATCCCGTATGGTAAATTTGCACTATAAAAATACACTGTTTTGTCATTGCACATCCAAGGCCTTGCTTATAAATCTACATGGATTTAATCTTCTGTAAACGTTTCATTTACCTGTTTTTTATAAAGTACTCTTTGAAGGCCCGACCAGTGACTGACCATCCCTTTGGATCCCTTCAGATCAGAAGCAGAAACCCTATTAGTATGATTGACATGTGTTCTGCTCAGGTGTAAAGGTGTCTGTTGACAAGAGGCAATAGGAACAGTGTGGTGAAACCCCGTCAGTGTAACTGACATGTTGTGTCCAATCTCCAGGATTCATGTGCATCAGCTGTGGCCCCGACAGCGCTCGAGAAGGCTTATCAGTTTGGACTGACCAGGAACAGCCACATGAGCTTTGCTTTTGATGACACCAAAGTCAGAGAGAGGTATGTATCCAAAATAAACAGCCATTTTTTGTGTTTTGTTTTGCAAGTTATACAGCAAATGCCATGGACTGAGCTTCTGACACTAGGTAGCAGTAACAGTGTTCCTCTAAATCAGGGGTCTACAACCTTTACTATCAAAGGAGCCATTTTTGGCCTAAACAAAAAGAAAAACAAAGAAAGAAAAAGACAAATAAAATTTCTAATTATGACCAAATTAAACACAAATGAAGCAATGACATTTTATATCCAAAAGGTTAAAGGCCAACTTCACTTCAAAAACACTTTTCCAGCCGTTATTTAACATCATAACTCAGGAACAGAAGGGGACAGAACCGAAGACATTTGGTTGGATACTAAATTGGCGACACTAATCTTGGGTGTCCACCTTCAACTGTGCTGATTGCATAGATCTCCTGTGCTGTGCTGTCAGGTTGAGGATGTGTGTGAAGCATCCACATTTTAGAATTTGTAGCTCCTTTGCAGCAACATCTATATTCGAAGCATTGTCAAATGTGACAAAGCTCTCCATCAGTCCTTTGTACTCCCGTGCAAACGTAGTCTGTAAGTGAAGACAGTGTGTGTCTTATTGGAAATTATTCTGTGGAATCATACACTGTATTGCCAAAAGTATTAGCTCATGTGCCTTGACTCGTATATGAACTTAAGTGACATCCCATTCTTAATCCATAGGGTTTAATATGACGTTGGTCCACCCTTTGCAGCTATAACGGCTTCAACTCTTCTGGGAAGGCTTTCCACAAGGTTTAGGAGTGTGTTTATGGGAATTTTTGACCATTCCTCCAGTAGCGCATTTGTGAGGTCACACACTGATGGTGGACGAGAAGGCCTCATCCCAAAGGTGTTCTATCGGGTTGAGGTCAGGACTCTGTGCAGGCCAGTCAAGTTCATCCACACCAAACTCTGTCATCCATGTCTTTATGGACCTTGCTTTGTGCACTGGTGCACAGTCATGTTGGAACAGGAAGGGGCCATCCCCAAACTGTTCCAGCAAAGTTGGGAGCATGGAATTGTCCAAAATCTCTTGGTATGCTGAAGCATTCAGAGTTCCTTTCATTGGAACTAAGGGGCCAAGCCCAGCTCCTGAAAAACAACCCCACACCATAATCCCCCCTCCACCAACTTTACCCTTGGCACAATGCAGTCAGACAAGTACCGTTGTCTTGGCAACCGCCAAACCCAGACTCGTCCATCAGATCGCCAGATGGTGAAGCGCGATTCGTTACTCCAGAAAACGCGTCTCCACTGCTCTGGAGTCCAGTGGCAGCGTGCTCTACACCACTGCATCCGACGCTTTGCATTGCACTTGGTGATGTATGGCTTGGATGCAGCTGCTCGGCCATGGAAACCCATTCCATGAAGCTCTCTACGCACTGTTCTTGAGCTAATCTGAAGGCCACATGAAGTTTGGAGGTCTGTAGCGATTGACTTTGCAGAAAGTTGGCGACCTCTGCACACTATGCGCCTCAGCATCCGCTAACCCCGCTCCGTCATTTCACGTGGCCTACCACTTCGTGGCTGAGTTGCTGTCGTTCCCAGTCGCTTCTACTTTGTTATAATACCATTGACAGTTGACTGTGGAATATTTAGGAGCGAGGAAATTTCACGACTGGACTTGTTGCACAGGTTTCATCCTATCACAGTACCATCCTGGAATTCACTGAGCTCCTGAGAGTGACCCATTCTTTCACAAATGTTTGTAGAAACAGTCTGCATGCCTCGGTGCTTGATTTTACACAGCTGTGGCCATGGAGGTGATTGGAACACCTGATTTAAATTATTTGGATGGGTGAGTGAATACTTTTGGCAATATAGTGTATATGTCAATACAGTGATAACTTCCATCTCGTCAAGAAAGACACTTAATTCATCTTATTGAATTCTTTCCAAGTCTTCACTACGTATATTTTTGTGAGTCTGGACAGATATGGATGTAACCACAGCTTGATGGGTTTGGTGGAGGCATACTACCACAAGGTGGTACTTCTGATCTAATGGTTTTGTTTATGGATGAGCAGAAAAGGGAATAGTATGTTGCCCACAGACCTTGAGTATTTTGGGGATCAGACTTGTAACATTGGTTTGCTGGACATGTTCTCTAAGCAGTGAGTCAGCCTGCTGTCTAAATCAAAATGTCAGTGCTGGAAAATATGATGAAATGTCAAGATAGGTGTCCCACTCACTTAAAACTGCAATTTATCTTCCATGCTGTTTACCGTAATATTCCATAGTACGCCTTACTGAATACAAATAATTTGATTTGTTATATAAAATTTGGTTGAGAAATTATACTTGCATGCCTGAATAAGTTCATTACAGTGTTGTTTACTGCATTATTACCTTTGAAGGAAATTGTTATTTATGTTGATATGCTGTGAGAATCCATTATTCTTTTTTCCCAGGAGTCTGATAAACAATGCAAAGCATCACAAAGATATACGTGTTCTAAAACTGATTTACTTATTACATGTTTGTATTATAGTGACTGTTTTTATTTATTATTTTATGTTTACATGTGTGTTTCAGGCTTATATTGGAGTTTGAGCTGAGGACGAGGGAGGAGTCTGGTCTCGTCCTCTACATGGCAAGAATAAACCATGCAGACTTTGTTTCCATACAGGTATCCATCTACTGCTCTGAATATTGTTCCATAACTTGAAGTTTTTTCCTGTAACACAAGGTGCTTCTTTGTTTCTTCAACACAGTCTTTAAATCTGTCTCACGTCTTCTCATTGAAATAAGTCTCTGCTCTGAAGGAGAAGAAGAACAATGCCCACTTGTTTTTGTGTCAAATAAAGCAGATGCAAACTCAGGCCCAGCAGCTCACAAAGGACAAGTTATGATTATTTTATGGAAAAAAAAAACAGAAAAATGAATTGTAACATTTGGATTTGAGGAATCTCACATTCCCCATCTTTTTTGCCACATCCTTCCTCTGTTTTCTGTCTGTGTACTGAGACCGTACAGAGGCTGAAGTTGTTTGTCTGTTTCACCAAGGTCATCATATTCAGGAACAAAGAGGGTAATATCAGAGACTGTATAAAAGCGGACATAGCCTCAGAGTTTGAAAAGTGAAGCTCATACAGAAGTGCTTTAAACCAGCATTCTTCCTAATGGCCAGCAGGGGGCAACTCAAAAATTAGTCTGATTATATAGGAGTCTAAGAGAAAATGACCCAACTTTGCACATGATTTATGACCTCAGTAAACATTTTCCTAAAGCGTTTATGGTGACTAGGGCTGCCCCCAACTAAGAATTCTCCTACTTGACCAATAGTCATCATTTAGGGCCATTAGTCGACTAGTCGCCGGCATGTTTATGATATTAATTTAATTATTAAATG
The DNA here is from genome assembly GCA_019142605.1 of Cephalopholis sonnerati. NCBI lineage: Eukaryota > Metazoa > Chordata > Actinopteri > Perciformes > Serranidae > Cephalopholis > Cephalopholis sonnerati. Next base: position 21,186,531 of record JAGQAX010000009.1, on the reverse strand, counting down.
ATATATTTTGGGCGGGGCAACACAATGGTTTGAGTTGAAGGTGTGAGAAAGAATAGTATCAGTAACGTTGTTAACACTGTGCTACATTACAGAGAAATACAAACCGTACTAATGAACCTTCATTAATATAGGCCTATATTTTATCTACAAGTGCACGTCACACACTGAGCGAGCCGCCTGTTAATGACGCTGTCAGCAAAGCAGTAATGATTGTGCTAAGTGGCTAATGGGCATGTAGCTACTGACATGTTTCACATGATATGTCATGTTTGTAGTCGACCAATGAAGATGAGTTTACATATCACCTTGGGTTGGTCCTTCACCTTCTCAAAATGATCCCACACTTTGGATTTCCTGCCCGACATGTTATTAACTAGCCTGTATAATAACCGCAGGTACCAGCCCTGTGAATTAGCGTGACTCCTGTCTGACTGCTGAGCGTGGCCACTTCCTGTGTCTGTCCTGTCAAATTAAATCCCCACATAATTATTTTGACAAGACTTAGCTCCTAATAGAGTTTCACATTTTGTTTTGTGTTCTGCGACTAAGCAGTCAATGAAATTTTGCCGACTAATGACCTTTCTGGTCGACTAACGTTTGGTTGATTCCTGGGGGCAGAAGATAGCGAAGCCAAAATGCCGAACTTGAGGCTTCAAAACCGTAGTCCACAAAACAATAGGTGATGTCACAGTTGCTAAATCCACTTCTTTTATACAGTCTGTGGGTAGTGTTAACTGTGTCAGCTTGTCATCCTTCCATCATGACCATCTGTCTGTTTCTTTCTATAGATCAAGGACGGACAGGTCTGTCTGGGTTATGATCTTGGTCATGGGAACATATCCGGCTGCGTCCCCTTCTCTATCAATGATGGGAACTGGCATAAGGTAGGACTGTTCTTCAGTCTTTCATTCATTCATTCATTCATTCATTCATTTAATCATTCATTTGCTATACAAAAATATGTGATTTAGATTCTGTCTTTATTTTATACTGTATTTCACAGCTTTCTGCTTTCTGCCATCCAGAACATTAGATCTTGGAGACTCATTTATCACAGGAAGTCCCAATTTTCCAGAACAATTAAGCACTTTGTTGCACTGTTAATGAACACTAAATCTCAATTTCAAGTGACAAACACATGATGGCAACATTTATCTCTTCTCATATCCAAGACAACATAGGATCTCTGTTGATGCTGTGAAAGGACTGCACTTGTTTGTCTACATGATTCCTGCTCAGTGTCTGTCCATCTCCTCCTTCCCCCCATGTCTTTCTAACCCTCCTCTCATTCTTTCTTTTCCTCTCAGATCCGTGTGAGTCGTAACAAGCAGAGAGGTCTACTTATGGTTGATGGGCGATACAGTAAACAGATGATCAGCCCAAAGAAGGTATTTTCTTCTATCCTAACTACTTTTCTCATATAAAAAGATACTACATGACTGCACATACATGTAGTTACTTGGCAGAAGTTATACTATGCAGGAATTATTGGTTACTGTTTATGAATATCGACAGCGATGCTGGTTGCTATATCTATATTTTTTCGGCACTGTGTCCGTGACTTTCACAGCCTTCTCTTGGATGTGTGCTGCTTGCGGACACCTGGTTGCAACTTTTAAAAAAATTCCTGACCTTAGCTTGTGTGCCGTGCCCAGGAACGTCCGGAACACAGCAAAATGAAAATAAAATAAGAAAATCCAGGCAGAGGGCAGAGTCTCTGCAGATAAACACACTGCCACACACTTGTTAGTCATAAGTAATGATTAACAGGGATTACTTTAGTATCAGTCTGTACATTGTTTATGAGGAAAATCCTGCTTAGTATGTCCTTCAGAACAAAATAAAGACAAATGATCGAGTCATAAAACTCAGATCAGTTTTCAAAAAGTTTGTCTTTTGGTGCATTAATCCTTTTTCCTCTCCTTACCAGGCTGACCTGTTAGACGTGGTGGGAATGCTATATGTGGGTGGATTACCACAAAACTACACCACCAAGAGAATAGGACCGGTAAACAAAACACACACACACACACACACACACTTACAGAGACTGAAAGTGAATGTCAGTCGACATGATTTGCAGGATTGTTGATTGATTGGTGTTTTTGAATGATTTCGTAGCACTCTAACCAAACATTGTCTCTTTTTCTGTCCTTAGATTCTCTACAGTATTAATGGATGTATCCGTAACTTAAAGATGGTGGGAGGTCCTGTGAGCACTAAGGCAGCTGCTACAGGTAATGATATTGTATTGTATTTAGGATTGTGCATATGTGAATGAAATGAATGAATGAAATAGTTTATTCAGTCATGACAACACCAAATATTGTACACAGTAGTACACAGTATTTACATTCCACACAAAATCACAAAATCAAAAATCATGTGTTGAATAATGATTGAAAAGGCATAGGCAGAAGCAGACTGCTTATAAAAGCCTATCCTACATGGTCAACTTTTTAGGCTACCAACCTCCAAAAAAGCAAAGAAAACAACAACAGATAATTAATTGCACTTATAAACTATAACCATTTTCTTGAAAACCAAAAAAGAATGACATGTTTTTAAATTTATGTTGGCATCATTCCAGAATTTAACTCCAATGATGGAGACACATCTCCTTTTCATACCTTTTTTAGCTTTTTGTACAGTAAATTTACACACACCTCTGAGATTATACGGACTCTCCTGAATTGAAAAGAACCTCTGTATTGAGTCAGGGAGCATTTTTGATTTTGCTCTGAACATAATTTGCATTATTTTATAATAAAACAAATCATAAAATTTCATAACATGAGAATTTAGAAAAAGTGGCTCCGTGTGAGCATAATAATCAGCCTTATTAATGATACATATAGCTCGTTTTTGTAGTTTTATTATTGAATTTATGGTGGTTTTAACGGTGGATCCCCACAATTCCACACAGTAAGATATATAGGGAACAATCAATGAGTAGTAGATCAAATGCAAGGCCTTGGAATTCAATACATTTCTAGATTTATACAGGATTGCAAGTGATTTTGAGATTTTCCCTTTAATGTATTCAATGTGTTGTTTCCATGTTAGCTTTTGATCAATGACAACCCCAAGGAATTTAGTCTCAGAAACTCTTTCAATGTCAACATTACAGATTTTTAACTTAACATTACAATCACTTTCATTTAGATTCCCAAAAACCATAAATTTTGTTTTCTTAATGTTTAAAGATAATTTATTGACATCAAACCAAGTCTTGAGATTTTCCAGCTCCATTTCTACACAACACAGAAGTTCCTTTAAATTCTTACCAGAGCAAAACAAATTGGTATCATCTGCAAATATTACATATCTAAAAAAATCAGTTACATTGCAGATGTCATTGATATAAAGAATGAACAGTATTGGACCAATCACTGATCCTTGTGGTACACCACCTGTAATCTTTCTAAGTGATGACATAGTATCATTAATTTGTACACACTGGTGTCTATTACCTAAATAACTTTCCAGCCAAGAATGAACAACCCCTCGTATTCCATACATCTCTAATTTCTTCAATAACTGTCTGTGATCTATGGTGTCAAAAGCCTTCTGCAGATCAATATACAGACCAATAGAACACTCACCATTTTCATTTGCATTTGCTATTTCTTCTACCATTTGCATTACTGCAAAAGCAGTAGTTCTGCTTTCTCTAAATCCGTATTGATTTTCACTTAATTTATTTTTATGAATGAACAAATTTAATTGTTTCACAAACAATTTCTCTAAAATTTTAGAGAAAATTTTATGTCAGGTGTTTTTCACCTGTAACTATCCAGGTTAGAACTGTCATGTGCTTGTTGTTAATCTTAAATATCTGTTAATACTACAGTATGTTTGGGGGATTTTTGTCTCTCGTTCATTAACCCTTCCTCTCCCTTCCTCTCTCTCTCTCGTCTAGGTCGTGCTGAGGCTGTTGTTGAAGATTTTAAATTGGACATGGCCACGCCCACTGCCAGTCACATGGTGGGAAGATGCTTTGTTGCCACTGAGACAGGCACCTACTTTGACGGCACTGGTTTCCTGAAAGCAGGTGAGATGAGACACTGACATGTCACTCGCATGCTGTAGATTGTGTGTTAAAAATTAGGTATGAAAAAAGAAAAAAGCAATCCGCACACCAAAAGAGCTCCTGTATGAGAACTCAGACTGCAGTCTCAGGAAGAGCATCACACTTGAAACGTCACGCAAAATATAAATTGCATACGGGAGCTCTTTTGGTGTGCGGATCGCTTTTTTCTTTTTTCATGCTTTTGATACTTTGTGATCCAGCACCCAACCCAGTGGGCTTCGGGGCTGTACGTGTCCTATTTTTTTTATCATACTTTTTAAAAAATTAGGTATGAAATTTTGTCAGTCTGTCATGGGGTCAGCTACTGTATGTGGTTGTGATAGAATAGAATAAAATAGAATAAATCTTTATTATCCACTGAGGTGGAAAATTGTCTTCAGCTCACCAAACATATAAGAACAGACAGCTCTAAAAAAATACAGACACGATTGCATGAACATATAAGTAAAATGACAGATAGAGGTAAAAAAATAGAAGTGTAGCAGTTCATATCAGTAACTGTGGATTGGTCACTTTGTTGAGTTAAGAATGCTGATGGCATTTGGTATGAAAGATTGATGTATCTAGACATACCCTCCTCTTATGTCTCAGACAAAGGTATGTCATAAAACAGTCATAGTATAGTATGCCATAAAAAATCTTTAAAAATAAGCGATAGTATAGTAGTCATAAAATATGTTTAAAAAAGTCAGTTTGCCATAAAAATTCGTCATATATTATGTTATGAAAAAGTCATAGTATAGTATACTTTCGAAAGTCATAAAAAAATGTCACAAAAAGCCATAGTTATAGTTTGTCATTAAAGAGGAGCCCAAAAAAAGTCCAAAAAACAAAGTTACAGTGCAGTATGTGAAGTCCGAAAAAAGTCATAGAAAATATAATTAAAAAGTAAAAAAAAGAAATCTTACTTCAGTAATGTCATAAGTAGGTCATAGGAAATATCATTTAAAGTTTAAGTAGAGTATGCAATAGAAAAGTCCATAAAAGTCATAGAATTAAAAAAGTTAAAAAAAAAAAAAAGTCATAGTATTGTATGTTATCAAAAAAGTAACAAAAAAGTCATAGTATAGTATGCCATTAATTAGTCATAGAAAACATAATTAAAATAATGGAATAGTTTGCAATAAAAACAGTACAAAAAATGTCATAGTATGGTTTGTCATAGAAAAAAGTCAGTGTACAGTATGTCATAAAAAACGTCCAAAAAAAGTCATGGTATTGTATGTCATTGAATATGATGGAAAATGTCATAAATGTCATAGTGTAACGTGTTATAGATAAGTCACAGAAAATATGTCAGTAAAATATGTCATTAAAACTCCCCCAAAAAGTCATATTGTGTAAGTCCTACTGGTTGCAACTAGAGTGTCACAAGAATTCCGTTTTGTCATCAGTGCTAGTGCTGTTTGCTTAAGTTAGTCATTTTGGTGTACGACTTGGCAGTTTGATGTGGAAGTAAGATCAAAGATATTTTGTTTTATGTGTGCCCTTTTCCTGTGCGGCCCTCAATCATATGCTGGCTCCCTAAATTGGCACCTTGAGAACCCCTGCGCTAGCTGCTATGTAACAACCGCCTAATTGTGACCTATGAACCACCTAGAGCAGCCCTGTCTTGCTCAAAGCACTTGTTGTTATAAAGGTGATTAATAATCTCTTTCTCTCTCCAGTTGCTACTTACAGAGTGGGCCTGGATGTGTCCATCGCATTAGAGTTCAGAACCAGCAGAACCAATGGCGTGATTTTGGCCATCAGTAACCAAGCCAACGATGGACTGGGACTAGAGATCGTCGAGGGCAAGGTACGTAACAATAATTAAGGAAGAGTTAAACTTTTTGGGAAGTACACCTATCTGCTTTGTGTGTGTGAGTGTTAGATGAAAAGCTCAATATCACGTCTGTCTGGGTAATAAAGGAGAATTCGATTGGTTGTGTGTTGGACAATTTCTTGACTCTAAGCAGTTGCCAGGCAACCAGCAGAGGATGTTTCTGCGCGCAGCCAAGAAATCATCCAACACATAAAACTATCATTTTTTTTGTACAGACTATACAATCTACTAGAAATAAATAAGCGTTCTTCCTAAAATGTTATTTCATTTAATCTATTTTAATATTCATAGAAAGTTATATTACATTGGTATATGCAGTATTAAGGTACTGTACAATAGTGTGCTAAAAAAAAAAAAAGCACAGGTACATAAACGTAAATATATATTATTGGATAGCTGTAGATTTAAAGAAAAATAAAGTAGTGTTAATACATGTATTTGCGATTCATATTTTTCCTATCTTCCTTCTAGCTACTCTTCAGTGTTGACAACGGAGCTGGACGAATCACAGCGGAGCACATGCCTGAGGGCGAGGGCTTCTGCGACGGCCAGTGGCACTCTGTCATTGCCAGAAAGCTCCGCCACAGGGTGGAGCTGGTGGTCGACGAGAAGCTGAGCCAAGCAGAGAGTCCTAACCCACGTTCCAACACATGTGACACCAACGACCCAATCTACGTCGGAGGATATCCTGGTATGACCTCCTTCTGACACACAGTCCTTGAAGGGACAGTTCAACCCAAAATCAAAAACACACCTTTTTTTCTTCTTACCTGTAGTGCTGTGTATTAATCAAGATTGTTTTGAGGTGAGCTGCCGAGTGTTGGAGATGTGTCTGCCTTCGTGCATCTACTCATGGACGAGAGGCTTGCATCATTGTGACAACACGAGATGTAAACATTAATGGCATCCTCCTTGGCTGAGCTGTAACATTAGCTAGCTCAGTGGTGCTAGGTAGGCTAGCAGTAGATGCATACCTCCTCCTACGCAGTGATACGGTTGGCAGGTGTAGTTAAGTTAAAAGAAACTTGTTCCTACATTAAACTGCTTGCAACAAGTTCTGTGGATTATCTTGAGTAACCAGGTCATGATTCCTGGAAAGAGACATTGCTGTTGAGTTTTTCAAATGTATTTTTTGGCACATTGAGCACCACAAGCAGAGTGCCATCTAGTTTTATTATATAAGAGAGAAGGCAGACATCTCTATGGCCGATATCTCCAACACTCGGCAACTCACACCCAAACAATCTAGACTGATAAACAGCACTACAGGTAAGAGGTGAAATATGTATTTCTGATTTTGGTGCGAACTGTCCCTTTAAAGTAACTGTTAACACATGGGAATTGTAATCTGTCATATATATATTATACAGAAAACAACATACACTCAGAGAAGATTGAAAATAAAATAGATACATTACTATGCAGGGGAGCCTGTTGTAGAAAGAAACAACATTAAATAGACTCGTATATTTCCACACATGCAGAAATGCACTGAGCAGTGTGATGTCATTGTTTTCTTTCTCTCTCAGATGGCGTCCGACAGGCAGCTCTCTCTACCAGCACTTCTTTCGGAGGTTGTATGAGGAACCTGAAGATCACCAAGGCTGCTAAGACCATGGACGTGCACTTCAACAAGGCTCTAGAGATTAAAGGAGTCCAGCCTCTCTCCTGTCCCGCTGTCGCTGCCTAATCAGTGCCAGAGCTTCCCCTTTGTTGTGTCCCTAATGCAGCACCTCATCCAAATCCTGGTCTCTGAACCTGCACTGGGCACAGTGTTTATACATCAGTGTGTAAAACACACACATCTTCTTTTGTCCAGTTGTTGAGCCAAAACATAGAAATGTGTTTCACAAGGACTCGCTTGTTTAGAGCTCAGAGAGGTGAACCATGACGCAAGTTTAACAGGGCCAGGCTTTCTTTGCCTCAGCTGACATAACACACCCTAAAGCCTCAGTCAGAGACAACAGGCAGCACGTAGGTGGTTATCAACTGGCTCTGTTAACCCAGGCTGTCCTCCTCAGGCTCTGTGAGCATTAACCTAAGTCAAGACATGCTCAGGGTGTCTCATGACCCTCGATTGATTGTGCCTTTAAAGAATATGTTAAAATTATAACAGTAAAAAGTAATGCTGTTGCTTCAATTAAAAAGGAATGCTGGCAGCATATTACTTAACTTTATTTGACCACTTTTGTTCTAACATGACAGCTGCACATTTTTCAGTTCTTAAACTTTCAAATTTATGCAGCTGATTTAAATGTTATATGTTATACAGATATAATGACACTATCCCATTATAATGGATACATGGAAAGTATTTTAGCTTTAGGCCAAATCAAAGTGAAATCCATTTTAAAGATTGAATATTATCAATGATAACTATCAACAGACTGATGGGTGTGTTCATTGGCTGTAATATACCAGTGATGTTTAACAGACTTTAGCAAATCAGGACCAAGCATAAAGCATAACTTGAGGTGGTATGTTTTCATGGTTATATAGATCAACTATTCACAAAAGAGTGACACTATTTCCAAAGGAGTTAGTTAGTGAAACTCATATTTTAGTTGATTTCAAGCTGAAATTCTGAACGTAAACTGCTTCCGTCCAGGTTAGCTGTACAACATAAGTTACCATGGAAATCTAGCCGGGTTAAAAAAGAGCCACCGTTGTGACACGAAAAACTCTTGCTTTAGGCTCAACATAGTTCTCTGACCTGCTCATCTTGCTTCATGGTACACCTCTCTGATCGGCTGTTCATCAGGGACAGAGACATCAAGTGAACTCAAAATATGAAACGCGTCAGAGTAATATCATCAAAAGTCATGTAACTATGAAAAGGAGATTATCATAATAGAAGTACAGGATCAGGATTGATCATTTTTTTCCTATTTATATGCCTTTTTACTGTATTATTCTGATATATTTTGATCCCTTTCCAGCAATTTAGTATTAATCTGTCCAATTCTTTACTTTGAATGTAGAGTATAGTGATGTGATTGTGTAAACCATAGTGTTGGTTATAGGCTTCTATGTTGTATCAGGGCTCGGAGATGACACAACCTGATGCCCCACGTAGCTGATAAAGAGCCAACCAGGGCAACATGTTGCCTTCTTGTTAAATTTATTAAAGAAAAACTGTTTTTGAAAGGGAGCATTGAACAGTGTTGCGAGTCCTTGTGAAACACAGTGAAACCAGTGGTCAGATTCTATCTATCTCCAAATAAAATAACACATTCATCAAGTTAGTTTAAATTAATTTTGCTGCCAGGTGTGGTCACTGACTATAATCTCAGCGTATGGCATATACTTACCTGTGGTAACTTACTAAACAGCACACACACTATCCAGAGAAAGACATTGAGGCTAATAATGTGGACTTACCTGGTGCAGTTTTCAAAGTGTAAGAATAACTTTTAACTTAACTTCTAAACGTTCACCCTCACATTTCAGTGTGAGGCCCTGACTTTAAGTACAGTGTACAACTCTGGTCAAAAAAAAATATGGCTACAAATTGAGGTCTGAAAGTATTTTAAAATGTGTTTCATGATTAGTCCACTACGTTTACACAAAGACAGCTAGTATTCAGACCTGTGCTGTGGTCACAGCTGCTCACAGTATTCAAGCTAACATTATTTTTGGATATGTGTGATTATGTGAACATTAAGTCAGCATAGTTTGACAGAAAACTCCCTCTTGACGAGGTAGAACAGGGTATGTCCAGTCCTCCACTTATTTTATTTTACCCTTGTTACACAAACTTCTCTGGAAAATAATAAAAATTACAATATATATGTTAGTGTGAGTTTTCTACATTTGTCCTTCATAAACCTTGTTCCCTGAGAATTTGTTGACAGTCTGTATCATTGCTTCTCATTTTTTGTAAAGGAATAATGAAGGCAGAAATGAACATGTAGTCATTACCTTCTCACCCTCAGAACAACAGATGAAGTTGGACTCCTTTTCAGCCGGCTGTCAGCAACAGATGTGGACAGTGATCTTATTAGATCTAGAAATGACACACAGAAAACAGGTTACTGATTTTAATGCTTTGGTTCAGATGTCCAATATCTATTTTATTATCTAAGCAATTTAATGAGTCTACTTGATTAACCCCAAACGTGAATACGAGTAGTAACATTGTTGTACTAAATACAGTACAAACTTTGACAGTTAATAACTGCGTGCTTTCTCAACATGCTAACTTTACTGATGCTTTAACAGACACAATGGTGACAAGATGATGACAGCAGTTTTTACTTTTTGGGGATACAATATCCCTTTAACATTCCACACTTCATCAATTGATTTGATGTACGGGAAATTTAATTCAAGCTGGAGCTTGTTTTGCTTTTTTGATCATGTTGAGATACCAAACTGGACGTACAAGGTTTCTGTAGGACACTCATGACGGCGTATGTTCTGCATGGTGTGGCTGAAAAAACTTCAGCAGCTGTTTCTGAAATATATTCTTGAAAGCATCACTCAGATTGTCCTGTCCTTCTTTAAAACTGCTGAACATGATGTTGAACTGTATTCTTGGAAATAAAGACGAATCCCCTCTGAGCCTGCAGCATGTGTCAGGACACACTGTGCAGTCATTCATTGACACACATGCAGAAGATTTTTAAAATGAAATATTTGTTTGATACTTTTTTTCAGTAAAAAAAGAAGAATAGGATTCAGAAGACACCTGAAAAAAAAATCTACTGCTGCTGTTTACTTAAACTCCACTAGGTGGTGCTACAGCACTTCACAGCTGCTATGACAGAGAGGCTGCATCCAGCAAATGAAAAAGGCTCTGCAAGTCTCCACTGCTGTTTGATGAGTTTCAGGTTGATGAACACAGTGTCCAGTAGCTTACAGTAACTCAAGTTTTAGACCATCTAATAACTTTTTGGGATATGGGTGATGAATTATTCTAGTTAATTTAATCATTAATAGATGTTTGCCATCTTGATTTAATTCAACATTTATTCTGTATACTTTGTCCCAGTAACCAAGAGGTAATAATTGAGTAAGAGGGTCTTAAAGAGCATTAAAAGTTGTTATATCAATTAATTGACAATTAGAGGCCTTTAAGTATTTTTTAAAAAAATCTACAACGTTATTTTCTGAGACATTAAACTTTGCAGCTTGTTTACAGTTCATTTTAATTTTCTTTATACAGCCCAATATCAAATTACAATTTGCCCCAGGGAGCTTTACAGCATACAACATCCCTCTGTCCTTGGACCCTCACACTGGATAAGTAGAGTAAATGCTATGCTAGGACTTCTTTTGACATGCAATATGATATTTTTATGACATACTAACATGGTGGTTAGTGACATGCTATACTATGGCTTTTTTTCATGATTTTGGACGACATGCTATACTATGGCTTTTTTTCATGATTTTGGACGACATACTATACTATGACTTTTTTTTATGATTTTGGACAACATACTATACTATGACTTTTTTTCATGTTTTTGGACGACATACTATACTATGGCTTTTTTTCATAATTTTGGACGACATACTATACTATGACTTTTTTCATGTTTTTGGACGACATACTATACTATGACTTTTTTTCATGATTTTGGACGACATACGATACTATGGCTTTTTTCATGTTTTTGGACGACATACTATACTATGACTTTTTTTCATGATTTTGGACGACATACGATACTATGGCTTTTTTTCATGATTTTGGACGACATACTATACTATGACTTTTTTTCATGATTTTGGACGACATACTATACTATGACTTTTTTTCATGATTTTGGACGACATACGATACTATGGCTTTTTTTCATGATTTTGGACGACATACTATACTATGACTTTTTTTCATGATTTTGGACGACATACTATACTATGACTTTTTTCATGTTTTTGGACGACATACTATACTATGACTTTTTTTCATGTTTTTGGACGACATACTATACTATGGCTTTTTTTCATGATTTTGGACGACATACTATACTATGACTTTTTTTCATAATTTTAGACGACATACTATACTATGACTTTTTTCATGTTTTTGGACGACATACTATACTATGACTTTTTTTCATAATTTTGGACGACATACTATACTATGACTTTTTTTCATAATTTTGGACGACATACTATACTATGACTTTTTTTCATGTTTTGGACGACATCCTATACTATGACTTTTTTCATGTTTTTGGACGACATACTATACTATGGCTTTTTTTCATGATTTTGGACAACATACTATACTATGACTTTTATTCATGATTTTGGACGACAAACTATACTATGGCTTTTTTTCATGATTTTGGACGACATACTATACTATGGCTTTTTTTTGATGATTTTGGACGACAAACTATACTATGCCTTTTTTTTTCCTGATTTTGGAAGACATACTATACTATGGCTTTTTTTCATGATTTTGGACGACATACTATACTATGACTTTTTTTCATGATTTTGGACGACATACTATACTATGGCTTTTTTTTGATGATTTTGGACGACATACTATACTATGACTTTTTTTTTCCTGATTTTTGACGACATACTATACTATGACTTTTTTCATAATTTTGGACGACATACTATACTATGGCTTTTTTTCATGATTTTGGACGACATACTATACTATGGCTTTTTTTTGATGATTTTGGACGACATACTATACTATGACTTTTTTTTTCCTGATTTTTGACGACATACTATACTATGGCTTTTTTTCATGATTTTGGACGACATACTATACTATGGCTTTTTTTCATAATTTTGGACAACATACTATACTATGACTTTTTTCATAATTTTGGACGACATACTATACTATGACATTTTTTGAATGATTTTGGACAGCATACTATACTATGACTTTTTTTCATGATTTTGGACGACATACTATACTATGACATTTTTTCATGATTTTGGACGACATACTATACTATGGCTTTTTTTCATAATTTTGGACGACATACTATACTATGGCTTTTTTTCATGATTTTGGACGACATACTATACTATGACTTTTTTTCATGTTTTTGGACGACATGCTATACTATGGCTTTTTTTCATAATTTTGGACGACATACTATACTATGGCTTTTTTTCATGTTTTGGACGACATACTATACTATGGCTTTTTTTCATGATTTTGGACGACATACTATACTATGGCTTTTTTTCATGATTTTGGACGACATACTATACTATGACTTTTTTTTTGATGATTTTGGACGACATGTGGACGACATACTATACTATGACTTTTTTGGACGACATACTATACTATGGCTTTTTTTCATAATTTTGGACGACATACTATACTATGACTTTTTTTCATGATTTTGGACGATATACTATACTATGACTTTTTTTCATGATTTTGGACGACATACTATACTATGACTTTTTTTTATGATTTTGGACGACATACTATACTATGACTTTTTGTCATAATTTTGGACGACATCCTATACTATGACTTTTTTTCATGATTTTGGACGACATACTATACTATGACTTTTTTTTATGATTTTGGACGACATACTATACTATGACTTTTTTTCATAATTTTGGACCACATACTATACTATGGCTTTTTTTGATGTTTTTGGACGACATACTATACTATGACTTTTTTTCATGATTTTGGACGACATACTATACTATGACTTTTTTTCATGATTTTGGACGACATACTATACTATGACCTTTTGTCATAATTTTGGACCACATACTATACTATGACTTTTTTTTATGATTTTGGACGACATACTATACTATGACTTTTTTTCATGTTTTTGGACGACATACTATACTATGACTTTTTTTTATGATTTTGGACAACATACTATACTATGGCTTTTTTTCATGTTTTGGACGACATACTATACTATGACTTTTTTTCATAATTTTGGACAACATACTATACTATGACTTTTTTCATAATTTTGGACAACATACTATACTATGACATTTTTTGAATGATTTTGGACAGCATACTATACTATGACTTTTTTTCATGATTTTGGACGACATACTATACTATGGCTTTTTTTCATGATTTTGGACGACATACTATACTATGGCTTTTTTTCATGATTTTGGACGACATACTATACTATGGCTTTTTTTCATGATTTTGGACGACATACTATACTATGACCTTTTTTGTATGATTTTGGACTACATACTATACTATGACTTTTTTTTCATAATTTTGGACGACATACTATACTATGACATTTTTTGTATGATTTTGGACGACATACTATACTATGGCTTTTTTTAATGATTTTGGACGACATACTATACTATGGCTTTTTTTCGTGATTTTGGACAACATACTATACTATGACTTTTTTCAAGATTTTGGACGACATACTATACTATGACTTTTTTTGTATGATTTTGGACAGCATACTATACTATGACATTTTTTGTATGATTTTGGACGACATACTATACTATGGCTTTTTTTTATGATTTTGGACGACATACTATACTATGGCTTTTTTTCATGATTTTGGACGACATACTATACTATGACTTTTTTTGTATGATTTTGGACAGCATACTATACTATGACTTTTTTTCATGATTTTGGACGACATACTATACTATGACATTTTTTCATGATTTTGGACGACATACTATACTATGACTTTTTGTCATAATTTTGGACCACATACTATACTATAACTTTTTTTCATGATTTTGGACGACATACTATACTATGACTTTTTTTCATGATTTTGGACGACATACTATACTATGACTTTTTTTCATAATTTTGGACGACATACTATACTATGGCTTTTTTTCATAATTTTGGACGACATACTATACTATGACTTTTTTTCATGATTTTGGACGACATACTATACTATGACATTTTTTGTATGATTTTGGACGACATACTATACTATGGCTTTTTTTCATGATTTTGGACGACATACTATACTATGGCTTTTTTTCATGATTTTGGACGACATACTATACTATGGCTTTTTTTGTATGATTTTGGACAGCATACTATACTATGACTTTTTTTCATGATTTTGGACAACATACTATACTATGACTTTTTTTTATGATTTTGGACGACATACTATACTATGACTTTTTTTTATGATTTTGGACGACATGCTATACTATGACTTTTTTCAAGATTTTGGACGACATACTATACTATGACTTTTTTTGTATGATTTTGGACAGCATACTATACTATGACTTTTTTTCATGATTTTGGACGACATGCTATACTATGACTTTTTTTCATGATTTTGGACGACATACTATACTATGGCTTTTTTTCATAATTTTGGAAGACATAATATACAATTACTTTTTTTCATGTTTTTGGACGACATACTATACTATGGCTTTTTTTCATAATTTTGGACGACATACTATACTATGAATTTTTTTAATGATTTTGGACAACATACTATACTATGGCTTTTTTTCATGTTTTGGACGACATACTATACTATGGCTTTTTTTCATGTTTTGGAGGACATACTATACTATGGCTTTTTTTTATGATTTTGGACGACATACTATACTATGACTTTTTTTTATGATTTTGGACGACATACTATACTATGACTTTTTTTAATCATTTTGGACAACATACTATACTATGGCTTTTTTTCATGTTTTGGACGACATACTATACTATGGCTTTTTTTTATGATTTTGGACGACATACTATACTATGGCTTTTTTTCATGATTTTGGACGACATACTATACTATGGCTTTTTTTGTATGATTTTGGACAGCATACTATACTATGACTTTTTTTCATGATTTTGGACGACATACTATACTATGACTTTTTTTTATGATTTTGGACGACATACTATACTATGACTTTTTTTTATGAGTTTGGATGACATACTATACTATGACTTTTTTCAAGATTTTGGACGACATACTATACTATGACTTTTTTTGTATGATTTTGGACAGCATACTATACTATGACTTTTTTTCATGATTTTGGACGACATGCTATACTATGACTTTTTTTCATGATTTTGGACGACATACTATACTATGGCTTTTTTTCATAATTTTGGACGACATACTATACTATGGCTTTTTTTCATGTTTTGGAGGACATACTATACTATGGCTTTTTTTCATAATTTTGGACGACATACTATACTATGACTTTTTTTAATGATTTTGGACAACATACTATACTATGGCTTTTTTTCATGTTTTGGACGACATACTATACTATGGCTTTTTTTTATGATTTTGGACGACATACTATACTATGACTTTTTTTTATGATTTTGGACGACATACTATACTATGACTTTTTTTAATCATTTTGGACAACATACTATACTATGGCTTTTTTTCATGTTTTGGACGACATACTATACTATGGCTTTTTTTCATGTTTTGGACGACATACTATACTATGACTTTTTTTCATGATTTTGGACGACATACTATACTATGACTTTTTTTTTCATGATTTTGGACGGCATACTATACTATGACTTTTTTTCATGATGTTGGACGGCATACTATACTATGACGTTTTTTCATGATTTTGGACGACATACTATACTATGACTTTTTTTCATGATTTTGGACAACATACTATACTATGGCTTTTTTTCATGATTTTGGACGACATGCTATACTATGACTTTTTTTCATGATTTTGGACGACATGCTATACTATGACTTTTTTTTATGATTTTGGACGACATGCTATACTATGACTTTTTTTTATGATTTTGGACGACATACTATACTATGACTTTTTGTCATAATTTTGGACGACATACTATACTATGACTTTTTTTCATGATTTTGGACGACATACTATACTATGACTTTTTTTCATGATTTTGGACGACATACTATACTATGACTTTTTTTTAAGATTTTGGACGACATACTATACTATGGCTTTTTTTCATGTTTTTGGACGACATACTATACTATGGCTTTTTTTGATGTTTTTGGACGACATACTATACTATGACTTTTTATCATAATTTTGGACCACATACTATACTATGGCTTTTTTTGATGTTTTTGGACGACATACTATACTATGACTTTTTTTTCATGATTTTGGACGACATACTATACTATGACTTTTTTTCATGTTTTTGGACGACATACTATACTATCGCTTTTTTTCATGATTTTGGACGACACACTATACTATGACTTTTTTCATGTTTTTGGACGACATACTATACTATGACTTTTTTTCATGATTTTGGACGACATACTATACTATGACTTTTTTCATGTTTTTGGACGACATACTATACTATGACTTTTTTTCATGATTTTGGACGACATACTATACTATGGCTTTTTTTCATGATTTTGGACGACATACTATACTCTGACTTTTTTTCATAATTTTGGACGACATACTATACTATGACTTTTTTCATGTTTTTGGACGACATACTATACTATGACTTTTTTTCATGTTTTGGACGACATCCTATACTATGGCTTTTTTTCATGATTTTGGACGACATACTATACTATGACTTTTATTCATGATTTTGGACGACAAACTATACTATGGCTTTTTTTCATGATTTTGGACGACATACTATACTATGGCTTTTTTTTGATGATTTTGGACGACAAACTATACTATGCCTTTTTTTTTCCTGATTTTGGAAGACATACTATACTATGGCTTTTTTTCATGATTTTGGACGACATACTATACTATGACTTTTTTTTATGATTTTGGACGACATACTATACTATGGCTTTTTTTTGATGATTTTGGACGGCATACTATACTATGGCTTTTTTTCATAATTTTGGACGACATACTATACTATGACTTTTTTCATAATTTTGGACGACATACTATACTATGACTTTTTTTCATGATTTTGGACGACATACTATACTATGACTTTTTTTCATGTTTTTGGACGACATACTATACTATGACTTTTTTTTATGATTTTGGACAACATACTATACTATGGCTTTTTTTCATGTTTTGGACGACATACTATACTATGGCGTTTTTTCATGATTTTGGACGACATACTATACTATGACTTTTTTTCATGATTTTGGACGACATACTATACTATGACTTTTTTTCATGATTTTGGACAACATACTATACTATGGCTTTTTTTTATGATTTTGGACAACATACTATACTATGGCTTTTTTTCATGATTTTGGACGACATACTATACTATGGCTTTTTTTCATGATTTTGGACAACATACTATACTATGACATTTTTTTATGATTTTGGACAACATACTATACTATGACTTTTTTTCATGATTTTGGACGACATACTATACTATGACCTTTTGTCATAATTTTGGACCACATACTATACTATGACTTTTTTTTATGATTTTGGACAACATACTATACTATGACTTTTTTTCATGATTTTGGACGACATACTATACTATGGCTTTTTTTTATGATTTTGGACAACATACTATACTATGGCTTTTTTTCATGATTTTGGACAACATACTATACTATGGCTTTTTTTTATGATTTTGGACAACATACTATACTATGGCTTTTTTTCATGATTTTGGACGACATACTATACTATGGCTTTTTTTCATGATTTTGGACAACATACTATACTATGACTTTTTTTTATGATTTTGGACGACATACTATACTATGACCTTTTGTCATAATTTTGGACCACATACTATACTATGACTTTTTTTTATGATTTTGGACAACATACTATACTATGACTTTTTTTCATGATTTTGGACGACATACTATACTATGACTTTTTTTCATGATTTTGGACGACATACTATACTATGACCTTTTGTCATAATTTTGGACCACATACTATACTATGGCTTTTTTTCATGATTTTGGACGACATACTATACTATGACTTTTTTTCATGATTTTGGACGACATACTATACTATGACCTTTTGTCATAATTTTGGACCACATACTATACTATGACCTTTTTTTCATGATTTTGGACGACATACTATACTATGACTTTTTTTTATGATTTTGGACGACATACTATACTATGACTTTTTTTCATGTTTTTGGACGACATACTATACTATGGCTTTTTTTCATGATTTTGGACGACATACTATACTATGACTTTTTTTCATAATTTTGGACGACATACTATACTATGACTTTTTTTCATGATTTTGGACGACATACTATACTATGGCTTTTTTTCATGATTTTGGACGACATACTATACTATGACTTTTTTTCATAATTTTGGACGACATACTATTCTATGACTTTTTTCATGTTTTTGGACGACATACTATACTATGACTTTTTTTCATGTTTTTGGACGACATACTATACTATGGCTTTTTTTCATGATTTTGGACGACAAACTATACTATGGCTTTTTTTCATGATTTTGGACGACATACTATACTATGGCTTTTTTTTGATGATTTTGGACGACATACTATACTATGACGTTTTTTCCTGATTTTTGACGACATACTATACTATGGCTTTTTTTCATGATTTTGGACGACATACTATACTATGGCTCTTTTTCATGATTTTGGACGACATACTATACTATGGCTTTTTTTTGATGATTTTGGACGACATACTATACTATGACTTTTTTTTTCCTGATTTTTGACGACATGCTATACTATGGCTTTTTTTCATAATTTTGGACAACATACTATACTATGACTTTTTTCATAATTTTGGACGACATACTATACTATGACATTTTTTGAATGATTTTGGACAGCATACTATACTATGACTTTTTTTCATGATTTTGGACGACATACTATACTATGACATTTTTTCATGATTTTGGACAGCATACTATACTATGACTTTTTTTCATGATTTTGGACAGCATACTATACTATGACATTTTTTCATAATTTTGGACAACATACTATACTATGGCTTTTTTTCATAATTTTGGACAACATACTATACTATGGCTTTTTTTCATGATTTTGGACGACATACTATACTATGACTTTTTTTCATGTTTTTGGACGACATGCTATACTATGGCTTTTTTTCATAATTTTGGACGACATACTATACTATGGCTTTTTTTCATGTTTTGGACGACATACTATACTATGACTTTTTTTCATGTTTTTGGACGACATGCTATACTATGGCTTTTTTTCATAATTTTGGACGACATACTATACTATGGCTTTTTTTCATGATTCTGGACGACATACTATACTATGGCTTTTTTTCATGATTTTGGACGACATACTATACTATGACTTTTTTTTTGATGATTTTGGACGACATTTGGACGACATACTATACTATGACTTTTTTGGACGACATACTATACTATGGCTTTTTTTCATAATTTTGGACGACATACTATACTATGACTTTTTTTCATGATTTTGGACGATATACTATACTATGACTTTTTTTCATGATTTTGGACGACATACTATACTATGACTTTTTTTTATGATTTTGGACGACATACTATACTATGACTTTTTTTTATGATTTTGGACGACATACTATACTATGACTTTTTTTCATGATTTTGGACGACATACTATACTATGACTTTTTTTCATAATTTTGGACCACATACTATACTATGGCTTTTTTTCATGTTTTTGGACGACATACTATACTATGACTTTTTTTCATGATTTTGGACGACATACTATACTATGACCTTTTGTCATAATTTTGGACCACATACTATACTATGACCTTTTTTTCATGATTTTGGACGACATACTATACTATGACTTTTTTTTATGATTTTGGACGACATACTATACTATGACTTTTTTTCATGTTTTTGGACGACATACTATACTATGGCTTTTTTTCATGATTTTGGACGACATACTATACTATGACTTTTTTTCATAATTTTGGACGACATACTATACTATGACTTTTTTCATGTTTTTGGACAACATACTATACTATGACTTTTTTTCATGATTTTGGACGACATACTATACTATGGCTTTTTTTCATGATTTTGGACGACATACTATACTATGACTTTTTTTCATAATTTTGGACGACATACTATTCTATGACTTTTTTCATGTTTTTGGACGACATACTATACTATGACTTTTTTTCATGTTTTTGGACGACATACTATACTATGGCTTTTTTTCATGATTGTGGACGACAAACTATACTATGGCTTTTTTTCATGATTTTGGACGACATACTATACTATGGCTTTTTTTTGATGATTTTGGACGACATACTATACTATGACGTTTTTTCCTGATTTTTGACGACATACTATACTATGGCTTTTTTTCATGATTTTGGACGACATACTATACTATGGCTCTTTTTCATGATTTTGGACGACATACTATACTATGGCTTTTTTTTGATGATTTTGGACGACATACTATACTATGACTTTTTTTTTCCTGATTTTTGACGACATGCTATACTATGGCTTTTTTTCATAATTTTGGACAACATACTATACTATGACTTTTTTCATAATTTTGGACGACATACTATACTATGACATTTTTTGAATGATTTTGGACAGCATACTATACTATGACTTTTTTTCATGATTTTGGACGACATACTATACTATGACATTTTTTCATGATTTTGGACAGCATACTATACTATGACTTTTTTTCATGATTTTGGACAGCATACTATACTATGACATTTTTTCATAATTTTGGACAACATACTATACTATGGCTTTTTTTCATAATTTTGGACAACATACTATACTATGGCTTTTTTTCATGATTTTGGACGACATACTATACTATGACTTTTTTTCATGTTTTTGGACGACATGCTATACTATGGCTTTTTTTCATAATTTTGGACGACATACTATACTATGGCTTTTTTTCATGTTTTGGACGACATACTATACTATGACTTTTTTTCATGTTTTTGGACGACATGCTATACTATGGCTTTTTTTCATAATTTTGGACGACATACTATACTATGGCTTTTTTTCATGATTCTGGACGACATACTATACTATGGCTTTTTTTCATGATTTTGGACGACATACTATACTATGACTTTTTTTTTGATGATTTTGGACGACATTTGGACGACATACTATACTATGACTTTTTTGGACGACATACTATACTATGGCTTTTTTTCATAATTTTGGACGACATACTATACTATGACTTTTTTTCATGATTTTGGACGATATACTATACTATGACTTTTTTTCATGATTTTGGACGACATACTATACTATGACTTTTTTTTATGATTTTGGACGACATACTATACTATGACTTTTTTTTATGATTTTGGACGACATACTATACTATGACTTTTTTTCATGATTTTGGACGACATACTATACTATGACTTTTTTTCATAATTTTGGACCACATACTATACTATGGCTTTTTTTGATGTTTTTGGACGACATACTATACTATGACTTTTTTTCATGATTTTGGACGACATACTATACTATGACCTTTTGTCAGAATTTTGGACCACATACTATACTATGACTTTTTTTTATGATTTTGGACGACATACTATACTATGGCTCTTTTTCATGATTTTGGACGACATACTATACTATGGCTTTTTTTTGATGATTTTGGACGACATACTATACTATGACTTTTTTTTTCCTGATTTTTGACGACATGCTATACTATGGCTTTTTTTCATAATTTTGGACAACATACTATACTATGACTTTTTTCATAATTTTGGACGACATACTATACTATGACATTTTTTGAATGATTTTGGACAGCATACTATACTATGACTTTTTTTCATGATTTTGGACGACATACTATACTATGACATTTTTTCATGATTTTGGACGACATACTATACTATGGCTTTTTTTCATAATTTTGGACAACATACTATACTATGGCTTTTTTTCATGATTTTGGACGACATACTATACTATGACTTTTTTTTATGATTTTGGACAACATACTATACTATGGCTTTTTTTCATGTTTTGGACGACATACTATACTATGACTTTTTTTCATGATTTTGGACAACATACTATACTATGACTTTTTTTCATGATTTTGGACGACATACTATACTATGACTTTTTTTCATGATTTTGGACAACATACTATACTATGGCTTTTTTTATGATTTTGGACAACATACTATACTATGGCTTTTTTTCATGATTTTGGACGACATACTATACTATGGCTTTTTTTCATGATTTTGGACGACATACTATACTATGGCTTTTTTTCATGATTTTGGACGACATACTATACTATGACTTTTTTTTCATGTTTTTGGACGACATGCTACACTATGGCTTTTTTTCATGATTTTGGACGACATGCTACACTATGGCTTTTTTTCATGATTTTGGACGACATGCTATACTATGACTTTTTTTCATGATTTTGGACGACATACTATACTATGACTTTTTTTCATGATTTTGGACGACATACTATACTATGGCTTTTTTTCATAATTTTGGAAGACATAATATACAATTACTTTTTTTCATGATTTTGGACGACATACTATACTATGAGTTTTTTCATAATTTTGGACGACATACTATACTATGACATTTTTTGAATGATTTTGGACAGCATACTATACTATGACTTTTTTTCATGATTTTGGACGACATACTATACTATGGCTTTTTTTCATAATTTTGGACAACATACTATACTATGGCTTTTTTTCATGATTTTGGACGACATACTATACTATGACTTTTTTTTATGATTTTGGACAACATACTATACTATGGCTTTTTTTCATGTTTTGGACGACATACTATACTATGACTTTTTTTCATGATTTTGGACGACATACTATACTATGACTTTTTTTCATGATTTTGGACAACATACTATACTATGGCTTTTTTTATGATTTTGGACAACATACTATACTATGACTTTTTTTTCATGTTTTTGGACGACATGCTACACTATGGCTTTTTTTCATGATTTTGGACGACATGCTACACTATGGCTTTTTTTCATGATTTTGGACGACATGCTATACTATGACTTTTTTTCATGATTTTGGACGACATACTATACTATGACTTTTTTTCATGATTTTGGACGACATACTATACTATGGCTTTTTTTCATAATTTTGGAAGACATAATATACAATTACTTTTTTTCATGTTTTGGACGACATACTATACTATGACTTTTTTTCATGATTTTGGACGACATACTATACTATGACTTTTTTTTCATGTTTTTGGACGACATACTATACTATGACTTTTTTTCATGATTTTGGACGGCATACTATACTATGACGTTTTTTCATGATTTTGGACGACATACTATACTATGGCTTTTTTTCATGATTTTGGACGACATGCTATACTATGACTTTTTTTTCATGTTTTTGGACGACATGCTACACTATGGCTTTTTTTCATGATTTTGGACGACATGCTATACTATGACTTTTTTTCATGATTTTGGACGACATACTATACTATGACTTTTTTTTCATGATTTTGGACGACATGCTACACTATGGCTTTTTTTCATGATTTTGGACGACATGCTATACTATGACTTTTTTTCATGATTTTGGACGACATGCTATACTATGACTTTTTTTCATGATTTTGGACGACATACTATACTATGGCTTTTTTTCATAATTTTGGAAGACATAATATACAATTACTTTTTTTCATGATTTTGGACGACATACTATACTATGGCTTTTTTTCATGTTTTGGACGACATACTATACTATGACTTTTTTTCATGATTTTGGACGACATACTATACTATGACTTTTTTTTCATGTTTTTGGACGACATACTATACTATGACTTTTTTTCATGATTTTGGACGGCATACTATACTATGACGTTTTTTCATGATTTTGGACGACATACTATACTATGGCTTTTTTTCATGATTTTGGACGACATACTATACTATGACTTTTTTTTCATGTTTTTGGACGACATGCTACACTATGGCTTTTTTTCATGATTTTGGACGACATACTATACTATGACTTTTTTTGATGATTTTGGATGACATGCTATACTATGACTTTTTTTCATGATTTTGGACGACATGCTATACTGTGACTTTTTTTCATGATTTTGGACGACATACTATACTATGACTTTTTTTCATGATTTTGGATGACATGCTATAGTATGACTTTTTTTCATGATTTTGGACGACATACTATACTATGACTTTTTTTCATGATTTTGGACGACATACTATACTATGACTTTTTTTCATGATTTTGGACGACATACTGTACTATGGCTTTTTTTCATAATTTTGGAAGACATAATCTACAATTACTTTTTTTCATGATTTTGGACGACATACTATACTATGACATTTTTTCATGATTTTGGACGACATACTATACTATGACTTTTTTTTCATGTTTTTGGACGACATGCTACACTATGGCTTTTTTTCATGATTTTGGACGACATACTATACTATGACTTTTTTTGATGATTTTGGATGACATGCTATACTATGACTTTTTTTCATGATTTTGGACGACATGCTATACTGTGACTTTTTTTCATGATTTTGGACGACATACTATACTATGACTTTTTTTCATGATTTTGGATGACATGCTATAGTATGACTTTTTTTTCATGATTTTGGACGACATACTATACTATGACTTTTTTTCATGATTTTGGACGACATACTATACTATGACTTTTTTTCATGATTTTGGACGACATACTGTACTATGGCTTTTTTTCATAATTTTGGAAGACATAATCTACAATTACTTTTTTTCATGATTTTGGACAACATACTATACTATGACTTTTTTTCATGATTTTGGACGACATGCTATACTATGACTTTTTTTCATGATTTTGGACGACATACTATACTATGACTTTTTTTCATGATTTTGGACGACATACTATACTATGACTTTTTTTCATGATTTTGGACGACATACTGTACTATGGCTTTTTTTCATAATTTTGGAAGAGATAATATACAATTACTTTTTTTCATGATTTTGGATGACATACTATACTATGATGTTGTTTTCATAATTTTGGAAAACAAACTCCATTAAAACCTAGTTCACATTACACGATTTTCACCCCGATTTTGAGGTCGCAGAGGATCTTGAGAGCCATTAAGAAGTCCTGGGGTTGGAGGTGAGTCGGCAGAGTCTGTAACGACAACTCCTCATGTGTGAACAAGCCTATGAGCAAGTCGCACCCTCGCCTGCGACTGGGACTGGGTATCTGGCATGATAGAAAACTGGAGAGGTCTGACATGACTGACAAAGAGCATTAGTCAATGAGAGGCGCGATATGGCGATGCATGTACGGCTCTACCAGCTCCAGCATGAAATCAAAGTCCTCCTCTGTCATCCGTAGCATTTCCCGAAAACCTGTTCGATCATTCAGCTATGAAAGGTACAATAACCTGGGTCAGAGTACATGCACAGACTATACAGACAGTACAATGCAAGCTAACAGGCTAGCGGCACAGCGGAGTTTCATTCATAGACCTCACCTCCAACTCTCTCTGCAGAATTGACAACCTGTGCAATCCACGTGCAGCAACCCATTCCTTCACCCAAATCCTATTCTTCTTTTCCTGTGTCTTCTCAGCGCAGAGCAGGGCGCAAACGACCAGCAGAGCTCCGAGCTCTCGGACATCCATGTTAAAGTTTAGCGCCGGGGAACTTCATAATATCTTAATTTGTTCACGTGTGACAAAACGTAGTTTGGTGATGTCACCGCGTTATCTGGGGCTCTGTCGGTGAGGGCTCGCTGCAGAAATCTTGTGGTGCGCACACACAGGTCACAGAAACACACCTCGCCAAGTATGAACACTCAAAGGATTACTGTAGACATTTTTGGACATACTATACTATGACATTTTTTGCCATGCTTTCCAGACAATTTTATGACTTACCTTCCTGTGATGTCATACTGTGAACATTTTATGACATGCTATACTATGGTGTTTTTTTGGCATGATATACCATGACAATTTTATGACATATTATATTATGTCTTTATGACACGCTACATTATGACATTTTTTTGATATCCTATTCTATGATTTTTTTATGACATGGTATACTATGACTTCTTAAGACATACAATAGTGTAGCAACAACTGTTTTTATGGCATTTTCTATTAATTTTTTAAAGATATATCAACTATGACATTCAACACTATGACTGTTTAGCACTTTATACTAACATACAATGGTTTCATTCTGTAAGGTTCCATCTCTCAAGATCTTCAGACATTGCTTCTCACCCCAGCAGCACCACTGCCCCGACCCCACTGGGAGGATATTCCTGTAAAACTCATGGCATCACTAACTGTTTGCAATATGACATCACGAAGGGATCTAATCACCAAAGTTTCTGCAACTCTTCTCTTGTGCAGTTTGTAAATAAATGAATTTTATTAGTCTAAAGCAACTCTTTCAATTAAGTCTCTCCTAATTAAAATGACATCAACCCCCTGAAGCTCGCCTTAGTTTTACTATTAAGGCCTCGCATCTGTTAGTCACTCAATTTGTTATGCTTTGTTCCCAGCCCATCTATTCAGGTTATGTTGCATTCATACAGCAGTCCAATGAATCATCACAAGCTCAGACTGTCTAGTTATGCTATTTGACAATCCATGTGTAGTAAATGTAATTTATAGTGTGTCACTGATGTAACTGTTTAGAGCTCAAAGTGGCGATGAGGTATTAAAAATACTTCATATTTTAACGTCAGGATTCCTGCACATATCTTGTAAGATAGACATTTTCCAGCACTGACATTCTTGACACACCAGGGGGCGGTATGTGACCACAGAGAGAAAAAATACCTGTTTGATGGAGCTGAATTAAAAGTTTAAAAGCTGATGTTTAGCTCCATTACCTCAGGCTCTGTCTGGAAATTGACATTTCCTCATTTCATGTGATGTAAAGGTGAATTTCTCTGCAGCTCCTGGAGGAATTAAATCGACACAATAATGAAATAACAGGCCACATCCCTCGCTTTATTGTGCATTCCTCTTTTATTATCATGGTCCTCTTTACATAAGGTGAAGAATGGTTAGAGGTCAGCCCACTAAAATCTTGTTGTGGCCGCCTGAAGTGGAATGTTCAGAAGATAGAATAAAGCCTAACGTTATATCAAGCCGCTCCTTACCTTTATATGATGACAACATTACACCTCTGTCTGTTCAGTGCGGTTGTTACAAGGCTTTGGAGAAGTGCTTGTTAGAAACAGACAGTGGCAGTGATAATCTGTGATTGTTTTCTTACATCATGGGAGATAATCTAACAAATATATATACTGTGACACAACAAAAAAAAAACCTTCCTGCTTTCCAGGACTGACCTGTTGTACCAGAGCAGGTCAAGGTGTTTACAGGTGAAATTACACAAGTTGCCATCTGCAGTTTTAATGAGCATAAAAAACAGGCATTAGTTTGGATGTAAATGCACAGTGTAACCAGTTAAACCACGACTGTACACACAGAGGTTGTTAATCTTGTCTCATCCCACATCAGCAGATTGATCAAAAAGCTCATTTACTAAAAAGTCAGTGTACTACTCCGCCTGTGCCTCCGTTAAAGCAGAAGATCTGACCGCCATCAGTGTGAAGATTGAGCGCAAGTTCAGCTCAAGAGTGCAGATGTTTACTCCTCATCCCTCTTTCCCTTATATCATCCTAGTGAATGACGTGAGATAAAACAGCTAGCTACAGCATTAATCTAAGTCTCGTTTGCATTCAAGCATTCCATGTTTATATCACTGAAAGTAAAGCGATAGCGTCTTCAGCTACCATATTAACATGAGTGTAGATAGTAGAGAAAAACGAGAGAGAAACAACAAAGCCTGGCGTGGGGCAGGATTTTGAGTAGAAACCTCCTAAGAAGAGTAGCGTTGTTTATCCTCTACACTGTGACAGCACTGTCCTGGTGTCAGGTCTGGTGACTTATTGCATGCTGTCAGTCCTCTTGAACTGATCTGAGGTGAGTTTCAAATGCGGTGGCGGTCCAGTCCGGCGGTCTGGGCTCGTTTGACGCCCTCACCCGCCCCCCACAGCCACACCCAAACACCCCAGAGTCCTTATCCTCCTGCTCCCCGGGTGTAAGCAGCTCTTCTGGGCATGGTTCTTCCTACTCTTCATCCGGGCCTTGTCAGGACGACTGCATGAGGCCCGTCAGTCGTTTCCCCGTCAGTGACTTGCCCTGGTAGGGAGAAGAGAGATCAAGGGAGGGGAGGGTGACAGCCATCAAAATGCCATCAAGGTAAAAGCTTTCCTCAGGATTCAGAGAGAGCAGTGTGGGAGGAAAAGTGAACGAAAAGCAAGGCAG
This sequence comes from Cephalopholis sonnerati, assembly GCA_019142605.1. Classification (NCBI taxonomy): domain Eukaryota; kingdom Metazoa; phylum Chordata; class Actinopteri; order Perciformes; family Serranidae; genus Cephalopholis; species Cephalopholis sonnerati. The sequence goes on along the minus strand of JAGQAX010000009.1, from coordinate 21,157,234 downwards.
CAAAATATGTATTGAAGCTCAGAGTAGTGGTGGATGGTTAGTAGACAACAAATGATTGTCTGTAAATGAATAAAGCAACTAGGAAATGCCATTGTAGACACTGTAGATTAGATTAAAGGGACAGTTCACCCAAAAAAGAAAAATGTATATTAACAAATATATCTATATGTATCTCTATATGTCAGAAAATACAGAAGTACACCTGTCAACTGAGCATCTATGCAGAGGGAAGCGTGCAGCTACTCAAAACTGCTGGCTCACCTCACACCACTAAGCTAACTAACATTACAGCTCAGCCAAGGAGGACACCTCTTGTTCATAAGTCGATGCATGCTTCCTTCTACATGATGATACAGCTGGCAGGTGTAGTTTAGTAGAAAGAAAATAGTTCCTACATAAAAACTGCTCACAACAAGCTCTGTGGATTATCTTCAGTAACCAGGTCATGATTTCTGGAAAGACACATTGCTGTTGAGTTTTTCAAATGTATTTTTTTGCACTTTGAGCACCACACGCTGAGTACCATCTAGTTCCATTATATTCAAGAGAAGACAAACATCTCTATGGCCGATATCTCCAATATTCAGCAACTTACACCAAAACAAACTAGAGTGCTAAATATCACTACAGGTGAGAGGACCAGTTTCTATTTTGGATTTGGGTGTGAACTGTCCCTTTATGTCCAGTAATACTGAGACTCTAATGCGTCATGTTCACAGTGCGTCTGTGGAGAGAAGCATTATTTGGTTTGTTATGATTGCAGGTCTGTGTACACCAAAGACTTCAGCTGCTGGTTTGAGAGAAATAATATCTGTCACTGTTTCATAAACCCGAACAAACAGTTCAGACAGCAAACAAGACTCACACAGAGACTACATGAGAGAAGCCAGTAGTACAGAGCACAGGAATGTCTTAATCCTCTTCTTTAGCTTGAATTTTACATCCTAAAACCTCCTTTTACACGTTTGTTTTGCTTTTTCTCTTCAACTTCTGCGAGCATTTCTTTATTCATGATTATAAAGGTGGGCAAATTATTTAGTGCAGTGACCAACTTGTTCCCCTCAGTCAACTAATTTAACAGACCATTCCTTGATAAAAGAAGAGGTAAAAAGTAAAAGAGCACATTCCTCTCAGGGGACAGAGCATCAGTGAAAATGTTTGAATACTGAGCACAGGCAATAGTTACATCACAACTTTTGCAAGTGCAAATTGATCTTGAAGCAGTCATGATTATTACAGTGAGAAAAATTAGCAAAAGTGAGCCTGAGAATTACTTCATTACTCATACACCACTAAAGAATCACTCGAATAATTTCTCATACAGTAGTTGTGATAACTGGTTCAGTTTTGCTCCTATAAAATGGAGTCACTGTAATCTTTTTCTTTTTTTTTTGCTGCAGCAGCAGCAGCAGCAGCAGTGGTGTGTGCCAAAACACCTTGTACTTTAATGAATGCAGTTTAAGAGTTAAAAGCAGATGCAACGGGACACTCACCACACTGCGAGTGAACTTCTCCAGGGAGGTGCGTCGCCCCTGCTCTGTTTCAGGCTGGAGAGTCAAAGGAAAAGGAAAAGGGGGGAAAAGGGAGTGGAAGAGTTCAACATTTCAGTGTTCAAAGCTAATGTATTTGCATGCATCTCACACACTTTAACTAAATTGTTCACATTAAAAGATCAGTTCACCAACATTACAGATAGCAATCCTAAATTTCCATTCTGTAGTCGTTGTTAGAGGTTGTAAATGCAGTTTAATTTGTGCAAAATGTGTAAACGTGCAGCGTTTACTGTGTTATATCCAGTGGCACTCTTTCAGCACCTCCAACTCTGATCAGCTTCCATGCTTCATGGCTAGATACCACTTGATATGGTAAGTGAAAATTACTGTCGTCATAATTTGAGTATATCAACCCTTTAATACATCTCATGATGCCCTGTTACAAAGTATACGCACTGGAAACACTATGTGCAAAAATGTCATATAAAAAGTCATACTATAAAATGTCACAGAAAACAACATAAAAATCTAACAGTTTTCCTTGTCGTTAAAATGCCAGGAAAAGTTATAGTTTAGTATGCCATAAAAAATGTCATATAAAAGTAACAGTAAAGTAAAGAATTAAAATTGCAATTAAAAAGTCATAGCATAGTATGCCATAAAAAAGTCATAAAAATGTCATAGTATAGCATGTCATTAACAATGTCATAAAAACATAATAAAAAAAATCATAAAATGTCATATGTCATTTAAAAGTTCCAGTCCTTGACTAATACAAAAAAAGGTCAAAGTGTAGTATGCCATTAAAAAAATGACATAAAAAAGAAGTAGTATAGTATGTCATAAAAAAAACACTATAAAAATGTTTGATTTCAGTATGCCATAAAAAATATCGTAAAATGTCACAGTATAGTATGCCATTAAAAGATGTCAAAAAAACATCATAAAATGTCACTAAAAATAAAAGTAATGCCAAATGCCAAAAAAGTCAAGGATAGTATGCCATAAAAATGACATATTATGGTATGCCATAACAAAAGTCATAAAAAAGTATGCAATAAAAATTTCATGGTACAGTATGCTATGAAAATATCATAGAAAAAAATGTCATAAAAAATCCTGTGACAGTGTGCCATAAAAAATGCCACAGTATAGTATGTCATTGAAATTGCCATAAAATGTCATATTATAGTCGCAATAAAAATTCCATAGTACAGTATGCCATAAAAATATCACAGAATTGTATGCTATAAAAACATCATAAAAAAGCAATATAATAGTATGCCATAAAAAAGTCATAATATACTATATGATAAAAAAATGCCGTAAAAAGTGATAGTATAGTATGCTATAAAAACATCATGAAAAGTCATATACTATTATGCCATAAAAAAAATGCTGTAAAAAAAGTCATAGTATAATTTGCCCTAAAAAATGACATACTTTATTAGTATATGACCTAAACTATACTATATAAAGTGTATAGTTTAGGTCACTGATCAAAGCCAGTGTATACTGCCACATGCCATAAAAATATCCTCAACAATGTCACAGTATACTCTGTGCCATTAGAATTAGCACTTAAACATCTACAGCAGTAAAATGCAACATACACATTGATACAGCAGTAATATCAATCTAAAATGTCATACATAACAGTGATACATTGACAAGGAGCAGGATGAGTACTTCTACTTTTGATGGCAAGTGGGCAAGTTGGATTATATTTGTATACCACCTTTTAATACAAAGTAGTGCCTTACATGAAACAGATGCTGAAAAGGAAGAACCATGAATGTACAGCTACAAACAGAATGAAACACATACAAAACCAGAGGACATAGATAAATTACAGCCTCTGGACAGGGAAGGCAAGTCAGTAGAAATGGATTTTGAGGGGGTTTTTTTCGAGGCAGTTTATGGACTTATCTGGTGTAACAAAAGGAGGGGGACATCAGAGGGGTGGCGCCATAACGGTAAAAGCGCAATCACCAGCAGGATGTGAATAAAACACCTTGATCGAATGGTCTGAGTGGCCAAGAGTTGGTATAGGGATGTAAAGGTTTTGGAGATGTATGGAGAAGCAACACCATGTAGGGCTATAAAGAAATATTTAAAGTAAATTTAGCTGATTATACTTACATACTTTTATTTCAGGTTTTGAATGCAGGACTTTTACTCATAACAAAGTGTTTTCACAGTGTAGTATTAGTACTTTTACTCAAGAATCTGAGTACTTCTTCCATCACTGGTCAGTCATAGCTAGTTAAACAAAATGTGCACACAGGCACTGACCTGTGCAATGCTGACAAACAGACACAAACTTACTTTCTTCCTTGCCATCAGCAGGTCCTGGTACACGTTAGAGCGCAGGAAGCGTGTATAGCTGTCACTTTTCATCAGCTTATAAATGTGGTCCTGAACGGAGAGAGTAAGAGGCAGAGAGAGAAGGAGAGAGAAGACACACGGGTCTTAATGTTTGCCAGAACTTGTATATAAATGGCTCCATGCTAATGATGTACAAAACTTGCAAATATAGGTTGAACTAAACGAGGCAGTCACTGAGGGAGAAAAATGGTTGGAGCAAGTTGCCAACTCGCTGACAGGAGAAATCTCTCTCTTTTTTTTTTAAACTCTTCCCTTTTAAGCCTGTAACAGGAGAACACATTTGACAGACACCACCCAACCCCCAGCACTTCTTTCCACCAACCTTATCTATCTCCCAGCGAGGCGTATTCTCCAGAAATCACTCCACAATATAAACCCATTAGCTGATATTGGTGAGGTGTGTAAGAAAGACAAATGAGGCAGACAACAGTATGTGATAGAGTTTCTGAGGAGGCAGCACTGACACTGATCACCTGATGAGATATAAATTAAAAGGGTGATATACCCACTCTGAACTGCACATAGAGTAGTTCCCTGCAGTGTGAGAGAAGGTGGAGAACTGAGCTTTGTTATTACTGTATACTCCCTTTCATACTCTGGCCTCAGTGAGAAAGTATGTCTATAGGAGACTACAGTATATGTGTGCAGCTGAGAAGATGACTGGTAAATATAAAGTAATGTTTGAATGTACAGGAAGAAGGTTTGCTTGGACTGAAATGGTGACACAGATGATAACGATACATATCAATGTTTTCACTTTGCGTCAGTGATATTGGATCGCTCATATACTGGGCAAGAAGCAGACTGGCAGTAAATATGAATTACGAGTTCTATGCAGTTAGGCAGGCAATTGTCCAGTGCTGTTTCATGGTAACAGATGGAGTGTTAGTGTTGATAATAAAAGGTGAGGGCAGTTAAATGCCTTGTAAATGTGATGGCCACTTGGTCATTATGTTATAAAGGATGAGTTTGTTTCTCAATATTGTTGATCACAGTCATTGTAAACTGAGGTGAATGGATGTGTATCATAACCTCCTTCTCTCTGCTGCATATAACTTCTGTTCCATCTCTCTTAGAGCTGTAAACTCAGTGTGATCAGCGAGCATTACATGTGCAGAGTTCCTCCTTTAGCAGAGGAGACCCTACTTCCTGTGGAAACTCAGTTCCTATAATGTTCTTTTATCAGTCTGTTGTTGTGAGTAAAGTCTTCTTTGCTGCATTACGGTCGGTGGCATCAGAGCCTGCAGCCAAAACAAACTAAACAAAGTGATCAGAAAGGTCAGCTCTGTTCTGGGAACTACCCTGAAGCCATTGAGGTGGTGGTGGTGGTGGTGGAGAAGAAGATGCTACACAAACTGTTGTGCATCAGGAAAAAACACCTCTAAACAACCCCCTCAATCAGCGGAGCGCTTTCAGTAAGAGACTGATCCAGCTCCACTGTGACAAGGACTGCTACAGGAGGTACTGCCTGCCAGCTCTACGTACAACCAGTCCCTCTGTTTCTAAACTCCCCCCAAACAGACTAAAGGCATTCGCACATCAAGTCTGTATTCTTTGGCTGAAATTGTTGTGCATTTAAAAATAAATACGACCTCTTGTTGTGTCAATCATCTTTACACATCAACTCCAAAACTTGTGTCTGCCATTAACGTTTTTTGAACAGGTTCACTTTTCTACATTTTTCTACATCCTTCTAAAACTTTTACAGGAGCCCTTAGGTGAATCTGAAAATTGGACAGGACAGACAACCAGTAGGTAGGGGTTGGTGGATCGATCCTAAAATATTGATACTCTCCATACTAGGTTTTCATTTTGAAGATCAATCCTAGTGTCAATAGGATTGATACCAAAAAAAAAGGATCAGTTTCTCTCTTCTATGTCCTACCTATTTGTATTTCAAGAGTAACACTGTCGGTGCAAACAACGTTCCTCACACACCTCTGTATCATGGTCAACCATATCACATGGTTGACCATGATATCTTAATCAATCATCTTGAAAAGGTGATTGGTCTTTCTGACTGTGTGGTAAACTGGTTCAAAACATACATTAAAGGGAGGAAGTCTTGGAGATCACGTGTATGAGAAACATGACCTCTGTTTCTGAGTAGCACAAGGGAGCTGCCCTGGTCCATGCTGCAGCCATAAATCCCATTACTACCTGTCTTCTGACAATAAATACATGGATGAGCAATAAGTTCTTAAAGTAAAATGAAGACAAAACTGGAATCCTGCTTGTCGGCCCTAAAACAAAAGGAGAAATGTTGTTTAATAATCTGGGGAATTTAACTTCCTGGATTAAATATGAGGTTACAAGTCTTGGTGTGATCCTTGATTCAGATCTAAGCTTCCAGTCCTACATTAACAAGGAGACGAAAACATCATTATTTCACCTCAGAAACATAGCCAAGGTACGACCATTTCTAAATGAAAAAGATGCAGAGAAATTGATTCATGCCTTCATTTCAAGCCGACTTGACTACTGTAACACACTTCTTACTGGCCTCCCAAAAAACACCACTGAGAGACTTCAGCTCATTCAAAACTCTGCAGCTCGGCTCTTAACCAGAACCAAGAGGAGAGAGCACGTCAGGCCAGTCTGAGCTGCTCTGCACTGACTTCCTGTGACATTTAGAGTTGATATTAAGGTCCTCCTCCTTGTATACAAAGCCCTACATGAGCTCGGACTGAGCTACATTGCTAACTCCCTTTGTTAACTATTTGCCTCCAAGAACAATGTGATCATCTGCTGCTGGTTTATTGGAGGTTCCCAGTAACAGCTGGAAGAAGATCAGGGATGCAGCCTTTGTCAGTTACGCCCCAAAGCTATGGAACACACTACCTATAGATATCAGGGAAGCTAGCTCGCTAAATATTTTCAAAAGAAATCTGTTCACGTTAGCCTTTAGCTAGCTCTGACTTTACTGATACAGGTCTGACACTTTTTCTTTTTACGCTTCTACTTTCCATTTACACTTCACGCTGCGGCAACTCTTTTAAAACCATACTTGATTTTATGATTTATAGTTTTGCAATTCTATGATTTTATGAATCAGCTCTGTTTTATGTTCATTCTGTTTTCATTATCGTAAAGCGCTTTGTGCTGCATTCCTCATTATAAAGCCACATAGGCTACAAGTACTGTATAGCTGTTGGGATTTTATTCCTGCTGTACCAAAATAAATAAATAAAATCTCCAGCTAAGGTTAATAAAGCACTCTACCTTTAGCCAAGTGTTCTCTGTACATTGAAAGGCAGCAGGTGTATTATTTATGTGTATTATTGAATTTCAGCTCGGACAGACTGGTTAACCTTTCAGCTGACAGGTGGGAATAAATGGAGGTATGGGTTTTGCATCACCAAAAAAAAAGAGACTCTGCGCTGCATGTTAAGTACATAGATTATTTTCTGGCTCTCTCTTTTAAGTGTAATTTAAAAACAGCAGTTAAGGGTATTATTTTTGTGTGTGGGTGAGAGAGTTAATGAGGTCTTAAAGGGATTTTAGTCACATTTTCCTTGATTTTACTGTGAAGTGTTTCATTAAAATGTTAAAACTGGAGTCCCTGTGGGTACACAGCAAAATGAGGAATACTTTAATATTATTGTTATTGCACTACTGAGGAGACCTGTGAAATGAGAATGTGTAACTGCTTTGATGACTGATCTCCAAATCTAGTTTTGAGTTTATTAACTTGTGAGGAATGATGGGATAAATTTACCAGAACTCACTGTACTCTGCATAACTATCCTGTCATCCTCACTCACCTGTGCGTCCTCATAGCTGTATCGTCCAGGGTCTTTCAGGTTCTGGCTCGTGCGTTCGTAGCTGTGGGAGTCCAGGTTGATGGAGCTAGGCGCTCCCTCTGCCAGGAACTCTGCCCAAATGTCCTGCGCCCTCTGTGCCACTTCCTGCTGGGGCATCCTCTTCAGGTCCTGCACCGCCAACCAGAACCTGCAATACAGATCAAATTCACCTCAGACAATCATTTGACTTAAAGTCATACTGTGCAGGATTGCTTGCTGTCTGTTAACATGCTCGCTAGTGAAGTGAAAGGAAAAGCCAACCCCAGATTTACTCGTTTGGCATTTTGCCTTGCTAAATTTATATTGTTTCAGGAGCTGTGAGTCTTGGATGTGTGCTGCTTATGGTCTGGCAGCTGGTTGCGGCCATGAGCATCCCAAACACAGAAAATAAGGAGGAAATAAGAAAATACAGGCAGAGTCTCTGCAGAAAACTACTCAACTACACACAGTGATGACTGAGAGGTGTAAATTCTATATGACTCTGTACATTCTTTTTAAGGAAAATTCTGCATAGTATATCTTTAAAGAGCATCTAAACAAGCATACCAAACAATGCATAGAATCGATTTATCAGTGGTAACTTATCTGTGAAAGGAAAAGCACGTTCACACAACAGAAATGAATGTTTTCTAATTTGACACTGAGTAAAAAACATTTTTCCTTGAGAATTATCCACAAATCTGAGAGTAAGTTGGGATCATCAATTGGCATATGGGAAATTTTCAAACAGATGAAGCCAACAACCGCAGTTCTTTGAACGGCCACTTGAGGCTGGCTCCAGAGGTGAGTCAGTCCCCATAGACCCTCATGTTAAAATGCACAACTTTACTGCTAAAATAAACATGTTTACAGCCCGGTACAAAAAATGTTTTTTTGTCCCTACAGCTAATTTCCCTGTCTGAGACAACTGTACAGGGGGTGAATTTTTATATAACCCGACTGTTACATTTTACTAAAGCTTGAGATCACATAATCAGGGGTGTGGCTGCACTGAGTGACAGGCTGCCTGCCGATAATGCCCTCAGCTTCTCAGTCAGATCCATCCCTCGCTCCTCCACAACGCCAGCCTCTCAGCCATATATGGTCACTTCAAACAACCAAGATGGCGACAGCTGAAATGCTGTCAGTCGGTGACCTCACAGTAGATGCGTCTAATATTTTTACACCCTCAGACATATTTGATAATTCTGTCCTCTGAGTGCCTAAAATAATTAAAACCTAAATAATATGTGGAATCATCTCACTTTAAAGATTTAATATGAGAATATTTGAGATGTTTGGGCATTTGTACAGCAGAAACTCAAACTGTATTGGGATTGAAAAGAATGTGTGACAAGGAAAACTATGAAAATAAAGCAATACAACGTCTGTTAACACTGGCATTCCTCTCTTTAAAAAGGATCATCCCAAAGAATTAGTAAGTAAGGAGATATATATACATTTTAGTTTGAATTACTGGCTGAAGGATTTTATAGAAGGAAGTGTGCCGCTTCATTCCCACAGGGGCTTTATGGAGATGGTTTAGATGGTCCATGGACACTCATCAAATAATATATAAACAAGATGCATATAATGTGGTTTAAGAGCTGACGATAAAAGATAAGCCAGTAAAATGAAAAGGAAACCTTTTAAGTAGAAAGCAGAAACCCTCTCAAGATGGAGTGTTAATATGATTTCCTTAGTGAGTATATTATATTGATGTATTTCAGTCTGTAATCTCTGGTGAACTCTTTGTGTTGTGTATTTGTACTGTGTTGTGTTTGTGTGGTGTGTGTATTTGGTCTGTGTAGTGTAATTAAATTGTAAAAGCAATAAACACAAAAACAAAGAGCAGCTTTTTTTCATGAAAACTCAGAATTCTGAGATGACAATCTGGTTAATTAAGACAAACAAGACAAATATTATTTCTCAAGTGAATGCATTACGCCTCCAGAGTAGGCAGATAAAGCTCTGAGAGTCTGAGACTCTATCGGGCAGTATAGAAACAGTTAACTCTTCACAGACCTGAAATGTGAAACCTGTGAAAGAAGAAGCTCCAGTAAAGCCCCTTTTTTTTTTTTTTTTTACATTTCAGGCATTCATGTGAGACAACTGACTGAGTATCCAGTATAACACAGCAGATTCAAATAAGCCCTCTGGGTTTTCTGCCTCTCTCTGCACTTCATATTATTTGTTATCTTTGTCATTCTGTGCAGTGGTGTAGAGGTAGATGATGAGGCAGCTGGACTATAAAGTAGACAGGTGGGTTATCAAGGAGGAAGAGGGTATTACTGTCCTTATAGTCCAGTGGCATTTTTTTAAACAAGGTATTTTTATTGGTAATTCAATAAAGATGTACAGAGTATTAATCAACAAACACAGAACCCCACACACCCATCAACCCAGGAACAAACAGAGGAAGCCAGACCAGTCAAAGAAAATGAAGAAGAAAGAAAGAAATTAAATAAACAAACAAATAAATAAATAAGAATTTTTAAAAATGTAACTAAAATTTAAAAAAAAAAAGGGAAAAATAACAAATTAATTAACTTTACGCTTAATTAAAAATTTTCAGCTTCTGTGTTTGCCACAAAAATTAAAAAGAGCTGCCAGGTGGCAAAGAAGAATGCAGGGAACTGTCTATTAATTTATTTTATTATCATCATTATTACTATTTTTTGTAACTTTATTTTATCTTTTATTTTATTTTTTATTTATGATTGTTGTGTATTTATTTATTTGTTTTGATTTTAAAAAATTAGCTGGCATATTCTCCTATTTTGTTACTTATTTATTTACTTTAACTTTTTTTTTTTTTTTTTAACTTATTTTTTGATGGAAAAATTGTTTTCTATTCTGAGTTTTTATCCTGCCTCTGGGTCTTTGTTTTTATTGTATGAAGCACTTTGTGTTGCATTCTTTTTGTATGAAAAGTGCTATATAAATTAAGTTTGATTGATTGATTTAATAAAACAACAGATTTTCTCCACAACATCCTTAATCCAGTGTCCATATGTCGGAGATGAAGAGTCCCTCCCTTTACACAGGATGAGCACTCAGGCCAGAAGTGAGCAGAAAGAGACAATGTCCGTTTGGGCTCTACTAAAGTTAACATCTAGAGGAGTTGCTCCAAATATTGCCATGAACATAGATGGGGCAACCAGCTGTCCAAACATTGCTGAAAATGTTTTAAGTATGAAATCCCATAAATAAAATAGTTTCAGACATGACCAGAACATGTGGCTGGAGACTGTTTACACCTGTCGCAGGTAGGATCAATGGCACTGCTAATCTCAGCCAACTGAGCTCTGGACCAGTGGAGTCGGAGTACAATCTTAAATTGAACAACAATGTGTCTCAGACAAATAGACGATGAATAAATTTTTTGAATAGCTTAATGCCACACCTCATCTGATATCTGCTCTCTAATATTCTCCCATCTCTGCTTAAAGAATCCAAAGCTGCAAGATTATTATCTATGTTACAGTAGTGTTTTCGCTAACAGGTGGGTAAACTGTAAACAGAGAGAAAAAGAGGTGGGTTTCCCCTCCACTGCACCACTGATTCTGTGTATTTCAAACACATCAACAAACAGATATGCAGGGGAGCAGGACATGACGTGTGTTAAACACCAGAGGCAGCAGAGAGCCACAGGCTGACTGCCTCCAATATTACTTTGTATCTATATTGATCTGTGGACTGCTTCAGAGATATAATAATACACTGTAGAGAGAAACACTCTGGGGTCTGCTCCTCTCTATCTCTGTCTCACTCACTGTCGCCCTCCCCTTCAGTAGCGCTCCTCCAAAAGCTCTCTCATAAAGGCAAAAGCAATTAAATGCAAGAAAAAGAGGAATAAGAGAGAGGGCGAGGGAGAGAGGCGAGGAGCCTGGTGGGATAGCCAAGAGGTGAGTGGTGATAAGGGTGTGTGCTCTGACTCTCTCCTGCTCGTGTGTGTATGTATGTGTGTGTGTTATCTTTCTGTGTGGCTCACAGGTATCAGCAACCTCACTTCCAGACTGTGTGATTCCTAACAGGTCTCTCCTTCTCGCTCTGGCTTTTTAAGACGCGCACTCGTCGTCTATCACACATATGCATCACAGACACACCTTCTTATTGCTTCTCTGCTGCATAAAGGCCTGAACACAACGTGAGTCCATGAATCTGTGTGTTGTAATGAAGGATGAATTTAATATTTGTACTGTGAATCAATAAGACACACACACACACACACTTAGAAAGACTGGTCATCTCTACCAGCTGCAAGGTGCTTTCCCCTTGATGTATGTTATGTTTTGGCTCTGGGGGCCTGGATGTGTATGAATGTAAGTGAGTTTGTGTTGTTTGGGGGGTTTATCTTATATTAAGGAGCAGTGTTCGATTTTCAGCTGTAAAATGAGGAAGAAGGACAGTCAAAGGACGAACAGATGGATGACTGCAGGTCCAAATGTCACATCATAACAAACTCTAATGCAGATTTTCAAACTCTAAGCAGTGTCTCAGACGTATGACACCAGCAGCAGCTAGCTCCAAGGATATTAGTGAGAATATCGGCAAATCAATGCTTTGTGCTTCATTAACCAGAAATTACAGAAGCCTAGAACAGCCATGCTTGCATTTTTTTTTCATTATCACAAGATCAAGAGGTAATTATTTTGTTATCATGAGTAAATGAGCTTTGTTGTCTCGAGATAATGAAATAATCAAGCCATTATCATAAGAAAACAAAAGGTCGTTTCCTCTTGTTACTTTTAATGTTCATCAGAGATCAGGAGTGCTGCATGTGCAAGCATAGATGGCGTCTTGACAACTGTACCAACTGATTTAAGCTGAAAATGTCAGATTTCGAGGAGTAGCCATTATTGATCAATGCATCAGACTGTATTTCAAACAAGGTCTAACACAGGCAGAAGCTGCATTGTATCTTTCTGTTAGGGCCCTGACACACCATCAACATCAGCCAATGGCGGGCCATCGGTGAGCATCTGTCACCCTAGTTTTTACGATGTGTCACACACCACTGGCACTAGCTGGCCACTGTCTGCTCTGGCATACGAGCCGAGAGAACCCATCTGTGGGTGAAATCACTCACAGTTCAGCTCAGTACTAAAGACGAGAAATGTAAGTGAGGAAAATAAACTGCAAAGGTCAAGAGGGTGTGGGATCGAAATATCAATGTATTCCTCAATTTTCTGTAACCTCTTAGCCATGTCACTATCACAGGGATCGAAACAAACTTGTAATATCAGGTAAGATTATTTTTTTTAGCTATTGACCTCTTTTACTAGCCAGAAGACCATCCTGATGGTGTGAGCTCTCTGTATCAACAGTCAGCCTTCATTACCATTGCCATCCTTCACACACTAACATGAGAGTGGCGTTGGGAGTGTGTGTGTGCACTGCCAAAATGTCAAAACAATACTTCAAATTGTATTTTTTATTACTATTTTATTTTCTCAATATTTTAAATTTATTATTATTATTATTATTTTATGACATTTATTTTTATTTTTATTTTTATTATTTTGTAACGTCATTTATACTCACACATAGCTCTATGTAGCGAATGTGAAGGTATGTTACACCTCATAAGGGGGGTCGCCATCTTGTGAGGTATATACACTGTTATCTCTGTTGCCAAATGTGTGCAAACCAAATAATGAGATAGTTTACAATGTCTTTGTGAGTGCAGGCAGTGCATTGTGGTCTATAATCCATCCTCGGGCTGCCAGTTCAAATGGATCTGTGATGTTTATCATGATTAGTTTGTCCAAATACCGTTGCTTGACCACAGTTAACACAGTGTGTTCCTCACAGGATGGCGTCCCCCTCCAAAAACATGAACACAGCGAGACATCAGCTTCACATTCTCCATTGTTTTTTTTTTCTACCAAGTTTCTCCACAGGCATCAGTGAAGTTTTATTCTATCTGATCTTTTCACATAACCAGCTTTTTTGCACGGTTGCATTGATTTTTTTTCCACCATGTAAATGTGTTCTTATTTAAAAGGAACCCGTTACAGTAGGTAAGGTAATTATACTTCCAAGTAGCAATCCAGCTCCACAGGATCCTTTTCCTACTCTGGAATATTGTGTTTAGATTTCTGTGAGGAAAATCTTTCATTTGTGATTTGTTTCTTCCTGTGTTTACAGCATGCAAGTGGGTTGAAATAGTAGGATGGAACAACAGGCATGCCAAAGAGAAATCTGTGTTTTCTGGCTATTTTCAGAGCAGTGAAAGCTTTTGACTAACTGTTACACTCCTCACAATGTCACAAGACAAAATGCACAAAGGGTGCTGCTGAACAGCTTCAAATTTACACAGAACCACATGTCAGCAAGATGAATTCTTCCAAAGCAGAAGAAACTTTTTCCTTAAAAATACAACCAAAATGTAAAATGGACCACCACCGTGCAGCACATGATTTTTCTCCCTCACTGGAGCGCAGCATGTTTCGAACAGCAAATGTAAAAGTTTTCATTCACTGGCAAAAAAAAACACCTGAGCATAAAAAGGTTGGAGATGATTATTGAGGCATCTCCTGTGCTCACCGCAGGTTTTCTGAGCTGAACTCTGACTCCAGGAACTTGAGGAAGAGCTCCTGTCCCGCCGGGTCCTTCAGGGCCTCCTCCAGAGAGAAACCCCACTTCTTCACCCGCTGCTGACTGGGCTCCTTACTGGGAGACACAGAGAGGCGGTATGACACATGCACCTGAAGCTTCAGCAGGGAGGTCAAGATAAGACAGAGATTAGGAGAGATTAAATTACAGGGAAATGGTGGAGAAATACTCAGTATTAGGAGGGCTGACATGAATACAGAGGAAGCCATAATAAGACATTAAAACCTAAAATGCAATCAGTCGTCTAAAAGGCCCGATGCTGATGTGAGATTAGTGTCAGGAAAGCTGCGCATTATGCCATCTGTCATCATCATCAATCAATTTTAGTCTCTGCAGGGAATACATTTTCTCCTATTCTGCAATTAATCAATTCAGCTGAATTATTAAACTACATTAGGCACAATGATTATACGTCTTCTCTAATTAATTCCTGCATAATTCAGAGCAGGCCAGGAGTGCAGAGCACAGTGTAACTTCTCAAGAGCTGCGAACACCCTCTCTGAGAGACAATACTTCACTTCATTACCTCCATATCTCTGCTAACATTTCACAGGATGATCAATAATTTGACATTGTCCAATATGTGACTGTAACACATAAACGCAGTTGGATTATGTGATTTGGATTGATGGAGTAAGCAGAATGACCTCTGAGTTTCCTTCACTGCAGAAAATGGGCAATCACTCAGAGTAATTACCTGTAAATACCACTCAGTGCTGCTGTCAAATTACTCTGACTCCGCAGCACTGATCCGTTTTATTGTGCCTCAGCTCCAGATGCTATTTATAAAGCGTTTTATTTTTTGAGATTGTATTTGTATAAAAGATAATCTTAGAACTAAGCTGACATGATTCATTCACTGGTTTTTAGGATTCACTAAAAATCTTTTTTAGTTTTTTTTTTTTTTCATTTTTTTTTTTTGAACAATGCAGTGTTTCTGGCAAATTCCATCATTCACATCTGATGTAATTCAAAAGACTACTACGCTACTTTAGCACTGCAGTCCCAAAACATCGAGCTCAAGGTGAACTGTTTTGTTGTTGCTGTTTTTAAAAATCAATGGAGCAGTTTGAGAGATATTGTCTTTTTTTTTCAATTCCACACTTTCATCCTCCTTGCCAAAACTTGCCGCTTACATTACCAACGATGCAACTCAGTCGCACAGTATGGTCAGATATACATAGTGGCTACTAAAGCCTCGAGGTGCTTGCGTCAAACAGAGATGAGGAACAGGCTGCAGAAGCTCGGCAAGCTCACTTTTTTTCTAAATGCACCCTGACTGCAGCTGACTCAAGTGACATCACCTGAGGCACTTTATCAGACTTAACTTGATCTCTATAAACAGATATCTGTGTATGCATGCAGAATCTGAAGGCTATTTAACAAGACTTTGGTATCAGAAGTGTTCTGGGGCCTCATAGATAAAACTGTGCACAAAATCCAAACTAAATGTTTGCCTCTAAATCTCAAATCAACTTGGAATTGTCCGCATGTGGACCAGCCTCATATTCCCCTCTCTGCATATCCAAATTTAACCATAAATGGTCAGTGCAAAGCATCTCATTAATGCTGATGCACAGACATAAGCCAGCTGATCAAGGGTTTTTAAAGGTAAATCACGGCGAGGTGTCTCTGGGTGAGCTGGAGGTTTGGTGGGCAGTGGGGTTACACACTAAAGAAAAGGCAGCAAGTGGGAACATGTTGCTGCTGCTACCTGATATTTAAAAAAAAAAAATCCTAATGCCCTAATGTCTTTTCTAATTTACACAATCCATATGTGCAGGTGGTGAAGATGTGCCAGGTGAGGAGCAGAGTACCACATTGCCTCCAGTGTTCCCTGCTGCAATTTAACACACAAAATTAGCTGAAAACTAAAATGGTACTTGGTGATGTTTGCACGGTATTAGAGGAGATTATTGAAAAGTGTTGATGCAGTGTACTGCAATTATTTAATGCTGTCTGACGATGATGTTAATTTCATCAGTTAGCCTGGTTAATGTGGTCGAAGTGAAAATGAGTTATGACTCACACGTATAATCAAGTAAAGGAAAACCAGACTTTCCTGAATTCTGTCACCTGCCACAGGTCAGCATGCGCATTTCCCTAAATTTATGCACATTTCCATGTCAAATTTTTCTTTATAAATCCCAATTTTTGCTTAGAAAGTGGCGTACACACATTTCAAGCCCTTTTTTTGTGTAAGCAATGGTATAAATGAGGCCCCTGGTTTTTGACTGTAGTCCGAGTATAGACCATTAAACAGCAGGTAAACACAGTCTGTGTGGAGAGGTGCAACACGTTGGCAGAAATGCAATCTAGAAACCCCTCAGCCAAAAAAAATGTATGAGTTTGTATGCAAGTATTTGTTCATAGAGATTAGCCAAAATAACAGTCACATAAAGAGGAGGTCTTGGCTCAAATGGATACATCAGATCAGCACAAAAAATTGGCCCTTGCAGCCAGAGGCTTTATCATCATCAGATGTTAGTTTATGGGCTCCGAGACTGGACCTAGCACAGCTCCCTCTGGAGCCACAATAGGCTTTATACATCTTTTTTTTTTTCATATAAGCAGTAGTACTCCCTAAGACCTGCAAAGACCATGGTTTGTCTTAAAATACCCGTTTTTTTTTTTTTTTGGCGCCACAAAAAAGTAGGGGTGTAGGAAAGGATGAAGGGGCAGTTGGCCCCAGAAATCTGTATTGCAGCTGGAGTGATCCCATTGCATGTTTTGGTTCCTTTTCTTTACATGTTTTGGTCATCAGAAACAGTCAACACACACTAAGAAATATGTTAATATTCAATTCATAATGACCATGACTGTAGAGCACACACAGTCACATTGTGAACACTGTTCAGCAGTTTATATTTGACTTTCTGCCCGTCAGTGAAACTGCTATGGTTTCTTGTTCTGTACCTGCTGGCCTCCAGATCCCAAAGGGAGGGGTCGTCGCTGGTCCACGGGTTAGACGGTTCCTGTGCCGTCACAAACGGGTCATAATCCATGTACTGCTCAGTGTAACTTATCAGACTGACACACAAACATACACACAACACAGGGGACAGAGGACAGGAGAGGCTGGTTGAATAGCTGGTCAGAAGTTTACAGACACAGTTTAATATCTTTACAGTTTGTTCAGTGAGATCAATATTCCCTCTGTTTACTTGATATAACTGTGACTTGAAAGCTTTCAGAAGTTAATGAGTAAATTACAAAAAAACAAATCGTTAAGCAGGAACATCTGTTCTGATCAGAAGCTCAGATGTGAACCTCCTACCTCTCTTTGATAGTCTGAGATAAACAACAACTGAGAGATGCAGCCAAGCAGAAAGTGCATCAACAACAGAAGGACTATGAAAACATATTTTACAGCTCACACTTTAAACCACATCTCAAGGATCTTCTAAAACAGTGTGTGGCTTCTCTTCTAACATCTTCAAGTTGTATAAATGACAGCACAATGTAAATCTGCTCGACACTTCCTCTGAGACAGGGAGCAATATGGCCTTATAGTTTAGTTTTCTGCTACTTTTCATTATTATTATTATATTTAAACTCAGTTATAGCTTGTAATTAATGTGACCCTTTTGATTTACATGGTATCACACTACAGAGTATGAACTCTAAATAAAATATAAATGTTGATACTTTGGTCAGACCTCTTATTGAAGTACTTTGGGCTTCATGCTTGTAGAAAAGGTGCTACGTAAATTAAGTTGAGTCAGAGTTATTAGTTGTGAAGAAAATATCTTAAGCTGAGCTTTAGTGTCTACCGAGGAGCTAAAGAGACAACTGAAGACTATGAATCAGGTCCATAGAGCCTGTAAACTAACGAATACCATCCAAGTCTACGCTGTCAGCAACAGAAACTAACAGATCAGTCAAACAAGAAACTTCCAAACACAAGAAAAACATTGTAATGGGGTATTTTTACTCTAAATGCACTCATAAATCATTAGCAAAAACATTATGATTAGGATACTTTATTAAATGTTTTTTTTTTCCTGTTTATTCCAATGGATGAAAAAAAATGAAATCCCCTCATAGTAGAAATTACAATAAATAAAATTACTTGTCATCACAACTCATAATATCCTTGATTTCTGAAGAATCTCCCAAAAACAGTATGATAAAACCTCCTGCGATGAACACTGTGTAAGTAATCAATAAAATGCATTACAAGCTGATTGTATCATTGGAAAATTTTTTTTTCAGTGACATTCAGATCCACCATTCATTCCAACAGATGGATATTTTTTTTTTAAATCCAGAGTAAAATCTCTAAATATTTCATGTTTTTTTGACATGTATAAGTTATATAACATCTTGTGTTTACTTGAAACAATTTTTACACAGTTTATGTACTTTAACAGTGTGATTAATAGACGTAAATGTGCCTTATTTTTCCTTCTTGTCTCACTGTCGGCCATCCTTGTAAGAAAAACAGTGGGTTTTTTTTTTGGTTTTTTTTTCACAAATTCAACCTAACAGGAGGTGAGTAATTGATACTCATGTGGTCATTTTGGGGTAAAATATTCTGTTAAATCAGGATTTTTGCACTCCTAAGTTGTTTATATGAATCTGCACTTGTGCTTGCATGTGTTCGATTCAGAGTTTTGTGTTTACATACTTCCATATACACAAGAGCTTCATAGTACACACTGTTGAAACTGAAGAGACTTATTCAGGCACTGAAGTAAACAAAGCACCAACAAACCTCTGTACACTCACCTGCTAGGAAATATTTTCTACCTGTAGTGGTTCAGTCAACACATTTGTCAAATATCCTATATGACCTTGTTTAAACAGCAGTTCAATCAGCAGCTGGAAAACATTCTAACCTACAGAGATATCAGATGTTCAGCGACCCAAGAAGTGATCATATCTGACAAATTATTCCTAACGTGAGGTGAATAAAAAATAACTTCTGAATGTTATCATTCAACGTGACTGATGTTGTTTGACATGTTGTTTCCTGCAGTATTTGAGTTAACGCCTCAAACTTTTCGCTCTGTGGAGCACCAATTAAAGTCAGCTCCGTATGAGGAGTCAGGAGGTTAAAGGGTCAGAGAGGCAGAGCAGTGGAGCAGTAATCACACTTTTCTGCTCTGCTGGGAGGTAATGGCTGTCCCGACTGACTGAGCAGAGGATGGGACTGTCAGGCAAGCAAACACAGGAGCGTGTCTACCACACAGGGGGGATAGGTGCAATAATAGGTACTCTAACACATATACATCCATAAAGCTTTGTGTCTGTCTCACTATAGAGAGGGTGGACAAAATAACAAGAATGCCTGTATAGTGCAATACAAAAACCCTGCAATAAACCTAATGTTTGTGAAGCTTACAGTGTTTGTGTTTGCTTTGAGGCTTTGTAATGGCAACTCTAACCCCATCTCCACCTTCAACATTGCTACTGGAATGCCTGACTCCAACCACTATACCCAGTGCAAATGCTTTCTACTGTGTCAGTGCAATGAGCCGCATTCACCAACATGTTCCTAAGTGTTTTCTTAAATTTGTTCTTCAGAGAGATCCAAAGAGAAGTCTATGTCATTCACATCCTATTGAATCCTATTGTCCTCGTAAGCTGATAACACAGGCCAGTTGATTGTAATATAAAACCTATACTATTATACTACTATAGATCTGAAGAAAACACAATAACCATTGATTTTCACAAACATGTCCACTCAAAATGTGCAGAAGAGTGCTCTTGAGTGTGCATAGATTCTGTTCTTACCTGAGAACAAATCCCAGATAAGATAAGAAAACATTGGTGAATGACATAATGTCCTTGAAAACTGTGAAAGTGGGTTTTAAGAAAAAAACTTTTTTTTAGAGGTGTTGGCGAATGAGGCAAGTGAAAAAATATGCCAGTACAGTTAAAAGTGTTTCTAAAGAAAATCAAATTGATTCAAATACTTTAAAGGAGCAGTGTGTAAGATTTAGGGAGATTTAGTGGCATCTAGTGGTGAGGATTGCAGATTGCAACCAGCTGTCCCTAAGTGCTCATTGTGCAGCGGTCTGTTCCAATACCCATACTTTCTGTACTTATCGTACCTAGTTTGGGTACAGAGGACGTTCACATTGCAATTGCGGCGAAAAATAAGTGTACCTAAAAGACCCGGATGTGTACTCATAACGGCCAAAATTGAGAGTGTGGAACATTGTACACTTTTCGCACTCAACGGCCGCCATCTTAGCTACGTAGCAGAAGAGGCGGGACCAAAAACATGATAAAGCATGATAATTAAATTACACCTACTGCAGCATTCTCTGTCAGGAGGAGGAGATAACGACGATGACGACGTCGGAGCATTCTCCACATCGCCATTGTTAAGGGAGTCATTTGTAGGGGATTTGTAACATTGTATAGAAGTGAAACTTTCCGTCCGTCTGTTCCAGTTTTTTGGTGGGTGACGTCACTGACGAGTCACAGCCGTAGTCAGGAACCCAGACTAAAAAGCCTCTCTATTATTTGGTAGGCTTCGCTATGTAGTTATGTAATATTTCAAAATAATAATAATAGTAGTAGTAATAGTAAAAAAAATAGTAAAAGATAAACATTTGGATTCATTTTTTTTTTCCCCCATTTGTGGCGCCCCCAATGGATGACAGCAACCTTAGCATTCGCCTATTCGGCCTGTGCCATTGGCGGATCTCCTTGGACAAACACCTGCTCCCTACGTACAGTAGACGGCTCATTCTAAGGTAATGAAAACACAATGATTCTTATTTCCACATAATCCTACACCAAAGAGAACAAACTTTCTATATTATATTCATTTCCTGTAAGTATTTCACCTGCAATTTTCCCAGCTCTAGCGCAGCGACATAGCGATACAGATTCTCATTTCTACAATATTCTTTAAAAAACGTGGATTTCCAAAGAAAGCAGGCTGTAATATTTTATTTTTTTCACCTTTTTTGATGCACTAAGTTTTAGGAATAGAATAGAGTATATCTTTATTGTCCACCAGGGATGGAACTTTGTCTTCAGCTCACCAGACACAAAAGACAACATTATACAAAGTAAACAAATAGTCAGTTTTGTCATTACAAAAAACTTAACACATTACATCAGCTCATTGTCTGTCTGTGGTTTAAAAGTCATCACTTTGTTGAGTTAAGGATGTTGATGGTATTTGGGATGAAGCACTTCTTAAACACATATTATGTTGTCAGAGGGACTCTACCGCGCCTCCCTGAACTCAAGAGCTTGAACTAGCTGAAGAGAGGATTGGAGCTATCTGCTAAGATACTCCTCGCTTTCTTCCTCGTCCTCTCTGTACAGAGTTGGGTCAACAGCTTTTGTGGCTTGCCATCTATTTTACTTGCCGGTGTCACAATCCTAGAGAGTTTATTCTTGGATGTGGAGTTAAAGAACTACAGACAGAAATCACTTGATAAGCCCATACAGCCTTTCTGGATCTTCTGACCTTGCTTCAGTCATCAAATCCTGGTTGCTGGACCCCATTACAAAGTAAGGTTAGATATGGTTAAAGGTTTTGTTCGTAGTCAGCTTCCTGTTTTATTTTGTAGTCACTTTCCTCATGTGTCATGTCTTGCTACTTCCTGTCTGAGTGTTTTTCTGGCATGTTTGATCATCTACTCTGCCCTGATTAGTTTCACCTATCCCTCATTATCCTGCCCTCCCTGGTGTTTTTGTGTGTTCCCTCTTCTGTGCCAGTTTGTCTTTGTACCTCCATGTCAAGCGTTCCAGCCGTTTCTCCTTGTGGTGAACAGACCTATCTTTGATGTTCTTTGACTTTGCCTCAGCTTTGTGTGTTTTTTTTCCTCTGCTGAATTTTTGGACAGACTTCCTGTCTACTTTACCTTGTTTCAACCCGCTTGAGCATGGTGCATTTCCACTAACTGCTGATATTGTTACAAAGCCAGTCCTTATTTTTCCTTGCTCCACGGCCAGTGCCTTTTTCTAGGACCCTGATTCCACATTGCAAACCTAATATGGGGAGGCAGGGCAATCCAGGGAGAAACCACAACCTACTAAACCTGTGACCTAGTTCATCCCTCAACTCAAACACCATCAGCACAAATGCTGTGGAATTCAAACTCTTTTCGTATTAACTCTGCCTCCGAATGTCAGATGAAACCACCGCAGGTTCATCTCCATCTGCCCCTGCTCTGATACAGATCTGATAAAAGGGAAGTCAGCAGAGCACAGGTTTGATTAAAGATGGTCAGAGAGAGCACAGCAGATGTGAAAGCAGGCAGGCAGACTCAATATGAGAAGCTGCTGTCTTCTTCTCAGCCAACATGATGTGTGGATTGAAAAGATGAATATTAGACATGCTCTTCGTGATGTGCAGCATTTTTAGTGCAGTACCTTTCAGCGACTTTAGACATCTTCATACGGTGACGGTCTAGCTGGGTGTTCAGGAATAAGATCTGAAAGAGGAGGTGACAGCAGTCAGTGTTTGTTTATGCTGGTTTTGTATGAGAACAGCAAACATGACAGTTAAATAACTTCCTCGAAGTTTCTTAAAGACCAGTGTATGACTGTCCAAATGCAGAAAACTACTACTAAACTTTATCATAATAAACAAACAAGACCATGTTTAAGACGGTGGGCAGCCTCGATGGTAATGTTAGTGCTACTGCTTCTCATAATTAAGACCCATTTTCCCATAAGCCAGTTGCATCCTGTTGTTTTTGGCTGTTTTCTTCCTCTGTGGTGAAAATCAATCTTCCATTGTTCTGGGAGGCAATAAAGCAGAATTCCTGCAAAATCTGACCCTACAGCACAATGTGTTAAATGTGAAGTAGAGGCTGTCAAACTTCTCTGCAATGCTTCTGCGGAAATGAAATCAAACACTGGTGGAGTAAACATGATACAGCGCAGTACAAATATTGAGGGTTTGTTTGAGTGAGTTGATTATTTTGGCAAGTTCTGCACTGACAGTTTTTTTTTTACCTCCTTCTCCACATCCTCCTTGGTGCCTTTCCTGCAGTGATGCGAGGGAGTATGTATGGGACTCTGAGACTGTGTTCCCTCCTCCGCCAAGCCATACACTGACTGGGCCATTGGAACATGATGAGAGAGGAGAAGTGGGAGAGGCAATAGAGAGAGAATAATTTGTACTTGTTGTTTCCTCACAGAGCAGATAAAGCATGAAAACAGCTGACATGAAAGCCACAGTGCGCTGTGTTGTTAAATTAAAGGGTTGAATTTCAGTAATTTAAAAATGATTGCTTGCGTGAATGTAAAACTCATTAAGGTACAGTGCTGATATGATTAAGTTATTTGTAACCTTACATTCACTGAAATTAAAGTCATCAGTATTCTAACAAATTTACAGTGTTTTTTTTTATATGTATACTTTTCTAGTAAACGGATACCAGTAACTTTTCAAAGAAGGGGCTTTCTTTTGTTTTCAAAACCTTGGATGATCTTTCAAATGTCACACCAAAAGAGTTAGTGTCACACCGCTGTAATTGGAGCAATACCTTTTTAACTCTATGAGGGTTCTTCATGCGTCTGCATTTCCTGATGTCCATCTCTGTCGTGTTGACACATCCAGGCTGGATAAAACACATAGAAAAACAAAACAAACTGGAATTACCACCCGACAGTTAAATGCCTTTGTGCACCAGTCAACTTTCTCTCACATTTTACATCCATGTCAAAAACATGGACGACCAACTGCAGTCGCGATATGCATTGTTTAGGTTGAACAAGCAACTGTATGGTTTGACTCAAATGAACAATGACAGCAATATAGTCCACGATGAGCAGCGCTAAAATCAACCTGCGTAGTTGTCCCTCCATTGTGACATTAGAAAGTGTCACATTTATCTTGCAAGTGTACTCTTCTTCAACGTTTTGTTTACTTCCTGGATTTTTCCCACATGGAAATTCTGACCAATCAAGAGCAGCTTTCTCACACTAGGTATTTGATCTGGTCTGCCGTTTCAGTGCTCCCCAGCAACAGTATAGCCCTGGTCAAATTCAGACATTTTAGGGGACATAAACATAAGAGAAACACATTTTTGAGTGGAATGGGACTTTAACTAAACCCAAAGCAGAAGCTGGGGAAAGACAGAGACCGTATGTGGATTGAAAGTGAGGTGGGCGGCGCCGGTGACACTCTCACATGCACGGACAGAGGCTTACCACAGGTCTATGGACGTCCCAGAAGGCTCTCTCCTGGCTGTCAAGGATCTTCCTCTCGGTTTTATCCTTTTTCCTGTCGATCCTGCAGATGAGATCAGTCAGTGTGAAAAATACAGCTCTCCTGGCTTCAGCATTAGATGTGGCAGTTGAACCAGGATGGAGGGATAAGAAGGGGAAGAGATAGTCAGGAGATTATAAAGTCTATATGTCCATCAGTTTTTAACAGTACTGAAGCTCATGTGGTTAAAGGTTTGGCATGGTCCCTGCATCTGTCTCTTCACAACCACTGATGTGTACTGCTGCACTGTTGTCGTTACAGGAGCTGCGGTTGAACTCCAACGCTGTGGTCAACACTGATCATTTGCTGCTGTTGTAACAAACTAGTGCCCACTATGGTGTCTTTAATTGGAATGTAGGCTTCACAGATTTTAATAGAATGGCTGATACTATTAAATGTGCTACTACAATTTAATCAATAGTGTAAAATAACTACATTTACTCACTTATGTATTCTAATTTTTATACTACTTTATATTTTTACTGCACTCTATGTCCTTTATACTTCATTACATAGCTAGATAAAAAGTAAAAAAAAAAACACATCTTATAAAATAACAATGTCCCTGATGCAGTCGTTCTGTGTTCAATGCCTGTATGGTATGAAGAGTAAAGGACTTCATATGTTTGTTCCAGCTGGTTCCTGGGACTCTAAATCGATGGCCAGACGGGAGCAGATCAGTTATATGTTTGGCCTTCCTGTGTACAGCACTGTCAAATGTATTGCAAAGTTATAGAGTGTGTAGTAGTTAAATTGTAGGTTGCAGGTGCACACATGGGTGTGAAGACCAGGGGCCCAGATGTTTTGTGTCTGTATATAAAGATCTTGGGATCGTGTTGAAAATACTGTTCTTGCTTTACCAAGTTAGCCTTCAGATTCAGCGTGTATCCATAAATTAATCACAGAGGGCTTTAGTGAAGGCAGGCATCCATCTTTTTGTATTTTATCCCTCTTCTGTCTCCAGTTTCCAGTTTCTATATGTCCCAAAAGCATGCTGTCCATCATTGCTGGTTTAAAAATTCATCTATCATGTCATCTATTTGAGAAACCTCAGAAACATAAAGCAGATGACCCGTGATGCCCCGATAACACTCGACAGGTAATGCTGTGAGGAGCCCCATTACATGAGGGTTAATGCAGTCAGTCAGAAACACTCACTGGCTGTAATACGACATGTCACACATTGAGGTTATATTGTATTGTTTATCTTTTACCTTAGGTGTGAGTGACATCACTGCGTGCATTGTGGTTTCACGAGTTGCCGTGGTAACAAAGCACACTTACTTGACCTGGGCCTCAGCCTGCATGTAGATAAACTCCCACTTCCTGGCAAAGGCTCTCTGCAGCCTGGCTAAGTTCTCCTGTTGAAAAGAAGAGACACAGAGACATGTTATGATCAAATATATATATATATTTAAACCAAATCAAATTAATCTTAAGACATCCCACAGTTTTAAAGTGTCTGTGATGCAATTAAGATCTCATACTAACACAGACACACACAAATCTGACCTTTAAGAGGTTGTGTTTTTCTGCCCCAAGCTTGACACGTGGATCAATGCTACGTATTGATCTGTCTATAGAGGAACAATCCAGCACTCACCGCCTCATAATCAGCCAGCTCCAGCCTGGTCTTGTTCTGCATGGTCCGCTTGCACAGGTAAATAGCTGCGGGAGGGACAGAGGAGATTGAAGACTGGGATTTATCAGTATACATGTTCTCCTTCAGGCATGCATGTCTCATCCCATATGTACCTGCCTCACCTCTCCTCACCTCGCATGGTATGAGAGTACAATCAGTTTCGGAGGCTGCCTGTCCACCTACTGTATCTGTTGCTTTAGGATTATGAGGCGGTGTGTGCAGAGGTGCTGAGCCCTAAACTCCAGCCATGGCTGCCTGTGTGACAGGATGAAGGGCAGGAAGTAGAGCGGTGTTTGGCTAACTCTGTTTACTGGGCCCTTTACAGCAGAGGGTACAAGTAGAGCTAAAGTGTAGGGCAAGAGGATGTGGAGAAAATCAAATATGATTTTTGACCAGATATCTTGATATTAATATTGCGACGATATTGTAGGGTTGACTATTGGTGCTTTCACAAAATATTTACACAAGGAGCTTTTTGATAATTATTCATTAGTAATATTGATACGATGACTAAGTGGGTAAAAGCAAAAATTAGAACAACTAATACAGTGTGGTAAGTTCAGAAAATAACATTATTTTACTGTAATGCAGCCTTTAAAACCAGGAGAGGACAAAATTTACAATGTTATGATATCTAAAATCTAAGATGATATTAAGTCTCATACCACAATATTAAAATAAATGAATATATTGCCCAGCCTTTGGGCACGTCTCAGTAGAAAGTTGTGTAACCTGACATATAGGTGTATTGACACTGTAAGGTCAGGTTTTCTTATTAATTGCTTTTAAAGTCTTTAATATGTATACACTACAATCTGTAGATCTATTATTTGCTGTTAAAATTTGAAACATGTAAACCTGATTATTTTTATGCCAAATATTTACATGTATTAAAGGTGTAATGAAGATTTTAATGAAACTGAACCCCATTTTAAACTATTGATTAATCTTTTTAGCAACATGCATTTTATGTATTTACATTCCTTTATTGCCGCCCTATAAATTAGTTTTTATTGGTAGTGGCGGGGTGCGCCATTCCCACATGGTACAGTAAAAACCACTTGTAGTGATCATGGTTACAGTGCTCAACTGCTTTATAGTGGTCGTTATTACCCAGATTTCTAGGCCACTTAGTCTGCAAGGTGTCTCAGTCTGGAGTCATGTTTCAGTTCCTTTTGTGAAGATCCAAAGTACTCACAAGGAAGGGAAAATTTTGAAAATAAAAAAATAAATAAAATAAAAATCCATCTTGTCTGGTCAACTACCGACTTTATGTCCTCTTTCTAAATTTTCTCACAATATTACCCATTATAACACTGCATAACATGGTCAAAAACCTATTATGAAGCTATCCAAACCTACACAGAGTTTACATCGTCTTAAAGCACAAGGTAGTCAACGATCACCTTTTGTCATGTGCACTAAACTGCCTTACAGTACCATACCTGTCATAAGTAACTCCTGCCTGTATTCTTACGCAGAAAAAAAAGTAAATGTTAATATAACCTTGGCACAGTCCACCTATAAACACTATACAAAATATACAGAAACTGTTGTGTAAACATATAAGATAAAATATGCATGGGACAGAATCATTCTTATACAAATAGTGTTTAAATAATTTGCTTATAGTAATAAATCAGTGTGTTTACAGTGTCCATTTTGGGTCTTTTCATACATAACAATATATGGAAACAAAGTAAAACTACTGTGATTCAATTTTTTTTACTTG
The DNA here is from genome assembly GCA_019142605.1 of Cephalopholis sonnerati. Lineage (NCBI taxonomy): Eukaryota > Metazoa > Chordata > Actinopteri > Perciformes > Serranidae > Cephalopholis > Cephalopholis sonnerati. The sequence continues at coordinate 21,129,381 of JAGQAX010000009.1, read as the reverse complement.
GCTCTCTTGATGCTTTACCTCGTGGTAACCAGTCTGTTTTCAGCTGGCTACCTGAGGCTGGTGCTGTGTGCACACTGAAGACATGACAGGTAAATGAAAGTCATTTTCTCTCAATGAAAAGCATAGCCTCCTTGATGCTTATAGCTGCTGGTGATGGAGACAGGAAATTAATGCACATGGGGAAAGCACCTGTGGCTGAAGCCTCCCTCGTCAAGTGGACTGATAAAGCCTGGTTATGTAACGCCCCTGAAGTGAAACAACTGCACTGTGTTTTGAAACAGTCAATAAAATTCAGTAAACAGCAAAGCTGTCTGTATCAGTACTTTATATTCATGTTATAAATATACCTATGTTAATCAGATGGTTATCTGCATGAGAAATAAGGAAGAAGAAAAAATCAGTTACAATAATCATCCGCTTATTGTAATCAGTTTGACCTGGACAGACGTGATCACTCTGAGTAGTTTTCACTGTATTTAAATCATCTTCATGTTTCCACAGATTTTATTTTTGCCAATAAAAACCTCTGAAACAGAATTCAGGTCAAGATGGGGCGCTACAACTCTGCACTGAAACTCAGAATTAATTTTATTGTTAGCAGCTCTTCAGCAAGATGAACAACTAGACCTTATTAAAAACTAACTCTGCTATATGTTCAGCCTCTGAATGAAACGAGACAAAAAATAAAATCATGCAGTTAAATTGATATTTGAATTCAATGTTTGAGTCTAAGTTTGCAACACAGGTTTTGTGGGGGTGTTCAAGGAGAGATGCCCATATCGTATCGTATCGTGTCGTGTCATGTTGTATCGTATCGTATCGTATCGTATCGTATCGTGTCAGGTCGTGTCGTGTCGTGTTGTGTCGTGTTGCATATCAGATATCAACCAAATGGCTGGTTAATATCCACTTGTTTTTACAGATAAAGCTCAGTTTATGTCAAATGAAAACAAACATATCAGTCTAACTCTATGAAGTATCTTTTAGTTTTAAACATATCATAGTTTCACCTATTAGTCACTATCAAACATGTGAATGTAAAGAAGAAACTGAAACAATTAAGTGTATGTATTGTATTTCTGCATAAAAGATAAACATTGAGCTCTAAAGCCAAGCTATAAATATTCACTCACAGCTACACAAGAATATGTTTACTGTCTTTATTTAATTAGATGTTGCTTAGTTAAGGTAAAAGAGGATTTGTAGAAAACATTTTCTTAAGGGCTGTTTTGAGATCAAATTGATCCCTAGATTCAGTCCAAACACAGAGGAGTAAATCTTACGGTTATGTTTGGTTAATTATATTCTGCTGTTTTTATAAATGTAGAATTGCAGATTGCAACCAGTCAAAGCTTCTCCTGGTTAGAATTCCTTTAGTGTTCATTGTCCAGGAGGTTTTTACTGGAAGCTGAAAAACAAACAGGCCAGGTGACCAATGAAACCAGTAAATACCAGTGTAACTCCGACACCTCTCGTTACTGACGGGCTTCTAACTATAGTGGTCGACATGAAAATGCAAAAACATGTATGGCCCAGTCTGGAGCCAGTGTACTATGTTACATAGTTATATATGATGTAGATATAATCAGCTCATTCTAAGGTAACAAAAACACAACAGCTCTTACTTTCAGGTGATTATACACTAAAAATAAACAAACTTGTTATAAAATATTCCATTTCTGCCAGTGTGTCCCCCTAAATCCTGCAAATCTGACCTTTAAAAAAAGGATTGATTACAGGGCAGCATGGTGGTGCAGTGGTTAGCATTGTTAGCAAGAAGGTTCCTGGTTTGAACCCTTGGGTGGTGGAGCCCCTCTGTGTCCCCCTGTGTCAGTGTGGGTTTTCTCCGGGTACTCCGGCTTCCTCCCACAATCCAAAGACAAGCAGGTTAATTGGTGACTCTAAATTGTCAGTGAACATGAATGGTTGTCTCTACGTGTCAGCCCTGTGATAGTCTGGCGACCTGTTCAGGGTGTACCCTGCCTCTCGCCCAGTGTCAGCTGGGATAGGCTCCAGGCCCCCAACGACCCCCAACAGGATAAGAGGTTATGGGAAAAGCACCTAGGATAATCAATTTGCTGATCAAGTATTGCTCCTCAAAATACAGAGAAGGACAAATTAAATTTCTTTGAGAAAAAGAAAACATGATGTCATGTATCCCTTTAAAGCTCTTACCATAGTCTGTGTTCTCAGGCTCCCAACAGTTGGACGGCCAGAAATACGGTGCCTGACGAGAGAACAAAGTGAAAAGTTGAGAGACAAAAGATCAACCAGTGGTTAGTATTTCAAGGACGGAGAGTCAAAACTATGCAGACAAACTCATCCTTTCAAAACTTTCCGACAAAATCTGTAGTGGTGACGATGGCCTTTAGGAGGAAGTTGTTTGTGCCTCAGAGACACAGCAGTACACATGATTGCCCTGCACCACTATGTGAGCAATCACAATATTTTTTTATTATCAGTATCGAACCAATTCAGAACAGCTGACTCCTAAAACTTTTCACAGAGTAAGAGGCATCCTGGGGTGTTGCAGAGGCGTGGGAGTACTGCAGCAACACAATAAAACGAGCAGCGATGAAAGCTGCAAAATAAACAACGGCAAAGCAGAATAATAAAGCCAGCAGGCGAAGCCCAGATGCTGATAGGATTGTTATTTGACATAGCTGGCAGGGTTTTGAATCAGTTTTAAAACCATCCTCAGTTGTTTTAGTGAAGAGAGATTTAGATGGAGTTAATTGTTTTGATTTTCCTGCTCCGTGTTTTTCTTTGCCTTGCATTTAATTTGCCGAGAAAATGAAATGCTAATGAATGGTGATTATCTTTATGAAGCTTTTCTACGATGGCAAACGGCCCTCCTCCTCCTCCTCCTCCTCCTCCTCCTCTTGTCTTCTCTTCCACTTCACTTTGAAGGAGGAGAACCAAGGTCACAGCACGGTAATGTGCACTGCCGTCTGGTTTAATTAAACTGCTCTTCCAGCTCGGGTGGAGAGTGAGCCCTCCAACAAGACTCAGTGAAAAGGAAGGAAGATGCTACACAGAGATCATTCTAATCTCGCCACGTGCTGCCTCGCCGTTCCCCACTGAGGAATGTGAAAACATTGTTTCCTATTTTTAATTAGGAAATTCTGGATAAAACAGTCTGGGATAATTAATCTGTGACTTTAATGCCACCGTCTTATCTGTGAACAGTGAAGGAGGAGTAAAATGTCAGCACGCTTTTCTCTCCTTTTTGTCCCTTGATGAGACTCTAATTCCAGTGCACTACTCTACTACACTATGTCTCTCTGTCAGGCTTTTGGTAGCCGCCTACTCAGCCCAAACCCAGACCTGCTTCCCTCGCCTGCTTGATGAATATTTTAACAGATCACCATTTATTTTTAATCGGGTCACACAGGATCCCAACATAGTACTGAGGGAGCTGTAGATTGTGGACAGGGCCTTTTGTCATCACGATCAAGATTGGTGTGTTGTAATTCCATAACTGAACAAGTCTTCTTCAACAGCTGATTAAGGTCTTTATGAAAAGTTAGCACACCCGTGATCAGATTAACCTCACAGGGTTTATCTCTCATACTAATGCAGGATGAAGACTGGATTAGTTTGGGCTTAGGTCTGCTACAAAAGGCACGGGGCGATTTGAATTTATTGGAGAGAAAAAAATGATTGTAATCCATGTTAATAACGAGACATTATTAGAAGATCTGGCTTCTTTTCTTTTAAAAAATATCTACAAAAACACATGATCCCTAAAGCTCTGATTATTGGCTTAAATGTCCTGGAGTAACTCTACATGCCTCCCCCCCAAAAAAGTAATATCCTCCTGAGACCCTGTGTTCTCATATGAGGACATCATATTTGGGTTTACTTGTTTCTACGTCACTGAGACCTGTTGTCCTCGTTCATGGACACTTTTTTGTCCCATCTAGTGGTAGTAAGAACACAATACATTAATCCATGTTAAAACAAGATGGCAGCCATCTCTGCCAAGTCAGTCTGCAGCCGATCCCCAGACAAGGCCAAGGAACAAAACCCAATCATGTTATGATTGAAACTTGTTTATTTATTTATTTATGATATGGCAACAAATTTGACCAATTTTAGCAACAGTAACAAGCTAAGACACTGTTAATTAGAAAGTACTCATTTAAAGACATTGGAACTTTCTCATCGTCTCGTTTGAGGACATTAGGACTTTATTATCGTTGATAGATTTCAAATTAAAAATGCATAGAAAACAAAAGTTCAGGTCTCAGGAGGATAAATGAATAGCCAACTAGTCTGATAAACAATTAATCAGTTTGAGTTCATTTTTTTTATGAAAAAAAAAAAAAGTCCAAATTGTCTGATTCCAGCTTCTCAAATGTGACTGTGTTTTTCTTATTTGCTCCTCTGTGACAGTAAACTGAATATCCTTGGGTTGTTGAAACAACAAGACATTTGAGGACATCCTTTGGGGCTCTGGAAAATACTGATCAACATTTTTCACCATTTTCTGACATTTCATAGACCAAACTAATCGATTAATCAAGACAATAACCAACATAATGAAAATAACTGTTAGCTGCAGCCTAGTCTCACAGAGCCAGACCTATCTCCAGAGCGCTGTGTCAGGGGTAAAGAAAGGTCTGGAATCACTGATTATCTTTTTGCCATGAGGGAAAAAACGCTCACTGGACCTGATAAAACCCCAGACTACTTGCCATCTGTATGTGGCTCTTGCAGAACACTATTATGATGACATTATTATCACAGAAGATCGTGTAAAGTGGAACATATCGACACATTTGTGAGGTCCTTGTCTCTGGCGCATGCCCCTACCAGGGTATAAACATGTTTTTTTTTGTCAGTATTTCTTTAAACTAGGAATGTTGTCACAGTAGTTCTTCCTGTCACAGCAATGACATTGTCCTTTTTGTTGATTCCATACATTACCAATCTGGAATGCTAGTAATATTGTGCATTAACTTCTTAGTCATTGGTTCAAGGTCCACAAAGTTTAAAATATTCAGTATCATACTTGCTTTTGGCCATGTCATTGAGCTAGTTTACTGTCTCGCTTAAGTAGCTATATGTTATTTACTCACTCTACAGCAGGAAATGGCACTTTAAAATAAAAGCTCAGCGCTGGAAATTCACCGCATTTCAAAATAAAGTCCCACCAGTTGAGAACCACTGCTGTAAAATAAATCTTTTCTTCTTTTGTCCTATAAACAAACCCCGCATCTCCTAATTTAATCAGCTGTCATGACATGCTCAACAAGATACCATCTCAGTTCTCTTTGCAATGACCTCATATGTGTAGTGGTAATTATAACAATGTTGCAAAATCAATGTGTTAGCCTTGTCGGCAACATCTGATACCCAGCTCAGTATCAGGTGACACAGGAGAAGTCCAACAAAGAGTCAATTAACAATTTCAGGATACTCAACACACGCTGTAACCCTAAACCTTTAAGATTAATCCAAGACATTAAAAGCATATTTTCATAGAACTCACTTTGTTGTACCCTTGAATTATCTAAATATAAAGTGAACATACTCTGTCGATACTTCTCCACTTCTCCTGCAGCCTCCTCTGTGTCTGTATCATCACTTGACGGTGCTGCTCACCTGAAAGCGGTAGAAAGTGCCGTCGTCTTTGAGGGAGAGGACGTGGTCTGATATAGGGAAGAAGTACCCCTGAGCTGCGATGAGACTCCCGATGTGCATGGCCTCAGCTGAGACAGGAGGAGAACAAAGAGTACTGATCACTGTGGGTTCCTCAGCACTTCACATATTATATGTGATGTAATATCTCCTTGGATGGAATTATCTCTGTGGTAGAGACGATGAAATCATAATAGACTCTCATGAAAGCCAAATATAAAATAATCTTCAGAATATGATGATTTTCTCAAGTTATGGATTTGGAGAAAAGCCACAAATGGATCATTTTTGTGTCATTAAAGGTCACACATTATTGTAGCTGCATGTAAACTTTTTATCACAGTTGACCATATATATAGGCAGCATGTCGTGTCCCTTTGAATTCAAATTGCATTTCAGCTATATGATTCAGCCCTGAGGTAGCTTGGCTGGACATGGATGACTCAATGATTGACTCAGTGTCCAGGCTGTGGGTTATTGCACCGACAGTAAACACTGCTCTCCCACCACATGCCTGCAGGTCAGGTCAACTAAACAACAAATCCACAGCAAAAACTAGCCAGGACTTTTGTTAAAACTCTAGTTTTCTTCATTTCCTGCACAGTATTTGCCAGTGCTACCTTGTGGAGAGCTTTATTCTCTTGGTAAAGTCAAACTGTAAATATCCTCTCTTTATTTTAAACATATCAGTATTTATGCTCTTGAAAGGTAAAACCATAAAGATTTTTCCTATGACAGACCTGCAGTGTCCACCACACGCTGTGTCTGACCTTTCACAGACTGGACTGCTGTGACAAACTCCTGTTGTCAAGCTGCCATGAATGTTTCCCTGTATTTCACACTGTATAAAAGGGGGGGTTTCAGTTCCAGTCCTGGAGGCTGGAGCAGTACCCACCTGAGACCAGAGGCTTATTACTGACTCAGGAGGAGCAAAAGCAAGGATCTGGTGCTCGAGGACTGGAACTGAAAACACCTGTTGTACATACAGGGCAACTCAGACCTTGATCTTAATGGCTATTTGGTTTTGTAGTTGTTGATGATGTTTTGGCATTGTCATACTGAGAAAAGTGGAGAGAGGGAAGGACCAGAAGCAAAGAGCTATGGGCCATGCCCTAGGAGGTGAGCTGGACTTTGAAGCCAATTTTTGTAGTGGCCAAACAGTGGTACTGTAACTCACAGGTCCGTCACATGATGCCATTGGGCCCCAAAAGACTTTTTCCCATAGACTTACACTGGGAAAGATACGGATACATTTTTTTGAGTGTCACAACCCCTGTGAAATGACTTATTCCACTATCAGGATTTGATCCATTCAGTCTGATAACATTTTGAAAGCCTAGAAGAGGTGAAAGATTAAATAATTTTATACCCATTCAAGTTGGCAGAGCTCTAAACCCAAGAAGCTGTGTTACCAGTTCACCCTTTCAGGAGCGGGCTTGAGGGTAACCTGTGAGGGTGTGACAAGCACTTTGTCTGTGTATGGAGGGAATCAGGTCTCTTGAGGTGTCATGGTGAAGACACAGGCGACAAAGAGTGATGACAGTCAGCAGAATTAAGTGTGTAGATAAGCCCAGGGCTGCTGCTGAACCTCATGAGAAGGCCATGTTTGTTGCTTTGTGATGAAGACTGCAATAAAGCCATTGTTGGTGAACAGCACCTGAACGCCTCGCCATCCTTCCTCCTGCAGAGTGTTACCAGCTTATAACAAGCCAAGCTATGGTTCAGAGCCGGTAAGCTGTCACTGAGAGAGATAACAGGTGGCTCGGACAGCGGAAGTCTAATGCCAGGTTCATACTGCGCGCAGGAGTGCCATGAAGCGCGCCAATTTTCTGTGGAGCACTGTCCGCTTGCTAACGGCACCTATGTTAAGCGACTGGCCTGTTCACACTGGTCGAGGCGCAGCGCCGAGTGCCTGCAGCAATAGTTTTGGCATCTGGTCTATACAATCAATATAAAGTGTATATTAAATATTAAATTATCTGACAATGATAAATGACAGAATAGGCATCCCATGATTCAACATATTTGTCAGCTGTGTCTAAACAGAGAGTGAGAGTGATAAACAGAGCCACACACACTCACACACACGTAATAATATGATCATATTTCTATTTCTATCATAATATTTTATTAATAATAATGCAGAAGCAGTAAAGATCATCCAAGTAATTTCATACCACGGAAATAGAGCTTTCTTTCTGAGCAACTTTCACAGGAAAGATCAAGGCCCTGCCTTTAAGGCTGTATCCAGGTCTCTGAACACATCCGTACTTTGGGCTGAACCCAGGCCACCGTGGCAAGGACTCAGCCCCAGTGGCAGGCACTCTGCATGGCGAGCTACCAGGGCACCCCATTAGTGGTTATTCATATCCGTAATAATGTCAACTGGGAGAAGCTGCACCCAGTACGTTTATGTGTATCACAGTTAGTACAGTATTTGTCTTTCAGTAAATAGTGCCCTGTAGTTCTGCAGGACTTCTGATGTCATGGGAGGCCTGGTGCCTGTTTCAAAGTCTTTATATTCAGCACAGTACAGTCTGGTATCATTTTTCAAAACTTACCTGGATCTTCAATGCACAGATTCTTCATCAGCCACTGTACAATATCAGTACCTGAATCAGGGCAGATGAAGAAAAACAAATACAGTGCATGGTCATACGTCTGGCTGAGATGAGGTACGATTTAAGTAATAGAGGAGTCTGGGGAAAAAGTGAGAAAGACAGTAGAAAAGCACAGAGGCTTATTACAGTCACCTGAGAATAAAAACTCCACTGTTTGTCTGAATAACAAGACATATTTCTCAGAATTATAGAAAAAAGTTTCTTGGAAAAAGAAATGCTGCTCATATAGTGTAGGTGACCTGACATGACTTCAGCCAGATGACATGACATGATTCTGGTGAGGAGAAGCAATTGTCCCCAGAACTGGTAATTGGAATAACACGAAACAACATCTTAAGTGACAGGAAACACCTGCCAATGTGTGTATTTGAAAGCTTGTAGGTGTGTCAACTGATACTGCTTGTTTGTGTCTGTAATAATTTGGCTTTCTCATGAGTAAACCCTCAAATATCTAATCCTGTGTTCTGACTCTTTATTCCACAACACTTGCTTTCAAAGTAATAAGATAATGATCTTGTTAATTCTGAGTTTTCTTTAATCCCTGCTAGTTTTAGCCACATTTTGGGGCTGTAGGTAAATAAGGAAATTCCCAAGGGAATAAGACAAGATGAATTAAATTAAATTAATAGCAATAAGGTAGATGATTTACTGTGCTCAAAATGATGCTTAATAAAGGTCAATTTTGCTGCTTTAAACTAAAGGAATTATATCTGCAAGTTAATTCAATGATTTAAAAACAAGAGTTCTAATGAAGAAATAATAAACCTTCTGACTGCTTCATCTCAAGCAGTCGTTTTGAAACAGATATAACAACCATAAAAAGTCTCTTTATGATCAGAAAAGATACTAAAAAGCTTTCTTTTTTTGTGGTGGAGATACAGTATGATCTCATCTGTGCTTCCCCTCTGCTTTCTCTGAGTCCTGAGGGAGGCGGTGTTTAATTCTTCATCATTCATTAGTTTCTTAGCCCCTCGGCACTCAGCTGCAAACATCTCAGCTGCTGCTCTGCACATCCGTCCGCTGCTGTAGTAATTGTGTTCATTGATATGCTCTGCTTATGGCATATTGGAGTAATGCATTTTCCATAAGTGCCGGGACTGAGCGAGAAGAAAAGACGAATGTTAATAGCCTTTCTTTGTTTTCATCATTTGTTTGGGGGTGTGTCACAGCCTCCCACTGCGGCTCCAGATTTATTTAGATTATCAATCGAAGCAACAACAGCCGGCGGGCAAGGTGGCTGACTTTAATCCCCACCTGACAGGTACAACTGGCTAATAATGTGTTTATTTTTCTATTCGAAATGTTTGTGTGCATGTTTCCCCGGTGACTCACATCAGCGCAGTTCCACACTTTGACACCTACAGTCACAGCTCTACTGAAGCAGTCGGAGGTTGATTGCCTTGCTTAAGGGCACCTTGACAGTAGGAGGACAGCATTACTCATTCCGTTTCCACTCTCACACTTTCTTTTCCAAACATTTAATCATATGTTGTCCTCCCACTTTCCCTCCAGCTACTCAGCTATACTCCGGCGAGGCACTGCTGAAGAAACTGAGCAGCAGCCTCAACAGAACCAGAATAAAATGCAGCCACAACACATTTTACAGTAATATGGATCCTGTATATATAGATATGTAAGGGTGTGACTTGGCTTCTGGAGCTCTAGCTTCTGGATGTTCCAACACTACTGCCATCACCATCAGGCTTGTTGTAAAACCCACAACTGAATCCAGGTAATTGACATCAGTCCTGGTATTGCTGTTACATTTTACATGCCCATAGTTTCCAAATCATTTCCTAGGAGTTTCCTGGACAAACCAAACCTTAACCATATAGGTGGACATACAAAGATAAGAATCATTCTGGCAACATAATCTTTGACATGTCTTTTTCCCTCCACTTCTCACCTGTAACAACACTGGGGATTTTGGTCATGAAACTTTTGACAGTCCTAATGGGCACACCCTCCGTCTCATCCTGGATGTTAGTGACAATCTCTTCAATCTGCAGAGGAAGGCAGGCAAAGAGGATAGAAAGAGAGACAGAGACAGACAGGGGAAAGGAGATACAGTTAAAACAGGGTGGTTAAGATTGAAACTTTAATACCATCCATTTGAGGCAAGTCATACTTCAAGGACTCATTAAATATGCTATATTCAGCGTATCAATAAACCATCACCGCATTAGTTTTAATTTGCCAGCTTCTACTCTGCATTTTAGATGTGCGATGTGTCTCATTTCCTGGATCTGCCTCTGTCAAAGTCTGCATTTAAATATTAAATGTTTTGCTTGAAATAACCTTGTAGCCTCAATTTTTCCAAATTCCTGTAAAACTTAAGTTAAGTTGCCTGAAAGAAATTTTGGCATTTCAATTTCTGCAAGCCACAGATACGTTCTGTTTGCACATTTCATCTGTATCATATCAATGTTTCGAAAGTGATGTATGTCTGATTAATGTATATTTATATGAGCTTATTTTGTCATGGGCGGCGCGGTGGTGTGGTGGTTAGCACTGTCGCCTCACAGCAAGAGGGTTCGTGGTTCGTGCGGAGTTTGCATGCTCTCCCCGTGGGTTCTCTCCGGGTACTCCGGCTTCCTCCCACAGTCCAAAGACATGCAGGTTGGGGATAGGTTAATTGATTACTCTAAATTGCCCATAGGTGTGAATGTGAGCATGAATGGTTGTCTGTTTCTACATGTCAGCCCTGTGATAGTCTGGTGACCTGTCCAGGGTGTACCCCGCCTCTCGCCCAATGTCAGCTGGGATAGGCTCCAGCCCCCCTACGACCCTCAAGAGGATAAGCGGTTAGAAAATGGATGGATGGATGATTTTGTCATCAGAAGGCAGATGGTGTGACACTAAGGCGAGACGGCTATAAAACTGCAGACTACTGCTCGAGACAAATAGACAACCTAACTGGTTGTTTTTAGTGGGACATCAGCAGCCTTAGCAACAGTGATTGTGCCACCAAAAGCAGGTGTTTCAAGCCAAGTGTTTTTTGTGCCATGACACTCAAATGTGACATATCTGTGGTTTGCAGAAACGTACAATGCCAACTTGTATTCTGGTGAATGGGTTGTAAACTAGCAGCCCAGTTGCTAGAAGCAAATGTTGGCATTGTATGTGAGGTTGTTTGCCACCTAGGAGAGATGTCTGCCAAGCTGCAGATTACCGTTTGACACAAACAAACAACGAAACTGGTCTTAAAATAAGAAGTTATTGCTGTGTTTCCAGCAGCTCTTTAGGCACCAAATGTGGGTGTTTTGAAGCGACCTACCACTGTTTTTCTGGCAGGGATAATGGCACAAAAAGCAGTTCAGTCAGGAAAACTTAAGTCAAAGAGAACTTTATTTCCATTCGCAGTATTATATTTGATGGTATGGCTCTGTTCTTGGGCCTCTCTGCCTTTCCTCTGGCCTACACAGAAAGCCTCTTCCATGCACCTACATGGAAAGCTTAAGGCAGAGAGAGCACACCTCTCTGCCCTTCCACGTGCAAACAAGAAAAGCCTGAGGCAGAGAGGCAAACCTAACCCTAACCCTGCCCTTGCATGCGCCTACATGGAAAGCCTAAGGCAGGGAGAGCAGCAGCAAAGACCCCCGGGAACAGAACAGAGCAGCATCAGTGACAAAGAGAAATGACATTGATAAGTCAGACACAACATAAAAAGGAGGAGCTGGGGTGGAGGCAGGTTGCAGAGGAAGCAGCAACAGGAGGCAGGTCAGGGCAGTTTAAATAGGGCGCCCTAAATGAGATTCACCAATTGGACACAGCTAGTGGGTGTACTTCAGCACAAAATTTGCTGGTGGGGTTTACAAAACACGAAGAGGCTTTCACTTGAACACAAACAGACAAAAAGCTGTAAGAGTTTCTGGTGTACTGAGGCATTTGGTCGATTTACCCATGAAATCCTAATGTTACATTACAATTTATCTGTGAGATCATGCTGCAGTCATTAGTTTATTTAAGTTAAATTAAATCTAAGACTGGGCCCTCACTCCAATGTCCTAACCCAACCCGGTCTCACTCTGAAGTTGTCAAAATCTGGCACCTGGGCAGTGACTTGCGGCGTCAGACACAGACAAAAAAAGCCGGCCTTTAACATCTGCATGATATGCGGCCGGTCACCTTTATAGTTTAATGGTGCCTGGTGGCATCAGGTGGAGATAACAACGAAGATAAAGCATCGAAAGTCCGAGTGAAACAAAAACTGACCTTCATTCGGCAGAGTGGTGCTCGTGTCCCGTGAGATTATAAAGCCAAACCCTGTTCTTTTTTCCTAAAGAACTTGACATGGTGTCCCAGAACATCAACAACCAACGCACCCAGGGTACCTTTCACATCGTATCTGGACGTGGAAGGGCCATGATTAAACGTTGATATGTGACGAGGTTGGACTGAGAATGTGTTGTGACCAAGCATTTTGTTTTAAAAGCACACACTGAAGAAATAATAATCCCATTTCAATCAGTGACTATAATTAAATCACTGCATATTGCTACACATGGTGATAACACCTACAAAAGTTGCTGTTAAGGTTATGGAAAATCTCACAACTGAGTCACATGAAATCATGTGATCTGAGCAGGGGTTCAGCAGGAACAGCACGTGCCTTTGGGCTATTATTACAACTGTACAGATGTTGAATAAAACACACTGCCCACTGTACAGTGTAGTAGTCAGATCTGTTGTTTTTATTGCAACACTGACACCCCTCTCTCTGCACAGATGCTTTTTTGTTGGCGTCAGAGAGTGGGAAGTGAGAAGTTTGGTCGCTTTGGAGACAGCTAACGCAAAACAACCACACAACTCAGCAGCTATATTTAAACTCTAAATCAAATCCTGAGGAGAAAGAGAAAGAGAGAGAGAGAAAGGGAGAGGTGGCTACATGTGTTTATTTACACCTGGACCATTAAAGCAATCACAGTGAAGAAGAGCTTAAAAAAAGACACAGCACAAAAGGCGTGTGCACGCTCAGTCAGGCACGCACAGACCTCTGGCTCTGAGGAATAACACTTCAACTTCCTGTGTTTCTAGTTCATACAGTGTACTTTACTGAACACACACATTCACATACATGTTGTGCACATTTTGTGACCCTTTTAGCTTTATATTTAAAATGTGCGCACCAGCTGTCAGTGAGCAATTCTCACAGGCACCCACACTGGGTCAAAGCTTGCATGACTACTTCCACAACAGACTCATACAGACTCTACTTAATGTACAATGCTTTAAATAGACAGAACATACGATACATCCTGAACTGTACAGATCTTCTGAGATCACTGTGATCATACATTGTGACATTTACAGTCAAAACCATTTTGCTTTGCTTGTGTAATTTTTGCCTGTATGACTAGCCTGTATTATCATTATACCTATGTCTAAGAATACAGACAAGTATCTTGCTCGATCTGATCCGTCTTTAGAAGCTCGATAATTTGACGGAGAACATGTGATTATTTACAGCTCACCTCAGAGAGGAAATGCAGGGTGAGGGAGTTTAGAGACGGCAGTAACTGTGCTGCAGGAGAGAAATTCAGCTGCTTTAGAAGAACAAAAGGACAAGAGAGCAAAGCATTATATTAGTTTTGGTCTGTGTATTTTGTGCAGCACAGCTTGTTCAATATGCTGTTTTTTCTATACACCAGCTCCCACAGCACGGCCATCAGTAGTTTCTTGAAAATATCACGATTGGTTGTTTTGGTTTGGTTTATTGTAGCCTTCTAATATATTAAGACAATACAGCATTCAGTCGTCCTTGGTAAGACTCCATGACAACTTACTGTACGAGGCCAAGTAATAATTAGAGCATGTTACTCTTTGTTATACCATAACTTGACACCTATACATTTCTGTTTGTGTCCAGTTATGGACAGAGCCTGCCTGGTTGTTTACCTCTTCTGCTTTTTACTTAAAGATCCAGTATTATGAGTGGTATCAGTCTTCTGGCAAAAAAAGTGAATAACTGTAGTTCCCAACATGTTGAAGTATTTCTTTAAGTCAGTCTGGGGTAATGGTGTAAACAGAGTCAACACTTTAGCCCAGGTGCTCTTTTTGCGAGTTAAGTGCACTGCTCAGGGACACAATTAGAGCAAATACTAAAGAAAAGTAAAGCTCAGAAAGCACATCTTATTCACCTTCCAAGACAAGATGTTCCCAGCCAAGATTCAGACTGACAAGGCTTAAGCTTTTACCTCGCTGGCCGTCAGACTGCTGTCACCCTGTTCCTCTCTCTTGTTGAGAGAAACAGATCCTGGCCGTCTGCCACAAGCAAGGGCACAGGCAGCTTTGGGCTACACATTAGAATCAATATAATAATACCATTCTAACAAGACCTTGATGGTCCATAGCAGCAGCTGCTCAAATGGCTTTAATGGCTTCCGCTGTCATGAACAATTCACTCCTGCCCCGCCAATCAAAACGGGCATTCACAACAGCTTTATTGCAGCTAACAACAGCTGCCGACCCCAGAATTGAAGGAAAAGACATCAAAATTGCCTCCTGTATGGCCGATCACAAAATGCTGCTATTCTTTAATCTGGCAAAAAGTAGGACCATTGATGCTGGGATTGGCAGAAATCTGGAAAAGGAAAAATATAAGGCAGAATTTGGGAAAACACCCTCCTTCGGCGGACAACCCAGTGTTTCTGATACATTGATCAATCTAATCCTATTTCATTGTACAGTTGTGTACAGCTCATTCACTCAGCACACCCTTGCCCCCCTCTCTGTTTATCAGACCCAAAATAAGACAAAAATTAGCTGGCCACCCCACATTACCTCCACCTTGCTCCCCGCCACTGTGGACTGCTTTTCCAGGAGGAGAGCAGGCAGCAGCTCAGGAGACTGACTTTTAGTCTGCAGCTGTAGTGGCTCAAATTTGGCCACATAAACCCCACAGTGCTAGGTGTCACAGCAGGCTGGTGGCCAGCAGAAGTGCTGGGTCTTATCTGTGTAACAGCAGCAACAGAAAGTTTGGTAATCTGGCAGGGAGTCGGACTGTCCAGTCTCCTGGCACTGGGGATTGTGCTGGCTGGATTTGGGTTGCTGTGGCCACCTCCAGGGCTGCTGCCCACCTCCCTCCCAGCAAAGTGGTCTGTAGCGGTGAGGAGGGAGGCACAGGACACACTGTGAATTGTGGCTCCGCTATCATACAAAAACGCGAACTTGAAGCTGTAGCTATGAGCCTTTGGATCCGGTTGGCAAAAGGCTAAATTATTAGCAACATTTTCTGTCCATTTTTTGATATTGACAATTGATATTGTTATTGTCAGACTCTCTTTAAGACTCATTTTTACTAAGTCCATCTACCTTTTATGGGTTGCTATGCAGTGTAGGCAGTTGTTGCCGATGCTGGAATGGCAACTTTCTCTGCAGGATTCCTCGCCATTGAATCAGGCTTTCACCAAAAGGATGTAAAATGCATCTGCATTTGTAGAACAGCTAGTAGGAGCACCCTCTCTGTGAAATAACCTGTGATTCGCCAAAAAAGCCTCTCGTCATGGCCTAGATTTTCTAAAACCTGAAAAAAGGGCCAAGAGGAGGTGCAGAAGTTCAGATTTCTCTCAGACCACTTGTATTACAATACACTCAAAGTTTATTATGGGATTTTTGTCCAAGGATGCCAAAATTAAACTGCCTACCCTGGATTTAAAAATGCATCCCTTCCTGTGCATCAGAGGATGTTTCCTTTTACATGGATACAACAAGTTGAGTCACAGCTGTGAGTACAAACAGACAGATTTATATAAGCATATGTTGGATTATTACTCATTCCAGTTAGCACCATTGGTGATAGCCACTATGGCTGAACAAACAGAGGAAGCTCAAACTTAAAGACCAAAAAACTCCAAGATAAAAATACATCACATCCCTGGGGAGTGGATCACCACAGCAACAGTCACTTAGCAGGAACTGAGACACAATCAAAAATAACTAAAGAAGCATCACTTCAAAGCCACACAAGGTACCTGACCGTATGTGTTTCCCTGTTTTGGGTTGTATGAGTGTGTCTAAGTGTTTGTGTTTCTGTGTCGCTCTGAGTGCAGCCCAGTGGGAGCAGATTTCATCAGACTTATTGCGAGCCACTCTATTTAACGCCCTGTGGGGCTGTGGGCCGCCTGATTACAGTGTTACCACCATGTGTGTAGCATGCAGCAGCTAGTGGGCTGGCAAGCAGCTCAACAGACAGGTGGGTTATGGGGTGATGAGGACTATACTGCTGTTGATTGTGGTTTAATGATCCCCCTGGGCAACAGGATGGCCTCACCAGCAGTGCTGATGCTGTCGTCTCTGTCCCTCAGTAATCTGTTTATTATTTGAGTGGGTATCATCTTTACTGGAGTCTTATGCAAGGCTGAAGGGAGCAACTGATGAAGAGCGAAGCGCAGGGAGGCAAAGATAAGTACAATATTGCAAACTTAAATATTATGGCATGGTAAAGCTTCAGCTTTAAAATCTGATTTTGTGAAGAAGTATTAACTTTTTTACTGAGGCAAAAATACAAATACCACAGTCTTAAAATATTCTTTTGCAAATCCTGCATTCAAAATCACAAAAGTGCAATCCTACATAAGAATTGCAGAATAACCCTCTCAGAATGTTAAATGATTATGTATTGTATTGTTATTATTATTGACACGTTGATATAAGTTACATTTTAATGCTTTAGCTTGTCAAAGTGAAGCTAATTTTAACTTTATTATTTACAATGTTCACACAAGTACAACCAAATATCTAGATCTAATGATGTTGGTGGCAGCTGGGACAGTGCATACTAACAAACATTACCTAACCCTGTAAAAATGCCAGAAATAGCCAGGAGGTCAGTTTTCAAGTCCCTGGCCAGCTGTGAATTTGGCAGCTTAAAATCAAGAAATAAGTTTAACACCAATAATCATGATGTAAAGCAAATCATTATAGTAAAAATAAATACAGACCAAACCGGTGTTGGGTATAACAAACATTGACTTTCACCCAACTTTCACCCGGAAGAGCTGTGTTCCCATCCCGTAAGATTATAAAGCCAACCCTGCTGTTTTTTCCTAAACCTAACCATGTGCATTAGTTGTTGGAGGCAAAAAACGTCAGTTTGCATTGTTATACTGATGTACTTTATTTTGAAAGAGACAGTACATAAACGGTAAATTTCCTGTGAAAATGAAAGTGTATTTTGAAAGAATACAATGTATGTAAGAAAGTACAAAGTACAATACTTCTAAACGTTGAGAAATAAAACTATAAAGTGACATCAAATATAAATTCTTAATAAATTACCTAAAAATTTCATCAGTAAATGCACCACTGCATTCAGGTCCAGATTTTACAAAACAGTACACGTAGCAGTTGTAAATGACAAAATTGATGTTATCTCAGCCTATATTTGATGCTGCTGTACATGTCCATGACTGGGTACAACAAATTTTCATGTCTGAACATTTATTTAACCTAAAACATTGTGTCGTCTCACCAGGCCAGTCAAAGAACAGCATGTTCCACAAAAGGTTTTCAGAATGAAAGTGGGCTAACGTTCAGAGTCAGCCATGTGGACCCATGGTAAGAGGCCACAATAACTGTTAGCTGGACCCACAACCCGGCATGCATACCACAAACACAGAGGCCAACACAAGTACACTTCATTTTAAATAAAAACACCCCCCTTTTGAATTTCTGACCCTAAAATGTGTGCAATTACCTTCTTTACCCAAAGAGAACATTGTGAGAGAGGCCAACTAGGCCATCACTGTGGCTATAATGAAGCAGCTATACATCCTGCTGAGAGAGAAAATGTCAGCCATGGCCCTGAGGATGTCTGCGCAGAGATACCTGGCTAACATATTTTGAGAGAAAAAAAAAAAGAAAATGATGTCCTCTGAACCATGCAGCTCCAAGCCTTCCACACAGTGACAGTTTAACATGCTGCCACAGTGATAACAGGATGGCTGAAGGCCAGCTGGAGAACAAGCACTCAGATGACGGACATTCAAGTCAGCGATCCAGGGGCTGAATATTGTGGCCGTTTATTTAAGCACAACTTTGAGTGTGAGACAGTTTACGCATCTTAAAGACCACAGCTTTCAGAAATTAATTATTATTATTGTTCTGTCAAACATAATTGCATCATGATGCATTGAAGCTTCAGGTGATTTTTAAGCATCAAAATGTATCATGAACTATCGGCACTCTAAGAGGATGATATCGTCATGGACCCCCCTCTATTTTTTACCAGCTGCATGGTTTAAAATTGGGTGTGTAATTCTTGTACATGAGCTTGGTAGAATTGATTCATTTAGACTTCTGGGCAAGTATGTGATCAGACTACTCACATGAGACCAGTCGCTGATTGAGCTCCTTCCAGAGCTGCTTCAGCACATCTGCATATTACCTTCACAAGATCCTTCACTATCAAGTGCTTAGACACCACACTGATTGCAACATGTTCCTCTGTGCTTTAAGTGGCACTTCCAATATGACAAGGAACACTCGGACAGAAAGTCAAGTGACAACAAAAGGAAAAGGAGATGGGAGAAGGAGAGTGAAAGAACAGGCTGATGGCCACCAATACAGAATCAGATGGGCTTAAAATGTCACGCACAAATTAAAAAGTATGGGCTTAAAATATTTACCGTGATTCATCAGACTACAAAATATGCTGTGAGTGGGCTTCAGGGTTGTATGTGTAATGAAATGTAATCAACATGGAGCCAGGCTACACTCTGACTTCACCAGGAGTGCTGCAGGTACACACAACACTACAGCTGAAGCTTTGGGAAAAAGCCAAAATGTAAGCTTATGCAGATCTGTTACAGCTGATACAGTTTGTAGAAATTCAATGTGCAAATCACCTCCAAATTGTTTTCTGATGTGGAGGTGGTGCAGAAAGATCTCCTGTCAGCTGACTGATCCAGTTTCAAGTCTACTGATTGTGGCATACTGTCATAATATACACGGGATGCCTGCCAGCTCCTCTTACCTGTAGTGCTATTTATCAGTCTTGGTTGTTTTTGGTGTGAGTTGCTGAGTGTTGGAGATATCGGCTTTAGCAACCGGGTCTCATTCGCAATTCATCAAATACCAATGCGTGGTCAGTTGCGCTTTGCATTAGATATCTTTGCAGAAAGGCACCCTTAAGTAGCGTTATGAGACTCACGGGGCAGCTGCATTTTTTGACACTCTGAGCAACTGCTGAAGCATAAACACCCAGAAAGTCTGAATGGGGGTGGGTGAGAGTGGAGGTGGATGGATTTTTACCTGGGAGACCACTGTTCATGTGAAACCAAAAGTCAATCTAGTTATTTTATCAACAATATAGTGTGCTAGTATGTGTAGCCTACTACACCAGTGACTTATGTCATGTTGTCATGTGACATATGTGACGTTTACCACGTGACGTTACATTACGTATGTAACAAACTTACCTATTTTAGGCAAAAACTAGGATTTTTTTTTTTTTAATTCTAAGCCTTACCATGGTCTTTTGTTGCCTAAACTTACGACCTACATACATTTCATATGAAAGCAAAAGTTTATTTTGAAAAGACACAACGCATGTAACAAGCGGAAATTGACATGCTGTCCCTGAGCATCCAAATCTGATGCGGAGGGGTACAAGAGCATCATAGTTTGACATGTAGGGCCACTGATCAAGCGTCAGTATTTGAAGAGCTGGAGGGGAGAATGTGTTGGCCATAGAGATGTCTGCTCTCTAAAATATAATGAAATTGGATGGCACTCAGCTTGTGCTGCTCAAAGTGCCAAAAAAAAAAACATCTGAAAAACTCAACAGCAATGTCTCTTTCCAGAAATCATGACCCAGTTACTCAAGATAATCCACAGACCTTGTTGTGAACAGTTTTATGTAGTGTTTCGAACGATTTTGTGCTTTGAGCACCACAAGCCAAGTGCCATCTATTTCTGTTATACTGAAGAGAAGGCAGACATCTCTATGGCCAATATCTCCAACACTCGCCAACTAACACCAAAACAATCTAGACTGATAAATAGCACTACAGGTAAGATGAAAGATATGTGTTTTTGATTTTAGAGTGAACTGTCCCTTTAATGTTCATCAAGCCCATTAGATTCCATCTATATTTACTGTAAGAGGTTAAAATTAAGCCAAAGATTAATTACAGATCCAGTGATAGGACGCCACATTTTGGCTCAACTTCTGCACTTTAATAGATTCAAAGAAATTTAATCTGCATATTAGGTCAATGTCATGCACATATTCTTCATATAGCATGTTTACTTCAGAGCTGTTTTAAAATCTGACACAATATGTCTGGGGAGACTCATTATCCACATGTCCCAATAGACCAGTATGCTGTATTTTATATCATCACAAAGTTTCTTGAAAAACTCTCAGAACATTTGATAGCTCACTAAAAATAACTTAATTATGATCCCTTGAAATGGAAAGCAGCTCATTTCATGAGCAGACGCTCCAGTAATATGGTGTTAAAGGCAGAAATGTTGTGGGCACACGGGGTCGAGTATCATGTGGCTGCAGAGTTATTCACATGTCAAACTGTCTCTGTTAAGATGTTTGAGAATGCAGTAATGAAAAGTGCCAAT
Source organism: Cephalopholis sonnerati (assembly GCA_019142605.1). Classification (NCBI taxonomy): domain Eukaryota; kingdom Metazoa; phylum Chordata; class Actinopteri; order Perciformes; family Serranidae; genus Cephalopholis; species Cephalopholis sonnerati. The sequence goes on along the minus strand of JAGQAX010000009.1, from coordinate 21,108,535 downwards.
ACACAACAGATTCTATATGTTTAAGAACTATAGATACTGTACTTCAAATGATGACTTGTGCACTTCTTACTGTATGTATGCTTTCATAGTATAAGGTACTGTGTGTAATAGCAGCATAGAAAACATACAAACATCACCTTGGAAACTCTCTTCCTGGAATAGTGCAAATTTTGTGTGAAGCTCTCTGGCAAACAAAACTGCCTTGGAAACAACCTCAGCATATTGAGATTTCACAGCCTGCTGCTAACATGACCTGCAACAGCTCTAACACACACAGGAAAACATGAATCATTAAGTTAAGAATCAGTATCATGAATATTAAATGTACAAAAAAACACAGCCCACCAGTTGGGAACAACTGCTCTATAGAACCACTATTGGTGAAAGACACATTTGTAAAACCATTGACAGGACAACTTGAACTGCAAACCGGGTCAATTATAGCTTTCTATGATGAATCTGTGATCCAGAGGAGGTTTTATATTTGTAAAACTTTCATTGAGCCAAGAAAACCGATTCAAAATCTGCATCATCACAATGTTAAGTCTATGAGCCTCACATAAACTCATGGGCGAGGCCAGTTGTAGAAACACTACTGCGTATATTCAGTGGGCCACACACCCCAGAAGTAAACCGGAGAGCTAGAAACTCTTGTTAGCGTATGTGTGTATGATATTATACATCTATTCAAATACCTCAGGAATAACAGTTTAATCATTTTCTTAGGCAAAAAAAATTAAATTGAATAAGACGTTAGAAATACTTTCATCCAAATCTTAATAATATTTTTCTTGTACATATCTTTCTGTGTCTGAAAACACATCTGTGCCACTCTCCACTGCAGTGGACACCGAGCACCAATGAAGCAGTCAGGGGCCAAAAAGTGGAACTGATTACCCAGGGGGGCCACGAAGAGTCTGGAATTAAAGGTTTGGTATTGTATGCTTTTAAGAAAAAATCCTAAGTAATAAGTAGCATGATTGAATTAAACTGACTTAATAAACTGGCTGAACTTTGTCTAAAAAACAGCAGAGGCCCCTGTCACCCCTAACAGACAGCAGCTATAGCCCAGTGAGTGACCGCTCATGCCACTGGAGCACCAACGCACACTGTCGTGTTTTTCCCAGGAACGGGAAATTGAGGTTCCAAAAAAAAAAGACAGAAAGACAGCAAACTGACTTTGTAAAAGGAAAAAAAAAACTAAAGATGCGTGAGAGAGACATGGATCAAGAGAGGAAGGGCAGGGGGCCCACAGAGGCTGCTTATGCATAGGGCCCAAAATTTGTTGCTACGCCCCTGGAGGAGGTCGTAATAATGTACCTTTTCATGGGCGCTGCCTTGTAGACAGCGGTGGTGTGTAAGGCCATTAAATACATTGCGACGTGGACGGGAACTTCTTTTTATTATATTACTGATTGTTTCAGTTCTGCTAATTTTTAAATGTCTTCATCACCATATGTCACTTGAACTATGCTACACCGCCCCCAAGATCTCTGGTGGTACTGCCACACTAACTAACGCCGCAGTACCAGATTGTGATTGTGTTGAGGCAGTGTGTGTCTGTATGTTTAGAGGCAACAGTGGGGTGAGTCGTGTGTGGAAGGTGGTATGTATAGACACTTCGGTATGTGCACTTAACTGTGTGTGTGTGGGCGTATGCATACTGTATGTGTCATCTTGGGAAACCGCTCCTTCTAAGACCAGTCTCTGCTTTCAGGAGGGCACCTTTCCTCCCCTGCAGTGCCTGAATCACACAGCTGCTGCACCGCTGCAGATATCTCACGGCTCTCTGTAGGGCGGATCACAATCAGGCGAGGAGTTTTTAGATTAGACTGCCAGGGGTCATTCCGAGGATAACTCTCTTTTTTGCATTTTTATTGTATCCATCTATTCTGTACTCTGGTACATTTCATATTGCTGTGAAGGGTAGGAGAATGGCAATTTTATTTACACTCTGAATCCTCTGAGAATAAATCTGAGTCTGGGTTTCTCCCAGAATTACATTTTCAGCAACAGGATCATCGCGCTTTATGAAATGTATTGGAGGAATCATGAATGTATATTAAAAGAACATTATGAGCCCGCTATCATTATTATAGTCCCAGTGTAATATCTTGTAATATGCTGGTGTATTAGAATTTGAAATCCTTTCTATAACAATCCAGCCAGTGAATATTTTGTACTGACTTCGTACTTGACTGATATTATGTTGTACAGCGTATCCACAGCATATCTGTTTAATTTTCATATCAATACATACTAGGGCTGCCCCCTAATAGTCGACCAACGTTAGTTGACCAGAAAGGTCATTAGTCGCCAAGATTTCATTGGTCGCTTACAGTAGTTGCAGAAAAATACAAACAAACAAATAAACATGAAACTCTATTATGAGCTGCAGCTTGTCAAAACAAATCAAATCCTATATGACTGGACTGTGGGACCATGTGGGAATTTAATTTGAAAGGACAGACACAGGAAGTGGCCACACTCAGCAGTCAGACAGGAGTCACGTTACAAACCAATCATAGCCGACAGATATCTTTCCCTTCTTCTGTAAATATTCAGTCTGATAAATACAGAAAAATTGATTATTGATCATGTTAGTCAGCTCTGCACTCAGGATTTCAGGTAAATAGGCTATACCATGCTTGTCAGCAACCTTAGACGCAGTGTGTGACGTGCACTTGTAGATAAAATATAGGCCTATATTAATGAAGGTTCATTAGTACGGTTTGTATTTCTCTGTAATGTAGCACAGTGTTAACAATGTTACTGATACTATTCTTTCTCACACCTTCAACTCAAACCATTGTGTTGCCCCGCCCAAAATATATATTTTAATAATTAAATTAATATCCTAAACATGTGGGCAACTAGTCGACTAATGGCTCTAAATGATGACTATTGGTCGACTAGGAGAATTCTTAGTCGAGGGCAGCCCTAATGAATACCATATGATCTCTTATAGTTGTGATGTCATCCAATAAACTTTGAGAGAGGATCTTCATTTAAAAAACCCAAGATTCCCCCAAAGCCTCTTCATGTTACATAAGATCACTTTCTCAATTGTAAATCAGTGAACTAGGGTGATCTGGGTGGTAGAACATTTTAGTCTCTGAAGCTCTGGACTAAATTCAGAGGGAATAATAAGCATTAATATGTATTATGGTGTTAACTTTGTGAACAACTTTATATTACTCCACTTGCTGTGAGGCACTATAAAGCAGGCAAAGAGATAAATATTTGTGCAGGGTTATCATAATGAAAAGTAGTAGAACTGACAAAAACAAACAACCCTGCACTCAGTTTATTGATGAGATTTTTATGGACTTGACCCAGAGCGGTCTGTTTTCACTCCCACTTTCACAGGTGTTTAAGTGATTTGTACACCAAAATTGATTAACGTCTTTTCATAAATATTCCCAGCAACAATTTATCAACAGCTAATAAATGCACACAAAAGTTAGAGGTGAGAAATTTCTTGGCCAAACACTGGGGAGTGAGTGCCTGTTGATGTATTCCAGCAGTCATGCTGTGAAAAGTGCTCTGATGGGGAATGTACTGAGATGCACTACAGGGAGCAGCACAGGCATTAAAGTCCGCCCTGTGTCTCACATAACACTACATATTGTTTTTATTTCTCCCTCTCTATGTCATTTGGACCTATTAGCCTCTAGAGATAGCACTCTATGATAACCGCTGTATGACTTCTTTATGATTACTTTAAATGGAAAGCAGCTCAGTTTATAAGCATCAGCAGATATTATGCAATGGTTGAACTTTATGCTGCCTGAGTTGTCCAAGTATAAAAAACTTTAACTCAAGCATCTTTGAGGAGGCGGAAATGAAACTCTACAGAGTCAGTCTGTTGTTAGATTTTAACACTATACCTACTGTGAGTTTATAGTATATAATAAGTATTTGCATAGAAATTACCACAGAAATTCTCATGATTTGAAACAGTAAAAACTCTCTGTGGTGACTGTGGTCCAAGCAAGACAACACAAAAACTCTCAAGGTAGTGCAACATATTTGTCAGCTACATCAGCTCTCACACAAAAGCAGAATTACATGTGGAGGTCAGATAAGACCATCAGCTGCCCTTTAGTTTGGTTAGAAATTCTCTAGTGCTGCAGCCTTAGTTTGGTCCTGTTTTTACACTGTGAGTCATTTTAGTGGTCCAGCTTCAATGTAAGCCACCTGCTGCCTTAAAGGAATATTTCACCAGCAAAATTAATGACAATTTGTGTATCAAATATTCGCCACATCCTTGAATAAGTGAAGAAAACATTGTTTTTCTTGCATGCTTCGACAATGACCAGGTTTACCTACAGCAAAACGAAAAACTCCTGCAATATAATCCAGTTGTACGCTCAGTACTTCCTAAACACATGCATTTTCGCTAGAACACTTTGATTCATAAAATCTTAGTCAATCAGTCCAATGCACAGCCGAGCAGCATATATGGGCATACAAGTGCGTTTTAGCAAAAATACATATATGAGAATTTGTAAACATATGTTTTGATATATACTTTTTTACTCAACTGTCTTGTGTGATTCATCCAATGATATACAAATGGCCATTTTGCCGACACATTCTCACTCTGACCTCGTCACATATCGACGTTCGTCACGGACCTTCCACGTCCAGATACGACGTGCAAGGTACCCTGGGTGTGTTGGTTGATAACATTCTGGGACGCCATGTCAAGTCCTATCCGTTAAATGCATTGTCTTCTTTCAATATAAACTTAAGTTTTCACAGGATTTTTTTTTTTCGTTCAACAACTAAAGCACGTGGTTAAGCTTAGGACAAAAGAACAGGATCTGGCTTTATGATCTTACGGGACACAAACACCACTCTCCTGGGTCAAAGTCAGTTTTTGTTGGTACCATCCACCCTCCCTCCCACCTGACCTAATTGGATTTTTACAGACTTCAGTTTCGTTCTTGTCCTGCTGCGTTTCCTGCTGATGCTACCGAGTGGCCTTAAACTATAATGCGGACTGCCTGCGTGTCATGCTGACGTTAAAGGACGGCTTTTTTTGTCAGCGTCTGATGCTGCAAGTCACTGCCCAAGCACTGGATTTCAACGCCTTCGGACTAAGGCCGCGTTGATTTTGCAAGTTAAGTACTCTCTTAAAGGAGCTCTATATGATACTCAGAGCAATAATAAAGCAGCAAACAACTGTGATGTAGAGATACAGTGGAGTAATGGCAGCCTGAGCAGAGAATGAAGTCCACCTCCCTCTCTGAGTGTTGTAATTTGAGCTTCTTTGTGGGCTGTTGTGGTAGATGGTCCAGTCCGCATGTGCATGTTTGTACATGTTAGTCCCTGTGTATATATCCCACTAGCTAGCTAATCACCGCCACCCTGCTGTTCTCCCCCAGGTTAACACCATTAGCTCTGTCAGCACTGTTGCTGTCGTTAGCACTGTGTGCACTCCCCACATTGTTGAACAAACCTACAGTCCTCGTTCAATGCAAAAATGTATTGCAAAGTTCAGCTGATATAATTGTACCCATGGTGCTACCATGTTTGAGTTCCATTTCTCACACTGTATTATATTTCCCTGATCTACATATCCTGAGTGAGCTCTCTGCTATAAAAAGAAAATATATCAATTGCACAAGTTCTCAGTAACATGAAGAGGCTAACTATGATATGTCGACCTTCTGTTGAAGTGTGCGATAATAAGAATCTGATAATGAATCTTCTCTGTGATGGAAATTGTTAATATAGTCTGAGCACGCACAGTTCACCAACATGCAGTTCCATAAAACTGCTGCAATAAGAGAAGCTGGGTAATCCCATATTAAATCTAATATCTCATGCCGGATAAGAACATGTTTCCTTATTCAGGATGAGAATCACCATGCCAACCTGGCAAAGGTCAAATTACTTTCATCAGAATTATTAAATGTAGCTCTAAAATGTACGTGTGTGTGCGTAGGCATCAGTCACACATTAAGACACAGTGTCTCACACACACACACACACACACACACACACACTGAATTGCCATCACCCAGAGTGGGTGTAATGACTGTGGAGACGCTGAAGCCGTCTGCCTGCAGCGCGCGGGTTTTTGTCTGAAGGTCAGAGACGATGGCTTTGTGACAGTGATGATGAGTCGTACTGGTTTCAGCCCAGTGCACCTGGCAGCAGGGTGATGTGACTGTTAATGGAAGTGTAATGACGACAGGATGGCTTTGACACAGCTGACTGCCGGTGCATCTCTGCCTGACAGCCGAAGCCATCCCTGAGCAATTTATGAGGCCGGTCAGGATCCTGGACCATAACATGAAAGTCATCTACTTTGTGCATCTGAAACAAATCATATTGTTCCTTCTACAACCAATACCCAATAAAAAGATAATCTAAAATCATCCCTCAGTAGCTGAGTGTACTTCAGATGTACTCATCCACTGCCACTGTGCACATTCAATACAAGTGGCTGAATGAAACAGTATTGCTGATAAATTAATCATGACTTCTGTACAAATATGTTTGTAGGAAGACAAGTTTGCTATTGATTGGAAGATATGTTTCTAAACAATGTTTAACTACTGCAGTGTCAATGTCTAGAGTCATGCTCCCAGCTCTGTGAGGCTGTACAAAGGAACAGCGGTGCTTTGAGCTAAATGCTAACATCAACATGCTAACATACTGTAGTTTTGTGATAAGATGATCAATGTTTTTCACCACACCTGTCATAGTTTTAAAGTTGTGGCTGATCAGTGTACATCCTGATACTAGGGAAGCACTGTGTGCTTGCAGCTCGAAAAGTGCTCTACAAAATAATGTTATTATTATTATGATTATTATGCCTTTTGAAAGGTTAACCATACCAAATTCATCGTCTTAATTTAGCTCGTTAGTGATCTAACATTTGCCTGTCTGCACTAAACACAAAGTACAGCTGAGGCTGATGAACCAAACAACTGGACAAATGAAAACTGTGGCCTGATGCAGTCTAATGTCAGGTGATATCAGTAATAATAAAATTCTGGAGACAGGGAAAGGACACTCGTTGCCAGTGGAAATTTGTCCCTGTTGGAGTCCCAGAAGGACAAACAGCTGCTTCATTCAAAGTGTCATGGTTTATTTTTAGCCACTCCTCAGGAGAGTCTTCAAAGTCCTTTCTTGGTTGTTTCTTGTATGCTGAAAATAATTCTCATCTCTCTTGTTGGTAGGTGGGCGCTACCGTGGAGGGCTGCTGTAAGACTGTGGATTTGGCCAATGTTCTGTTGATTGCCCTCGTCTCTTGAAGGACATCACCAATCACCAGCTGGAGTGTGTGTGTGAACAAAACAAGTGATGTTCTGTGGTTATTTTGTTCAACTTGTTCCTCTGAGCACACTGTTAACAATGTTTTCATGTTGGATTAAGTCACTGTAATTAACCTGTGTGTCTGCTTGAATGTGTTACATATGTTGTTTTTCCCATGAAGCCTCTTTTTTATTGTCACGTCAACTGTCAGCTGTTAGTGACAGTAATCAAAGAGAACATTTACTCTTGATGAAACAGCTCCATGGCACCATGAATGTTAACCATCACACTACATTTAAGATCTATCCTACAGGTAAGGACTGAAAACTACTTTTTCACTTTGAACTTCCTCTGAGTGAATTTGAGCAAAATATGCTGCACTATAGCCTTAACTTAAGTAAAGTACCTTACTGTAAAAGCACATACATACATAACACATAATCAGGAAAATGTACTTCAAGTATTAAAAGTAAAAGTGCTCTGCAACTCATTATTATTTTCATCATGAATCATTCTGCTGTTTATTTTTTTTAAATGTTCAATGGGGCGTCTGTTTGCAGAAATAGAATACAGTATATGTCTTCATTACAGTTTAAAATCACCTGAAGCTAAGAATGTTTTCGTTACAGTATGTGCCATATGGTAAAGAATGAGCTACATACGGAGCGGATCCTCTCACACAGAGTCCGCCATTTTGTTCTACAGTAGCCCAGAACAGACAAACCAAACACTGTCTCCAGACAGGGCTGTTCCTATTATTACATTTTTGTGCCAGCCACCGTAATTCTCCTGCACACTTAACATAAGGGAGAAGTTTCAGTTCTTTAATCTCATCACTACATGCCACTAAATCCTGCACACAAGACCTTTAATTAATGGACAGATTGTTTGGTTTGCAAAGATTCAGAAAATAGTGAGAAATGCTTTCACAATTACCAAAAGCCCAAAGTAACACATTCACAATGTTTGTTTTTACCAACCAAGTATTACAAATTATATAAATATTTAAAATAATCAAAGGGGAAAGCAGCATATCCTCACATTAAAAAGCTGAAATGATAAAAAGTTTGGCTTTTTTGCAAGAAAAATAAATTAAATGACCACAGTAGCTGCCAAATCATTTTCTGTTAAGGGACTTATCAGTTAATTAACTAATTATTTCAGCTCTACTTGTTTGTACAATTGTTATATTTAATTTAAAAAAAAAAAAAGCATCATATTTTATAAACAACTTCATACATTTTGTGTGCCAAAATCTTAATTTGTGAAGTAACTTGTAATTTAAGATATCAAACTCAAAGTAGGAAGTATCATGAAATGAAAATATTTAAAGTACAAGTGCCCAAAATTTGCACTTGAGTATAGTACTTAATGCAGAAATCAGTGATGGAGGATGTATTCTGATCCCTTACAATACCAGACTGTAACAATACTCTTAAAAGTGCTCAGTCCATAAGGACCTGGCTTGGGAACCAAAGGGTTGCTCCATCTGGACCAAATATGGAGCCTGGACTGGTAGCTGGAGATATGCCAGTTTGCCTCCTGGGCACTGTCAAGGCGCCCCTGAGCAAGGCACTGGACCCCCAACTGCCTGGAGTGCTCGTCCAAGTCAGCCCCCCTCACCCTGGCATCCATCCATGTAATGTATGTATAGGTCCTGTTAGTGCATGTGTGTGTATGAAAAAAAAATTGAATTTCCCTTCATGGATCAATAAAATATATCTTCTTCTTCTTAAAAATGTGTAAATATTAAAAGTACTCATGCAGATTTTTTTTTTATCAGTTTAATAAATGAAAATCAATCAACAAATAATTTAATTTAATAAATAAGAATAAACTAAAATATTTTTAAAATAATTAATTTAACATTATTAATTAAGATGAATTAAAATGAAGAGCAGCAAATTGTCATATTTGAGAAGCTGGATACATGAAATGCATAAAGAAAATAACAGAATATTATCAAAATAGTTGCCAATTAATTCTCTAATTAATCAACTAAAAAGCTGCACTTGTTTATTTTCATATAGTTTGTGTGCAAGAATCTTAATTTGTAATGTTATCTGAAATGCAATGGCATAGGAGAAGAAGGTGGCATAAGATTAATATACTCAAATATAAGTACCTCAACTAGAAACTTAAGTACAGTGCTTTACTGAGTTACATTTCACCAGTGGCAGAAATTAATTTGCTGTCTCACTTTCTGGTGTCACCGGGCCTCATAAAGAGAAAAGTGGTGCCGTGATGAGAAGTGCAGATCAGCTGAAGCAGCTCAGAACATGCTGAATATTTTGGGACCAGATATAGTGTCTAAAGCTACTCCTGTACAAATACACCAACGTCATCAGCATTTCTGACGCCATGTAGCCAGCCTGACCTAACTTTTTTCGCTGTTAAGACAAAGAGGCTGCGGAGAATTTCTGTCAGAAAATGTTAAGAGGTCAAAGTTCTCATAAAAACTTGGTGATTGAGTTTTCAGCCTGGCAGAGAGCCGACCAGCCGCAGACAGCAGGATGTGAACTGAGGCCAAACACTCCCTGGGCAATAATCAATCCAGACAAGTTTTCATTGCTCCCAGCGAGGGACACCAACAGAGCTGACCTCCCGTCTCAAAGCCAGACACATCCATACCTGGCAGAGAGTGAGTAATCATCACAGGAGGAGGCTGATTATTTTCTGTTCTTCCTGTTCACCCATGGGAGCCCAGTGTGCCTGCAGCAAATGTTATTACTGTGATATCAAATAACAACTTATCCCACGTTTCCCTCATGAAACACTGAAGAGATAAAAACGGCCATTTTATTATCATTATCCTGGCCATCATCACCACTGCTGAGAACATTCAGATATTCCAGAGAGATTAAAATGTACTCTGAAGGTCTCTGTATCATTTTGTCCCCACAGATGCAAATTAAAATGATCCAGACTACAAAGGAATGTCACATTTTTCCACTAGAGAAGCTCTGAGCTCAGCGTGTCCCTCGTCATCTGTCCTCTTTCCTGGAGTAAAATTACTTGTTGATTATTGCAACCCAATAACACACACACAACAACACTGACAGTGTCACCTTTCCTAAACTGCAGATGCTTGAGGTAAATAATGCCGGCGATTGCCATTTGAAATATTCCTTTGAGGAGTTAGAGCTGTGTGTGAATTAGTGAAAGTGCATCTAAAGAGAAAGAGCTTTAAATAAAAATAATTCAAATAAAAGCAGCAAGGGAAAAACGCACTTGGCATTTCCTTTCATACTGTAGATGAGACCGTGCCCATTTCAACTTCATTCTTAATTTGTCAGAGAAATCCATTAGCCTACAATTTACTGCTCTCCAGCTGCACTGTCGGAGAGAATAGGGACGGGTACGTGGGTGTCTGTGGAACGGCCCTCATTAAAATCTTTTTATCATACCTAACACTTCAAGGATTCAACATGAAATAGCACTCATAGAAGAATGTCAGGACTCTTTCCAAAGCTTTTTGGATCTCATTAGAGCTTTGAAGTCTTTCAGAACAACATGATCTGTTGGAAATGTATGCGTTTTGACGGAGGACTCTCCAGTTGTGTATCTCTCATTCCAACTATGTACCTCAAGATGCAGAACTATAACTGTGTTCCAATACCCATACTACTGTACCAGAACCAGAGGTTGGGCCAAATCATTGTTTTGCTAGTCACAAGTATGTCTCAAGTCCTAAACTTTGAGTGTGAGTCCTAAACAAGTCACCAATGTATTGCTATTTGCTGTACTAACAACACAGCAATAATATTAAGATTCCAAATGTCACGAATGCTTTTTAACATTTGTATTTATTTGTTAAAACAAGTTTATTGGGAGTTGTTGTGTTTATGTAATTTTTAACCTGCACATTCTGCATAACAGGTAGCACGGTGGTGCAGTGGTTAGCATTGTCTCCTCACAGCAAGAGGTGTCCTGGTTTGAACCCAAGGTGGGGGAGCCCTTCTGTGCTGAGTTTCCATGTTCTCACTGTGTCAGTGTGAGTTTTCTCCGGGTACTCCAGCTTCCTCCCAGACTGGTTAGACTGGTGACTGAGGTTCAGAAGGTAGAGCAGGTCGTCCAGTAATCAGCGGTTCGATCCCCGGCTTCTCCAGCCTGCATGTCCAAGTATCCTTGCGTGAGATACTGAACCCCGAACTGTCCTCAATGGCTGTTCCATCATTGTGTGAGTGTGTTAAAAACTGAGTGGCAGGTGGCACCTTGTATGGTAGCCACACAGACTAGAAGACTACAAGTGCAGGTCCATAAAGACATGCAGGTTAGGTTGATTCTAAATTTGCAATAGGTGTGAATGTGAGCGTGCATGGTTGTCTGTCTCTATTAACCCCTTTACACATTGCATTACCATGCGTTTTTTGTGATCGGATTGCAGTTGGATTGCTCTTGACCACATGAAAGTACAGGTGTAAATACACTCAAAATGCATTGAGGACGGATTGTTATCCGATCTGCCAAACCACTTCTGAACGTGGTCAGGGACGCATTGTGACCACATCGAACACAAGTGTAAATGCAAATGTGTCTCCAATCCACATGCAACAACTCCGTGAGCAAAAATACGTAAGCGAGGTAGAGGACAGAAGAAGAAGACAACAACAATCACAGCGTAGCGACTGCCAAGAAAAAGAAAACACGGATGATAGCCGAGGATGGAGTCGCAGTAGACGAAGTGTCTGCTCTCCATTTGGTCCCACAAAAGTGTCCATACAATAACACAACTTCACGGCGGCTAACATGTTGTTGTTGTTGTTGCACACAGGATATGATGTTGTAGTCTGCTGCTGGAAATGTCTGCAGAAGAAGAGGAGGAGGATGTGACGTCAGTGGGACAGAGCGCAATCGGATAGCAAATGGATCTGGATGTGGACACCAGAGATGCATATTAATACCAGGTATAAATGTGGTCAAGCGCTATCCGATTGCAAAAAATGCATGTTGATGCCAGATGTAAAGGGGGCCTACGTGTCAGCCCTGTGATAGTCTGGCGACCTGTCCAGGGTGTACCCTGCCTCTCATCCATTTCAGCTGGGATAGGCTCCAGCCCACTCGCAACCCCTCACAGGATAAGAAGTTACGGAAATGAATGAACATTCTGTATACTGCATTTTGTTTTTTTTTTCTTGACCACTGCAAATGCAATCATCTTTGGTATCAATTTTTTTTCAACTGGCGCTAAGTAAAGCAATATTAGCTCTCCTGAAACTTGACTGCATGCTGTCAGATTGGTTTCAGACAGAGTGGATGTGGTGAATTAAGGCTAAACTTGCTGGGAATGAATAGAAGTAATGATAGCTGACCCAGGAAATGGAGGGAAATGAGTTTGTGAAGTTTGTGGGCTTGGAGGAAGTGTTTTCAAGTCAAAAGGCTAAAGTCCAAGTGAAGTCACAGTTCATTGAGTTAAAGTCCAAGTTGAGTTTCAAGTCTTTTTTTTTTACATTTGTAACTGCAGTCTGACTAGAATACAAAACAAGTGACTTGAGTTCACTCCTCTGCCCAATACATTGTATGTCAAATGCAGTACGCCAAAAACAGTATGTCCTAATGCATGTGGTCGCATTTTGCAGCATGCAAGCCAGCATGCTTTCCTGGCTGTCCTGAACTATATCACTTTAGAAATGTTGATGCGTACTGTATGTACCGTACAAATGCAATGCATCAATGGTTTGCAGAGACGTACAGTTCCAACACTTGTTTTCTGGCGACTAGGCTGACATTTATAAGTAGTAGCTTAAAGTAAGAAAGGATGTGTGGGTGCATGTAATGGGTGTTAAGTTATTTCTGCAGATAGAGCAGAGAGCTCTTAAACTGAGAAGAAAGAGGCCTCAAAAATCATATAAAAAACTTATAATGACCTTACATACCCACACATGTGCATACAGAGAAAACCACACACACACAGACAGCTTAAACACAAGGTTGCTGTCTCTTTTTTTCCCCTCAAGACAGAACTGGTTAACATGGGGCATCAGTGGTGTAGTGGATAGAGCAGGCGCCCCATGTACAAAGGCTGTTGCTGCAGCGGCCTGGGTTCGACTCCAGCCTGTGGCCCTTTGCTGCATGTCATTCATTCTCTCTCTCTCCCAAGCTGCCCAATCAATTAAAGGCAAAATGCCCAATAAATAATCTTAAAAAGTAACTGGTTTACATAAGAACACACACTCACAGCTAAACCCTTGATTTCTGTTCAAACAAAACTTTAATCACACACACACACGCACAGAAAGTTCAACAGCTAATCGCTTCACAATCCCATTGATCAGTGGGTGGCCGAGCAGTCAGGGATGAACAGCCAGGCTCTGTTCTGTGGGATGCGATGCAGAATGGGCCTGATCAGAGCTCATCTGCAGGATTAAAGACGGGAATATGTTGTCGATGGCTTTGACTCTAAATCCCCTCACCCTCACCCCTAAGAGCAGTTCATAGGCCGATTCTGAGTGCAACAAGGAGGGCCGAGATCTGAAAAAGAGGCCAAAGGCCCGGCTCTGTCTGGGAATAAAAGCTGAGACTTCAATAGATGCGAAGGAAAAGCTCTCTGGCTGCTTATTTCTCTTCTCCCCTCTCATGTTTTATCCCTGCAGTATCTCTTGTTCAGGCACTTGTCCAAACACTGACAAATATGTACAAGAATCAGTGAAGATTGTAAGATTAAAGTATTATTCAGACACATTCTCATGGCTCCTTGGCCATCTCTCACAAGAAGAAATTATACTGAAGACACTGGAGCAAAACAGCTGGTGTGAACAACCTGTCTTTACACCATCTGTTAGATAATACTCTCAGTGAACACTGGACTCAGTGAAGTGTTTTCTGAGGAGCCTCAGCCTTATCTCTCACATTATGTCTCTGCTGTGGATCTCACGAAATAGATAAGTCTATTCAAACATACACTGCATACCTTTGGTCTTTTGTGTACAGACTTTGATTTCTGCGAGTGCCAGTTTTCAGCTCTGCACTGTTCTAATGAAGCAGAGCTGTGAGGCGTTTAGGGTCACCAGAGAAGAAATTCAATCTCAGAGCTGTAATTCTTTAATGCACATAGCCTGAATGCCTTCAAGACGTGTCTGTAATTGATTTATATTTTTAATTTAATCTCGAAGCTGAATCAGTCCAAACTTCTGGGTGTTCTTTTTTTCATGATTCGAAGTTTTAAATATGCACACATAGAGGAATTATATAATAATTAATATAATAATAATACAGCATCTGAAACTAGCCTTTCATCAGTTGATGTTTTGCTGCACACACAGTACATGGTCAAGATTTCCTATTTTGCTTTTGCAATGGTCACACTCAGTGAGATGTAAGTAAACACACACATCATTTTGATTTGGGTCTTTATCACTGTTCACTGTTTATTCACTTTAGTTAGTACTGTAGACTACCAATATACAAAATTATTAAATGAACTACAGTTATATCCATTAATTAATTAATTCATTCATTCATTCATTCATTTTCCATAACCTCTCATTCTGTTGGAGGTAGCAGGGGGGCTGGAGCCTATCCCAGCTGACATTGGGTGAGAGGCAGCGTACACCCTGGACAGGTCACCAGACTATCACAGGGCTGACACATAGAGACAGACAACCATTCACACTCACATTCACACCTACGGACAATTTAGAGTCACCAATTAACCTGCATGTCTTTGGACTGTGGGAGGAAGCCGGAGCACCTGGAGAAAACCCACGCTGACACAGGGAGGACATGCAAACAATCAGGAACCCTCTTGCTGTGAAGTGTCAATGCTAATCACTGCACCACTGTGCCGCCCTCATCAGTTATAATGTGTGTTATGATAAAGTTAAATAGTCAGCGGTAGAAGAAGTACTTAAATATTTGACTTTAGTAAAAGTAGTTATATTAGTTAAAAAATTCTCTGTACCTAGTCAAAGTCCTGAATTCTATTTTTTCCTTAAGTAAAAGCACAATAGTATTGGCTTTGAAATATTATTAAAGTACCAAAAGTGAAAGTACTCATTATGCAAATTGCCCCATTTCCCCAATAGTGCATATTTTAATATTGGATTATCACCAACACATTTTCATTCCCAACTTGTCATATATCACCATATGGTTTAGAAGACTTTCACATCTGCACATTATGTGCTAAGTATCCTGGGCGCATCTGCTGTTGACGCTCTGAGACACCTTGTAAATTTACGCTTGTTACGTGCATTGTGCCTTCTCAAAATACAGTTTCTGCTCATTAGATGCATACAGTCTTTTTTAAAATACATTTACAACATCAGAAAAACACTGCATATTTACATTTATTTCACTGTGCAACAAACACACCCCATGGTTTGGCTCTACATTCATACAGGAAGCAAACACCAGCCTCCTGGGTTAAGGTCTGGTGTTGTTGGACCCATCCACCACACCTTCTGCCCGTCCTATAGGGACTTTCCAGGTCCTCAAATTCTGTTGTTGTCTGGTGGTGTTTCAAACTGCAGTCTGGTGACGTTATTAACTGACACCGCCCAATAGTGTATCATAGCGCCCTGAAAGGATGCCTGTTTTTCATGGGTGTCTGACGCAGAAACCAACCAGCATTTTTTGAGGACTTCAGACCGAGATGGTGTTGTTATTACTGATGCATTAACGTGTTCATCACTTTAATGTTGTAGCTGGTAAAGATGGAGTTCATTTCAAATACATGTACCTAAAGGTAGATTTCCAAATATCAATACATTTCACCATAATCTATAATATTATATCACACTCTTTTTGTAGATTGCATAGGGTCTGATGAAGTGATGGTGTGAGTTCTCCAACAGATTCAACAACAGAGCCTGCTGTCCACACATTACATCCTCTACAGTCCTGTTAGACTGGAGAGTGAGCTCTCTTTCACACTGCACATATCCCACTGAAATAGAGCCGTACCACCTTCCACAGAGGATTTATTCTTCTTAAATCCCAGGTGCCTTCAAAGGAAACCACACTGTGAAAAATGTCCTCCTCAATAAGCCATTTCTTCCTATGTTTGGTCTGAAAATCTTAAACACTTACAGCTTCATTTCTCCACATGTATCAAGCTGATAGCCTGGACTGTTGGATAGGTTCAGATCAGTTTGACAACCTTATTTGTCTTGATGAAAAATGTAGTTAATTTTTACAATAGTGTCACCTCCTCCAGGAATTTCCCTGAGTCAGTGACTAGAAACAAGACTAAAAAAAGGCAGTCAGTTCAAGAAAATAGCACTGATTCATAAACATCTTGAAACAACTGGATTTGTATTATAGCTTCAGCCAAAGAGCTTAAGAACATTAGATACTGCAGTTATTCCATAGAGAGGCTTTTGTCCGTCTGGTATAGTTTTGCCCTTTAGAGTGCTTGTTAGAAGGTAACTGTCACGTTAGGGTCATTGAACAAGACTAAAGGCATTAGCCACCCCCCACCCCCTCTCCCCAACCACTTCCACCAGCTTTAAATGTTCAAGTAGAGGGTCTGTAACTACCATCGACGCATCCATGCCGATTTACTGACCATGTGCCATATTGTGTTTCTCATGAAAGCTGCTTGGTACAAATAAAGTTCTGCGTAACTACCCTTACAAATATAAACTGCTCAAACTAAGATAGACTTTTAATATTGTTATACAGACGTTAACATCTTAAAGGAATGTATTCAGAATAAAGTATACCCTTCTCTAGAAAACAGTCGTGTTCATTTGATTCATTTGAAGTACTGTATATTTGCAGGAGAAGATGTTTACAGAAAAAAGAAAAATGCCACCAAACAAGCTTAGGAGTAAGTTTTATTCCATCCATCAATTTTCAAATGCTAATCCAGGGCTGGGTCTTGGCAGCAGCAGGCTGAGTAAAGCATTCTAGACATCCCTCCCGGGGAGGGATGTCCCAGGCCAGATCAGATATACAATCCTTCGATCGCGTTCTGGGTCTGCCCCAGGAACTCCTACCAGTCAGACATGCCCAGAACACCTCTAATGGGAGGCAATACTCATGTCTTTTATTTGATTTTACATAATTTCTTTTATAATATTTAAAAATATGTGTGTTTCTCGTTCTGACCAGAAATGTGGGCTTTTCTTTCGGGCATGCCCACAGCCTTGCAAACGGTTAGAGGGCTGGTTTGTGTAGAACACACAGAGATGACCGTAGACAGGCAAGAGATTGTGTGTCACTAACTGCAGGAAAAGCCCCAACAGAGATGGCACAGAATACATATCTTAAGAATTCTCCTAAATCCAAATAATACCGGCATGATCAACATGTCTTAATCGGAAAAAGCTACATTTTGAAAAAACTCAGAATACCGAAACGGAATATGTTGTTTACATGACTGTATCAAATTTAAAATGTTGTCATATCCTCCTGAGACCCAAACTTTTGTTTGGTATGCATTTTTAATTTCTCCTACCTGTTTGGGATCAATAGGACCTAATAAGTATAAAAAACTAAACACTGTCAACAATAATTAAGTCCCAATGTCCTCAAACGAATGATAATAAAATCCCAATGTCTTCAAACAAGTATTAGCGTCTTAGCTTGTTACTGTTGCTACAGTTGGTCAAATTTGTTGCCATATCAAATTACAAACATTACAATCATAAATAAACAAGTTTCAATCATTAAATACAGGTTTTGGACCTTGTAAAGGTAGTTCTTGTTGTTGTGTTAATGTGTAGAAGAAATAATCTTTACCATGTTCACAACCTTAATTTAGCATGTTAGCATTCTAAAATTGCAAATTACCACCAAACACAAAGTACAGCTGAGGCTGACGAATTGTCATTTATGCTGCAGGTATTTGGTCACAAACCAAAGTACTGGACAAAAGTACATCCACTGAGTTTTCTCTGTTTCCACTGTGAAAAGTTGTGGATGGTACCAATGGAACTGTTCCATACCATCCCTATTTTTGGTCCCCCCTCTGTTGGGGTACCTAGCGCACAGATCTGGTACTAAAAGGTGGAGCTGTGAACACTGCAGTCTGTCGATTGGTCAGTAGAGGACGGTCACTCTGCTCAGGACTGAGTTGTGGCTGGTTTTGAGGCTCATGTAACCACTGTTCATACCGTCATACCAGAGAGATATTCTAATCCTCACTTGTAAAAAAAAAGCACTGTGGTGCATCGTTCCTGTGAGCTCCGGCCGGCTGCTCTTGCCTGACAAGGACTAAATATACAAACCCGCTATTTCTAAAAATCCCATCAAGAGACTCTCGCTGCAGCCTGTTCTATTTTGTTCTGAAAATGTTGTTCTGTGGACGATAAACAGGGTGCAGACTTACATTTATCTCACTGGTCATAATAAAATACAGTGAGTGCTGGACGGAGCAGTGAGTGACAACAACCCTGTCATGCTTAAGGGTACTGTTTGCTGAGGAAACACTAAACTGATCAAGGGTCTAGGTACCATGTCTGAAGGGTTACTTTTGGCTCCAAAGGTACCATACTGAAAGTGTTTAGTGGAAACAGGGCTATTGTGAGCTGATAACAAATTAGGCAGTGGGATTTATCTTCTGGGGACGTTAAATAGATCTACAATTTTTTTATGGCAATACATCCAACAGTTGTTGAGATATTTAGTCTGGACCAGAGTGGTGGACAGATCAATAGAGCCAACCTCAGAGTGACACAACAAAAATTATCGACAACTTACCAGTTAATTTTAGGATTCAATTTGATGTTGACTCTTAAATTGCCTGAAATTATGTAAAGCACTTTCTCTGAGAATGAGTCCCTAACCAATACATATAACAGAATGCAAAGCAAAGGTCCAAATCATGGATCAAGAATTCTTTAACCTTTCCCTTTAAGGTATAAATGTCACTCCATTAGGTTATTCCATCAATATTTCCCATCTACATTACCTAAAACGGCCTTTATGCATCGTTCCCCTCGTGCTCGTGTCTCTGGAGGTTCTCCCCAAGTCATAGGACACCCTGGAGCAAAGGCTGGGATTTCTCTGGACCATAGATCTGAGTAGGAGGGGCAATTTATCAATGTCGCTGTCAGCTCAGGATCTATTGGCTCAGCAGCTCCATTCATTTTGACCAAGATGGTCCGGCGCTGCCTATTTGTAGGAACGGAGGTGTGTTACTTCCAAAACATAATCAAACTGAGGCCATTAAACACTCATCCAGCATGAAATACCGACCAGACTCAAAACAGTCCCAGTAAATAACTCAGCAGTTTAATTATGCATTTATTTACAGCTTTTCATTTCAAGGTGTGAACTATGAAATGCTCCGGTGATTTGCTGCAAAGTAACAAAGAGGTGCCATTAACCAAAAAGAGAGCAGACAGCTTTATCTGCCTGGGATGAGAGAAGGCACGGGACAAATGAACCAAGAGGCAATCCATTTATTGTTGTTGGTATTCAAAGTGCAACAACACAAGCACAGGTTTCCTCCAGCCCTGTGGAGAAACCCCCATATTTCAGGCTCGCATCGAGGAGAGCCATCGATTGCTGTGATGGCCCCCCGGGAGCTGCTGGCCTGATAGATAGCAGAGCAGCCAGACATCGCTCCTCCAGCCTTCTGTATCCTCCCGGGGTCCAGCACAGGCCTATCCATCCTGGCCCCATCTCAGAGCCATATCCTTTTTTCTCTGTCAGACCCAAAAGATGAATATGCCCACTGGTTTTGCCACCGTGTAGATTATAGGGTCCCGAGCTGCCACTGCTTTTTCACCATTCTTGAGAGCCCTCGGGCAGGAGAGCACACAAGTGCACGCTCTGACAACGAATGATGGAGAAAACACACTCTGCAGAAGCAAGGGCAGAGAGAGCACTCTGCAAACGAACGAGTGAGTAGGGCTTGGGGATGCGCAACACAGCCAGACAGGAAGTGTATATCAGGGAGAGAAAGAGCTCATCGTGATGGTTCATTTTGACTTGAAAAGCACCAGACAAGAGGACACTGCCATTTTTTGAAAGCTCTCTGGTTCCAATGAAGCAGCAGTTCAGACTGCAGTATCACTTTAGCTCAGCTTCACCGAGGGCCAGTCAAGCCCCTGGCCACTCATAAACAAGTTATGCTGGAATTAACTGTGGTGAGGCGATAATGTACTCATTATGCCGTACTCAAACTGAACTGGAAAACCGCCTCTACACCACTCGTCAAATTTGAAAAGTCATTACCAAAAGAGCCAGTAAGTTTAGGGAGGATATGGCAGACGGGCTGAAAAATAAAATTCAGTGATTTCCATATTTACAGAGTGGCTGAGGGTTGTGAATTAACATGTACACTACCTTTCGCTCTGTCTGTTCCTGTCTCTATTGCTGCGGACTATCAAATAAAGCAGATATGCCATAAAAAAGTTACTTTTAATAAAAATAGAGATTGGCTGGAATGTCAAGAGCAGAAGATGAGGCTCCATTCATTGCTGCCGAATCCGGCTTGAGCAGTCAAGGAAAGCCACGGCGTTGGAAAGTCATTTCTTTTCAGCGCAGCGTGGAGGGAGATAGCAGCATGCCATTACCAAGCACAAGGAGCGCTCTGGACAGTTATTCCTTAGGGCAGCCGGGGGGGAGATAACACACACACACACACACACACACGCACACACACACACATTCAATGTCTCTGACACAGACATACAAAGGCATTGTCCATTTGTTGCTGTGTAAAGCATTTTCTGACAGCATGACGGCGTCAAAATGAAGTAACGGCATAAATCAAAATGTATTTGATTTGAAACAAAAATGGGGGGAAACTGGGAAGGTGAAGTGTGGAAGTGAAAAAAGGAACAATCATAAAAAGAGAGACTTGGTAATGTTGCCAAAAAGCAGCAAAAAAAAATCATGTTCATCTCAGTTCCCAGATTCGGGATTAGACGCAATATTGAACACATCTCAGCAGATGGGGGAGAGTAATTTCACTCAGACTATCAATAATTTACTCTTGCGTGCAAAGACTCACATGCATGAGGAGAAAGCATGCAAGCACACACATGGAGTCAGACGCTGTTCTACAGCAAAGGTTTCAGACATCTCAGTGTTGTTCCAGAGAGTTCCCTAACAGTACGAACAATTCTAAAAGGCATATTATTCCAATATATGCATGCACACAGCCTCACAACTATCATTTGGCCACTGCACAGGGGGCCCATTAGTCTGTGATGATATTTAGAAGTGTCAAAGTGATAAAGTCGAGCAGTGGGAGACCTCTAGTCACTTCTCAGGACTGTTAAAGGCCATTGTGATTCAGCTAATGTCAGAAAACTGAACCTTTGGCCCCGTTAACGAGGCGATAAAGCGCGTACGGGGCAGTGACATCAACATGAAATCACACTCTGCTGAGAGCGCTGCTGGTACGGCTTGTTTGAGGCCATTAAAATGCCTCGCATGGAAAGTAGCGTGTGGCAGCACAGCTTGTATGGATCAAATGTAAGAGTCAGAGTCGTTCGTCTCTGCTGCCAACCATCCAGAAATCCAAAGCAACATTTCAGCATAATGTAGTCAAACGCACAGAGGGTGAAAATTTAAATATGTCTAACATGGCGGGCTTGTGTAAATTCTTTTCAGATAAAACATATTCGCTGATACACCAAAGCCAAATTTGTCTCTTGATGTGTCTTTGTATTCAATGTTTATATACAGTGGCTGGAGCGGAGTGGATGTGAGCAGAGGAAAGCCTGTTAGGCTAAAAAACTGACTTCAGTTACAGAAACTCATAGATTTGCTGTCAGGGCTATTGCGGTACTGAATTGTGAGGAGTCAATATTTGCTTTGGGTTCAGTCTTATCTCTCACCCCTTACTGGAAGCTTTGTCTTGTCTTGAATTAGACTAACAAAAACAAGCTCAATCCTTTGCACTCTGTCACTTTCCAGTATGTCTTTTACTCAGATGGAAGACAGTAGTTAGGAATCATAGATCAAAACTACTGTCAGTTTCTTTTGGCTGTTTCAACACGATCTGTGGATTTCAAGTGGAGTTTTACACAGGATAGATTGGCATAGAGCATACACGGCCTTTCAAAGGTGTATTTATCAATTATGCATAGAGAAGACAATGTTATTCATGGTGGACAGCACAGGGCCCAAAATGTATCCCTGCTGCACAGGCTTAATAACCAGCAGGAATCGTGTAGCCGTATTACTTATCTGCTTGTTAAAATGGCCTCTAATGTAGCAGTTTGAGCACAGATGGTGGCTGTGTGAGTGTGTGTGAGCTTGTGTGTCTGAGTATCTTGAATTTTAGGACTCTTTTTTTATTTTGTTTTGAATTTGCATGGTGGTAGTTTGGTAACGCCGGGGGCGGAGCCAGATGTTATAAACATTTGGCGCTTCACCCAAACCTAGTGGGGTCTGTGGTTATGTGTTTCCTGGGAGCCCTACTTTTTTTTAAGACATTTGTGGTAATGGAATACCTAACAATCTGTGTGCCATTGAGGAAAAACATGATAGCTGCGGAGAAAAATAATCTTGAAACCTACTTTTGTTATGCTGGAGTAGAGTTCACAGAGTTAGTGTTTGCCTAACGCTGAAGCTGCAGGGAGGACGGTGCCTCTTTCACCCGACACTGAAGCTGATAGTGAAGCTGCAGGGCACAGGGTGGTCTTTCTTCCCCATTAAAGGGTTATTTTGGGGGAGTTTTCCCTATCCTCTGTGAGGGTCCAATGACAGAGGGATGTCATATGCTTCAAAGCCCTCTAAGGCTAACTGTGATTTGTGATATTGGATTTTAAAGATCAAATCTTCATTTGTATAGCCCTTTGAGACATGCTTTGTGACTGGGCTACAATAAACTTTGACTTGACTGATCTGTAAAGCACTTTGGGTTGCCTTTTGGTACAAAGTGTGCTATATGCTAACAGTATTGGGGTGCCTGCCTCACACTGCCTCTCTTGGCTATTGGTCCTGTTGATCACTGTCTTTACAATCAGGTAGAACTGTTTCATCTTCATGGACCTCGCTGTTGCCCTGCAGATCTTCCTGACTGTCTCCGACATATAGCCTTTAATAAAGAAAACTTTGAATGAGCAAAGATTTTTTATATATTTGTTTTATGTATTGGCTCTGAAAATGCATCATGTCATGATGTGCATCCTATGTAATTATATATTTTTTAAAAAGACATGCAGGGGCGGGGTCCGTTTGGACTGTGGCGACCCCCGCCCAGTATTGGGCAGTAACACGTTACCGTAATAATATTACTTTTTCCAGCAATGAGTAGTGTAACTAATTACCATTAAGATTTCAGTAATAATGTTACAGTTAACAGCCAAACAACTTGTTACAATGATACTTTTGTTATCACATCACTACTGACTTGAAATACAACAATCACATCAGCAGATTCATTTTAGTAATCGTAGCGCTGCGCAGGCACGTCACAAAGCAGCAAGCTAATTAGGCAGATGGAAATATTCCTGCTACTTTGATGTTATCAGAAGGAAAGACGACAAGAACACTGTTGCAGGAGGTAGTCGTACTAAAACTCTTTCCACTGTGAAAAACATGCCCTCAAACCTCAGGTCTACGACGTCTACTACTACTAACAACACAATGACATGACGCTCCAGGAAATACACCCCACCCAAGGTGAGCCCTCCTTTGCTGCAGAGGTCGGCTGTAGCCATACACTGGCTAAACAACCAAAACTGGATTTTAATCACGGACAGCCACAGATTACAAAGTAAAGTAACGAAGCTTGTGGATTGATATGTGGTGGATGGAAATGCTGCTCCATGAGTGACTCTCTGTTTTTCAGACAGATCTTTGGGATTATACTAGTGGCAGGCCTCTAAAAAATCATTTGCATGCTATCTAGCATTAGCTACACTTACCAGCTATTACCCTGTCACTCACACAGAAGCACACATCTGAATTTTGGGGAGATATGCAAATACCAATGTTATGGGGTGTAAAAGAAAAGAAAAGTAGTATAATGAGTATATATAATGAGTAGTGTAACAAATTACTGTTGGCAGGGAGTAATAAGTGAAGTAATATTACTTTAAAGTAACAAGTAATAAATTACAGTAATTGATTACATTTTTAGAGTAACAAGCCTAACACTGCCCTCGCTTTGCAGGACCTGTGGGAGTATATACCTTACAGCCCAGTGCTAGATTTGAATCTATGCCATAATAATCTATAGGCTGCTCTAACTGCAAAACAAGGATCAACAACGCCAATTCAATATGGTCTTCAATACCCTGAAATGGATATTAGGCCAAGAGAAGAACATTTACTCAATTATGTTTAATCTTTTCAAGGAACAGCATAATACAGTAAGCATTATGAGTTCATATTATTACCGGAATTAAACAAAGGTGAAAGACACGGGGCTTTTGAGAAAACAGCCACCACCCTGCTCCACCTCTGGGTTCGCATTTTCTATCTGGTGAAGAGGTGGTTGTTAATAATCTAATAATCTGATCTAATATTGTCTAATGATGCAACGGTATTTCTATAAATATATAATTTAGATGAAGATGTTTCAGGCAGTCACAAGGGAAAAAAACTAACTAACACTGGTTACTGCTATCTCCACCTTACCCAGAAGGTCCATGTGAGTCATTCTTCAAAATCTTTGAATTTTTCACATGGGTGCTAACTGAAGAAAGCTCATCGTCAGTGTTAAAAGTCATGCCACTGTGTATCATTATATGCACGGAACAATCTGTCTTTTAGATATACATTTTTTTCCTACTTGGCATCGCTAGAAAAATGCCCTGGGATTATCAGAAACAGTAATTGGTTGAGGACCATGGGTATCCAAATGTTATGCAATTATGACCAGAAGCAAACTCTTTGTTGACCGAAGTTTTGGATGTAAAAACAGTAACAACATCAAGTTATTTCAACATAAAACATGACGATAAAAGTTTGTGGTGTACTTAGAACTATTTTACCAGACCGCTGATTAGTAAGCAAATGTTACAGCCAGTGTGGTACACAGTAAAGCATGATAGATCACAAGGCCATAAAGTCTGAAGGTGTTGTTTGGTCCTCTGGGTTAATTAGACTGCTGTCCACCCCACAGATGAAGCAGCTCCTTTGAAAAATGGCCCTGTCTCTACTGATTAGTAGTCGCACACACACTGTGGCTTTCGGTGGGGGTTGGTATTCCTACAGTGAGCATTACAGCAGCATGCATGCACACAAGAAGCAATTAAACAAGGGTGATGGTGGCCATTAGAGGACTGATGCATCAATAGACCCAGAGGGGAGAGGAGTTATAGATACATACCATGATAGCATGCATAACCCAATGGCAGGAAGATAATTATGTTTGCACATTACAACTCTCTACACACTCAGCCAGGATGTTGGGATGCTCTGTAATTTGATCTCAAGTTCTGCCAGGAAGCATTTGACAGATGGGAATACTAAGGAGAAAGTTAAAGGTGCTATATACCGTATTCAGGCTGGGAATGCCTGCACGTGGCCCTGACCTCTGACAACAGAAGCAAACATGGGGATGGCCGAGCCCAAATGGTGGCCAGCAGTGCTAATGGGGGTGCTAACAGTGCTAACAGTGCTTAAAGAGGAGCTATTATACTCATTTTCGGGCCTTTGTATTTGATTATTGGACTCCTATAGAGCAGCTACACACGATTACCTGCACCGAAAGCTTTGTAGATCTTTGGGACGCTGTGTCTCTCGCTGCATTGCTTCCTTGTATTTCCCGCATCCAACGAAAACGGTCTGTTTCGCTAAAATATTGTTCATTAACATTAAGAGTAAGGATAATGTCATTTTGCAGTTGCAAAGACCTGCAAAGGAAACATTTTCCCTCCTTTTTAATAACCTATTCAAAACAAATGTAAGATTGCAGTGTTTGTGTTGATCCAGGACCATCACTGCCATGTTGACCCTGGATAATTTATTGATCCAGAACCATCAACATCATCTTTATCCTGCATTATTTGTTTAGGTTAACTCCGGGACATCATTGCCATTTTGATCCTGGATTACTTGTTCATGTTGATCCAGGACTACCATCACTATGTTGAATTTATCCAGGATCAAGGTGGAAAAAAATGAGGGAAAATGTGTTAATTGTAGGAATTTGCAACTGAAAAAATGGTATTATCCTTATCCGTAAAAGCTTACTTGTTAGCATAGCCTACCTAGTTATCAAGCTAACTCACTAACCCTGCAGTAGCTTACATAGTTTTTGTTAAGTGCTACTGAGGCTTTTGTTTAATTGTACTAACTTCAATTTGGAAAACTAGCTTAGCTCAGAAGAAGTACAAAGGAATTTTGAAATAAGCACAGGAACAGCACACTGATGATGTCAGAGGGCTGTGATTGGTTGATTGCAATCTTGGTCCAGGAACTTGATGTGGGATGTTGATCCAGGAGCATGTCCTACTTGGCAAAATTACATTGTGTGACACGCAGCTGTGGATGTATTAGAAGAACTGGTTACATTATAGGCCACTCCCAAAATGTTATCAGACCGAATGATTAAAGTCCTGGTGGTAGAAGAAGTAGTAGAAGTAGGTAGTAGAATGAGTCATTTTGCAGGAGTTGTGACAAAAAAAATGTATCCACTGTTTTACAGACATCTCTTTTGCCATGTAAGTCAATGGGAAAAGTCTTATGGGGCCACAGGGCATGACGTGGCGACCCTCAAAGTTGCAGTACCACTGTTTGGCCACCATGGAAATTGGCTTTCAAACCCAGTGAACGTTCTGGGGGACTGCACGCAGCACATGATGTTGCCTTTTGTTGATTATGATGTTAGTGAAGTTGGATATCCGTCAGTGGTGTTGGAAAATAGCCTAAATTTGTCTTATTTGACAGTGATTTGGATATTATTGCAGATATACTGCAGCACCTTTTCTAAATGCTATCTGTCATCATTTGAGGTATTAGTATGTCGTCAAGTTGGTGAAGACTTTTCTTAGTTTATTTGTGTTGTTTCTATTTGCATGTGTTTTCTTAACTTGCACTGTGCTGAGCTCTCGGGGCCACCCTGCATTTGACTCACTGTGTGCCAATTAGCATGTGCAGATACAGTCACTGAGACTAATGTGTCAGACTAATTTTAACACCATCATGATCACAGAACAGCTATGTAGCCATTTCCAATTATACAAACCAATTACTTGCTATTGTTTCAAGAATCTAAAACTTTGTTGGGTAAAACGTTCAAATAAGAGTGACCTCCTCTTCTCACGTCCTTTTTTCTTTCATTTATGCCCGTTAAAATTCACAGTCCATGTGCGTGCATGCAGACTGAAGTCAAATTGAGTTTTTCAGAACCACTTTCAATCCCCGGCTGCTTCACGAGCGACTGAGTGTGATGGCAGACGGTGAATTTTTGCCTTTTTGTTTCCTTGTCAAAATCTCAACCTACCAATTACTGCTGGCTTCTCGGTGAGGAAAAATAAAAGAAATAAGATGGGGCCACTCCATCTCCATCACAGCAAGCAGCGGCTAAATTGAGATAAAACACACCAAAGGGGAAGTGTGTGCTAAATCATGGCAGTTCTTTTTTTTTTTTCCGAGCCAGGCAATGATGTCTGATTGCAGATGTGCTGAAATGGGCTGTCAAAGGCTTCATTGTATTGTCTGGGTTTCAGCCATTAATGACGACGCAGAGTCCGTGAATAGCTATTTTTTACAAAAGGTGCTCTATTATTGTCGGATAATTGCGCAACTCGCGGCTCAATTATTTGCTTTACTAAAAGAAAAGTTAGACACTCTGGCAGAGAAATACTTTTCTTAGCCTGGAGGTGAGGGGATTTATTAGATAGACAGCTATATATATGTTAGTGATGACAGTGGTTAGTTGATTTAAAAGTGAAGCCAAAAGCAGAGATAGAAGAAACATCGACAATAAAAGACAACACAAAATAATAACTTGTAAATGTACTTGTTGTGTCGGCAGATACCGAAAAGAAGCCTCTGTTCATATCTCCTTTATGTTTGTATACAGAGTTAGTCAACCATAAATGGTATAAACTGACATATTCTTAATTTTTTATTATAAATTTATAAAATTCTTAAGCTAGGATCAAACTACATGATATCAGTGCGATAACAACCAAACCCTGATGGACAGAAATGAAAATGAGTACTTGTTTTTTCTTGTGCGGTGTGCCAGAACGAATAACACATTCTCACTCTGACCTTGTCACATATTGACGTTGGATGTATGGACTTTCCACGCCAAGATACAACGGGCAAGGTACCCTGGGTGCGTTGGTTGTTGACGTTCAGGGACGTCGTGTCAAGTTCTGCCTGTTACAGTGAATTCCCGTTTTTTTTTTCTTCATCAACACACATACGTGGTTGGGTTTAGAAAAAAAGATCTGGGTTTGGCTTTACAATCTTATGTGAAGTGAATACCAGCCTCCCAGGTGATGGTCAGTGGTTGTTGGACACATCCACCACCACTCCCACTCGCCCTACTCAGACTTTTGCCACCTTAACTTTCGCTCTTGTCCCCGCCGCATTTCCCCCTGACACTGCTGGGCGCCAATAAACTATTACAGCCACCGGCCGCATATTATGTTGACGTCAACGGACAGCTTTTTTTAAATCAGTGTCTGATGCCAGAAGTCACTGCGCAAGTCCTGGATTTCGACAACTGCGGAGTGAGACTGGGAGATGACAGCCAACACAGCATCTGGGATGCACCACAACTTCCCAGAGAGAAGACTCTTTATTGCCCTCTCTCACCTAGTTTGACAACGACATGTTATATGATGTTGACCTTCAGAGGGTGCTCTTCCACACATATTTTTTTCTTGTAACCATTTGACTTTCACCCTGGGGACGGGAGTATGTGCAAAGTAAATCACCCTCTGCATACGATACACCGATCAGCCACAGCATTAAGACCACTGCCTGAAGAGAATGACATTGATCATCGTCTTACAATACAATATTCGGCTGGAAAACTCCGGTTTCCAGCATTGATGTGGATGCCACTTGACATGGTACCAAACATCCAAACACGGTTGCAAACCAAATGTGTCTTCTAATGGCAACAGCACTCCCTGATGGCAGCAGCCCCCAAGCATGACTCAGGAACGGCCAAAGGTACTAGAGAAAGAGCTCAATGCTCCACATTCCCCAGATCCCAATCTGATGGAGCATCTGTAAGACATGCCAGTTCTCCACCTCCAACCCATGTCCTGGTGCCAGACACCACAGGACACCTGTAGAGGTTCTGTGTCCATACCTCAAGGTCAGAGGCAGTACCATGGACTGTTTGTCTCCGGGGTACTGGCACATCCCACAGATGCTACACTGGAGTTAGATCTGGGGAATTTAGAGGCCAGATTGATGCCATTAGCTCTTTGTCACGTTCCTCGTGCCACTACTGAACAGGCTCCTGCTCGTATTAACAGCAAACCAAGACTCACAGCAAGAATTCAAGACGGTTTGATACCTAATCAGACACAGAAGCCATATTAAATTACGAGATAACAGATATTGTGCCATCTGATCACACATTTTCATGAGATGATTGATTACATATTGACTCACTAAGTCATTGCACATTAACTTTATTTCTGTACAGACACAGTGATGAAAGTTAAAGATGCTCAGGTGTGTGTCATATATTTTTTTGTCCTCTACCAGTGTGTGATTTATAGTTTCTTATTTATATTATATGTTTCTGAGACTCTCATTTTGCTATTTACACAAACATTAGTCAGAAATATGCATTAAAAAGATGTAGTATTAAACATGGTTAATATTTCAACGTAAATTATATTTTGTCAGTTGCTCCTTTGGCCAACAAACAAGATTTTTCAGCTTCCACAGATGAGTTACAATCTCTGGCACTGCAGGTGACTTGCTGTGGGGAATTTTTGCCACTTTAATTGATCACCAGCTTAATCAACACCCCGCTATTAAAATGATGGTCATTACGGGGCAACGAAAAACGTCTCTATTTCCACTTTAATTAAGCCTTCCACTGAATGGCCACCTGTTTCATCCTTGACTGACCTCTGCTGTTTCTCGCTGGGCTGACCGCAGCCAGAGGTCTTCATTGTCTTCACTGATTGTCGTTAATGGCCCAGTGACACACAGGCAACTTTTCGAGCACACCCACAATCTGACATAATTGCTTTGGTTTGAAAGGACTGACGGCTATGAAGCCATCTGTGAAGCCCCTTATAATTAATGATAAATTGTCAGATGAACAGAATATATAGTTTCTCATAAACCCAGCCTGTCCTATCAATAACCATCAGACTCAATGGCTTTGTATATTTGCTTTGTACAATAACCTTGATATTGCTGCAGTAGGTTGATTAATGCTGTCACAGGAAACTGAATGAAATACTACAATTTTTAGTTTCCCTGCCTGGTGCCATTAACCTACAATAATAATAATAATAATGAAAAAAAAAACACTTCACAATGTACATCTGCATCACTCAGAGTGGGCCAACATGAAGAGCTAAAAATAATCAAGACTCAAAGAAACATCTCTCCATCCCTCCTCTGCCTCGCTTCAGCGACACTGTGAGTTTCCAAAATGACATTTCTGTCCTTGGCAATTGGCCCCTACTGTGTTTAATATGACTGCTATGATGGTGCTTAAGTTCACACCGGAGTATCATTTCTGCATCGATGACAAAATCATTTGTGCAACTGAAATACTAAGTAATGGCTTTCAGATGACGACAGCAGCAGCACAGTAAAGATGATATGTCGGAGCTAATATCTCCTAACCTTGATTAAAAACACCCTAAACTTAAGTCCATTAAAAAAGCAGTATCTGAAATCTTAATATAGAGGAATAGTTCAACATATTTGGGGATAACCTCACTGACTTTCCTGTCTGAGGTAAGATAAGCAGATCGATTTCACTCATATGTCAGAATGTCTTTTTATATCCTTCATAGTTTTAGTCTAGTGTTACTCAAAATGTTTTAGTCAACAAAAATTCAAAATATTTTAGTTTAGTCTATATGTTTTTAATCTGTACAATAATCCAGTGAAGCTAATTCATGTATCACAAGTTAGAATCAATGTAACGGGTTGTATAAAAGTTTCATTTAGACAATTTTTTTCCTACAACTACAAATCATTTCTGAACTGTCATTTCTCCAGCAGTGTTTGACAGGTTTAAGAAGTGCTTTACGAGCACACACTTACTGAGCATCATTTGAAAAGCCCAACATTTCTCTAGTTATGTTCTCATAAACTTTGACGCCACAAATAACTACTCTGAGACGACAAGGATTTGTACCTGGGCTCATTGTAAACTCCGACTTACTGATCTCACTGTCTTTCTACATCTGCAACATGTTAGTCTGGAGGTTTAAACTCGTGTCCTCTCCAGAGTTGGTGATTAAAACTAAACTTTCAGCTCAGTCAGAGAAAACTCTGCCGAGTTTGGAGTGTTTACTTACAGGACAGCTACACTTACAGATAACTGAGCCTCCTACCTGCCTGTCAAACACCATCAAACCATGAACCTTCAGCTCGGATCTGAGTGGAGTCCAGCTACTGATGGCTGCTTGCTCCGCTGCCATTCAGCAGCTAACAAGCGGAGCTAACTGCTAACAGCTACCGCAACACAAATCCATTCAATAGCTCCACCATCCACAGTCAAGCACACACGGCTGAATATTTACTGTTGAATTACAGCTCACAACTTGCACCAGCAACTGACGCTGCTCTGATGTGAGTGTTTTTGCTGGCTAGTGAAACATCCTGGTGCAGACTATTTACTGGAGTTTACAACCTTTCGCTCATGTGGCATTTGAAGATGATTACAAGCATGGCCGTCCTCAGGTTTCAATGTGCGATAGTCCACCAGGAATATTTTCTTCATGTCTTGTCTCATCAACAAAAAAACCCCACAGATTTTATCTTTGTCATTGTCTCGATTTCATCATGCAAAAAAAGGTTGTTAATGAAAAATTAACACTGGTCTAAAAGAGTCTGACAATACACAAAGCATACGTCAGTATCAATGAATTGTTTCAGAGATGGAGAGAGAATGCTGCTAATGCTAGTCTAGGCTTACGCTTCTCAGAACTAAAGGCTCATAGCTGCAGCTTCATGTTCCCGCTTATGCTGATGTTAACTAGAGCCTCGAATCACAGTGTGTCCTCTGCCTCTCCCTGCTGCTATAGACTGCTTCACTGGAGGAAAACACTGCATCTCAGATAAGATCATGCACTCTTTGCTTTTTTGCCCTTGTGTTCATGTGCACAGGGAAGCCTCTGTATCAGTATTGGTGATTATAGCCTTGGTATTACTTGGCAATGGACCAAACAATTTGTAGTGTTGTCCACCCCTACTGAATCCTACAAATACAGAACCTGTAGTGAAGGAAGGGCAGACAGTGTTTTATAAACACTTTAATAACCATTCACAGCAACCTACCTCATTCAAAGTACCACTAAATAAGAATCTGTCAAATCTCACAACCCCCATTTAACTTGGAGAAAATAAACGCTCATCGATATGCAGAATGACAGAAAACCACATTTGAGCCCAGTGTATGAAATGCTCTCTGACTCACAGGAATGAAATTAGCAATTATTTGACAGCTGTGAGGGGAAATATGATGAGAGATCCTTGAAATGCACTGGAGATGATATTTCATCATCTGGGGAGCTAATATGGTAATACCTCATTAGCAGAGCTTAGGTATTGAATGCTGAAGTAAAAGAAGATTGATTCTTATTGAGCCCCCTTTTCACAGCAATTCCACCAAATCTAATAAACACAGAAATACATTATTAAAAAATACTTTACTAAGCAATTCAGGCAAAGTGATTGAGGTTTGTATCTCAAATATCCCTCTGAGGCAGAAACATGTACTGCCTCCTACGCAATTGCAATTTCTTCAGAGAGGTCAGAGCTCAGGGTTGCCTGCAATGCGTCGCCCCTGGAGCAGCTTGAGGTTAAGTGCTTCAGGTCAATGGCACTTAAGCGAGGTTAGGTGGAAGTGGAGGTGTGAAACCCTCCAGCAAAGCACCCAGCAGGTAAACATCAACATCATTTGCTCTCAGTAAACATCAGTTCCTCTGGCTTGCTGCTTTCCAGCACCCAAAAAAACACATTTAAGCCATATCATGTCTTGATGAAAAGTTATGTCATGCCAGTACCAGTCTCAGAGATTCATTTAAAACAAACTGAAGGTAAAACAGCTGCGAAATATCCTAGTTTTTAGAATTCCCCTTTGCATTTGCGCTCATTCCTCCTTTCATTTTTCATACTGTAATTCAAAGAGGGAGTTTACTGTGACTCAGAGCAATGTGTGTGTATGCAGTTAGAGACGTAGCAAAGCGTATCTATGTAGGAGTAAGAGCTCCAATTATTTAAACAGCTCTCTGGAGCTCTCTCCGAGCCACGAGACGGAATGTAAGTGCATTTCCACCAGATGCAATTTAAGCAAATTATCGGATAATGTCAAAGATTATGAATAGCTTTCTTTCTGCTATTTTCCACCTTCAGTAGGCAGATTGGATGCGACTCTGCCTGGGAACCAGACTCTACAGCGCGGATCGTTATGTAGTGTATTATCAGATACCTAAAACATTTGTTCTGTGGCACTTATAAATTAGTGGGAAGAATAAATAAGGACAATCGATTTGCACACAGCAGAGCCTGAGTCACCTACACCTACTGTGTCATGTAGATTTCTATTTTTGCGATTCTCCTTTTTCTATTGTTTCTAGGTGCTGCTGGGAGTTTGAACTTGAGTACCCAATACTGTTAATGTCACATCAGCTCATTACATGAGGAGAAATCCTCTCGAAACTACAAGGGCAAGTAATTTACTTCAGATCTCTCTGCTCTTTAAGGTGGTCACCATCACCTAACCTAAATGGCATCATTTATCAAATAAACGCACCCATCTTCTGCACAGTAAAATGTCTCGTCTCCTACTTTTTGACCTGCCCTGCGCTTGGAATTCGTCTCCCTCTGGCGTGTCGCCCTGCCCCTCTGACAAGCCGCATTTGTTCTTGACTTGAAAACAGCCTTCCTCTGAGGCAGAGGAATGAGTGTGACAAGGGAGGTGGCTTTGAAATGAGGCTTTAAAAATGAGGCGGCGGAGTAGGCATGGGCTTGCGGCTCCCAAATGGTATCAGTAACAATGAAACAGACCTTCTCATTAGGATGTCTATACAATCTCTCTCTAGCGGTGACCCGTGGGGCTCGGAGCAGGATGGGAGGGCGCAGTTCTGGTGGGCAAAAGGGAAATTGACAGTCTCATTACAGCAAAACATCCAGGCTGTGCTTAAAAGGAAATGACAGGTCTATTTACCATCAGTGCCACAGGAAAAGGCCTTGAAACCAAGTACACACACACACACACACACACACACACACACACACGGTTCAACTACATGTGCATGCATCTACACAAGCATGCAACCTTTTCCCACATGCAGGAGATGTTGTGAGGTGTAACAATCTAATAGGATTACTTCATTTTTCAAGAGTACATGTCAATTGCGATAAAAAGCTGGATGGATTCACCAATTATTCACCATTGATTCTCTCCGAGCTAATACCCCAGACAAATCGCTGTGGCAGTCCGCTTTCTACGAATCCTGTCATGCCTCGCAGGGTTTTAAAGAGCAGCACACAACCGTGTCTAAATGTTTTCTCCTAGTTAATGGCTCAAAAAACAGATGCATGATGAATTCGTCATGGGAGGCAAAATTACGGGAATTTAAACGTAATGAGGGCAACCCTTCCTGGATGATAAGACGGTGGGAGGGAAGGTAAAAAAATATAGGTTATTTGTTGCTGTTTACAGTGAGGTGGATGTTAGGAAATCTTAGAACAAAGTGTAGTAGAGAGTTTTAATCAGGAGAGTCTTCAGAGATAAGGTCCAAAGTCTACTGGAGCACACGGACTAGAGGCAACAAGCTTTATTAAAAACACTAATGTTTTGACGCGAGATGCACCTTCATTAGTGTCAAATCACATCTGACATTGCAATGTTGCTCTTTTTCATAAAGTTTGTTGCCTCTAGTCTGTGTGCTCCAGTAATAATTTGGACCTCATCTCTGAAGTCTCCCCTGATATAAGACTGCCCTACTTTGAGAGCACCGGACAGGCCTGCCATTTCTTGGGAGAAGGCACACTAAACCTCTTCTTCTTCTAGAAGAGAACTTTCTCAGAGTAAGCAGTCCAACAGTACCAAACTATAAAGACTTTAATGCCCCGTTCGGACTAAAGATTCACAACAAGATACTACTTGAAATGCGTTGTTCTGCAATGATATAAAAACCAACTGTTAATGTAGTGTATCATCTCTATGCAACAACTCTCTGTGGTTTATAGTGCAGATGACCTGACATGACTGACCAAATTTGAGTAGGTGAAGGGAAGCAATTGTTCCGATAATTGGTTATCTAAATAACAGGAAATAGCAGCTTAAGTGACAGGAAACTCCTTTTAATGTGTGTATCGGAAAGCTTGTACGTGTGTCAACTGATAACATGAGCGCATACAGCAAGCAGCAGCAGCCCACCGTCCAACACCGGCAAACAGAGGGCTCGGTGGCTAGTAACAGAATCACTGCCTCGTTCCACAACTTAGTCTGAGTTTAAGAGGGAGAGGCTTCTTTACTCTTTGTGTCTGTGGTGGCAGGCATACAAAAATGAAAAGGTTTAATCTGTAGTTCAAGCAACTGCTCTAGAGCCTGCAAGAATCTGCTGGATGACATGTTTAGCATCATCCTGTGGATCTGAGCTGAGAGATGAACAAGGAGATCTGGGCGCTGGTAAGATGGAGGAAAGTTTTTCACAGGTCATTTAAACTTACTAAATAGTTATGATACAAAGCTGATTGAAAATCGGTAAAGCATCCCTTTAAATATTACACATAAATAATAACAACAACAGTGTCATTTGCTGATGCATGTCCCCTTGCTTTAGAATATCTTTAGTTCCTCCCTGCCGTAGTTTTATGGAGAACAGTTGTGAATGTAACAGAGTAGCGTATGCAGCAATAAGAGCTGGAAATCCTGATGTGAACCCAGAGAAAGACAAGTTGGGTGTTTTACTGTCTCGCCCTGTTGGTGTTGATTTAAGAAGATTATTTAAACAGAAATTGCAGTTAGCGTATTACTAAGAGCCTGCAGTGAGTGGAGAACGCTGCCCCCATCCTGAAAACAGAGTTAAACATCTTCACTATCAAGCCAAAGCACCACAATGTAAGTTAAAGCTTCCTGAAGCAGAGAAACCATCATGTGATACTTCTACAACAAATGAAAACTGAGTCCCATAAGCTCCAAGCAGCAGCTTTTACAAACCTGATGACCCTCCTCTCCAGTTTATCAACTTGATTTTTCATGGAGGAGTCAGGCTCCCAGGACCTCATTCTTATAAATTATTCATTATTTAACAGTAAGACTTGGTTTTTGCTTTGGTGACAGCACAATGGCAACTAGTGGAGTAAGCCTGAGCACTAACAAGTGAAACTCTGGCTGAGTGAACACTTTAATACTCCCAACAAACCCAGAGGCTCAACATGTTTGGCTGAGTCAGCCTCACACAGACATCCTCTCTCAGATGGCCGACTAATAATGAGCAACTGAAACAATATCCACAAACTTCTCTCAGCTAGAAGAACATCTCCTGCATCGGGGTGTAGGATGGGGTATCAGTATTCCATATCTTTAAGGTATTTACTGAAATAACTGAAGTACTGTATTGGTATCAGTATCACTTCAAGGCCCTGATCACACAGAAAGCATTTTAGCAGCTGGAGGCAGTTTTTTGTAATTGTTTTTAATGAGCATGAAGCTTTTTGCTCGCTGTTTTTACATCGTGAGTCGCCTCACGTTTCTGCATTCTAGGCGCCTGGCATTTTTACCAGAGCACTCTGAACTCCTTGAGTTGAAAAAACTCAAAGTGGAAAAGCGCCCCACATCATCTCTTTTTTCGTCATCTTTTTTTCTCATTATCCAGTTGGATAATTTGAGAGGAGGCGGGTCTTCTGTGGTGGTCATGACAACACGTTCAGCAGTTGGTAAACAATGAAGGAGAAACTGGTGGTAGTGGTTGACCCAGAGCTACTGGCCTGACGATAGACAGCAGGATGTCAAACTGCCCCCAAGTCATCCTGAAACATGCCTGGAAATGGCCATCATCGCGGCGAATCTCCTGGACCAACTGGTGGTACTCCCCATGATCCACCCTCTTTTTTAGGGTCTCATGTACCCACACAGATCTCTGTTTCCCTGTGCCCAACAAACTATTTACTGACAGCCTCTCACCCTCAACCAGAGCTACAGCAAGTACCCTCTGCCTGAATGTTTTAGGAACTAGATACTAATTACTGTTAAATAAATAAAACAAATAAACAGTTGATTGATTAAACGAGAAGGTTAGAATAAGGAGGTGAGTCTGTGGTTGCCTGGCAACAATAAAAAGGTGCAGCAAGCGGTTTTATTTTTCCCCCACTGGTGACATTTTTGTAAAAAAGTAGTGCGGCGCACCTCGTGTTTTGCAACGTGCTCCCAGTAAAGAAAATTGGGAGGGAAATTCTAATCGGGAGAAGTTTCAGCTGACTGCAGTCTGCAGTCCTCACCACTAGATGCCACTAAATCCTCCAAAACCTTACAGACTGATCCTTTTAACAGGTGAGTTACATAAAACTCAACCCCTGTAAAGTTGCCATGAAGGGAGGAATTAGCAACAAAGACCAAAACCTTTGTATCAGCCTGTAAATACTTGTATACCTGCTGTAAAGTTGGGCATTTTAACATGGGGGTCTATGGTAAATGGCTATTTGAGAAACTGCAGTTTTTGGCACTTACAGCTTCATTCTTTAGCCCCAGAGGCTGCTGCTTGGTGATGTGTAGAGAGCCAGAGATACAGAAGTGCCTCCCCTGCTCACACCCTGCTGATCGACAGCCGGTCTTCACTGCTTCACGTCTTTCAGCTGTCTCTAGGTTGCTGCCAGGGCTTCTCCTCCCAACACTTCTGATTACAGCTCGTCCCTGATGGATATTGATCACTCGCTCTCAGTGAGCTTTGTCTGTCAATCTAACCATCTGAATCCCTGCATCACCTTCAACCTTATGAAATATTAACACCGGCCAGCACAGGCCAATCTCATGGATCAATGCCTCTCAGAGTCCAAACTTTAAAGAGAAGATGATCTGGATTTTGGCATCCCTTAAAATCCAACTAAGCCTCTGTGTTATTTCACTGCAAATAAATCCTCATTCAGTCATTGCAGGCCAGCTGCACACTAAATTATCCCTCCTGGTTGTGGTCGTGGGTGTTCGAGGAGAAGAATGAAAGTGAAGTGTTTAATCAACGGAGTCACTGAAGAATTAAGAAGGAAAAGCTCCGCAGTGAAAAAACAATACTGAAATGTTTGTTTTGGGAGAAAGAGCAGGGTTTCACCAGCAGCTTCACAAAAGGGTTCTTGTGATTTGTTTTACAAATCTTTGTTTCAAAACAGGAACTTCCACAAAGAATGAATACATGAGCAATATGTCTCCAGCGGCTGGAACAATGCAAAGATTAGGAGGATGTTTTTGAACTGAAGCAGCAAATTAGCAGATTCACTACAAAGCAACAGCAGTTTGCCCGAAGGCTTGCAGGGGAGAAAAGATAAAGAAAGGATTACACAGGAGGTGAATTAAGGAAATTGTAGACTCCTCTGTGTGTGTATATGATTTGTTGGGGAAAGAGAAAGTGTGAGAGTGATGGATCTGTGAAGAGAAAAAAACAAATAAGGAGGAAGCAGATTGAAATGGAAAAAGAAGAAGAGAGATACATAAAGAGAGAGATGGGTTCATATAATTGAACAAGCGTCATGCCATAATAGATCAGCCTGATAGAGCAGGAAGCTTCTTCTTTGATGGATGGCTTGATGTCTACATCTTAATGGGCTCTATTGACAGAGGAGGCAAAGATGCAGAGATCTATAAAATCTATACTTATCTGGATTGTGTAAACACCTCCTCCATCTTCTCCTTTTGAAATTAGGGACAATGCTATGTGGGGGAAATAGCTGCTGTCTACCTATCCTGACACATTTATCTGGATCCCAGTCTTTGATTCATCATCCTCCTCACTTGTTTTTGTTGTTGTTGAGCTGTTCTCCAAGGCCTCTTCTTCACTTCTGTTATTTTGGCACCGTGACATGATATCGCTGATCAGCAGAAGAAAATGTTGGCATTGTACGTTTCTGCAAACCATTTATACATTACATTTGTATGTTTCATATGTAGCACATCAACGTTACTAAAGTGACATAGTTTATGAATTGATTTTGTCATTGGAAGGTGGATGGCCTGACACATAGGCAAGATGGCGGCCAAGTTGCAGACTACTGTTCCAGACCAGCAAACAATAACACTGGGCGTCTTTTCACAACCCTTCACAGCATTTCCAGCTGTGTTTGTGGCACTGAATCTGGGTGATTTTTACCGATACCCTCCAAAGACCCTGTGTCCTCAAACAGGGACATCACATTTTGGGTTTACTCAACCTTATACTTCATTCGGCTTAACTTAGACCTCCATTCATTGACACTTTTTGAGCAATCTAGAGGTAGTAAAACCACAATACACCTTTCCATATAAAAACAAGATGGCAGCCATCTCTGCCAGGTCAGTCTGCAGCCGACCCCGACACAAAAGTTGAGAATGTCCAAAGCCTGATCACATTTAAAGGTTGAAACTTGTTTATGATAAATAATGTTTCTAATTTGATATGACAACAAATTTTAGCAA
Source organism: Cephalopholis sonnerati (assembly GCA_019142605.1). Taxonomy (NCBI): domain Eukaryota; kingdom Metazoa; phylum Chordata; class Actinopteri; order Perciformes; family Serranidae; genus Cephalopholis; species Cephalopholis sonnerati. Next base: position 21,068,616 of record JAGQAX010000009.1, on the reverse strand, counting down.
TTTTAGCAACAGCACCATCTAAGACACTATTAATTAGAAAGTACTCGTTTACAGACATTGGGAATTTATTATCTTCTCCTTTGAGGACATGAGGGCTTTATTGTTGTCTCGTTTGAGGATGTTGGGACTGTGTTTATTTATCATTGTTGACAATGTTTAGTTTTTTTTATACTTATCAGGTCCTACTAATCTCAAATACCTAGGAAAAATTGAAAACACATACCAAACAAAAGTTTGAATCTCAGGAGGATATATCATGACATTTCCCAGCAGCATCTGTGGTACCAAACCTAGGTGTTTGTGGCAGTACCTCACAGCGTTTGCCAGTACCATTTGTGGCACCAAATCTGGGTGTTTGTTACGGAACCTTAGTGGCACATCAGTGTTTTCCAGCAGCATTTGTGGCACCTTACCTGAGTGATTTTCACCAAAACATCACTGCATTTCCCAGCAGCGTTTGTGAAACCAAACCTGATTTTAATTGACATATCAGGGCGTTTCTAGCAGCATCTGTGGCACCAAAACTGGGTGCTTTCTCACCGAACATGGCTGTTTTTACACCACATTCTCACTCTGATCTCATCCAATACTGACGTTTGGTCATGACCTTCCACGTCAAGATTCTAAGTGAAAAGTACCCTGGTTGCGTTGGTTGTTGACGCTCTGGGACACTGTGTCAAGTTCTGCCTGTTATATGCATTGCGTTTTTCCAAAATACAGTCCCGTTTTCACAGGAAATTCAATGTTTACATACAGTCTCTTATCAAAAAACAAAGTAAAGAATGAACCCTCTTTTATTGTGTCGATCATTTTTTAAGCAGATTACGCAGATTGACTTTTTGTCTTTCCTCCAACAACTAACGCATGTGGTTAGGTTTAGGAAAAAAGAACAGGCTTTGGCTTTTTGGTGCCTTCCTGTCTGCATACTTGGACTTTTGCTACCCTAACTTTTGTTCTTGTACCACCACGTTTCCCCTGATGCAGTCGAGTGCTGTTAAACTATAACACCGACTGGCTGCATATCATGCCGATGCTAAAGTACAGCTTTTTCGGCAGTGTCTGATGCCACAGGTCATTGTCCAAGTGCCGGATTTTGACGACTTGGGAGTGAGACCAGGTTGGTTTTCAGCGGCACATCATGGTGCTCCCTGTAGCATTTGAGCTGCTGAACCTGGAAGTTTTTCACCGACCCATCCCTGCTTTTCCAGCGGCTTTTGTGTCATCAAGCTTGGGTGTTTAAAGTAAAACAAGATCTTTTTCTAACCATAACCAAGTGCTTTTTTTCTGTGTGTGTGTGTGTGTGTGTTTCTGAACTTAATCACACCGTCACCACAGCGCTATTGAGAAATGTAAAGTTTCAGTGTATACGCCATAAAATAATGTACAAATGTTACACGTATGATTTGCAGAATCGTACAATGTGAACTATTTTTCTAGTGATTGGGTTGTGACATCACAGCTTCTGCTTTCTAACTGCCATTTGCCTGACTATGCCAAATAAATTCACACTTTCATACTCCCCTTCTTTCTTTCATTCATTTCTTCTTTTTTCTCTCCCTCATTTTCTTCTGTCCCACGGTTTTCTTTCTCTTGTCTTCAGTCTTAATCATCAGTCAAGTTTTCATCCAGCTGTCACTGTAATTTAAACTGAATATCCCCACAGATCCCCGCTCTCATCAAACACTGTCTAACATCTTCAAACTTATTCACCTCTACCTGAAGTACCACCTGTCCAAACAGCTGCAAAGTCATTGTGAGGACATCCTCAGAAATATGATGAATAAATAAAATCCACACATGCAGTATAACCCCACTATCTATCTCCCTGCTGTGCTGACTCACTTTGGTGGTCACGATGCAGAGTGAAGCAGGAAGCTGATGTGCAGCGGCTTGAAGAGATTCTGCTACACTGACAGGAAGAGAGAGCAGAAGAGAGGAGAAGGCAAGTGCTCTGTTTGCATGACCGTTAACAAAATAATCTCACAGGCTAATTGTTATAAGTGCATCAAAATGTTGACTGACAATATATAGCTATGCCAAAGATAATTGACTGTTCAAGTCAAACTCTGTGCAGAGATCTTCATGTTTGAGCAATTCTTATTCAGACAGTTTAGAGTGTGTACAGGAAGATTTCCGCAGTTCTTACTCTCAATAAGCCTTGACTTTTTTATTTACTGGAGTAAAATTGGAAAACTGTCAAATAACATGCTTCTTTTCTGTTCCTCTCTGTGGAGACATTTCTTTAAGGGGATTGCTTCAAATTCAGTTTAGTTAAAAAGGGCTTGAGTTGGCCAGTTTGAATAAATAAATGGCATTATCACCACAAACTTTGCTTTGAGCTATTCATGAAGGAACCTTTGACAAGCTACTACAAACCATCTTGCATCACGGAAAGACTTTAAAGTCATATGTCACTGCTCATTCTGTGAAGTTAAGTATACGACCATGGCCACATTTTAATCACACATTAACTGAATGTTAGTTAGATGCTGTGTTACAAGTGTTTTTTATATTGCTGAAGATTATGAAATGTAGGTGTCTTGTTTCATATCAGAAACCAGGAGCACTAAACTGGATTTGAGGTGCATAAGTAAAGGTGTGTATAAATTACTTTAAATCCCAGAGAGAATCTGCATTACATACAGTAGTGTGAAACTGCAGGCGTCTTTATGCATTCATCCCCTCAGAGACACATCTTGCAGTAGGAGGAGTATTTCCATTCTTGCTTCAGTGTTTGAATCAACAAAGCAACTCCGAGGCAATAAAAACAAAGTAAAGAATGAACCCCGTTCCCTCTCTTTTATTATGTGGATCGTTTCTAAGCAGATAAATAACAAATGAAGCCAAAACATACTGACAGCCTGCTCATCCAAATCACTTCTAGACATATCAAGACACCAACAAGTCCTCCAAAGAAATGACAAGAAATTTTTTTGTCCATGCTTTATACAAAATGACACACAGAACCATTGTCCAATCTGATGACACTATTTGCAGGATGATGTCATTTGTCTGTGCCTGTCACAACACTGTGGTTAATGTTTGGTTAGATTTAGGCACAAATACAACTTGGTTAGGTTTAGAAAAAGATTGTGGCTTGGGGGAGTTTCATTGTTGTTACAATGATAAACACTTGGTTAAGGTTAGGGAATGATAGTTGTCATGGTTTAATGTTGACTCCATAGAAATAGAACTGAAAAAGAATACAATCTCTTTTTTATTTATATGGTTGACTTACAGTTGTAAACAGGAAACAAACAACAGTCTCACTCCGACGTTGTCGAAATCCAGTATTTGGGCAGTGACTTGCAGCGTCAGACACAGACAATAAAAGCTGTCCTTTCATGTTAGCATGATAAGCAGTCGTTTGCCGTTAGAGTTTGACATTGACTTTCACCCTGGAGAGCAGTGTTTGCTTCCCATAAGATTCTAAAGCCAAACCCTGTTCTTTTCCCTAAACCTTACCACGTGCTCTTGTTGCCTAAACCCAACCACATCCATTTGTTGTCGAAGGAAAAAACGAAAAAGGAAATTTACGGTGTTGTACCATTGTGGTGCATTTATTTAGAAAGCGACTGTATGTAAACTGTAAATTTCCTGTGAAAATGGAAGTGTATTTTAAAAGTAGACAATGCATGTAACAGGCAGAACTTGACAAGGTGTCCCAGAACGTCAACAACCAACACACCCAGGTACCCTGCACATCGTATGTGGATGTGGAAAGTCCGTGATCAAACGTCGATATGTGATAAGGTCGGAGTGAGAATGTGTTGTGCAGTCTAATGTTGTGTTGACTCATCCATCCAGCCCAACTTCCTTTCTACGCGGAGTTTAACATGACAATGTCGTCACTCTCTTTTGCTTGCTATGTCCCATCATGATTCCAGAGAAATGTGTCATTTTGGGGAGCTAGCTGAACAATAAAAAGGACAGGCTCCAACACTCTTTTTCCACCAAAATTAGCCAATGCATGCAGGACTTTTTTCATGCGGAAAATTAAAAAAAACAGCTCTGCAGTGGGCGAATATGCCTTTCTGTATTTTTTTTTACTGGTGTGTCATGTTCAAAGTCATGGACAGGCTAGAAAAAAGGTTAGTAAACAGTAGAAAGCAGCATGGAGGCCAGTGGAAATGTTTCTGGGATTACTTATTCTTTATATCTCTTACTTCAGTCTCTCCCTCTCTCTCAAACTCGTTGCCGCCTACATTTTTAACCATATTCAAGCACTGCTTGGATGAAGACACTCTGGCAAAGGGGCTAAAGCTCATCTACCCAGGTGTTATATTTCCATCACTGCTGATCAAAGCTGGAGCCAATAAATACCCATGACTACTGCAGAATCATTTTTTATTGTAACCTTTCCCATTAAATGCAAGAGGCAGATGTTAGCAGGTGTTAGTGGGTTTTTTGTGTAGTGGGAAAAGGGCTAAAGAGACACATTTACCCACAACATGGTGAAAGCCCAGTGAGTCTATGGAGTCCTCATATTTAAACTATGGAATAAAATACCCAGTTAAGGGTGCTTTCTGACCTAGAGTTGTCTTGCTTTGGTCCGAATCAGGGACTAATTTTGTTGATTCATGTTCTCATGGCAGCATTTACAAGCGGAGCAGATAAAATGCCTTGTGTGAGAAAGCTGCTCTTGATTGGTCAGAATTTCCATGTGGGAAAAATACAGGAAGTAAACAAAACGTTGAAGAAGAGTACACTTGCAAGATAAATGTGACACTTTCTAATGTCACAATGGAGGGACAACTACGCAGGTTGATTTTAGCGCTGCTCATCGTGGACTATATTGCTGTCATTGTTCATTTGAGTCAAAGCATACAGTTTGAAAACGAGGCGTGGCTCCAACTAGAAAACAATGTTTTGATGCATTGGATGTGCTGAATGTGCATATTAAGGCAGTACAGGAGGAGGCGCACATTAATAATCCTCCAGGACTGTAACATGCTCATGTTTAACCCAAACTATGTGTCATGTGACTGCAGTTGGTTCAGATCCAGGTCGGAACACGTTCTCACTACAAAGGAATCGCACCAGAATTTGTTTGTAACCGAACCCAGACCACGTCTTCAAGAAGGTCTCGGTCCGGTTGTTTTGGTGTGCACTTGAGTGCAATTGCTGTGTTCACACCTGCTAAAACGAACCGCACTTAGGGGGCAAACATACCTGACTTCAACTGAGCCGAACTAAACAGGGCAGGTGTGACTAGATATGCTTCTTTTACATAATATCACTAGTAAATGTGCTGCATGTGAAAACATATGGTATTACATAATATATCATATATTATGCTTTTGTATACAATAAGTGTTAGTATGGGTTGGGTTTCTTTCAAGCAGTGTATTAGCAGATGCTAACCAGTCAGTCATGGATTTGTAGAAGAAAGAGTGTCTGCACTACAGAGCATCATACTGACGTGTGTTAAGCTTGGCTGTTAATAATAAAAGAATATAATAGTTCTAGGAAGTTGCTACTTTTTTGTCATGGATGTTTTTTTAAATTGTATGAAGTTTTATTACACAGTGTCCCCGTCCTGAAAGAATCCATTTTCCGCACTGTCACTTCACTGCACTAACAGAATAATAGAATAACACTAAACTGTGGAAGCACGCATCCACATGTGACATCTCAGATTGGAACATTGTTATCACAAACGGACTGTTAAGATAATCGCATACGTGGAGCCGGCAGACAGCTTATCTAATAAAGTGTCTCAGACAAGAAAATAAATGAGATTTTAATGTGTTTTTTAATGTGAACATTGTCAGGTGTGAATGCAGCTAAATGAAATGTAGACTGGAGGAGGAGGATTGAACATTTTCTATTAAATTAAGACTCCCATGCATAAAGTGATGGTTTTTTCTTATCTTCCTTTGTGTCTCCTTCTCTTTTATATGCACGCCTAAAAGCTGCTCTTCCTCCGTGTCAATCATAAAACCTCAGGTACGGCACGCAATTTCACCACAACTTGAGCTTCTGCTTGAAGGTCAGCATCACAATTCAGCTGACGGGAACAAAGTAAAATGAAAGCCATTAAACATATTATAACCTTCTGTCGCTGAGCGAGAGAGGGTTGGCGTCAGTCCTGCCAATGTGTTTATCAACCAACAGAGCGTGTGGAGGAAGTAGTGTGGCAGCTTGTGTGTGTGTGTCAAGGAGAGAACCAAATAGAGACGGTGCAGCATGTATAAAAGCTTAACCTGCACAGCTTCACATGAGCTCAGATACACACAATACTGGCCTGCAGTTTAAACTTTGTTGACAGCCAGTTACAGTTTCCAATTTTAGATATCATTTATGTTTGTCTCAGACCACAACTTATGTTTATTCAGACTTTTTTTTTTTAAGTACTTTATACATATGACTAGAGAGCTCATCTCAGTGTGGTGGTGGATGAGTTTACACAGCAGTCTGTAAAGTCTGTAATTAAACCTGCCTCACGGAGAGACTGCTTCCTTGTAATCAATGAAAGCTGGTTACATTCATCTGCTAACAAACAGTCTGAGTCAATAGTTGCCAACCTAAGCGATGGGACCCACAAGAAACATCTATTGTAGCGTTAGGAAAATTTTAAGAAGTAAAAAACCTGACAATTTTTTTCCTGATCTTTGATAGAATAATGGATAGTTTTCACTGAAAAACCACCTTATAGTGTTACTCTTAATGCAGAATTTATACTTATGCTTAAAATTGATGGCATACGTTGACGCAGAGCCTACGCTGTAGCCTGACGTGCACTTCTACATGTCACGGTAACGCAGACCTCCTGCAAATTTCTGCAAGCTGAAACCATTTCCCTCAGTGGAAACAAAGCTTTTGTTTACTTTAATTTCACAGATAAAAAACAATAACTTGTGAAGACAATAAAGCCTCCAGAAAATAGCATTTTAAGTCTTGTGTGTGATTTATCCTGGGTTCATATGAGCAAAGGAAATCTGTGCTTGTCGCTAGGCTAATTTACACAATGTAAAATGCCATAGGCTTGTGCTAAAAACATTAGCATGTTGTATTTGTGGGGAAAATGTGTCCAGATAAAGACAAGTGCTTTGTCTGTGAATGCTGCGAGTTACAGTGAAGCTGATTTGTGTACTTGTGTTTGAAATTTGTCACTAGTAAACCATGTTTTGTGTGTGCTTTGAATCAACTGAGCTTGAACTCAACAGCATTTTACATCAACCTCACTGTTAACTACTGTTTTGGAGGTGTAACTTCAGAGTGACACAGACACACCATTGCACAAGTATAAACGCTCATAAAGCTGACGCACAAGTGTAAATCCCACTTAAAGGCCGGAGCTACTTCATGTAAAATACTACTGACTCAGACTGCCACCGTGGAACTATACCTGTGTTTAAAAAAGGTCTCACATTAAATTATTAAATTAAAAAACTTTAATTTAAAATTATTTGCTATGGGCTGTATTCCCTCAAAAATGCGAACGCATCTCCGTCATGATTTTCTTTTCTTTTCTCTTTTTTTCCTGGTAAAACAGTCAGTAGCGATCTGTAACAAATCATGTGCTTATTCTACATAAACTATAAATAAACTTTTTTTAAAAACCTGCTAAATTAAATGAATAATTTCTTATTTTCTTCATTAGTTTTGCCATATACAGGTATGCAATGATCATTGTTGGGTAACATGTATGTTGATGTTTCCTAATCTCAAGTCTCTATTTGAACATGTGACAGGACGATACAATGCAGTAGCTAGTTTAGGGCCTGTCACAACAGCATACACAGGGACTTGGGGTAACTATCTCACGGCACTGTGGTTCGGCCTGCTTGAGAACAAATTGGGCAGTATGTGGCCCATGAACTAAAATGACTTTGACACCTCCGCTCTAACTGCTCACAACTCATAGATATGAGCAATGTGTAACGAGGCACCCAATTAGGATGTCATCAGTCCATTAAATGGCCCTTGTTGGTGGTTTTTAGCCTTATAGTATGGGTTAGAAGGGGTCTGCCACACCTGTTATTAGCTTCAAAGGCCATTATCAGCCCATTAAATGGATATTTGCATTTCCAACGACGTGCAATCTTTTCACAATGTTTCAATTTCACTTTCATTAGTTTAGGCACAAAGTTATGTGGTTAAGTTTAGAAAAAGACATCACAGTATGTCAGTTAAAACAACCATCTCTGGTTAAAATAAACCCAACTGACTTTTGGTTTCACACAGGGCTCAAACAGGCCGCTCCCTTGGGTGAAAATATTGTGATTGTTTGACCCTTCCCCCACCCCTACCTCCCACTTCCTCTCGCTGTTTATACTACGTCACCTGATGTCCTCATTTCCTTCCATCATAATTATTACTGTAACAAGAGGTCGCCGCCGAACAGTGAACGTAAACAGCTATTTCATGGCCTGATAATGGCCTCCTGACCTAATAGTAAGTGTAGCAGGCCCCTTCTAACCCATATTTATGACGCTTTTAAGCAATAATAATGGCCATTTAATGGCCTGATAACAGCTGAACCAGCTGACTGAGGGGTGGCTTCACTTTGCTTAATGCGGGAAACAAATAAGACCACACAAAATTTCTGCCTTTTGAGGTGGTGACTGTCTGATCGTGGAGTCAAATTGGCAAAGGGACACTGCCGATTACACGTTGGACCCTGCCCACTTTCATGATTGGTGTGATGGACAGAGGCTAACAGGAGGGAGGTACCAGGGACAAACTTCAATCTTCACATATCACAGATGATGTTTAACCAGGCGGTGGTTAGTCCTTCCTTATGACACGTTACATGATATAAAACAAGTGTTTGTCACACCTGACAAATGTTCCAGAACCCCCCATGCCTTTCAGTTAAAGTAATGTTTTTCAGTGGCAACCAATGATGAGATGAAAATTTGCAGGCATGTGACCACATGTACAGCCAGAATTACTTTGTTCAACGCAACAACACTGAAGAAGTAGGCTTCGATGTTCTGCTACGGAAGTGAGGTCTCCCAACATTAAGACACTGTTAATACTTTATGACTGGTTTACCACAAACCATGCAGCTTCCCTGTTAGTTTATATCGTATATCGTGTATCTTCAGCATTGATTTTTTTCTTAGTCGTGAGGTCATGTGACCTCAGCTGCTCGAGTGTATTTAGGTCAGATTAGGCCAGTCAAACTTTTCTACAAGTGAACTCTGTTATGAGGCAAACAGATGGAGACAGATGTAGATACATCCTGCACATGCATGTTAACTGAAGTGAAAGGAATATCTGAGTACTGCAACTGCATCTCAAGTCACGAGGGTTAGCCGACTTCACCCAGCACACCTAACTGCAGTGTTTTGCCTCCTCAACCTCAGCCGCCACCTGCTTTGATTCTGCTCTCTTTTTACTGTACGCACCCTGGGGGGGTGCTTTATTTCTAAACTGACTCCCATTGGAGGGATGACTTGCAGTGCTCCCTGGTTGTTATTTTATGAGGATATTCTGTTTTACCTCAGCAGGGAGCATGTGTAAAAGTAGAATAACGCCATTAACATTTGATCTATCTCTTTTTAACCTGTCATTCACTAGTTCTGAGCTAATCAGGCTATAGCTCGTTCACTCCTTGCACTCTTGGGTATCGGATGTCTTTATCTAGATCGGTCAAACTTGAGATGAGGCTAGAGAGTTGTTTTAACCCCAATAACTCCACATGCACTGAGCTGCTGAGTTTCCCTTGGCTCCGTTCCCAGTGGAGCTGAGACACAGTCTGGCCTACTTCTCACTTTACTGAAGTATTATTCTCTGCCAGCACCGAGACAAAATTGTACAATAAGAGACACGTACGGTGTAGAGAGAGGGGAAAAGAGAGGAAAGTGCAATAAAAGTAAAAATGGTTATTTAGGGATGAAAAATTTAATCAAAGAAAACCTGACATCTGAATAATTATGTACATACACAAATACTTTTTATGGGAAACATAATATCGCCGAGCTTAAATCTTTTCACTGCCATCGGCCATAATGTTGCCTCTACATGAATCTGCAAAATCATTTGTTTCTCCTACACAATCTACTCCTGGCAACAAAAGCATAATTAACATTTTGATTGTTTAGTTTATGCAACATTACAAAAAGGAGGACATCAAATCACACCCTACTGCACAAATATCAAGCGTAAGACGACAAAGTGTGACGTAGGCTAAAGACGGCAAAGATCTAGGTGACATTATGCTGCCAGCTAACTAAAACAACTGATGATTATTCCCAGTAAAAACATCTCAATATACATTATACTAAAATAATCAATAGTAATAGTCCTGAACTATTTTTGACACATAAGAACATCAGTGTACACATCAGAAACATCAAAGTGCTGCATAAACTTCTGTTAGTCATCGAATTACAGTTTCCGCACATGGTTCCTAATGATGCAGGATCCATCCATTCATCCATTTTCAACTAGTTATCCAAAGCCAGGTCACGGGGCAGCAGGATGAGCAAAGTACTCCAGATGTCCCTCTCCCCAGCAACGCTTTCCCGCTCCTCCTGGGGGACCCCGAGGCATTCACAGGCCAGATAAGATATACAATCCCTCCAGCATGTTCTGGGTCTGCCCAGGGGCCTCCTACCAGTTGGACGTGCCTGGAACACCTCCAACAGGAGGCGCCCAGGACTCATCCTGATCAGATGCCCGAACCATCTCAACTTACCTGTCTCAACACGGAGGAGCAGCAGCTCTACTCCAAGCTCCTTATCCTATCTCTAAGGCTGAGCCCAGCCACCCCATGGAGGAAATTCTAATGCAGGATGACAAACCCCAAAACTGTCCGATCAAAGAGTTACCTATCAGTCTGTTAACTTTATGTTTACTGCTCTTAGTTCATTGTAAAAAGTCAGTGGGAGCAGGAACTGGATCAAACCTTAAGTGCAACAATGCGTATGTTTTTTCCCTTGGTCCAGACCAAATAAACCGAACTACAGGTGTGAAACCAGAATCTTGTGGTGGTTAGGACAGGTTAGGATAAGATCATAGTCTTCACTGCATAGTCTCACTTGAACCACAAGATGGGAGACTTGTGATTGAATATTAAGCCAAACACAAACACAAACACAAATCTCAACCTTTCATTTATTCATTTTCTGTAACCGCTGATCCTGTCTTTGGACTGTGGGAGGAAGCCAGAGTACCTGGTGGAAGCCCACACTGACACAATGCACATGCATTGCATGCATTGCACAATGCATGAAGGGGTTTGAACCAGGAACCCTCTTGCTGTGAGGCGACAATACTAACAACTGCACCATCGTGCCACCCCAAACCTCAACCTGCTCCTTTCAAATTCTCTGTAGTATGTCAAACATCTGTGACTGGGGAAATCTTTGCCGATGAGCCCTCATATGTTTTTCCAAAGGACCATGTTTATTGTGTGTTGTCAATGTGCAGTGTAAGGCCCTATAGCAATTTATGTCAATACAATTTTATATTGTTTCTTCAAAATAACGGCTATTTGGCAAAGCAAACCAGTAGAAATGTACACTTTTCAAATGTAACACATAAGACTGTTGCACAACCTTTTGTTTCCTCTCACAATCTGAGGGTGGCTACTTGCTCTGTTTACCTTGCTCACAATGACGCTCCCTTGAGTCTAACAATGAATACATTTTCTTTTGTGCTGTAAGAATTCCAGCATGTTTCCTGCAGTATCCATCCTGATGGCACAGAGCGTCAAATACAATGTACATACACGGCAGTGGTAGTTTACATCTGTCTCTTTTGTGTTTAAGGTTTTTTTTTGTGGTGCTGAAAAATGATGCTGTAATGATTTATGAATGTGATAAAATTCTGGATGTGACCACTCACGCAATGACCCAGTCACCGGAATAAAATGTTGGCATTGTACAGCTGTGCAAACAATTAATATATTACATTTGTATGTTTTATACATACCAACATCTCTAAACATTTATACGAACTGAGGTTTTCATCAGGAGGAGGAGGGAATGGTGGATGGCGTGACACCTGGGCGAGACAGCAGACAGCAGCAGACCACTGTTTGAAACCAACAAACTACTGACAGTGAGTGACACAGCAAGAAGAGCAAAGGAAAAATGGCAAAGCGCACAGGTCCAGGTGGTGACAAGACAACTCAATCTGGATTTTTCCAGAAGAGGAGGAAGGAAGGGTAAGAAATAAGGCTGTCCTCACAAACTCTGTGCGTTTTCCTTCGCAAGGTAATGCACCCAAATTTGTACATATCACATGTATTTTGAAAGGCTTCAATCCCGTGAGAAATGCGCTGGCGGGAGTAAATCCCGAGTGGTTTTGTAAGGAGGCAGACTGGGGTGGTGGATGGGTCACAAAAACGCAGACTTTCCCCTGGAGACGCGTGTGCAGAACTGTGTGAACTTTGAGTGAACTTTGTGCATGCATTTTTTGCAGGATATCATACGAATTGTTCTATGAGAATATGATGAACAAGTGAGTGGGCAGCATGGTGGTGCAGTGGTTAGCACTGTAACCTCACAGCAAAAGGTTCCTGTTCGAACCTGAGGTGGGGGAGCCCTTCTGTGTGGAGTCTGCATGTTCTCTCTGTGTCACCGTGGGTTTTCTCTGGGTACTCCAGCTTCCTCCCACAGTCCAAAGACATGCAGGTTAATTGGTAACTCTAAATTGGTCGTAGGTGTGAATGCAAGCCTTCTGTCTCTATGTGTCAGCCCTGCACCCAATGTCAGCTGTGATAGGCTGAAGGCTCCAGGCTACGGGAGGGTGCTCATTTTGTACCCTGGGTGTAACACTCATGGTTTTCAGAAATATGCAATGCTAACTTTTATTCTGGCAATGGGGTTGCATACAAATGGCTAACAATACCAATGAAGAGTAACACTGCAGGAATCTCATCTGCTCCTGATCGGTCAATATTGTTCTTTCGTGATCGATATTCGCGCCACCTTTAGCTCTGATTAATGTAAGAGGTGTGTGAGTGTCATGTCAATGAAAAGAAATTAACAAATGAAGAGACACGATGAAGCAGAGTGGCTGCACTGAGAAATGTGTGTTTCCGTCTATATATGAACACATCTCTTAGAAAACAGCTGGATAAAGCAGAAAAGAAACAACAAGTCATCTATGTTAAAAGTGAAGAGAAGAAAGGCGTGCAGCTAAAGATTGATTGGGTCGGGCAGAATAAGAGACAGAGCAGAATGAGAGGAGACACTAATGGAAAAACGATGTGTGGTCCTACTTCCGTATCATCCATCAGTTAAGTGTGGGTTGTCTTTTCCCTTACTTGTGTGTGTGTGCATTTTCTGTGTGTCCATCCAAGTTCTCTAATGGACCCGGGGATACATGGGGAGCGTGCCTGACAAAAGTTCACATTCATTAGTCATAACCTGCCACTTGGCGTTGCAACCTCTGCTACCTCGGTTCCTGCCGATCCCCGAGCTCCCTCAGACACTCGAGTAAAGCCCCATTATATCTCATCTACTTCACCCGAAACACCAGCAAAGATCCATACTGCATCAGCTTCGTGCTGTATGTGACTTTCTGTGACTACCAATGTTGCCGTGGTGCACTAACATTCAAATTCGGTCCTGCAGTGCCATGAACTAACCTTGTCAAACAGAAGCAAACAATCACTTAAAACTAAGGTTGACAACAAGCACTGGCCTCGTTGGAGTTGTCTTTTCTGTAGGTTTTGCAAACAGATAATCAGCCCAAAGTATGCTCACTATGTGCCATTTTACATGTTAATGTGTCACTGTCCAATTTCATTTCAATATCAACTAAGTGGCTATGGGGATTTTCATATTGGGTATGATTGATCAATACCGTGCCCGAGTATGACGCGGACAAACACTGCTGCCCTGGGGGCCATTATCAGCAATGATAAGCTCTGCTCCAGCCCAGAGGAGGAGGAGCTGCTGCTGTCGGACATGGAGCTCTTTATTTCCCGCCGGAGCTCAAACTGCAAGTCAAAGGCAGCAGCATAGCCGGATCTCTTAGTGGTGGGCTGCCCTGCCGTTTGATACAGAGGCATTAGAATAAAACTGAGACAGTTTCATAACCGGTTAACTGGTTTTTACACCTGATGCGAACCACACCGGGATACACATAAACAGCACTTGAGACCTTGGTCATCTCTTCAAGTGCACTCGGGCACTTATTGGCGTACCATGCCTGGGTACAGTACATAGTGTTAACATGAATTACACGAACTGGACTTTGGGGTCAAAAGTACCTGGATCCAGGCCTGGGTCCCTGATGTGAAAGCCTCGAAAGACGGGTCAAAATGATCAGTAGACTTTCCCCAAAACTGTGATATTGTTAATACCACAGTAACAAAAAAATAAAGTAGCCTGCAACATGTCCTTTTAACTATCACAATTCCTGACTCAAGACAGTAGTGTTGTCATGATACTGGAATTTATAAGTTTGATAAAATACCTTTAAAAATATATCAATATTAGCTCAATATTAGTTTTGTTTAAAAGATAAATATAACAACGGTATAATATGACAACAACATCTCTCGTCTTGGTTAGTAGCAGAGATCAGCAGAATGATAATCATTAACAGTAGTGCAGCTAGTACCCATGTTCCATTGATACTGCAGAAAATGAGTATTGAAAATGGTTCAAATATTCAGTATTGATATATATCAATAAATTTATATTTTTGAAAACACTACAAGAGGGATATCATTACTTGTATCATTACTACAAAGCTGGTAAGAGACTTGCAAACAGCTGAAACACACAAACCCTATAGATTCCAGCAGCATACATCGATTTGTTTAAGTGTTGACAGTCCAAATGAGGCACAGTACATGCTGTGATAAAGCAACAGTAGTGTCCTGGCAGCCAGCAAAGGCTCAGGGTTATAAACCCAATAGCTTTCACATAACTGGACCCAGACACCACACACAAATGTAAAATGGTTTGTGTGTGGGCGGGGGGTTTATAGCCCTACCCTATGTTGCGCATTGTTTTCTGCCTATGATATGGAGGTGGAAATCAGTGTTGAACCCAAAAAGAATATGTGAATATCTGTTGAATATCCAACATCAAACTATCTTCACCACGGTAAAGAGACGCCGAGGACAGAGCCACGGTGAGACGAAGTGTCTGCTCTCCATTTGGTCTGACTAAAGTGTCCATACAAGAACGCAACTTCATGGGTGGTTAACATCTTGTTGTTGTTATTGTGCTGCACATGATATGACGTTGTAGTGTGCCACTAGGATGTAACGTCGGCGGGATGGAGCGTGATCGGATAGCAAACGGATCTGGATGGGACACCGGAGACGCATATTAATACCAGGTATAAATGTATGTGGTCATACGCTATCCGATTGCAAAAAACGCATGCTAATGCAAGGTGTAAAGGGGGCCATAGTGACCTCTGTGTAAAAAGAGTTTTTGTATGTCCATGTCAGAGAAAATTTTGGCATTAAAACACTGGTCTCTGGCTGGGTTTGGGCTGAACATTTTAGTTAGTGGTCAGGCCTGGGCAGAACTTTCGAGCACTGAGAGGGACAGTTCAAGATAATCCACAGACCTTGTTGTGAGCAGTTTCTTGTAGGAACTATTTTCTTTCTACTGAACTACACCCATCGAACGACTCAACGCACAGAAGGAAGTGTGTATCTACTGGTCTGTGGATTATCTTGAGTAACCGGGTCATGATTGCTGTTGTGCTGTTTAGACAATTATACTTTTTTTGTGTGTTTTTTGGCCACAAGCCTAGTGCCACCTAGTTCCATTATACTCAACAGAAGGCAGACATCTCTTCGGCCGGTAACTCCAACATTTGTCAACACACACCAAAACAATCTAGACTGATAAATAACACTACAGGTAACAGGTAAAATATGTATTTTTAATTTCGGGGTTAACATTCCCTTTAAATGCCAACAACAACTGACCCAGACTGGAAAAGGGACTTGAGTGATTGTGACATCTTAATTAGATTAACTTAAATAAGAACTCCAGCTAGTTTTGCTACTAGATAAATAATATAAAAAGCTGAAGCACTGAAAGAGGCAGGAGGAGCTTTTATCGCTGTTTGTGTGGTCCCAATATTTCTAACAATGCCTCAAAATGAATGTGGAGATGATTTATTGATGTTCACATCCTGCATGTAACGCCTCTATTATTTATCTGAAACATATTTAATATTTTGGCACCTCTGTGGACAGGACCATCCCGTCCCAGCTGGAGGATGATAAGAGAGACTTGCTTTGAATGCACTGTGCTGCCTCATTATTTTGTAGCGCTGTCTGCTGGGTGGGCTGCTTCCAATAAACAGAACAGGTGTCACCACATTGGGCTGAAGCAGCTCTACAGTGCATTAGCACAATAATGGCTGCAGGTGTATTTATTCACTGCTGAGCTCGACCTCCCGTCCAAATATTAACACCTTTCTAAATATATTCACTTCCACTTTGTAGAACTCTGCTGTTTCTCTTACTCACGCTCCCTTTTTCATAATTGTGTCTGAATGTAGGGAGGGTGTGTGTGTCTATGTGTGTGTGTGTGTTGAAGCTCAAATGCTCTTTGTGTAGTTGTGGTCCTTTGATGTGCAGTCCTTTCTAATTTCTGCCAAAATTTGATGAGCGAGAGGAGGTTGCGCTACGTCTGATTACAACCCAGAAAACGCCTGTGTCATTGTTTCCCTAACAAAACAAAATGTTAATCCCTATTATACTATGAATATCTACGAGATTAATTAGGGATTAAACAATTTGCTCTCGGAACAAGACCACTGTGTGAGCAACAAAGAATCCTGGTGCTACAAAACCCACATAAACAACAAAACTGCCTGCTTATTGAATGTTGTTGCCC
The DNA here is from genome assembly GCA_019142605.1 of Cephalopholis sonnerati. Classification (NCBI taxonomy): domain Eukaryota; kingdom Metazoa; phylum Chordata; class Actinopteri; order Perciformes; family Serranidae; genus Cephalopholis; species Cephalopholis sonnerati. The sequence goes on along the minus strand of JAGQAX010000009.1, from coordinate 21,051,832 downwards.
ATGCTGATTATTTGATGTCAACATCTGCATCATAAAACACAGTCACACACACACTAAAACACACTCCCTCTCCTTTAAAGTAACATTAATAACATAGCATTTAAAATATGTATATGTCTTTTCATTTATATAACTTTTATGTTTGACTACAGATTGTTTTTTTGTTGCCAATTATACATTCCTGTGTTTAATCCCTGGCTGCACAACTATTAATATCTTTGGGATAATAATAAACCTGAAGTTTAAAGCTGTGTGTAAATATAGCATCAAAATAGAAAATTAACACAACATTTCTCTGTGAAATATGAAACAACATATCTTTGATGTGACTTCAGAAGTGTCTCCAGGCTGTTTAAATGCAAATTTTTGCTGTCATATTGTGAGGACATTGTGTCAGGCCTACATATGAGACAACCGACTTTGTATTTTCACCAGCAGATGAAGAAGTACTTCTCTTTAATGGCGCATACCAGTGTAAAATACTCCATTAAAAGTTCTGAATTCAGAATTCTTTTTAAGCAAAGGCACAGAAGTATCATTAACAAAATGAAGCCTAGTGCTGACCCCAAGGGTCACAAGAGAAATATGAGGTGTTTGGGAATGCATAGGTGTGGATTTCAAGTGGGGGATAAAAATGTTAAATTAGCAGAGGGCTTTTATTTTGACAAAAATTAAAGACATTTACACCATAAATTGAAAATTGAAGCAGAGAAGGCTGCATAAAAAAAGAAGTTCAGCAGAAAAGAAGAGTTTTGCTAGACAACTTTAGATTACTTTTGGACTTTTCTAATATTTTCCTTTGTGCTGAAATATTCAACACTGCATAATACTCAAAAACTTTTTCACACTGGGGTCAAAATGAAGAAATAGAATGAAAATGCTTTTTTTAAAAACAATTTTCGTGTTCAACCTTTTACACCAAGGCCGAAACAAATATTTCATGCGTTTCATTGAAAATTAAATGTTTGCACCGCCACACAGTCACCTTCATTGTTGTTAAGAACTCTTCAAGTAGCAGTGAATTTCTAATATATTTTTTTTACTCAAAGAAAGAGAAATCATTGGGTACAGCCATTATTACAGCAGAGAAAGCAGAGCAGAGGAACATCATCACCTGATAGAGGATAGGGGGTGGGGGGGCTGTTTATCCAGAGTCCCAATGGGACGGGAGCCCATGACAAGCCTGGAAGTTTGGGGGGTTTTTACTATATAATTTGTGCCATATATGAATTAAAAATTGGCTGAATTAATTGGTTGAAAGACTTGACTTTGTATAAAAAAATAGACAATAAACAAAATATTTTTTTCTACCCCTCAGAGTTGGAAAAAATATGGTTCGCTCCATCCTTGCACCAGTTTCATCTCTAAATGCATCCAGAGACAAGGGAGTGGCTGCTTATGCTGCTGGAGCATGAACGCACACTGACATGTCTTTCCCCAGGAACAGGAAATCAGGGTTTAAAAAAAAAAAAGAAAAGGAAGAAAGGAAAGAAAAAGCAAAGAAAAATTTTCAAAAGGTGCGTGACAAAGACATGGATCAAGAGTGGAAGGGCAGGGGATCCACAGACTGCTTACGCAAAGGGCCTAGAATCTGGTGCTATGCCCCTGGCTATCATGAGCACTAGTTAGCAGTTACAAACTCTCTCGCATGGTCAGCTGATGCTTTTGACAATGTCATACTCAAAGCAAAGAGTACTGACAAAGGGTAGCCTTCAATTATTTTTAGATCAAGTAGTGTTGGCCGTCTGTGGCCACGACATCAAAACGTGGTAAGAAATTGTTCAAATGTAGCCTCGGCAGCTAACCTACAACACTTTTGTTGCTAGGAGCTACAGCTGTCAAAGAAATGCAGGGGGATGAAATGTAGTGGAGTATAAATCTAAAAACTCTGCCGCTGCTGCAGCACAGTACATCATATTACGCACATCAAGTGCCGCCCCTAGCACACAGCAGATGCATCGCGCTGCAGCTCGCCAACAGACGACCAAAAAAAGTTATTACTACTTTTACTGAAAGATCTGTACCTCGTTTACCTCTGTGTTAGCTTAAAATCATGTGTGAGCAGAACCCAAATTAAACTTGATATCTAACCTGAAGAGCCGATCTCCAGAGTTATGATTTGCCAGGCAATATTTTTTCGGCCACTGTCTTTATAACAACAGGATTGTGGGTGGTTTAGTTTGGGACATTTCTCGATCTCAACAACAAGTCGCTCAACATTCAGGTGTCACAGACGAGACACAGAGTTCTCTTTATGCATCCATGGTGAGGAGAGGAGCTGCTAGAGGAGCTGGTATGTACAAGCAGAGAGCAAGTGGGGGAAAAAGTGGCGTAAAGTGTTGCAGAGTGGTGCGTCCAGGACCGCTGAAGCACATGTAGCTGCCATCAGTGTAAGGTGTACAACCCTGCATTGATGGCAGCTACACGTGCTTCATTGAAAATAATAGGGCCGTATGTTTTGATGTGTGGCATTTGACGCTGGCGTGTTCTGTCCTGAAGTATAAAGTAGTGTTAAATGTTATTCTTAAGTAAGTAAATGTACCTCATATACATACACGAGTATATACTTTATTACATGTGGTCAGGTAGTTTCCACCACTGATTCTACGGCAAGCCTGTGCCAAAAAACATGAATATTTATCAGCTTGTAGCGTACAGTATCACTGTCAGTTTAAAAACAGCCAGGGGAATTCACTGATGTGCTGCCCAAACCACTGCACACACAAACACACACCCTGTATATTCACGCCTGCCTGCAAATTCCCAAATGCACCTACAGATTGGTTGCAGTCACTTTACATTCATATGAACAGGTGAAAATCCAAAGTGTTGACAGAGAAGCAGGTCCAGGTGGGTTCCTCTGACACCTGCTGTCCGACAGAAACAGAGCATGACAAATACACTGATGCCTCAATAGACCCGCGAAACCAACTGGCTCTTTGCTGTCAGATTGAAGTAAACAAGTGAATGGGTTTACAAGGAACTCAGGAACTGGTTGTGATCAGACTCATTCAAGTGCATCTGCTTGTAAAGTTGTTCATGTTCCCTTTTGGGCTCTGGTGGTTTGATATTTGGATATGGACTGACACACAGCAGTCCTAAGCAGCTTGCTTCACTCAAACCACTGAGTAGAAATCAAAGATAGTCCAACCTTTGGACTGTGTCTTAGTCTCTAATCAATCCTTTTAATCACTGATAGGCAACGAAGGATCAACTTCCATCGGTTTAAGCCTGACTTAAACACTCATTCTGTGTCTTAGATCTGTTAAAACATCAAAGATTCATTCATTGTGCCAGTCATTCAAACCATAAATACCATATTGAATGAGTGCAGCTGTAAGTGTACACTGAGGAGGATTAGTTTGGATTAGAACTGAGTGATACAGGAACTCAGTGGGGACTCAGGATGTCATTATTTCTGGAGGCCCGGGGAATATTCCCTCCTAGGGAAAGACTGCTGCCACTTATCACTGCCAGCACCAGATTCTGCAGTAAATATTGGCCAGACCCCCGTCTTTAACTGATCTATCACTTTTCTCTGAGGATTCATTAGACAAAAATGAGACTGCTACTAATTTTCTCTATTGAAAGAGATTCAAACTTGTTGCATGAGTGCATAGGTGAATCACACAACAACAACCACCTTCAAGGCAAAGTTTTCACATAGTCTATGCTTGTTCATTTCTTCCAGGTTTGATGTTACAGCAGTCAGCATGACAGATGTTGGAGTCTCTCACCAGCATGTGAATACACTAGTGTACAAACAGATATTTGAAATTAAGGAACAAGCTTTGGTGTAGTGAATACTTAAAACAGCCTTCTGTTGTGTTTTAACTCCCAATCGTAATTTTTATTGTGAAACAAAACAAACCTGGGAGGAAGAGAAATGCAGTAAAACTCTCAATATAATGTAAAAATCTAATAAATTGCTGTTTACAGGAGCTGTATGCAACATTCAAAACATTAATATAGCAGCAAACAACTACTTGATATGTAAAGATATAGTGGAGTCCTGAGAATGAAGCCACACTACCTCTGTGTTCTAATAATAATAATAATAATAATAATAATAATAATAATAATACATTTTATTTATAGGCGCCTTTCACAACACTTAAGTTCACCTTACAGGCAAAGATAGAGAAAATAACAGCATATTAAAAAGTCTCTGGACTCTTAGCCATTCTCATCCTATTTGATCTGAGTGCAACCTTTGACACCTTACTCAATTCATCCAGCTCTAAACATTCAAATCCCAGCCATTTCCAGTTACTACTGGTGTTCCTCAGGGTTCTGTCTTAGGTCCCCTTCTGTTTATCATCTACTTACTTCCTCTTAGCTACATCTTCCGTAAATTTAACATCTACCTCCATTGTTATGCAGATGACACCAAAGCTCTATCTGTCCAACAAACGTACCTCCTCCCTCTCTTAATCCGAGCTTCTCTGTTCTTTGTTTTGTTAGACGGTCTGGCCACGCATATATGTTATTGCATATGAGTTCCTGCGTGTGTATTCCCGATCGCTAAATGGAGCTTTTTTTTTTTTTTCATTTCAACATTTGTGTGTGGCGGGGCAAAAACAAAACAGGAAGTGTGAGGGTTCCTCTGCCACACATGTTCTAAATATTGAGGGGAATGTGTCTCTTGTGTTGCTACACGTGTATACACCTGTTACAGCTAATGACACCATCAGGTTTTCCATCGGTAGACACTCTTCAGTGGCGGCTGCTGGTCTTTCAGAGAGGGGAAGCTCATTGTTGGCTTACATCATAAAATTTGTCAATTTATTTATATGTAAATTCTGCCCTCCAAAACGATATTAAACTCCAACAAGGAAATGTTGAAATTATGTTAAACTGAAACAAGGAAATACTATGAGTGTGTTTTATTTACAGTGTAAGAAATGAACAAGTGATTTCGCCAAGCAAATACCAACAAATGGGTTTCAGTTTGTCTTTCGACTTCACCTGCAAAATCCGCGGTGGGACTGAGCTGAGCTGTCAAGTGATGGTGTATATCTCCAAATAGCTGTCAATCAAAACGGGATTCAGCCTTTCAACTGATCCTCCAATCATCATGCGGAAGCTCAGCGTCCAGCCCGGCCGAGGCCCGCCCAGAGCTCCATTCACCCCCAGAGACGCTGAGCGTCCGGGGGCGGGACAAAATCGTGGCATTTATCCAATGACCGTCGAGTTTTGAGGCAATGAAAAAAACTGTTCCATGCAGTCCCATTGAAGTGCATGGACGCTCAGCTTCTACTATGAGAAAACTGCGCTACAGGAATGTATGAGAAGTTAACAACATCGATAAGTAGCACATTCTGAATGAACTCGTCTTCGAGATGAACGTGTTTTAACGCATCTGTAGTCAATGAAATGTTAACACAACCGTACATATTTGACCATTTAATTTTTGACATTTTAGGGGAAGCTGAGCTTCCCTTGCAGTCTTAGAGAAATCGCCCCTGACACTGTTCTCTCTGCCAGCACGGTTTGCGCTATTAGCACTGTAGCATTGTTAGCTGCCAGCTCAGCCACCTTCATGTTGAGAGCCATCTGCAGGCAATCCAGGCCCAGACTGAATCATAGATATAATCTAAAGTTGCAGCACCTTTAAAGCTGTTAACAATATTTGTATATTAACAATAGATTAAAAGATTATATGTAATTTGGACATTGTTACTTGAAATGACAAACCCACAAAGAATTACCACTTCACCATTCCCCTTAGCGCTACAAAGTATTTTAGCATCTTTCAGCTCATTGTTTTGGTTTTATTTGGTTTTCACTATCACAGCTCAAAACCTCTTTTTTCCAGGCACTGATCAAATCAGTGTACACTACCTGCACAGCACCAAACAGCAGACAGTCTAAGTTAACAACTTGCTGGTGAACACAGTGGAGCATACTGCAGCTAAAGAGCCAAATATTTCCCTCAGGAGGTGGTGGAGACCAACATCAGAGCTAAAAACAGAGTGAACATGGGACGGATCATCAGAAATAAAACAAATAAATACAAAGTGGTACCACTGTGTATGAATGCATGAATGGGCCAGACCTGCGCAACACTGGATTTGAAATGAACTGTAATAAACTGGAGCTTCTGTGCTTTGATTACCTGCTGTGAAACAACACGACTCACATCCATTTAACATGCTATTCGTTCTTCTCAGGTCACTTTGGTGAAAGTAACGCAAAAGTAATGTAATAAGAGAGTAATATTGTAATGTATCTTATTACTTTTAAATTACGATAACTTGTAATATGTAATATATTACATTTTTATACTACAAATGTTGTCATGTTCTGACAATAAATAATAATTTAACCCACAATAAACTACATGGTTTTCTTTAGCTTTCACTTCGGAGCAAAAAACAGCCTTCAAACTTTGATTTGACATTGTTGCGATAATTTTCAATATCAACTGATATGAAAATTTGTATCATGATAACATTTTTAGCCATATCACCCAGCCCTAGTGATACTTCAGGATCACATCACCAAACTACAGCAAAAAAAAAAAACACTGAAAAAAAAGAGCTAAATAAATAATAAATGTATGATAAGAGTGATCATCCTGTCATAAAAATTTGCAATTTAAACGCCCCCAATTAGCGTCTCCCCATCACCTTGATTTGATTAGGCTGCTGCTCTCTACCTGCTCTGTTTTGATGATCTCTCTCAGATATCTGCAGGCGGCTGCGCTGTGATTAGATGTGCTTAGTCATTCACTAAGTGACAAGCAGCACACACACACGCAGGCAGGAACACACATACATGAAAACATCTCACATTCACTGATGTAAAAGCACAAAAAGCAACTTTAAGTGTAGGTCTATGCATGCACACAATGCTCCCTTATAAACCCAGAAAATACTATTTTTTAAAATCAATACTACAACACTAATGTACACACACACACACACACACACACACTGTGCTTTAGAGTTTTCATATAATGAGAGTAGCAGATGCCACCTCGTATCATTCAGTGTTATTTTTCAAGTGAATATATATGACCCCACTTTTGCTCCACATCATATTTCCTAAAAACCAACTGCACACCAGACAAATGTTTTGACCGAGTGAAATGGAAAAATCTCCAGCAGGCACTACAGCGAGCTACAAGAATGAAAATCTATTCAGCGGTTTCCTGCTAAAAATGAATAAAGATGTTCCTACGTGATCAAATTAACAATCCTGATCTGCAGTATCTGCTTGGATACTGATGCCATCAGAGTTCAGCAGAAAGCTGTGTAGGGGGTTCAGCGAGCTATGATTCATGTTCTTGCTCACCAATGAATATCTTTGCCATGTGAAATTGCCTAATAAATATGCGCCGGATCGCAGTGACTAGGCATGACTGGAATTTTATGGTTCGTAAAGGGGCTCAGAAGCTCAAAGGCATAAAATAAGTCATCACCTTGTGCAGCCTGCATTTCATGTTAACACTAAACAAAACAATTAATAAATCAAGTTTAAATAGCGACATTAAATCACACTGAATTGTTTCATTGCTGCACAGACCACTTAGGAAATGTCCTCTATACAATTTTACTGCAATGGTTCTTCTTTGAATTGTTATTCTTGAGTTCTGGCGCTCTATTTAAACACATCAGAAGACTCCTTTGCTCTAAACGGGAAGCCTTTTTCTCTGTACACGTGTGTAAATTCTTGCAGCCATCTATGCAAGAGAAAAGCATTTTGCCTCTGAAGGTTTTCAAAGTCGCCCTTTAGACTTCAAAGGATGAGCAGCTGACATGAAAAACAATATGTACCTGAAAAAAAAAATGCATATTAATCCATAAAGACTCCCTTTTTCCCCCTCAGGACTACTTTGAAGTTCTCTGGACTTTGGTCGGGTATTTGCAACATGAAAACGGCCAAACAAACACACACTGCCCAGACGGTGAGAACTGTGTCTCCACCAACAAAAAGTTCTTGCTGATGCTCTGCGGCTCTTCAAAGAGAGGCGTGAAAAGAATAATTTTCACAGACTTTACAGTTTGAATCTTCATGTTAACAGCTGAAGGCCTGCTGCAGCACTGAAGTTTCAGTAAATAAGCTTCAGTTGTTTTTAAGACAGACACACTCAACTCAAACACTGCAGAAGACACAAGAGATCTGGGGCCTCATTTATGAAACTGTGTGCAGAAAGGTGACTAAAGGTGATGGTTTTGAGGCTCGGTTCAGTTCAGTACAATTTTTTCTGTTTTCACTGTGAAAAGTTGTGGATGGTACCAATGGAGCCGTTCCTTACCGTCCCCATTTTTGGTCCCCCCTCTGTTGGGGTACCTAGCACACAGATCTGGTACTAAAAGGTGGAGCTGTGAACACTGCAGTCTGTTGACTGTCTGTTGGTTTTGAGGCTCATGTAACCACTGTTCATGGTCCATCAGTCATGTTTTCATAAACGATGCATCACATCCAGACGCTGGTGCAGCAGCGGCTTTTGGCTCAAATGCCCGGAGACAGACGTCAAGGTCAGGGCCAGCATATGTATCAAGCGGTAGTGGCACGTTTTTCAGCTGTGCCACATTGTGCGGCACAGCACCGGCACAACTTAGTTCCTGCTTGGTGCTTCTTTGTAACGCTGCGCCCAACACGACGCAGCGCAGAGATCCAGCAACACTGCACGTGGCAGTCAGAACCGGTTCATAAGCCACTCATCATCGTTGGCCAGTAGGTCTTGTTGGTCCCTGTAGATCCGCTCCCTCTGGAGTCTCCCATCCACCGCATCCTAACAGTGCCAAAAAGCGACTGTGCGCACTGTGATCGCTGCTTTTTATAACCACCCATCAACTGATTGATTGCATGTGAAAAGGAATTCCCTGATTGTAACTGAGGGCCACTTTTAGTATTATTAATGATGATTATACACGTTATTTGTTTACACTTTTTCTAACAGTGACACAGCACTTTACAATGGCATAAAACACATTCAACACACAGCGATAAAAAGAATTAAAGACATAAAACAAACACATTATAAAACATAATATATTGGCTCATATAGGATAACAGTGAAACTCTGCGCTCGTATCTGCCTGACTAAGGCATCAAAAACAGGTCCATCAGATTATTTGTTGATTACAGAACATACTTGAGGAGTTCGTGTCGAGTTTGTGAGCTCGTGTTTTTCATATGTGCACATCAGTCACAGAGATGTCTGTTTGTGTATTCATGTTTATCCATTTTTGTAAGTGCACAGCCTTTAATTAATTTTTATATTTAGTCCTAAAGTCTTTAGTTTGTTTAGATTATCTATAAACATTTTGCATGATTTTTACTGCTGCAAGAGAAAATGTCATTTCAAGACAACAAAGGAAACTGGAGAACTAGAATTTATGGATTTTTTTTTTATGGATTGTATTGATCCAATCCATTATTTGTTGTAAACAGAGTAAATGTAGACCATTAGTTGTGGACTTAATGGATAAATGATTGACATGATCAATATTTTCTCCAGGGTTTTCAGTACCAGGATTGACACTAAAATAATAACATTAATTAGATTTCTCTCTTGTTTTAGGTGACCATGTTAAATTCTGATTTATTTCACCAATAAATATAAATCCCTGATGTCAAACTGCATTGAAAAGCGTTTGAGCTTGTTCATTGCACATCACTAAATATAAATGAAGGATGAAACAAACATAGCAATGATTTGGCTACTCTTCAAGCTTTACTGATTCTAGGGTCAAAAATGCGGGTGGCACTGGAGCAAAGGCCACACTGACATAAAAATCCAGGCTTAACCCAATATGAGCAGAAATATGCTCAAAAGGTTTCATGGCAATCTGCCTACAGCACTGGGTTGTGATATATGTATGTAGTGGTAGACATGTTAGCTGGATACTGATCTCCTGAGGGAAAGAAGCAGGTGGTGCGCTCTGCCAAACCAATGAACACATCACTGAAACCACTGAAGATGTTCTGGCCTCTGGCGTTTTTCCAGATGGGAATCGTGACAACATGGGAACAACCAGACTGATGGTTGGTTGAGAGACTAAAATTTGGCCTTGTCCAGCCTGCCAGCCTATTCCATGTTTTTTGGCACATCCAGATTGTATCCAGACTAATTAAATCGGGTCTGGACAGCAAAAAAAAAGATTTTGATTTTTGCAAACTGTATCTCAGCCACATTTGGAGGTGGTTTGAGATACGATTCCAATCTGATTTCTACAAATGCGTCTGAGCCTGGATGCTCTGGACGCTTAAATCAGGATCTGGGCCGATCAAGGCATTTCAACAGGTATATTGAGTCAAATAGAGGACCCGATTCTTTATTTTATGTTGGCTGTCATACAGGTGTTTTTATTCGCAAAGCTTTCATGCAGAGACATGCAGAGAGGGGCCACCCCTAACTTTCCACTCTCCTTTTCTCCTCTCAATTAGTTTAGCTCCCGTGTGTGTGTAAGAGCAGGGGCTGAGCCCCAACTGCAGCGAAACACAACATGCCATAACTGATGGCTAAAATGCAGTGCGAGATTGTTTTTTTACATGTAGCCTAATCTGTGCAAAAGATGTACAGAGCACAAAAAATAAGCATTGAATGAAATACCGTTCATTCAGGTTATTCAGACAAGACTGCACCAAAGCAACAAACACTGGAGGATATGCTGCTCTCTTTAAGGGACAGAGACATTCTCTCGAGACAGCGACAAGGCCACAAGATTAAAAGGATTTTAAACATATTTACTTATGTTTAAAAAATGAATAAATAAACATTAAGTAACTGCAGAGCTTTTCAAACAGGCACATTTGATTTAAATAACTTCAATGTACTTAAAGAGTGCTCTGTACAGCTGTATTATCTAGGTAAATAGAAGAATCGGATCAGGACTCACTACCAGCAGATCCCTATTTCAAAGTGTCTTTTACTGTATTGCTGAAGCAGAGGTTTTCCAGCTGAGCTGCGTGCACAAGGCTATCTCTCTACCAAGCAATGAACAGGACAGATGAGAAAAATCTGACATACTGGACACTATGGAGGTTAAAGGCCTTTACAGTACGTTTTTGGATGCGTTTTTTAGTCCGTCATCCGAAAAAAATTGTGACACACAGAAACCTTGCACACTGATTTGGATGAGTTTTATTGTTCTGTTTATTACGAAAAATTCGCAAAACGTGACAAAATGAAGACACATTCCCTCCTTTGCCTCTCACCACTGGAGTTACCTATCTGGCCGTCACCATTCCTCCCTGTCTTTTATTTGGCACCGCAGCTGCATGAAGGGGCGGAGCTGTCCTCTGTCTCCGTCTCCACATCCTGTGTGTGGTCCATATCCTTCTCTCCATCATCCTCCACCTAAGTTTTACCATCTGACCTGCTGAGAGTGAGCTGTCTGAGTTATGAAATGATTCTACGCGCTCCGGTCCACTGTCTCGTTTATCAGTTGTTGCGGGTTGAAAACAGCTATTGTTGTTATCTCCAATGTCTCATGCTTCCATGTTGGAAAGTCGTGTCACCAGCGTAGCTGTGATTACTGATGCTACATTGTTACCACAGCAACCCTTGCAGATATATTGGTGCTGTCTGGACACACAAATCTGATCTGATCACCTGCAAACAGTGCGGACAATCTGTCTGAAAGATCTAGTTTGAATAACAAACCTGATTTGCCTGCAGTCTGAACGCAGCTTTTGAGACTACCCTCACCCAGAGAATGAATAAAACATGCTTTTTGTTCAAACGTTTCAATTAAATCAACCCATTTTTGTACTCTGAGAACTTCGTAGTGACTGTCCTGAAATGGCATTTCATTTCCTCAAACAACAAAGCCATGCCTACCTCTGCCTAGGTATTTAACATGCGAAGTTGGATTTAACTTGATGGATGATTTTTTTGTTAAGTGTCTTTCTCTAACTCTAACTCTAACCATATCAAGACCATAACCTTTCTAATAATCTTAATAATATTAACCAGCTGGGTGTCTAAACTTTACCCGAGGGTTGACAGTTCAGAAAATATTTCAACCAATCATTTATTAAAAGCTCATATGGCTTGTTTTGGAAGAGACAGACTAATGGGACTTGCTGGTGAACTTGGATGAATGAATACTCAAATACTGCCATGGCACAGTGGCACAAATATTGTTCATTGCGGCACCAAATCCACAAACACGCTGCTGAGAAGGTCCATGTTTGTGCAGCGGTGAACTCGTGCTGCGACGGCAGCATCCAACAACCCTCTCACTGTGGCTTTCCAACCTCTGAGCTGTCTTTCAGGGCACGTTCCGGCAGCTCAGAGGAATATGGGAACAGGTATCTGTATAAACAGCTTGTTGAGTAAACAGGGCTGCAGTTCAACAGCTGCTACTGTAGGACTGGAGAGACCAGAGGATAATGAAAAAAGGTGCAATACACTTGGATACACACACATGAACACACACTCAGCATACACAAATACTTTGCTTCCTATTTTTTCCACTCACTTTCTTTAACACACACACACACACACACACAGTTTCTAAGCAGATGCTGGCTGACAGGTATGAATTCATGCTGGTGAAAAGGTGAGTCAACACCCTCCACTCTTGTCAACAGCATTGAATCTCACCTTAACATTATCTTCTGTGTGTGTGTGTGTGTGTGTGTGTGTGTGTGTGTGTGTGTGTGTGTGTGTGTGTGTGTGTGTGTCCGTTGGATGCTGACAATGACGAATAATCTAGTGGGGAGGGTCTAATATACTTGAACACAGTATATTGTATGTATAGGCTGTGTTGATGTACGAGACACACTGTGTACCCTTATCTCAGGTAGATGAGACAGAATAAAAATAAAACTAGAAAGAACAGAACAAAGGACTATAAAATAGAATAAAATGATTAGAATGAAGTGAGATGGTAATAGAATAAGATAAATAAAATAGAATTAGATGGAGTTGAACAGCGTAAGAAGGCATAGAACAGACAAAAATAAAGTAGAATAACATATATTAGAATAGACTATGATACAATAGAACAAGCTGAAATAAAGAGAATGAGATAGAATAGACTAGACTAACACAAAACAAACAGACATAGCAATTAAAATGAAAAGGAAGGGTAAGGAAGATGATGAGGAGAGGTGGAAGTAAGGGGGAAAGGTACATAGAGCAGTACACCATTGCTCCAGCAGATGAGTGGCTCTCTGTGGACTAGAGGCATCACCTCTCATCCTAATTACTCCTCAAGCACTGACCCAGAATCAGCTCTCAAGCTCCATCTTACATTAACCCCCTTATCACTCAAACTGACCCAGCATCAGCCAAAAGCCAGAATTTAAAACCTAAGATTAAAATATATAAAACTACATTATTTTCAAGTGGAGGTTGATCCTTGTGTGCCAAATGTTTGTAAACTATGAATCACGATTTGTATTTTCCTCCGCCCTCGCGCTTGTGAATGATTGATGACTCATCCAGAAAGACTAATGAGATTGCAGTCCAGGACATTCATATTTCATAAGACAGCAACCTTTCATGTAAAAGCAAATGCTGTGAATTAGTGGCTCAGCTGATGACCAAATATTGTTTTAGTGCAGAGAGAGTTTTTAATCATTTTATGGGAAATGCACTGGAAAAAGTTACACCACATCTTATTATGGTGTCACTGTAGTATATGTTGAAAGGCTTTGTTAAGATTCGGACACACCAAGCTGATGTTTGGCTGTCAGTTAAAGTTGGCCAGTTGGTGGGTGTCTGACACCTTCGTCAGTGCAGAGTGTCGTTTTTGTTTTTTTTTGTTCATGCCTAAAATTTAAATAAAAGAGCAGCTTGGTGCATATGGTTAGGTAGTTAGCAGCTAGTTACCTAACCTAGTAAATAAACATAGACCTATGCATGAAAAATGGACAAGCGGAGGGCACCTCCATGAATGTTCTTCCACAATAGGGAAAAAATGCAAATGACGTTGGGCTTCTGCTCTTAGGGTGCTTTCACACCTGCCATGTTTGGTTCGGTTCAATTGAACTCAAGTTTGTTTGACCCCAAGTGTGGTTCGTTTGGGCAGGTGTGAACACAGTAATCGCACTCAGGTGTGCACCAAAACAACCAGACTGAGACCTTCTTGAAGAGGTGGTCTTGGTCAGGTTGCAAACAAACTCTGATGTGGTTCGTTTGCGGTGAGAACGTGTTCCGACCTCGATCCGAACCAACTGCAGTCACATGACACATTGTTTGGGTTAAACATGAGCATGTTACAGTCCTGGAGGATTATTAATGTGCACCTCCTCCTGTACTGCCTTAATATGCACATTCAGCACATCCAATGCATCAAAACATTGTTTTCTAGTTGGAGCCGCGCCTCGTTTTCAAACTGTATGCTTTGACTCAAATGAACAATGACAGCAATATAGTCCACGATGAGCAGTGCTAAAATCAACCTGCGTAGTTGTCCCTCCATTGTGACATTAGAAAGTGTCACATTTATCTTGCAAGTGTACTCTTCTTCAACGTTTTGTTTACTTCCTGGATTTTTCCCACATGGAAATTCTGACCAATCAAGAGCAGCTTTCTCACACAAGGCATTTGATCTGGTCCGCTTGTAAATGCTGCCGTGAGAACACGAACCAACTCTAGGCAATTATACAACTTTGTCACAAAACTAGTCCCTGATTCAGACCAAAGCAAGACAACTCTAGGTCTGAAAGCACCCTTAGTTTTTGTAAACTCAAGGCGTTCAGGGCACTCAAAACACGAGGAGCAGAAAAAAAACTCAAGGAGCTAAGCAATACAATTATTCAGTGTGCAGAATGCTTAACTCTCATTGAAAGCATCATCTGCAATTTCAAATATATCCGACATTAGCTCACAGTAAACGGCAGTGACACTTCAGAAAGTCCCAAACATTTTTCATTTTCCCAGTCAAACATCAAAAACATTTTACTGTGACATTTTAAAGACTTGCCTAAAGTAAAACCCATCTGACACTTGTCAGATGTCATTGTGTGTTCACTCTCCGTTTTCTGTACTCAATTTTTTTCAGCCGTGTTGTTGTTATCCTGCTGGATGTGGACATCTTCTCCTGACAGCTCCCAGTGGGTTGCTACAGCTTGATTGCACTGGAACAGGCTGTTTGTCTTGTAGAAGACAAAAAATGAAAACCCAAATTTGTCTCTGTTGTAAATCACTGCGTCACAGTGGGATACAGTTTATACTGTCGTCCATATTACAGTTATGTGATCGATTTAATTGATGAGTAGACATTTCAGTACGTTTGGCAGCTGCTGAATAAGAGCCATTAGACATCAGTTCCAGATGTGTATCATAACAGCAGCAGTGCCTACATTAATTGAAGAATAATATGAGCAACAATAACAGCTTTAAAATCTCAATTAATTAAAAAAATAAAAAAATAAAAGCATTACGTCAAATGTATTTTTTTTCCTTCAACAGCTAACAACTGGTTGGGTTTAGGCAACAAAAGCATGCGGTTAGGTTTAGGGAAAAGGAACAGTGTTTGGCTTGATAATCTTAAGGTATGCAAACACCGCTCCTCCAGCGCTCAGCCTCACAAACTGTTGACTAGTTGGTTTGTGTACAACACACTGAGTTGACCGTAAACAGGCTAGAAGCCAAGTGTTGCAAACTGCGGTAAGAAGCCCAGCTAAGGCGCATATGTCCAAAGAATGCTCCTAAAACCTGAATAATACCGGCATATCCCACATGTCTTAATCATAAAGTCAGAGTCTGACAGTGATTTATTGATGCTGAATTCCAACATGAAGCAGAACAGATAGGATACATTCAACACAGTGAATCATGACCCCAGAACATATTGTTGTCTCCTGAGGTGACTGTATTTCTCTGTAAAACCTGCAAGTGATCCTACCTCACATCTCAGCTGCTGTTTTACTGTTATTCACCTGAAGTAACCTTTTCCTGTGTGTAGTAGCCATGTGTTTGCAGATACGCTGAGGTCTCCCGCTGTGTTAGGTACGGCCACAACATCCGTCTGCTCCTCAGTCTCTTACTGCACTGATTCGGACTTTCATCTCTCTTCACTGTATCTCTCTTTCTCTCTCTTCATCTCTCTGTGTGTCGTTCCTTCTCTCTCTACCTCTACCTCTACCTCTCTCATCAATTTCCCTTCTACACTCTTCTTCTTGCTCCCTAAACCCCCCTCTCAACCCTGCATCAGGAACTCATTTATCAAAAGCGACAGTGGTTGATGGTGTCCTGCAATTCCTGCTGCGCCTCCAGCCTCTTTCAACAGATACAAATTTTCAGAGCCTGATGTTCTACTGGTCTACGGCGAGTTCACCAGCAGCGTATATTTGGTGATAGTGAAATTTAAATTTTCCTTTTCCATCAGTTTTTTTCTATTCATTGTGGAAATGCACTGAAAGAAGGATTAAAAAATACTTTAGGTTTGTTAATTTCTTTCTTTTTGTTTACATTAACATTAAAATAATAACATGGCCAATTCCTTTTGTCAGCATATGAAAACCAGATCAAAAGTGCCTTAACATTAAAGATAGCCTGTCTTTGAAATGCTTGCTCAAGTGTCTGTGTCACAGTGGATGAGGACAAGAAACCAACTGCATCACTGGGTTTGCTGCACACCCACTCTGTAAACAAGACACAGTAAAACAAACCCATGTTGGGTGCTGTGCCTGCACTCCTCTGTCTGGGAGACTGCTGCTAAGTTTGGGTGATGATGGACAGTATTTACTGTGAGTGGCTATAATGATAATTAAAATTTGAAACAGTGATACTAGCAATGAACGTTCATTACAGTTATCGTGAAATCAGCAACCGTTTCATTCCTACCTCAAACCAGCTGTTTACACTTCAGAGAGGTGAGGATTGGTATGAATGTCCACACTTTCCAAATATGTCTTCAAACTTGACTCTCGCAAAGGTAACCAAACAAAAGCACACACATACAAATAAACACACAAGGCTCATATTTGGAAACATTTTGTCATATCCTGTAGCTTTTACAAATATTCCGCAAGCATATTTATCCCAGTTACACTAGTCCAGTGATTTGGATTCAACTCTGACTTTGACTTAAATGGGACCTATTATCCTTTTCCTTATTTTCTGTCACATGTACAATGTCACATCAGAATGTCCATCTTAAACATGACCAGAGTTTCAAATAATGAGGTCAGTGTGTGACAAAGTAATCCCTGTGAGCAAAGATTTAAGGCTCCAGATTGTTTTGAGTACTCTGTTTTGTTTTGTTTTTCTACTTTTCGAGACAAGCTGACATCAGATCATGACGGACTTCTTTATATGGTCATCATGTACACTGCTACATCATGGTACATGATGTCACAACATGTCACATTCACCCATTCACACACGGTCACACACTGGGAGCTGAGGCTACCATCCATGGTGCCACTTGCTACTCAGTAACCATTAACATGCACTCACACACATATGGAACAGCCATTGGGAGCAGTTAGGGGTTCAGTAGCTTGGCCAAGGATGCTTCGACATGCAGATCGAACCAGCGATCTTCCGATTGGTGGATGACCCGCTCTACCTGAGCCACAGTCGCCACACGTATGTATGCATGTAGTTGATCAGACATCAGGGGCGGCAGCAGCTCAGTCTATAGGGACTTGGCTTGGGAACCAGAGGGTTGCCGATTCAAGTCCCCGCCTGGATCAAAATATGATGCATGGAGAGGTGCCAGTTCACCTTCTGGGCACTGCTGAGGTGCACCCAACTGCTCAGGGCACCTGTTCATGGGCAGCCCCCTCACTATGACATCTCTCTATATAAAATTTAAAAAATCAAACACCAGACAAAAACGTATTCTTGGTTGCCAGTGTTGTTCATTTCTCCCTGATCTGCTGCAACATGTCTGGTAAAGATTTTGGTGATTAGTGATTTTTCACACAGTAGAAAGTGCCGCTATGCTCTGTTACAGTCATCCCCCAGCTGCAATGAGAGTAGATGGGGAGGACCTGGAAATGCTGACCAATCAGAGCAGACTGGGCTTTATTATAAAGAGACAGGCGCTAAAATGGAGCGTTTACGACAGAGGGTGAATACAGGTGTTCCAGCACAGATAGTATGAGGAAAGTAAACAATGAAGTAAACATGTTCTGGTAGAAAAAACTAAACATAAGTATGAACCTGAACATTAGCAGAACAGGTCCCCTTTAAGTTTTGGTTTGCACCAGGAGGCTCTACCTGAGGCAGCTCTGTCTTTATTGTGCTGACTAACAGTGCTGTGGATGCCGTCGCTGTGTTGCATCCTAAACAGTGGACTCCTAAAAATTCACCTTCACTTTATTAACATGCCACAAAATGTGAATTAAACATATACTGACACGTTTTTCATCTGAATGAATTGCTGAACTCTGACTGCAGTGCCAGATTCCCTAAGTAGTCCTTTAATTACAGACAGACTATACTCCAAACAATGAGTTTAAAATTTTCAAATTACCTAAATGTTTCTTTAGCGTTCTGTCATTAACTTCCAGTCTCTGTCTCGTCTCATCTTCCCTGCACAATGTGTATTTTTGCTGCCGTGACTCACAGGGCAAACCCTGTATGATGTCTATATTCATATGTCCCTGTGTTTATTCACAAGCCTGGATCATTTTAGAGGAAGGGAGATTGCCTGTCGAATAGATTCATTTCTCGCCTTTTATCCAGTTCTAGATATACAACGCTGCCTGTATTGATTCCCACAGGAGAAACAGTATATTCTCTTTCCCTGTTCCCTTTGAGGTCAAAGGTCAGGGTCACAAACAGCCCCTTTGCAGGAGGGGTGTTTACCACACAGGAACCAAGCTCCTATATGTGCTTCTGTGTAACATTTTTAAACCTAAATTTATCATTGCCTTATTAACTGTGCTTTGAAAACATGTCAGTGATCTGGTGCATGAGGACTGGTGTCCTGTAGTTTCTTCCTTCCTGGTAGTTAATGAGGCAGACCTTTGTCTACCTGAGACCACTGCTAGTGTTTCTTCTCTCAAAGTGTAGAGTTTTGCAGATGTAATTTTTTTGAGCTGAGTGCCATCTAGTTCCATTATGTTCAAGAGAAGGCAGACCAAAACAATCTAGATCAGTGGTATTTATTTATATATGTTCTAAATTAGTGTTATTAGTTTCTTTGTTAGGTTTTTAAAATCAATTCTTACAGATATCCATGAGGACATTTTAGCTGAGTATGCAGCTAAACAAAATCAATATGTAAGGGTGCCATGGTGTTAAAAAGACTGGAGAACACACTGTTCTACATAACAGCACTTTGAAAGGAGTTTGCATTGCCTGAGTGTGTTAGTGGAGATTTAAAGCCTCTCCCTTGAGTCTGAAGCACCAACAACAAGTGTACCTCTTCAAAAGTAAAAACCTTGGACTCAAGTAATTACGTCATTGTAGCTACTCCCAGTCTCTGTGTTAAAAAATAAAGTAAAAGTGACCATGAACAACTACAGAGGACTGAGGCCAACAATATTCCAGGCTCAAACTGTGAACTCCCAGCAGCAACATGACGCCACAAACTTTCAACCATCAATAAAAAAAACAAATAAGCATTTAGTTTTTCCTCCTACCTTTCTGTAGACGATCATGTTGGGGGAGTCATCATCTGGGTCCACACTGCTCATGGACCTCATGGACAGCAGAGGTCGTGGGGTCGTCCGCACACTCTCCTTCGGTTCCTCGGAGCCTTCATCAGTCTCTGTCGCCTCCACAGTGCTCGGCTGCTGCTGCTCCTCCTCCTCCTCCTGCTGCTGCTGCTGCTGCTGCTGCGCCTCAGCCATCACTACAGTCTCCCTTTCAGTCGTCTTCTCCAGTATTGAGTTATCCACTTCTTTATCTGCAGCAGTCTTTCTCTTCCTCCTCCTTTATGTCCTTCTCTGCTCTCTCCTCAGTGTCTAGAAGCTGCTGTAGGGAGAGACAGAGAGATGAATTAGACAGTACAACTCACCACTGGGCTCCAGTCTCCCATCTCTCTGGCTTTTTTCTTGTCTTCTGTCAGCAGCCGCAGGATGGATGAAATGAAGGCATCATAAATTCTCCTAGTTTCCTCAGTTATCTCTCCTCTGCTATCCCTCCTGCTCCACTGTCACATGAGATTGAAGTTACAGGAGAACAGAAGACATCATGTTTAAGTTTTGCTCTCTTTCACCCCTGAGGCTTCTTTCTTCATCTCAATTATTTATAAGCTGTTAGAGGAACATTACAAGCTTATGCGCCATTAAAAATAGTGATATCACAACTTGTAACACTTGTTATACAGAAAAGAAACAGGAATATACTTTTTTACTCAAATTTATACAGTGAATGATGCTTTCTGAATGTATATGCAAGACAAATGCACAAAGACAGCATGAATCACTCAAATAAAATGCTCACAATTGCAGAAACAAAAGTGTAGATATAAATTTCTGATTAAACATCCATCTCACCCCAGTATAACATAACTGAATAACCACTGATAGGAACATGGGGCAGGTTTAATCTGAAAACAGTGTGCATCATTTTGCTACACTTTCAGGGTCGAACCGCGTTTCCTCGTCCTCCACTTGTTTTTGTTTCACTTTTGCTTTGGCGAGTATGCCTCCCATGCCAATGAAGCCCCTTTGAATTGAATCAAATATTAAACCCTGCCATAATAAGAGGCAGTGCACATAAAAGGTCCAGTGTGTAGAATTTAGGGGGGTATACTGACAGAAATTAAATATATTGAGTATGTTTTCTTTAGTGTATAATCACCTTATATTAAGAATCATTGTGCCTTTGTTACCTGTGAATGAGCCATTTATATCTACATAGGGAACAGATCAGGGGCGATTGCTCTGAGACAACAAGGGAGGCTGAACTTCCCCTAAAATTTCATAGAAGAAATGGTCAAATATGCACTATTGAATTTACATTAAAATAAGAATTTACATTGCATTAAAGGTGCACTAGGATGTGTTTAACATCATGACTATGATGTTAAATGTCAGCTGTTTATCACAGTTTTCAAACATTCTCGTGTCAGCATGGTGGACGCGGAGCTGCCAAGCATTCCTATGAGCAGGTTTTTTTCATGCAGCAAAGCGAGACAGTCATTGGATAAATGCGACAAAATTGTCACTTCCAGGGAGGTTCAGCTTCCGTGGGACCTAATGGAGCGGTAGGCGGGAGAGGACGCTCGGTGTATGCATGATGATTGGAGGAATTGTCTAAAAGGCTGAACCCTTTTGTGGTTGACAGTGCTTTTGAAATACGCACCAGCATCTTCGCATTTCGAGCTCAGTCCCGTGTGGATATTTGCAAGTGGAGTCTTCGGACAGAGTGCCGTTCAGGTGTTTAAACCCATCTGAAAATCTTTGAGGTGTGTTTTGCTGTGGTTCTATGACATGAGTGTGGTTGAAAACGGCTTCAATTAAATGTTCCTTTTATAAGTTACTGCCTCGCTACAATATGACAGATTTTATGATGTATACTTAAAGTGAGCTTCCCCTGTTTGAAAGACCAGCAGCCGCCACTGGAACAGATCCTTGTCTACAGAGATTGCCATGTTGCACCGCCACGTTTATACAGAAGCCCAGATTGGACAAACTGAACATTTTCTCTAGATAGGGCCATTCATGTTTTTTCTTGTCGTCCTCCAGACTTAGCAGTATCTCTTTGACAAGCAACATCTAAAAAACCAACCCGGTCTCACCAAAGTCATTGAAATCCGACACTTGGGAAATGTCTTGCGGCATCAGATGCCAACAGTGCCAATCACCGTTATAGTTTAATGGCGTCCGGCGGCATCAGAGGAAAACCAACGAGAAAAGAACATCAACAACCAACGCACCCATGTCGTATCTGGATGTGAAAAGTCCATGACCAAACACTGATATGTGACGAGGTCAGAGTAAGAAAGTGTTGGAAAAAAGATTTTCTTTCAACATGAACCTTCTTTGATCAGTGTTATTCACGGTTTAAATCACTTGGTCCAGTTGTTTTGGAGAGGAACAGACCTCTGCAAATAATCCATCTCCTGGTATATTCCTCCTGAATAATGAACACTGAAGGAAATCTAACTGGAAGTTTCAGCTGGAAGTTTCCACTAGATTCCATTAAATCCCCCAAAATCTTACACACTGGACCTTTAAATAACACAACAGGCTGTTTAACGCACCAACATCTCCATTTAAATAAACATCATGCTAAGTTTTGTCAGCCTGAACGGAGCCCAGTATAATAATGTATGACGCTCATGATTTACAAACACACCCTGCTGGCATCCCATAACTCAGGCCTGACGGCTCTTTTCTGATGGTCTGAAAGCTGTCAAAATATTGACGCCTGTGGACGGATGAGCTGAGACAAAGTGAGAGGAGGGACAGCAACAACGAAGGAGAGAAGAGTATATAGAGAGGAAAAGAGAATAAATGACAGTATGCAGCAGGAGGAGGAGGGTAAAATGGACAACACAGGAGAAAAAGATGATCTGTTCTTCCTCCTCACTCTGGAGTCTGCCTCTCTGCATCCCTCCATATCTCTCTCCTTGTCAGACTGAACTAGTGTCACTGTCCCAGCGTATTACATCCCAACCATAACTGGGACCAGTTCTCTCTCCATTCAGCCCGTCCTAAATGGAAGACGAAGCTGCCTTTCACTTCCTCATCAAAGCACATTCATCTCCAGCCAGCTGGTTTCTTTACTGGCTGAATAAAACACCATGGATGTGCACAAGAAGGTTGTATTGGGAAAAATGTATAAAAATTTAAGGCAATTCCTCATTTGACTAAAATGAAATGAAAATGCTCCCAACTTTAAAAGAAAACCACACAAAGGAAATGCAGATGTTGTTTACAAGCTATAAAGGTTTTTTTCTGTTGCAGCTGCATCAAAAATTGAAATCAATTGACTGTCCATTTATACAATATATATTCTCAACATATATACTACAATTATTTATCAATGCTGTCAACTTCCTCTGGCACAAACAAACAGGAAACAAAAAAAAGGGGATCCACGATACGATATTATCACGATACTTAAGTCACGATACAATATTATCTCACTTTTTAAATATGTTGCGATATGCTGAGTATTGCTATAAAATATGTTGCAATATATAACCTTTTTTTCAACTGTAAATTATGTCCCCAAAGGAAAACTTTGTCTGTTTTATCTAATATGATTAAGTTTTCAGTCGGTTCATTTCACTTTGGCCATTTTTTGTTTGCAGCAGCAAAATGTATCTAGTGGACTGAAAAAGCAATTGATTATATTCTTCTAGTAGCCTACCTAAAGTTTAATTTGTATTTGTAATATTAATCATTTACGTAATAAAAAAAAATGGATACTTGGCACTTTGTGACGATACAATAGTGCCACACAAAAATATCGCGATACTATGCTGTATCGATTTTTCCCCCCACTCCTAGATTTAAGTTTTCTAAGGGAGAAGAAAGGACTGGAGCACACTGATCAATTTACAGCCTCTAAAAGTTTTAAACACCACTGTCTCTTTATCAGAGTCATATTTATTTATTTACTCTGAAGAAGCCACATTAGTGTTGAAACAGTGGTGATGGTCTGTTTGCACTATCAAAGGCTGTAAATTGATCAGTGTGCTCCAGTCCTTCCGTCTCCCTTGGAAAGTCTTTAAGCTGAGAGACATCAGAGTTGGCTGCATGCTGTTAGATGATGAACCCTGTTTCAACTAAAGATTCAGGTCTTCTGGCAACCTGCTTTATCTTGGGAAACACAGATAATGACGTGAAGTTAGAGCTGTAATCAAAACTTAAAATCCTCCTCCCTACCCTCTCAGGTTGAAGTAACAGATCGACACACTCACAATGAAAAGCTGCGGTGTTAGAAGGCCAAAACATTTAAGTGTTGAGGGAAGAAGGCTCTGCACACTCCCTGGACCCTCATCGGGCAAATGCTTGACAAAAGGAACCCCAGAACATTTAACGACATCAAATAGACCACACCTGTGCTCTAGCACGCAAGTGCTCATGGGAAATGCAGTTCACCTTTATGGTTCTGAAGTCCAAATACAGGGAGCTCCAGAAATACCAACATATGCAAAATATATAAATTAATACACAAAGCAACCAGGAAACAAAAAGTAAACTCATAAGTATAACCATCACATACTCTGTATATTAGAATCGTTTTGTTTTGGGTTTTTTTTGTTTGTGCAATTTACCTGCCGGGGCAGCGTGGAGTAGAAAAACAGCTATTGGGTGTTTTTGGCTAGTTAAATCACCGGGTCTGTTTAATGTGGAGAAGAGGAGACATCTGTGGATAATTCAACTCCTGGTAAAAACCCACTGAACGTTTGGATCTTAACTTATCACAGACAAAAAGGTGAGCACACATAAGCAGGTGCTAGACTAATGGCACGTCTCTGACATGCCAAACAGCAGCTGAGAAAAACTGATTTGTTACATGAAACTGCTTTATTCAGTGTTTTTAATTGTTTTAATCACTGGACTGGTTTGTTTTGGAGAGGAGGATACCTCTGTGGATAATTCAGCGGACGGTAAAAACCTCGTTGAACGCTGAAGGAATCCTAATCAGGAGACGTTTCAGCTGGTTGCAATCTGCAGTCCTGACTGCTACACTAAATCTCCATAAATCTTACACACTGCTCCTTTAAAGAGCTGCTGGCTGTAACTTCATATGTGTCATACAGACATTAGAGTGGTATTTATACTCTCATCTAACTCATGATTTTTTTCCCCCCACGTGCACATTATCACAGTCATTCTTTACGACACTGTGTTATTATTTGAGTTTACAGTTGTTGCACATGACTAAATCAATATTGAACATTTGGATGGCTGCAAACACAATGTGCTCCAGTTTTCAGAACTAAATTCGAATGCTGGCTGGCTGTGAACTCTAAGTAGAGCAGTGCTTGTTTCTGTGTGGATGCACATCGTGTGTATGTGTGTGTGTATGTGTGTGTGTCTTTGCTATTGGCACAGGCATTTAGCTCCATGTCAACTGGCTCTTTAGATCAATACTCACATCAGCCAGCTGTTTGTGCGTATCTGAGTTTGTGAGAGAACATGCAAACAGTGTGCACGTTTGAGCCTCAGAGGGCCGCTCCGTGTGAAGACGAGAACATGCAGCATGTGTTTGAAAATCCTAATGGGAGAAGAGTAGAATGCATTTTCGAATCAATGGCTTTCAGCCTGCTGTCTTCATTATCGGCGTACCATCTGCTTAACAGGTATTCCAACTCAGAATGAATAGAAACGCCTGATATGTTGCCCAGTAATGTTCAAGTTCACAGTCCCATTGCTCCATCCTTCCTGCTCCTGGGATCAAATGGAGCCTGGCTGGCCTAGAATCAATACCTTGAAAATTTGACTTCTGACTTTGCATATAAATGAAATGTTCAGGTTGAATACGCTCGTCTGATCGGCCTAAATCACACGATGATTTAGTGATTCAGAGAGAGCCTCTCACCCTCTCTGTCTGAGAGGCTGTAATCATCCTAACTGCTTTAAAGAAATTGAGTTGTCAGGTGTGGTCACCTTGACAGAAAAATGCAAACACATCTGATGCAATATCTAATCTGTCTTTCTAAAAATAGATGAACGTGAGGATGCATAAAGATCCCAGATGTTTACTGATACTGGATGGTGAAGAAGGCAAACAGGAATTAAGAGGACACACAAGAAAATGATCACACCAATCTGGGGTAAAATAAAAGAGAAGACTCTCTTCTCAACAACTGAGGAAATGAATATCTACTTTATGACAAAATCAAAAGATTCTGTACATTTTCAGATGTAACTTAATGTCCTCTAAACTCTGATGAAAGTATGACTGAAGTATAATTTTGAGGTACTTCACTTGAGTGTGTTCATTTTACCACTTTATACTCATGCTCCAGAGGAAGATCAACAAAAGCAGTTGACTATAAACGGATGTACTCCAACCTGCTGGTACTGGACGACAAAATGACATCAGAAAGACGTTGGACTCTTACATCGGAGAGATGTTAAGTTAAGGTTGGAATGAAGGTCAGGTTGACAATATTTTAAATGTCTAAGGACTTTAGAATTTCAAGTTGTGTGGACATTACCTGTTTTTCAGACGTTGGGTTTTGCTTTTCATACCTTACAACTAAATGTTTGTATTCTACGCCAAGAAGACGCTGGCATGAGATGTTTGGAAGACGCTGGACTTTGGTTACTTAACAACACAACTTAAAACCAACAAAAAAATCAACGTTAACTGTCTTTGGTATTCTACATCAACTGACATTTTCTGACATTGAATTCTGGTCCCCTGATGTCTTAAATTAATCTCTGTCTCTCCGTTTCTGCACTTTCAATTATTGTGACGAGAACTGTGATGTCCTTTGGGCATCTGCAACTTTCGTAAAGCGTCCAGTGTGTAGGATTTAGTGGCATCTAGTGGTGAGGTTGCAGAAATGAAACTTCTCCCATGTGCAAAGCATGTAGTAGAACTACGGCAGCTGACACGAAAATGCTAATGGAATTGTCTGGAGCCAGTGTTTGGATTGTCAGTTCTGGGCTACTGTAGAAGAACATGGCAAACTCTGAAGGAGGACCTGCTCTGTATGTAGATAGAAATCGCTCATTCTAAAGCAGGATTTATACTACTGCATGGAATTGACACATCAACACAGAGCCTACGCCGCCGACATAACCTACGCCATAGCCTGACCTGCGCCTCCCCAGAAACTACACGTCGCAGTGACACAGACTTACTGTCCATTTTTGTAAGCTGAAACCATTTCCCTCAGTGGAAACAAAGCTTTTATTTACTTTTGTTTCACAGATAAGAAACAATAAATTGTGAAGACAATAAAGCCTCCACAAAATAACATTTTAACTCCTGTGTGTGATTTATCCTGGCTTCATATGAGAAGAGGACATCTCTGCTGTTTGCTAGGCTAATTTCTACAATGTAAAATGCCATAGGCTTGTGCTAAAAACATTAGCATGTTGTATTTGTGGGGAAAACTCAGCAAAAGCAAAAGACAAGTGCTTTGCCTGTGAATGCTGCGAGTTATAGGGAAGCAGATTTGTGTTCTTGTGTTTGAAATTGTCTCTATTAAGCCATATTCAATGTGTGTTTTGAGTGTGTTTTGAAAAAGCTAAACTTTACAGAAACCCCACCACCAACTAGTGTTTTGGAGGTGTAACTACAGAGTGACACAGACACAGACACACACTCACAAGTACAAATCTGTGTTAATGTAACAAATTAAATAATCCTTATTTTCAGGTGGTTATAAAAGAATTAAATCACAGTTATGAATATTTTATACCATATCTGCCAATAGATGCCCCTAGATCCTACACACTGGACCTTTAAACAGGTGTTGTAAATGTGTGTTAAATGAAAAGTAATCTGGTTGGCTCAAAAAATGTCTCTTTAAGTTCACATTACTTCACATTCACATCTTTATTCTTTTGTAATGCAACATTTCAGCTGATGCCTTTATCAGTGTGCAATTCAGTGTTATTCTTCTGCCTTAAAAAGAATAATAGATTCAGCAAGAATCTTTACTAAAGATTCCTGAGAGCCAGTCAGTTTGTCTTCAGTTAGTATGGACACACCAGGTAAACAAGTGAGACAGCAATGACCCTCCACTATACTGCACTAAAGGGTTTCTTCCAGAAGTAATCTGATTTTATATACAATTTTATGAAATCAAGTGATGACTGTAAGAAAAACATGACATTTATTCTTATGAAGATTATTATTCTAAATGAACCTGATTACACTTCTTCCTTCTCATCACATGCTGTGATGGCTGGATGTAGATGCAGAGTGCGACTTCTCACTGTTTCTTAAGTCTCTGGTATCATTTACCCTCCGCAGTGCAACATACACCCTGAGTTTTTCTCACCCACCCGTCCTCTACGCTCCAGGCAAGACTAGATGAGGCTGTCTGGATGTTTTACGCTGGGAGGTGTGTGTAAAATAAAGGACACTGTTAATTAAGCAGGCAGCCATCTTTTATGCACAGAGGAGCATAGTGATAAAGGTTCTGTTGCAAAAAGGGAATAAAACTGTGATGTCCATCCATCTGACACAAAACCATTGACACCTACAGGCAACTTAAAGGCACCAATTTACCTAACCTGCATGACTCAAGACTGTGGGGGGAAGCCAGAGTAAACCCACACTGACATGGGGAGAGCATGCAATTTCCACACAGAAGGGCCATAACCAGACAGCCAGTTTGAACCCACAACCCACTCACTGTGAGGCAGCAGTGCTAACCATTGCACCACTGTGCCACCCAACAATATATCGTGTGACTCTAAAATCTCTGTGCCACATTGATGTTCATTGTGTGTGTTAATCAAACATGAACATGTGGTGGGTTTAGGCACAAAAAACATTTGGTTAGGATCAGGAAAACATTATTTTTTAGCTAAAAATAACTGCCACCACACACACACAGCTGGAAATGTCACGGGTCTCAAACGGTGGTCTGCTGTTTGGCAGCCGCCATGATGAGAAACTCAGCGCATATACGTCATCTAAACTAAGTCAATCTTTCAGCAAAGTATGTTTGAAATATCATTCCAGGAATTAACACATTACAATGTCAAAAGTGTGTATTGTTTTGTCATACGGCTTGTCTATTCTGTCATTTTATTATGTTGATCTGTTCTGTACACAGAACATCTACTGCACGCCTGTCCATCCTGGGAGAGGAATCCCTCCTCAGTTATCCTTCCTGAGGTTTCTTCCATTGTTTTTCCCCTGTTAAAGGAGTTTTTCCTTATCCGCTGTAAGGGTCCAAGGACAGAGAGTGCTGTATGTTGTAAAGCCCTCTGAGGCAAACTGGGATTTGTGATACTGGGCTAAAGAAATAAAGCTGAATTGATTACAGTACTGACAATGTATGTGGATACCTGAATATTACACCCACATACGAGCATCTTATTCTAAAAGCATGAGCATTGGTTTGCTGCTCTAACAGCCTTCATTCCTCATTCTGGTGATGTGGTTGAGTTCAGGGCTCTGTGGGACTGAGGAACTGAGGAAACAATTTCTTCATGGATCTTGCTTTCTGCATGTGTGTGTATGTTGCCATGTTGAAAAATATTAGAGGACCCTCTTCAAACTGTTGCCATGAAGCTGGAAGCACTCTTTTCAGTGTACACTAACTGTAACTGCACTGTATGCTGGAGCATTGAGATTTCCCTTAATGGGGTCCAGACTTTTTTAAACGGGGGTTAGATTAGATAATGTGAAGACCTACACATTCTTACTACGACCTCGTCACATTAACATTTGGTCATGGACTTTCCACGTACGCTGGTTGTTGACGTTCTAAAATTCTGTCACATGCATTGTCTTCTTTCAAAATACACTTCTGTTTTCACAGGAAGTGTACTGTTTACACACTGTCTCTTTCAAAATAAATGCACTACATCCGTATAACACCACAAATTGATGTTTTTCTTCCTTCAATAACAATTGCACATTGTTACATTTTGCAAACACACACACACTAATGGTTGGGTTTGGCTTTACAATCTTACAGGAGGCAAACACAGCAGCCTACTGGTTGAAAGTTAGTGGCTGTTTGACCCATCCACCACCCCTCCAGCCCACCCTTCTCGGACGTTTTGTTCTTGTTGCACCGCGTTTACCGCTGATGCAACTGGGTGCTGTTCAACTATAACGCCGACCAGCGTATCATGCTAATGTTTAAGGACAGCTTTTTTTGTCAGTATCTGACACCGAAAGTCACTGCCCAAGATATTGCTGACTTCAGAGTGAGACCAAGTTGTGAAAACACCTGAGGGCAGCTGTTTCTTGCTTCATACAGGTTTCCCCCCGATGCTACCGGTCTCCGTTAAACAATAACATCCAGCACCCGGCTGCATATCATGCTGACATGAAAGGAAGGCTCAAATTATTACCTCGTCAGTGTCTGATGCCGGAAGTATCTGACCAAGTGCCAGATTTCGACGACTAACCATACCATGCGGCAGGCCACATTATATTTTGAAAAGGAAACCACAGGCCATTTCACATTGGTCCACAGCTGGCCCCTGGGCCGCACTTTGGACACCCCTGCTTTCAAAGGAACTAAAGGCACTATAGCCCAAACCATGATGGACCGAGGCAGACTAAAAGCACACAAGTAAACAGGGGTGTCCCCAGATCTTTGACCATAAAGTCTGAGTCCAGCCAGACAGAACAAGGCATGACAACCCATACATTAATTACAACATGTTACTATCCAATATAATCAACCCCACAGGATAGTCAGAACTTCATGTGATAATGATCAGCACAATGAGGCTCAGATCTCCAACATGATGTAAGTTTGCAGAGTTTAGGTGTGATGGATGGTGGTGATGCACATCTACATAAGAACATAAACAAAATATATCTCTGTCTCCAACAGCTGTCTGTGGTCTCTGTATCCTCACAGAACCGCTCCACTTCCCAAACACACAGAGCCAGCAGCGCTGCAGCCTAATTTAGACACACACACACACACACACTTGTAGTCGCTGATCATGGGTCCAGTTGCAGACAGCAACATGCGCGTTTTCACCAAACACCCCAAAACGCACAGACATGGTGAACACTGAGATACTAAACTGTACACACCTCAGTGTGTCTCTCAAACACACACTGGCACACAGAAATTCATTTCAAATTTAGTGTCCTTCGAGTGTCACTTAACCAAGCAGCCAAGTGCACGCTCCTTTTAATCACAGGTGGGATTAACATCATCACACACCGCCGCGCGCGCACACATACATCTCCGCCGTGCGCAGTACTGTACCAGCATCCGAGCAGGTCCTCACTCCACTCACATTAACATCGCAGCACTGACAGTATGAACATCACGGGTCACGTTAAAGCGCACAGCCCAGCACAAACCCAGTCCACGGATTCTTAAAGCTGCTCTTCATGTATTCATTCATCCACCACCTCTCTCTGTTTCTCTGCAGCTTCTTCAGCCCTCCACCCTTCTTCCTTACCTCAGCGCTGGCTGCTCTCTCGCTTGGAGCTCCGAAGCCAAAAAGCGGCTTCACCGACCCACCAGAGCTGCACAGTGGAGGAGGGAGGGAGGGATGGAGAGATGGAGAGACAGAGAGAGAGAAGCTGTGGGATCAGAAGCAGCTGCTGCTCTCTTTCCACTAATATGCAGTTGTTCCTGGTTTGTGTGAGTGTGAGTGTGAGTGTGTGTGTGTGTTTTTATTCTTGCATTACTATCACTGTGAGGACAAAACTCCGCTCACAGTCTCATTATGTGGTCTCACCATGGCCAGATTAACATGTCAGGGCAGGGGTCATCAACCTTTACTATTAAAAGAGACATTACTGGCCGAAAAATAATCTGTCCGGAGCTGCAAAACATATTTGATTAAAGTTAAAAGCTTCATAAATCTAAATTAGCACATGAACATTATGAATAGCTCTTAATGAGCATTCATTAATATGATGTACTGCAAGGTGGTTACTCTGCAGTGGGCTATTTATAATTATTTAGTACTTTAACTTTGCAGGGTTGGTGGTGAAAGCAAGTGAATCTGTCCACACACTATAAAATCCTCAATTTTCCTCTAAGACTTTTCCTTTTTTGGATTTGCGATCCATAGCTAGCCTTGCTAGAGAGACTCCAGGCTAAGCACCGCCTCTGAAGTTGAGCAAAATTTGGAGGAAAAGGCACCAGGTCATTGACATATCCTCCTGAGACCCAGTGTCCTCATATGAGGACATCACATATTGGGTTTACCAGACCTTATACTTCATTTTGCTTCACTTAGACCTGTTGTCCTCTTTTGTGGACACTTTTTTGTGCCATCTAGTGGTAGTAAGAGCACAATACATTAATCCATGTAAAAACAAGATGGCAGCCATCTCTGCCAAGTCAGTCTGCAGCTGATCCCAACACATAAGTGGACAAGGTCCAAAACCTGATCAGATTTTATGGTTGAATTTGTTTATTTATTATTAACAGAAATACACAAAATGAACCAACAGCTTGGAAGACAAACCAAGATCTGGGCGTCCAAGGGTTTCTTCAGCAAGAAATGACTGCATCCTGATCCACATGTGCAGGGAAAACCGCCGAATGACATCACAGGAGCTTCAGCAGCAGTGGTCAAACCAAACTGGTGTCCAGTGTTCCACCCGCACTGTACGTGGCCGACTTTTAGACCATAGCTTAAGGTCCTACAAGGCTGTCAAGAAGCCCCTGATCAATGAGAGACAGAGGTTAGCCCGGCGTTGTTGGGCCCAAGCACACAAGAACTGGAATATGGAAGAAGATTCTGTGGTCAGATGAGTCCAGTTTCCAGCTTTATCTTCCTCCTGCTAATGTGAGGGTATGCAGAAGGCCAGGCGAAGCATTATCTCCAGCATGTACAGTACCCACTGTCAAGCATGGTGGAGGCAGTATCATGCTTTGGGGATGCATGAGTGCTGCTGGTGTTGGTCATCTCACTGTCTGTGATGGTACACTGAACTCTGCCAAGTATTGTGCCATTCTCAAAACCCACATGCTCCCTTCTGCACGTGCACTGTTCCATCGAGGTCAAAACTGGATGTTTCAACAAGATAATGCCCCTTGCCTCACATCCAGGGCCAGTAGAACTTGGCTGCAGGAGCACAGCATCCAGGTCTTAGAGTGGCCAGCTCATGAGCCCCATTGAAAATCTGTGGTGGATTATCAAAAGGTCTGTTTCAAAGCGTAAACCAAAGAATTTAGAAGAATTAAAAGCAGTAATTCAAGAAGAATGGGACAAGATTACCCCTCAACAGTGTGAAAGGCTGGTGGGGAACATGCCAGCCAGGATTAGAGCTCTACTGCGTGCTAATGGCAGGACTACTAAATATTAATTTGATGATGTGATGGTTTATTTATTTTTTGTTCAGTTTTGAACACATTCTCTGTTACTTGTTGACTTCGATACCGACAATGTTGAGAACTGACATATTGAAACTGTCAAGAATTTCGTTTTGTTAGTTTTTCTTGTAAACAATAAACAAAAAAAATATAATAATTTGTATTTGTTTGTGTCTGTCTAATGCAACCACACCTTTTGAAACACAAAAAAGATCTTTCCACAAATATTTCATGATAATATTTGAGATTGTGTAAAATTTTAAGGGTGTCCAAAAACTTTTTTCCACCACTGTACATCAAATCATGTTTTGCCTCCTGTTGCAGTTGAGAATAATAATTTATTTTAAAATACTGGTGTCTGATTTGTTTAGCAGCCCTGGGGAAAATACATGCTTTAGAGTACTCTGCTATGATTAATATTTTGTTTGACATGGGCAATAAGAGAGAGTGAGAAAGGGCAGCTGCTACAGATGTATTAATACTAAGGCAAATGAGTATTAAAACCATTCCAAATATTCAGAATCGCTATTTCTTTAACCACAAAAATTATGGTTAACATGCAACTGTTTGGCCAGCCATCAGTTTCTGCCTGAGAATGTGAATTAAGCTGGCGATTTTGCCCTGATATACTCCAATACAATTCCACAGAGGAGTAGCATATTTACTATATTTAGTGCTATGCTGGATTTAGCATTAATCAGTCAGTCAGTCAATCAATCAATTATTTGTGTCATGGAATATACAAGATACAACTCTAGTGAAATGGGATCCCATCAGCTCCTTTAACTTGTGCGCTGTGATTTAGTCCTTTTTTGCATCTTCTTACATCGTTGTCCATGTTTCTTTTTTTTTTAAGATTATTTTTTGGAGCGTTTTTGCCTTTAATTGATAGGACAGCTCAGTGTGAAAGGGGGTGAGAGAGAGAGGGAATGACATGCAGCAAAGGGCCACGGGCTGGAGTTGAACCCGGGCCGCTGCAGCAACAGCCTTTGTACATGGGGTGCTTGCTCTATCCACTAAGCCACTGACGCCCAAAATTGTTCATGTTTCTGGATGGTTCTGGTAATCCATGGTTTAACTGTACACACATCCTGACCTCAGCAAGATGGCCGCATGGTTGCTCCTCCAGAAATAAACCAAAGTTACGTCCTCGGTTCCAACATAGCCAGTATCACATTGAATTTCATGATGGATGAGAACATGTTGTATACAGTTCAATCAGGAGAGACTCGTTCTTAGAAGAATATTTATTTATATGCGCACATAAGAATGAGAAATGTGAAAAATCTTTGGCGATTAGACCCCATTGTGATGTCATCTATTCCACAAGGGTGGTTAAGACGTAGTAGATAAGGGAACCACCCCCTACGGAGTCTAGACTCTGGTGGTGGTAATGAGATGAGAGGGAGCTGAGGATCTGGATGTGTAGAAGAGTGGGCTTTTGATGAGCTTGTCCTGGGCTCTGGATAAGGTGACTGGAGATGAAAAGGGTGGAGGAGGGTGCAATGATTCTGCCTAAAATGACAGCTGACAGGAGCAGAGAGGAGAACAGATTTAAAGTCTGGCAGCAGCAACATGATTGGCTGAAGGAGATCATGGCAAAGTTTGATTGGCTAACCAGAAGAGGGAACACCCATAGTCAGCTGATTGGTGGAAGTGGTGGGAGTGAGATTGAGAGAGAATTGTGAATGGATAAAGAAAGGTTTCCTGATTGAACTGACACTGAGCATCATTAGTTGTATGAATTAAGGGCAACCAGGAGCACATTTACAGCTTCTTAAAAGTATTACATCTTGTGTGGTAAATAACTTAACACGCTAGTGGCTCCACATGGAAATGGAGGGTAACTGCGAGAACATTTAGGAGTTTATGTTTGCATTTAGTCACTCTAAATTCTGATTGATGTTTGCCAAATATAGCTTTTAGGAAAAGTTTTAGCAGGAGGTCATCATCGCTGTGGGGCTTTCACTGGGATTTATCTGCAGACTTTTACATCATCTAATAATTGTAGCTGAAGAACAGCTAAACAACAGTACCCTTTTTATCCCCTTAACTCCTCAGGTTGGATCTCAAATTAACTGCTATCTGTAAGGTTCCATCCCTATAAATCTATCTAACTAATGGGGTCACCTCCAAACTTTTTACAGAGTAAAGCTTTCATCCTTCTCGTTATCTTGTTGTCGTATTTCTTAATTAAACTAAAGAACATCTAATGCACAACAGGTGGATAGGAATGCTAGAGAATTGAGTCAGGCAAAGGTAGGCGGTGAACTCGTGCACACTTTGTTAGCACGGAGTTTAAATCAATTTTTCAGTCACTACTTTGTTTATTAGTTTTGTGATGAAACATGCGTGCGTTCACAAGTTAATTATTTCAGGCGAGCAAAGTGGTAT
Source organism: Cephalopholis sonnerati (assembly GCA_019142605.1). Classification (NCBI taxonomy): domain Eukaryota; kingdom Metazoa; phylum Chordata; class Actinopteri; order Perciformes; family Serranidae; genus Cephalopholis; species Cephalopholis sonnerati. Next base: position 21,016,655 of record JAGQAX010000009.1, on the reverse strand, counting down.
TCTCAAGATAACAAGTTCATTATTCAATTAGTTAGAGAAAAAGAAAGGTTGTTTGGTTGAGATAATAACAAAATGAACCTGTTATCACTCCTCAGCTTCCATACTTTTGTGGTTTTGTATCTCAAATGAAAAGAGAAAAGCACAGATCACTGAGACAAATGCACTCACATTCGTTTAAGGGTAAACGCCCTGGACTCTACTCCCCATGTAACAAAGCCAGTAAACTTAACATTTTTTTCTTTCATTTAAAACCTTTCCACACGTTTACTCCTTCCCCTTTTTAACTCGCTCAGTGTAATCTCTGCTAATTCCTCATGTTGAACAGAAACAGGTCTAACAGCTCTAAGCCAGGGAGCCACAGACCCGGCAGATAAACTCTGAGCTGATGGGGACTTTTGGCCGAGCACTGAGGCACATCAAAGCATCTGATGCAATGATGGACTGCGGGAGGAAACTGGGTGCTTACTGTAGTCAGGAGGGGTTACAGTCTCTCACTGTATGCGGATGCAACCACATCTCACATTAAACATGTCAACACACCGCATGTTTACAGTGATTCAGGCTGCACACTCTCACTGCTGCTGATGGAGACTAAAAATATTTGCTGCCCTAATTCAACAGAACATTACTGGGACAGAGAGTGAGGGGACAGCGTGCTTCAAAAGCCAGTTGTCTCTCTCTCCTTTTATTTGCGTTCTCACTTTCATCTGCCATTTAGTGTGCAAATGGAAAAATGGATGTCAATATGCTCACAAATCAATACCTGCACTTACCAGCTAACTGTCATCAAAAACAACATTGATACTAATGGACCACTCTGGCCTGACAGATTGGCAAACACACACACACACACACACACACACACACACACACACACACACACACACACACACACACACACGTGTACTTGTGGATGGAAACTATAGCCTCCACTCTGGACCAACTGAATTATTGAGCAACAGTAAACAGGAAGAGAAGGTCCCACTGGGAAGTGTGTGTGTGTGTGCGTGTGTGTGTGTGTATGTGGGTGGAGGTTGCTCCACATTTGGTGTTCTTGTCATGCTACATCTCATGACATGCATTCACACATACACTCACTCATGTTTTGCATGGCGTGGGTCTGTCTGTCAGCATCCTTTGCTGCAGTTGAGGGCAAGAGCTGTAAAAACTGTAACTGTTTAAAATATAAGAAAGCATCATAAACTAGGATATATTACACACAATAACTGAAGTCAAAATCTTTAAGAAAGCAAAACACAAGGGTGTAGAATTTGGCAGGAAAGTAGGGACATGTTCCTACCAATATAGAGCAACAACTGAATTGTCAACCTGGTCTCACTGTGAAGTTGTCGAAATCCAGCGCTTGGGCAGTGACTTGCGGCATCAGACACTGATAAGAAAAGCTGTCCTTTAATGTTGGCATGGTCGCTGTTACAGTTTAACAGCACTCGGCGGTGCCAGTGGGAAGCGCAGTCGGACACAGACAAAAGTCAAGGCGGCAAAAGTCCAAGTAGGGTGGATGGGTCCAACAGTCAACGCCTTTCACCTTGGAGGCCGGCACTGCTTCCTATTAGATAATGAAGCCAAACTCTGTTCTTTATTCCTAAACCTAACCATGTGCTTTTGTTCTTGGAGGGAAAAAAGTCAGTCAATTTGTGGTGTTGTACTGATGTAGTGTGTTTATTTTGAAAGAGACTGTATGTAAATGGTAAATTTCCTGTGAAAACGGAGGTGCATTTTGAAAGAAGACAATGCATGAAACAAACAGAAGTTGGCACGGCGTCCCAGAATGTCAACAACCAATGCACCCAGGGTACCTTTCATGTTGTATCTTTCTAACGCTTTCTTTAACGTTGCTCATCTTTCACCTGGGACAGCCCAAAATTGCACAGTGTACACCGGGCCTAACACATCCGGGCCTTCATAATCTTAATTTGTTTGCAAAGTATGAACAAACTCAGACAGGAAATATAAATGTATGTTAACCATGCCCACGCCTGGTTGCAGCTCAGATTTGTGAGTACACACTGTTTTTAAATGAAGCTCATTAACTCTGAGTTAAGTTGTGTGGCTCAGCTCTAGAGCATATCTGCACAGACCTGACTCCAACTGAGCCCAAGAACATTTATATGACGATAAAAACTAATATTCAGAAATCTTCAAACCATTTTTTGCAGCTTATCTGGGCCTGGGTGGTGTGGATACAGTAACAGGGCAAGCAAAGTAGCCCAGATGCCCTTCTCTCTGGCTTCTTCTTACAGCTCCTCCTGCAGGATCCCAAGGCGTTTCCAGGCCAGATGGGATGCATAATCCCTCAAGTGTGTTCTGGGTCTGCCCAGGGGAAATCCATCGACTTGGATGTGCCTCAAAAGGCATCCAGGGGGCATCCTTATCATACACCCAAACCATCTCAACTAGCTCCTTTCAGTGCAAAGGAACAGCACTGTTAGTTCAGAGGCCCTGGAAAAGAAAGCTCATGACCTAAATCTAAGGGATAGTGCAGGAGTAGGCTGAGTAGGTAGATGGAGTTTGCATGTCAGAAGGGTGAGCTCTATTTAGCAAATGAAGAGGTGGCTATCACACGTTTTGGATGGTTTTATCCTCAACTTTGCTTTTCTACCAAATTAAAACATGTCTGTGGCATTTTCATCAAATCAAACTCTAACAGGCGTGCACCTACAGAAAGCATCGGAATGATTACTGTATTCATAAGGCAGTCCAAGTCTTGGTTAATGGACTAATTCAAGCTTCTCATGATGCTTCACATCTTATTAAAAGAATCTGCGATCAAAAATAGAAATAGCAGAGATGCCAAAGATGTGTCTGTGTCAGAGGGACAGTCTGCTGAATACACACAGCCATTACAGACAATGCCGCAGACTGACAGGTTTTGTGTAAATCGACAGATCGCCAGCACGAAGGGGACTGTTTGCATCTGGAATGACAGCGAACAACAAAGCTCTGCCTCTGAAGAACAAAACACCTCTACTTTCTCTGACTCTCTTCTTGAGTGCCTGATAAGAGCTGAGAGCCGCACAGAGACATGAAGGCGTTGTGTGGGCTGCTCGAGAGTGTGGGATAAAAGCATCAAGGTTCCACACATGACACAAGAGGAAAAGAAAGAGAGATGACCACATGCTACCAGTAAACAGAAATGTCTCATTCTTTTTTTCCTGTCATATGGCAGCAGAGATGAAACGGATATGAAACCACATTAGAATAAAAGCTGACAACCTTCTTATGGACAGAACAGTTTTTAGTCTGATAGAAATATTGTCATGTAAATCTGTTGTGTATACCATTAAACAGGAATCTCTTAAGATATACAAAAATACCACTGTGTGCAGAGCTTTTAAAACATCTTTCAAATTATTATTGATTTATTTGCATTCTTCACATTTGCACAGACAAAACGGTCGCCAGACCACAAAATCGTCACAGTCACATGAAACAAGGGAGATTGGCATGCTAGGTATTATATTAGCATGGATGTATTCGCCCCTAGTTTAAAAAATTCTTTCTCAACTCACCAGGCAAACCAACTACTCAGGACATGGCTTCCCACGCTTGCTCCTTTTGATTTAACTCCCTATATATAAACAGGGTCAAATCAAAAAGGACTCAGTGTCCAGCTACAGCAGTGATAAGCTTCGCTCTCATTTTGAAGTGGGAACGAATGTGTGGTAGGAACTTAAGTTTCCGAGGATGTTCTCTGGGTTCCACACAAGCAATGACATCTACTTTTCCATTGGTGGCTGGTCATTTGCAGCCGAAACGCGCCGTAGCTAATTTGTATAAAGCTCGGGACTCCCGATGCTCTGGTTGCCAAAACGTGGATACTTTGCAGCTTTGCAGCTTTTGCAGCTGTGGTCGCCAGTGCCCATTGAAAATGAATTGAATTGGTCACCTTTGCAGCTTCTGCAGCTGTTGGTGTGCACGTACAGTTAGATGTGACCCTCTCTTCACACAGATGCTGTAGGTTATTAAAAGAAACACCAGTGTTCTTACAGCACAACTTGAACATTTTAGTGATGACGTGATGACATTTTATACCCAAAAGGTCTATGGTCAACTTCACCGTGACATGGATATAAACTGTGAGTGCAACTTCTGTGGTTCACTGAAGCCTACAATTGCAAATCAGTAACTCTAGTTTTACATTTATGTTAATGATACTGGTAACATTGATATTGAAAATATCATTCTTCACAACACAGCTATTGCACTTATGGCACAAAAATGGCAAGCAGCGGCTCTGTCTCCACGTGTGTCTACATCTCCATGTTTTTTGCTTCTGCGTTTATATGCTCAAATGTTTTTACTTTTATTGTTTCTTTACTTAGATTTGGGTAAAAGCATGAGAGGTAAGAGTAGAGTGGCCATGCTGGTTCAGGCTGAAGGTCACAACAACTCAAACAGTCACACAGTGGCATGCACAAAAGCATCTCAGAGCACAAAACACATCAAATATTGAGGACGATCAACTACAACAACAAAATAGTGTTATGCCACTGGAATATATATATATTTAATATAAGACTTTTACCGTGATAATTGTACCTTATTCCATATAACATTTACTACAAACACATATGAATTATTTTTTAAAAATAATAATAATAATGATAATTTCAAAAATAAGTCAAATATCAATATTTCTCATTGCATAAAAAGGAAACAGATTTTTCTTTAGTTATCTTTTTTCAAAACACACTTTGAGAGGATTGAATTTTAAACCTTTCTCTCTGTCAGATTCACTATTTATCATAGGTCTATGGTTGTCTGACTTCATGTCCTACAGACCTGTTCATTTTTTCTTTTAAATTTTTATCTATTTATATTAGAAAATGGATTAATTAAAATTTGAATGAAGTAATTCATGTAAGAAATTAATTATTATTTTTATTTGATTTTAAAATAATAACATTAAAAATTAAATATTCACTGCTCCATAGTTTATGTGCAGTATCTGTGGCCATACATCTGAGTTTGGGACATGCTTAGTTGAAGTCACGCCATGTTAAATGTGTTGGACAGGGGCGCCATCTTGTGAGAACTCGCTGTGCCTGCTACTGAACAGAGCGTCGTACGTAAAATGGCGCCCCCCTCTTTATTGTATCTTTACCCTCTGTGACCTAGCTAGCGCGCTTGGCGGGCTTTTACAAATGTCTTAGCCGATGACAGAGGGAGGTCGCAAACAAGCTTCTAGGTGAGTACATCTGTCAATTTAATTATCTAATCGATAATAACTATCATGTAAAATTACGTTAATAAAATGCCCAACACATAAAATATCTAAGTATTGTCTCTTTAATAAAGACGTAAAGACACTGGCGAATCACTGTAGCCAACTTGCTAATTTGATTTAAGCTAACGTCAGTGTTGTAGTGAGTGTTTAAGCTAACTTTGGCTATTATAAATCAACCCAGTTTCCATATTATTACACAGGTCTTCATACAGCCCCGTCCAGACCCCAAGGCAGTGTAGATAAAGGCTGAAACACAAAACCTCTGTGAATCTTTAGGTTATTTATTTGTTTATGTCCACAACAATAATGTTAGGTGTTTACGGTAAAGTTAAGCAGCCGCTCTTATGTCGCTATAGAGTTGTATGCTCCGCCATCTGACTCGCTGAATAACGGTAATGTGGTCATAAAACTCAGTCCAGCTTTTCTTAAGTCACTCTCGTCTTGACGCCTGGATAAAATCAAACATATTAAATATTATCAGAAGCTTTTAGCTCTCTCCCAGCACCAAACGGAAAGCAGCAAACTGAGTAATTACTAAATAACGGCCGAAAAGAAACCCGTTACACACACACAACAGACGGTGGATTAACAGTGTTATATGTTTAATCCAGTGTGTATATGATCCACCAAGCAGCTCTGGTGAGAAATCTTTATTTTAGACTCGCCTCATCCCCACGGTCTTCTCCCACTAAAATAGCGCACCGAGCCAACGGAGGCTGGTTTAGCGAGTTGAGCCGACAAAATCCGAAATGTACAGTTTGTACGCAGATGCAGCTCATTTAATAGACTATATTAATGCCGAATTAACAAAAAGACTGTGGACATATAAGACGTATTATCTTGTGTTTCTAGAGTGATGTGTTTTTGCGGACATATAAGGAGTTGTTAATATGTCATATATCTTAAAGGGAGTTTGGCGTAATATTTCCCCAGGAGGGCGCAGGGACTGTTACTTTAATTTAAACCGCTATTTGTATATAACGATTTGTCACCACTACAGAAACACTCTGTAACTGCTTAAGTATGACATGGTTTTCTGACATGGAGTGCTGTTATTTATTGGTTTGATTAATTGTTGGTTTATTGGTTTCTGATGGTGGCCGATCAGGCTAATTGTCAGCTTATTACTGTATTCAGTTTGTAATGGCAGCAGTATATATTTGCCCTTGTTGCCCTTTGTATGCGTGTTTTTAAACTACCTTCATAACTAAAGATGCTGTGCTTGATGGTGTTTTTTTGACTCCTGATGAAACTTGAAAGCTCAGCTCATTAATGTTTATCTCCCTTTTGTTATAGTCACATTAATATGTATTTACCCAGGAAAAGCTAATATTTCTCTGTATAATATGACCTCCTCTTTCTGTCAGCTGCTGTGTGTCAGCAGTGTATTTACTGTTATATCCACACGTGATTTCAGGCCAATTGAAGGAGTTCAACCTGTGACTTTCCACCACTGTATGCTTATCCAGCCTGCTGCTGTTCCTACTGTATTTCATGCAGTTTGTGAGGTTTACAAACAGAAATACTCCAAAATCCAGCAGCTGACAGGGCTGTGTTCAGGTAGTTAATGGTTCAAGGTGGTTTCTGTGGGTAGCTGTATAAACTGTTTAGCTGTTTTAAAGTTGTAAAAATACCAAGATTTCCCATGCATTCTGGAAAACCTGGAAATTTAAGACTTTTTTAAAGTACAGGGTGACACCTTTTTGGAGTAGGGCTGCTCCATTTTAACTGTGTCATAGTTAAGATGTCAGAGAAGGCCCCTCTGCAGCAGCTTCTAGGGCCTTCTTGTTCAAATATTTTCTCAGTGCATCTGGACAGATGTAAAGTAGATTTACCTATTACTGTACAGTACAAGCAAAACATGTTGCTGCAGCAGACAACTACATGCACCAGTGATGTGTTCAACAGAACATAAGTTATTGTCTAGTTGTGATTATGTAAAATAAACGAGGTTGCACCACAATATAGTTACACATTAGTTTTACAGTTGTCCCTATTTGTCACCGAATTTCAGCACAATATCTAATGTGCTAAGTAAGAGGAGGAGCACTAAGCAGCCAGTAGTTAACCAGATAAAAACAGCAATGAACCAGCTCAGCAACATAACGCAATCCTTGGCAGCTATCACAGCTTCATTATCGACAGTAGCATTATTAGGCAACTTTGCTTTATTTCAACTTCGCAAGCTGCTAGCTAGTACAAATGCAAAGTCAAATGGCATTTTTTAATGTTATAAAAGACGACATACCTCTATACTGGTACCTCCGCCTCCCCTTTTTCTCCGCTTTCTGTATGTCGCACCTGAGGGCTTGGACAGTCTTTTCATGAGGATAACCAAATAATTTGACAAATTATGACCTCTTGTTGTCTGTCAGTCACAACTGCTACCTGCCTGAGATGCACACAGATAACTCGTCCCATCCCTCTCTTCCACAGTGATGTGACTGAGCACGGTGCAGGACAGGTTCAGGGCCATGTGCAGTTTGCAGTGGTGATGGAAGGTAATGAAGTACACTGACTCTTATGTACTGTACTTAAGTATAATTTTGATGTACTTGTACTTTAGTATTTCCATGTTCTGCTACTTTATTCTTCTACTCTATTACATCTGAGAAGGATCATTGTAAAGGAACACTATCGCAGGTCCTTCCTGCCTGCTGCTGTCAGAATACACAACCAGCACTGCTAACAATAAACTGCACAATGGACACTTTATGGACACTATGTCACTTTACCCAGCAATTTTCATTAACATTTTTGTTTTACACTGCATTACTGTCCCCCCCTTGTTGTCGTTTTGCACATATAGTCATTGCACTAAATATGCTCTCTTTTAGGCCACTGTTTGTACTTATAATTATTTATTGCAGTTTTTTTGTACTTTTTGTATTTAAATTCTTAATCTGACTCTTTCTCTTCTTGACTGCTGCAACACTGGAATTTCTCAATTGTGGGATTAATAAAGGTGAATCTTATCTTATCTTAGCAATTTTACTTTTCGCTCCTCCACATTTATTTTATGCATTTAAATACTAGTTAAACTGCAGATTCAGACTAATAATAAAAACTACAATGAACAAATAAATTATGATGGATAAACATAAGACCGATTGCTACATGAGTTTCTTTTTGGTTTGTTTATTTGCACCATTAATATATTTTGTTTCAGTTGTTTGTGATGCTTTTGTTCTGGTTTATTCTGTTTAAATGATTTTGTGCGGGTGGGTGTGGATGACCATGTTTGAAAAAGACAGTATGACCTTGGCTGTTATTTTAAAGTAAAGAGAAAAACATGTAATAATATGTACGTACTACTGGAATTATGACTCTGTCAGAGTGCTTTCAAAACTGTGTGACGTTTTGAGTCTTGAAATGGTAAAGAATCCTAAATAATTTGCGGGAGTGAAATTCCCTCAGATGGCATTGTCAACACTATTATATTCTAAATAATACAATACTACTATAAAAATAACAGTCTCAGTTCTAGCTGCTTGCCTTGTCACACAGATCAGCAGATCAGTTCATGCTTAAAGATGATGAAGAAAGATGGAATAGAAATTAAAAATCCCAAATAAAGCCAACAGTAATGCAAAGGTTTCAAAACTGGGATACAGAAGGTCAAAACTCTATCATGAGATAAAGAAGAGATATCAGATGATTGCCTCATTATGAAGCCCTTGAAAAGACTCCACCTGTTAAGTTACTGCAGGCTATGGAAACTGTACATAATTGTTTGAGTAAAGACAAAAACGATTTTATTTAATTAATTCTGTTTTGTGTTTAGTTTTATTTTTACAGTACAGACTTTTCTTTTCAGTGGCAGAGTGGACAACGGCGGAGTGCGGCCTGCGAATATTGTGAAAAAGCAGCAGATCTGTGGGGCAAAAGCATGAGAGGTAAGAGAAGAGTAGCCACGCCGGTTCAAGCTCACAGGAAGGTCACAACATCTCAAATGGCCACACAGTGGTGTGCACAAAAGCATCTCAGAGCACAAAACACATCAAATATTAAGGGTAATAGACTAGGACAACAAAATAGTGTTATACTGGATAAATGTTATGTTGTTTTTGGAATTTGAGACTTTTCCCGCAATAATTTTACCTTATTCCATAAAACATTTACTACAAACATAGGTCTACCCACAACTGACTGACTTCATGTCCTATGGACCTGTTATTTTTTTCCCTTTTAATTCTTATTTATTATTATTAGAAAAATGTATTAATTAAAACTTGAATGAGGTAATCCATGTAAGAAAGTATAAGAAATTATTTTTATTAATTATTTGGACAATAGCAGACACCCTCTCCACAGCCTCCTGGAGCGACAGAGGTGCAGCAGTCGGCTCATCTCACTGCGCTGCAGAACAGAGTGTTTCAGGAGATCCTTCGTTCCCACAGCAATAAGACTGTTTAACACCTCCTGAATCCAGTCATACACACACACACACACACACACACACACACACACACACACACACACACTGTACATCACATTAGCCACAACTGGCTGGACTGTGGAATGTACAATTTTATTTTAATTTAATTTCTATTTCTGCACTGATTTTAGCTTATTTTATTGTATGTCTGTTTTAATATCACTGTGTTGTTGTTGATGAGGGGACGTGTGGTTGTTTTTTGTCTTTTATGAGCTGCTGGACAGCTGACTTTCCCTTCAGGGATAAATAAAGTTATTTCTATTCCTCTATTTAATTTTATTTGTATTTGATTTTAGATTAATAACATTAAAGATTATGATTTTGCTGGGATATTCACTGCTCCATAGTTTACGTGCAGTATCTGTGGCCATACATCTGAGTTTGGGACACGTTCAGTTGACGTCACGCCATGTTAAATGTGTTGGACAGGGGCGCCATCTTGTGAGAACTCGCTGTGCCTGCTACTGAACAGAGCGTCGTACGTAAAATGGCGCCCCCCTCTTTATTGTATCTTTACCCTCTGTGACCTAGCTAGCGCGCTTGGCGGGCTTTTACAAATGTCTTAGCCGATGACAGAGGGAGGTAGCAAACAAGCTTCTTGGTGAGTACATCTGTCAATTTAATTATCTAATCGATAAAGACTATCATGTAAAATGACGTTAATAAAATGCCCAACACATAAAATATCTAAGTATTGTCTCTTTAATAAAGACGTAAAGACACTGGCGAATCACTGTAGCCAACTTGCTAATTTGATTTAAGCTAATGTCACTGTTGTAGTGAGTGTTTAAGCTAACTTTGGCTATTATAAATCAACCCAGTTTCCATATTATTACACAGGTCTTCATACAGCCCCGTCCAGACCCCAAGGCAGCGTAGATAAAGGCTGAAACACAAAACCTCGGTGAATCTTTAGGTTATTTATTTGTTTTTGTCCACAACAATAATGTTAGGTGTTTATGGGAAAGTTAAGCAGCCGCTCTTATGTCGCTATAGAGTTGTATGCTCCGCCATCTGACTCGCTGAGTAACTGTAATGTGGTCATAAAACTCAGTCCAGCTTTTCTTAAGTCACTCTCGTCTTGACGTCCGGATAAAATCAAACATATTAAATATTATCAGAAGTTTTTAGCTCTCTCCCAGCACCAAACGGAAAGCAGCAAACTGAGTAATTACTAAATAACGGCCAAAAAACCCGTTACACACACGCAACAGACTGTGGATTAACAGTGTTATATGTTTAATCCAGCGTGTATATGATCCACCAAGCAGCTCTGGTGAGAAATCTTTATTTTAGACTCGCCTCATCCCCACGGTCTTCTCCCACTAAAATAGCGCACCGAGCCAACAGAGGCTGGTTTAGCGAGTTGAGCCGACAAAATCCAAAATGTAATTCGTACGTAGATGCAGCTAATTTAATAGACTATATTAATGCCGAATTAACAAAAAGACTGTGGACATATAAGACGTATTATCTTGTGTTTCTAGAGTGATGTGTTTTTGCGTACACGTAAGGAGTTGTTAATGTGTCATATATCTTAAAGGGAGTTTGGCGTAATATTTCCCCAGGAGGGCGCAGGGACCGTTACTTTAATTTAAACCGCTATTTGTATATAACGATTTGTCACCACTACAGAAACACTGACATGGAGTGCTGTTATTTATTGGTTTGATTAATTGTTGGTTTATTGATTACTGACGGTGGCCGATCAGGCTAATTGTCAGCTTATTACTGTATTCAGTTTGTAACGGCAGCAGTTTGCCCTTGTTACCCTTTGTGTGCGTGTTTTTAAACTACCTTCATAACTAAAGATGCTGTGCTTGATGGTGTTTTTTGACTCCTGATGAAACTTGAAAGCTCAGCTCATTAATGTTTATCTCCCTTTTGTTATAGTCACATTAATATGTATTTACCCAGGGAAAGCTAATATTTCTCTGTATGTAATGTGACCTCTTTCTGTCAGCTGCTGTGTGTCAGCAGTGTATTTACTGTTATTTCCACACATGATTTCAGGCCAATTGAAGGAGTTCAACTTGTGACTTTCCACTTTTGTATGATTATCCAGCCTGCTGCTGTTTCTACTGTATTTCATGCAGTTTGTGAGGTTTACAAACAGAAATTCTCCAACATCCAGCAGCTGACAGGGCTGTGTTCAGGTAGTTAATGGTTGAAGGTGGTTTCTGTGAGTAGCTGTATAAACTGTGTAGCTGTTTTAAAGTTCTAAAAAAACCTAGGTTCCCCATGCTTTCTGGAAAACTTGGAAATGTAAGTTGTTTTTTTTTACCAAGTACAGGATGACACCTTTTTTGGAGTAGGGCTGCTCAATTTTAACTGTGTGCTCTGGGTTCTGTCATGTTATAAGTAGGCTCTGCACATTTTTATAGCACAGTTGGTTCATCCACTGAAAATAAAAAGCATATAAATGAATTTAAATATCCTAATACTTATAATAATTATAAATGAATTGTTTCTGTAGGCTACGTCAGAGATCAATCAGGGCTCAGCACTAATCTTTAAAACTGGTTTCCCAGGCTGGCAACCAGGCATCAGCTTTTGATTGCTGAAACTGAAAATATGATTTTTAGTCACTTTATGAGTAATGAAGATACTACACAGTTATTACACCAGCTTCATAATGAAAAATGTGACATGAAATAATGTTTAAAAGCTTTAATACTAGAACTGAACAAAAGACTTTGTAGTTTTTGTTTTGTCTGGCGCTCAACCAGGAAGCAAAATAAGGAAAAAACACATAACACACGAAGATCAAAAGTTGATCTTCAAAATGTTGTTGTAAATTAGTCCATTATAAGTTAATAGAGAAAATGTTACTCCTGCATGTCTGATCCATCATGTAGCTTGTCAGTCACAATAAATTAAGTCCAGCAGATGAGACGTGGATGTAAACTTTTTCAGAACATAAAAATGTGATGTCCAGCAAGAGCACACCTGATACGAGTGTGAAGACTGAAATCAGTTGCTAGTGTAGTGTGGTTTGCTGCTGATGGATTGGAATGAAAACCTGCAGCCACATTGGCCCCCAACATTAATTTCCTGTGAATTTATTTTTGACTTCCTGTGCCATCTCTATTCTGCATTAGTGTTTAGTCAGAGCCCACCTAACTTTGGAGGGTTGTAAGTGTAGAAACTGAGCATGTAAATACAACAATAATAAATTCTTAAATAAATGCTTCATTCCAGCCAATCAGGGGCAAACCAGAGTACACCATCTACCACTATCTACTGATTTCAGGCTTCACATAGTTGATTAATAGTATAAGGCATGCCCTAGCTCAACACCCAGATTATGTTCTGAAAAAGTAACCCTTATTGTCCTCGTCTCATCTGCTGGATCTGATTTGGTGCCACTGACAAGCTACATGATATATCAGGCATGCAGGAGGTAACATTTGCTCTATTAACTTATTATAGACTAATTTACAACGACACTTTGGAGATTAACTTCTGATCTTAGTATGTTATATAGTAATGTTTTTTCCTTATTTTGACCTGTGCTATAAAAACATGCAACGCCTGCTTAACATGGCAGAACCCAGAGCGCACAGTTAAAATGGGGCAGCCCTACTCCAAAAAGGTGTCACCCTGTAATTGGAAAAAAACTTACATTTCCAGGTTTTCCAGAAAGCATGGAAAACAAGGTATTTTTACAACTTTAAAGCAGCTACACAGTTTATACAGCTACTCACAGAAACCACCTTCAACCATTAACTACCTGAACACAGCCCTGTCAGCTGCTGGATGTTGGAGTATTTCTGTTTGTAAACCTCACAAACTGCATGAAATACAGTAGAAACAGCAGCAGGCTGGATAATCATACAGTGGTGGAAAGTCACAGGTTGAACTCCTTCAATTGGCCTGAAATCGTGTGGAAATAACTGCAAATATACTGCTGACACACAGCAGCTGACAGAAAGAGGAGGTCATATCAGAGAAATATTAGCTTTTCCTGGGTAAATACATTTTAATGTGACTATAACAAAAGGGAACATAAACATTTATAAGAATGCTTGGATCTTTCATGTTTCCTCAGGAGTCAAAAAACACCATCAAACACATCATCTTTAGTTGTAAAGGTAGTTTAAAAACACGCACACAAAGGGCAACAAGGGCAAATATATACTGCTGCCGTTACAAACTGGGTACAGTAATTAGCTGAAAATTAGCCTGATCGGCCACCATCAGTAACCAATACACATCTGTAAACCAACTATTAATCAAACCAATAACAGCACTCGATGTCAGAAAACCATGTCATACTTAAGCAGTTACCGAGTGTTTCTGTAGTGGTGACAAAACGTTAAAAATATACAAATAGCGGTTTGAATTAAACTAACGGTTCCTACGCTCTCAGGGGGAAATATTACGCCAACCTCCCTTTAAGATATATGACATATTAACAACTCCTTACGTGTCCGCAAAAACACATCACTCTAGAGACACAAGATAAAAAGCGTCTTGTGTTGACAGTCTTCTTGTTAATTCGACATCAGCGTTATCTATTAAGATGAGCTGCATTTAAGTACAAACTGTACATTTTTATCTTAATTACTCAAATTATAAGGTGACTAAAAGGGCAATCATATTAGTAGTTTTGGCAATCAAATGCTGATGCCTGGTTGCCAGCCAGGGAAACTAGTTTTAAATGTTAGAGTTGAGCCCTGATAGATTGATGAAGTACAAAACCATTTATTTATGTTTATTGTAATTATTGTAAAGTTTGATTTAAAAAAAAAAAATTACTTATATTAACAGTGGATTAACAATTGAATTCTTTTAAACCTTTTTAACAGACTCTTTTTGTTCTCTGAAGAACTTACTTGAAACAAGCTGTAAGCACTAAGGTTTCAGCTGTAAATATATTATTAATGTTTCCTAATGTTCTCAAAAATTAGGAACTCATCACATCCTTACTGAACTGCTGGATCTGATTTAACAACTGAATTATCTTTAACCCTTTTGTCCTCTGAATAACTTACTGTAAAGAACAAGCTGTAAGCATCAAGGTTTCACCGGTAAATATTTGACTATTAATGTTTCCTTATGCTCTCAAAAATTAGGAACTCATCACATCCTCACCTCGTCTGCTGGATCTGATGTGGTGCAGCTGTCAAGCTACAGGGTGGATCAGGCATGCAGTAAGTAACACTTGCTCTATTAACTGATCATAAGCTAATTTATTGCAACACTTTGGAGATTAACATCTGATCTCAAAATGTTATATAGTTATGTTTTTATTTTTCTAAGTAATATCTTAATGAATAAATAAATATATGTCGATAATAATGAAATAAGTATATAGCTAGGTATAAAATCATCATCATAAAGTTATCATCAGTGCAAAATTAAACATGTATAGGATCAGTCCAAATATGCCAGCTTGAAAAGGTTTAATTATAGACAGGATCTGAAAGTGGAGGGATAGTCAATATTGTAAACATCTTGTCAGAGAAAGCTCCAAAGGCGGGGGGCAGAATGGCTAAAGGCTCTAGACCTGTTGGTAGTCCATGAAGTCCATGTTCCACGCCATAGTAAAATCAGTGTAACCCACTTAGCGTCTGTGTTGCTTGGCAACCATTCTGTCCACTCGATCTTGCTTGGTGGAAGAATGAATAGTTCTCAATTTTATTGTTGCATTATTACCAATAAATTGTTGATTTTTTTTCGTGTGTGTTTATTTTATGGGCTATATGTAGGGTAACCATTTTATAAAAGCAATAACCCCCTTGAAGCCATGAGTTACAGTGATTTTACTTCGCTGCGCGTTGTGCCTTAGAACGCCCCTCAGCTGTTGTAAAATCACTGTAACCCACGGCTTCTCGGGGCTTATTGCTTAATTTTGTACCAGATTGTCAACATGTTAATTTCTGCTGTAAAGCTGGGCATTTTAACACGGGGGTCTGTGGGGACTGACTGGCTTGCAGAGCCAGCCTCAACTGTCCGTTGAAATAACTGCAGTTTTTGGCACTTCTGTGATAGCTTCATTTCTCAGCCCCAGACATATGGAAGGTTTTATTGGACTTTATTATTTGTAACCCACACATGAAAACGTACAAATGTGTACCATGACCCACAAATATTTCACTATCCACAAACAATGTCTTTTTACATTTGTGTTGTTTTAAGTCACATCCACAAAAATACAGATGGATTTGCAAATGAGCATAACTTACTCTGTAAACACCTACTTTAATTACACATGACAATGTTACAGGTTTTATTAATGTAAACAGTTTCACCACAGCAAAGACACATGAAGTCATATTTACACATTTGTGGATCCATTTTTACACATGAAACTGGTTTTGCACATTTGTGGATTGCTTCCTTTAAGTGTGTGTGTGTTACGTGATAATTGTGACTTCCTTTCTAGTTGTTTGAGTAATTTTGTCCAGTTCCTACTGCGGCAGATCTGTTAAAAAAAATATGTGTGTGAGGTGCAGTTACTTGCCACATCAGCAGGCAGCGACATTCTCTCATGTGAGATAACTGTAAGAAGTAGGCTAACACAAAGAGCCTATCTAGCATTCACACCCTGATCAGTAACAACAACTGGACACAGGAACAGAAGTCAGCTGCTGCTAGTTTGTTTCCAGAGAGCATGTGGAATTTATGCCTGCAACTATGAGCACATATTTGGTTTTATGTCAAGCGTGTGAAATAAAAATGGATCATTTGTATGGATAATATTATTGCCATCACAATGCTAATTTTCAGTAGCGTGTTAATTGTAATACCCATTATGTTTTAGCATTCAGCTAATAGACTAATCTGACACAGGGTTGCAGCAGTGGAAAGGGTACTCAGATCTTTTACTGAGGTAAAAGTACAAGAGAAACAAAAAGTCAGAGTCATTATGTAGAACGGTCAATTTCAGATCAAATAAAACTGCTGATGCATTAATATGTTTATCACTTTGGTGTTGAGGCTGGTTATGTAGCAGTCAAGTCTTATGATTATCCAACATAATTTCTTTGTTCATTATGTTTTGTATTATTAGTCTGAATCTGCAGTTTAACTAGTATTTAAATGTATCAAATAAATGTTGGGGAGTGAAAAGCAAAATGTATCCTTTTCAGATGTAATGGAGTAGAAGAAGAAAGTAGCAGAACATGGAAATACTAAAGTAAAGTACAAGTACATCCAAATTAAACTTAAGTATAGTACGAGAGTAAATGCACTTCATTACCTTCCATCACCACTGCAAACTGCACATGATGGAAAATTACCATTAACACGCTACTGAAAATTAGCATTGTGATGGCAATAATATTATCTCTATTAAAAATGATCCATTTTTATTTCACACGCTTGATATTAAACCAAATATGTGCTCATAGTTGCAGGCATAAATTCCACATGCTCTCTGGAAACAAACTAGCAGCAGCTGACTTCTGTTCCTGTGTCCAGTTGTTGTTACTGATCAGGATGTGAATGCTAGATAGGCTCTTTGTGTTAGTCTACTTGTTACAGTTATCGCATATGAGAGAATGTCGCCACCTGCTGATGAGGTGAGTAACTGCACCTCACACAAATTTTTTTAACAGATCTGCCGCAGTAGGAACTGGACAAAATTACACAAATAAACAGGAGGGAAGTCACAATTATCACCTTACACACACACACTTAAAGGAAGCAATCCACAAATGTGCAAACCAGTTTCATGTGTAAAAATGGATCCACAAATGTGTAAATATGACTTCATGTGTATTTGTTGTGGTGAAACTGTTTACATTTGTAAAACCTGTAACATTTTCATGTGAAATTAAAGTAGGTGTTTACAGAGTAAGTTATGCTCATTTGCAGCTCACGCTGTATTTTGTGTATATGACTTTACACAACACAAATGCAAAAAGACACTGTTTGTGGATAGTGAAATATTTGTGGATCATGGTACACATCTGTACATTGTCTTGTGTGGGTTACAAATAATTTAGTCAAATAAAACCTTCCAGACAGAGGTTGCTTATTGATGGTTTATTGATAAACATATATTTTAAAAAAAAAAGAAAAAAAAAAAACAATATGAACTTGTTCTATTCAAATCTTAATCTTTGAGCTGTCAAAAGCTATTGTCATTCTATCTAAACTCCTATCCTGTAGCCTGGCATTTGAAATAGGCATGACCAGCCTTTTTGCTGGATTATCAACACAGAAAAAGCAAAACTTACATGTTTTCTTTGTATAAAAATACTTTATACAAACAATATAGTGTAAATTACTTTTCAATACACCATCTTTGAATATGTGTTCTCATTTCTGTGTATCTGTCCTATGATGTGCTGTGAGCATTTAAAATTGGCCAAAATGTCTTGTCCAGCCGTGGGTAAAAGTGTGCGTGTTTTTATGAAGGTTTCTTAAGACTGACTGAAAGAAAAACACATTGCAGATTCAATGCTAATGTTTTAAGGACACTTAAAACCACTTCCTGTCTACTCCATAACTTTTTGCCGGGGTGGGGAAATTTTGCATTGTTCCCTCCCTGTACAGACAACATGCTTCTATCATGCCTTGGCATGAGCTGTAGTTCTTTCGTGTTTTCGTCATCTTAAACCAAAACTCATCTGAAAGGTAAAGATTAAAAAATGATTACTGATATTAGGATAGACCATAGGTCTACTAAGAGTCAGCTGATAGATGCAATATAACTGATATTCATATGTGGGTATTAATTGTTGAATAATGTTAATTATGGAGGTGATTCATCAGGCGAGGTAAAAGTAAATAAAATATGATGAACTAAGAAACATGAAACATATAAACTGTTCATGTAGAGAAGTAGTTAGCTTCACTCATTTACATCCACCCCAGTGTACTTTTTTTGCTAGCATCCACTTTAAACCCTCCAGGTAAATATGTTGACTATAAAATTAATAAAGACAAACATACACATTTATTTTCTTTTTAACAATGTGTGTAAAGTGCATACAAAACTATATATCATTTTCATGCTTTATATCATTGCATTTGCCAATGTATTGATGCAGCATGTGGTCTGTTTGCTAACATGCTAAAATTCATATTTTGCTTTAAAAAGAAACAATATTTCTACAAGTAATATTCCGTCTCATTCAAAACACAAATCACTCATTTTTTTTTTTTAAACAAATGAGCGCTTTGCAAAAAAAATGTCATCATCTGAGGGTAAAAATCCCCAAAGTTCTTCTGCAACTTCCTCTGGGATCAACAGGAACATGAGGTTGTGCTCCCAGATGTTGAAACAACTTCTAAACCTAGAGGTTGTAGGGGGCCGAAAACTATAGCCAATATGCAGTTTGAACTGACATGAGGTAGCAAATTTGCGACGCTGTCTTAACATGCAGTTTTAATATCTCCACAGCACCAGGTTGTAACTTTGATGTCATCTCTACATGCAATGTTCAGCTTTTTAAAAATGATTCAATTTCTTTATCCTGACATGTTTTGTGAATAACTGTCTTGCAAGAATTTCACTAATGTGTATACTTGACATCAGGGATAATCACAACCACTCAGTATTCTGGAATTCCTGCGCATAACATAGCTTTTAATGTAAAACAACCAATTACAATATAGTGACTATCATATGTGAAAACATATATGTATTGTAAAACACATGCAACTATATCAATTATTCAAAAAGACCATCTCATGGAAAGTCCAACAGTCTGGTCTAAAAACCAGGTGTACACCTTTTCCCACAAACACACTAGTATTTCCAAATTAATAATGTGCTGTAAGAATGTGCCTCACATAGGGCTGGGTGATATGGCCTAAAAAAAAAAATTCAAATTTTTTCACAACAAATCCGATTCACGATTTAAATCGATTTTTCCCCCCTACTTAAAATCAATTTGCACATGACAATGAAATTGTTCAAGTGCAATCAGAAACAAGCCAAAAAGAAGACATGGCATGCCCTGCCTGCCATTGTAAGCAGTGAAAATGTAACTTTTCAGTATGCTTAAACTGACTGTGATACAATGCACCCTCAAACTAATTAAAAAAATAAGTAAAACATAAAATTATGTGACCTTTTTTTGACAAAACATTTACACAAGTTTTGTAAACACAAGTTTTGCTATTCAGTATATTTCCCCTTTTGAGGTTGATAAAGTAAAGTGCAAACATAACTTTCAGTTACCTTAACATGTTTTGCATAATAAAAAGGTGCCTGTGGTATACAAAAACTATTTGGTCACTATTTTGATTCCCTGAATCATGTAAAGAAAATTAAACATCTGCATTCACTGCATAATCAACAGCATCAAATAGTAGCGTGTCATTGTAAACAACAGTGAAAATGTAACTTTTCAGTAAGCTTTTCTAGTTTCAAACTGACAGTGACACAATGCAAAACATAAAATGTATGTGACCCTGTTTTGATTGGGCACCATATCTCTTGCAATATACATCGCGCCTGCATCCGTGATTGCTTTCCACCGGGCCCCTTTCTTATCATATGGAACACAGTTCATTAATGTTCCCGATACGGCGGTGTTGGAGCTGCCGCGGTCTCCTTCATTTCGTAGGGAGCAACACCTCTCCCACTCGGCAGCCTCTGTTTGAGGTGCTGCAGTAAATTGGTAGTACTGCCATCTTTGGTTGCGACAACCTTCAAACACACTTTGCAGCGGAGTGCTGTTTGTTCTGTGTCTGCCACCACAAAACCGAACTAATTCCTAATAACTGAAGACACCCGCTCGCTGCTGTGTTGTTTATGTATCAAGCGCGCTGAGGGAGGGGGGAGCCCACTCTGAACTACGGGAACCGAGCGGGGAGCGTCGGTGGCGGATGTTAAAGAGAAACTCAATTTTCCTTAAAACGAATCGACCTAAACTACAAATTTGAATTAATCGATAAAATCGATTTATTGCCCAGCCCTAGCCTCACACATTCCTCAGACCAAGCGTACACACGCGTATTTTTAGCTGAGATAGCTGCAGGTGATATGATAAGGAGCAGATAAAATATAAGTTGAGAGATCGATAACATTTGCCAATTTCACTGATTGTGTTAGTTTTGTAAGCTGCACTGCATTCTGTAAAATACCAATCAAAGGCACATTTATAAATTAAATTTCAAATAATTTTTTAGTGATACATTTCATCATTACTTTTATTTACATTAATCTGTGCTAGTGATTGTTAATTTTATCCTGTGAAACACTTTGTAAAGTCTGTTTGAATATGAGCACTATGAATTAATTGTTTATTTTACTGTGATGATGGTTTGCAGAAATGTGATGAATCAGTGGTATCGACGCTACAAATCGCCACAACCATGTGTGATTACAGCCATTTGAGAACCTCGCCAATGCAGCAAAAGTAAGTGGCATTGCACTTTATTTACCGTATTTCTTACTGACAGATCTGAATGGTGGAGGGGCCATATGCAAATGTATGTTTAAGTGCATTTTTACCTCCATTTATGGGGAACTGTGGGTGTGGAAATGAGGCTTGTGTATGTGCGCCCAGCACCACAATGATTGACATTTGTAAAACAGAATCTGGATGTAGGCATGGCTTTCTAAATCTGATGAAAACAATGCATACATACAGTTTTTGCATCTGGCCCTTGGTGTACTATATACTTCACCTTGAATGCTGCATTATTCCTGCTCTGGTTGGCACCTTGGACTACTGACACAAAACACCGACATAGCCTACATTTTACATTTTTCTAACCACTGAAATTATGGCATGTGGACCAACCTGTCTATATCTCTTTTTCAACCATCATGAAAACATAATTGAGACATTTCAATGAAGATGTTATTGATAGCAGGTAAGAGAATGTTAATTACATGCCCCAAATGTCTGCACTTTCACAAAATACAATGCATGTTACAAGTGACACACTCAGCACAAATACAAACAGTTATATTTATTTGTGTACAAACATCCATAGATCCTAACTTGACAACTATTTTCCATAATAAACCTTTTCTCAGTGAATCAATGTAATTGTGATTGTATATAAAATAATCCACTGAATTACACAAAAACAATCTGAACTGCCTAGTACTACCTCCCTCTCCCTCCACCCTCTCCTCCTCCTGCAGCATGCTTTAAGTGATCAGACATGGCTTTAGTCTATGTTGTGGGTAGTGCTGTCCACTCTCCATCTTTTCACGGCATCTGGAGAGGCAAAATATACAGTCCCTTAAGATCTTTTCATTCTTTCAACATTTACTCTTTGCACAGCAGCAATTTTGAGTAACGGTCAAAAATGTGTGTATAGTTAGCATAATGTTCACTGACGTCACTGCTTAATAACTTAACTTCACTAACTTAATAACTTAAACCCAGCCATCAAACTCCAGTACCACACCACACACAGTTACTGCACTGGTTCTCAGCCTGGGAGTCCTGACTCCCACTAGAGGTCACCAAAGGTATAGGTTGTAAGGCGTTACTTATCTTAAAAAAGCAGTAGGCTTTTATCTCAGCAGTTCATTCATTATTGTAAAGAAAACTATTTTTATTTGAACTATTATTATTATTATTATTAGTGTTATTATCATCATTATCACCATCATTATAATTATTGCTATTATTATTATTCTTATTATTGTTATATGAATTTACAGGATGAGGGCACAGTGAAGTATTGAACACAAGCTGTATTCACAGAGCCTTTACTCTCTGCTAAACAGTCCCGTCCTGCACTAGAGAAGTATGCAGTTAAAACAACCAATGACATGACAGAGCAATGGACAAATGTCAGGGGGACAAAAACACTGAATTTGTTAAAATAGGAGCCTATTAAGTATGTATGGTTGTTCATAACTTATAATAATAATAATAATAATACAGACAGACAGAGACTTGTATACAAAGTTCCTAAAATTATCAGGAATCACACTGCAGTTTTGATTTACCATGTTCTTGCAAATCACCAAGGACAGCACAGTGTTCTTGTCTGTGTGCGTTATGAAAATGTAAAAAATGTTACAAAGTAGTCACAAAAGCACAAAGAGAGAATGCTCTCCTAATGCACTACATAGACTGGCACACATTCACAAACAGAACAGCGCTAGCTAGTTAGCATATAGCATTAGTATGGATTTGCGGGCACAGAACACATCACACTGACTAAATCACACTGTTTATACTGAAAATCGTCTAATATGCGCAGTAGGTTACTTTCAAAATTTGAAAATGCTGTGCATGCACAGTAGATCAGAAGGACAATAATTCTATGTTTTTAGCACTTATTTTGCATATATAACTTTAAGCTTGCACGTAAAATATTTTGTAATGCAGTAAGAGTATGAATTTATATTCAGTGTCATTTAATGTTTTTCATGTGGTTGTTATGTGACTGAGGTGCAACATGCATGCCATTTCAACCCCTTTCACCCAAGAGGTGGTGCTTTAGACTTGCTGTCAGTCCCCGGTTTGATGAAATGTTTGCAGGGACATTGATCATTTCAACTCAAACCATTACAGCTCCTTTTTTTTTTTAAGACTCCCATACCACACAGTTATAGCATCTGTTATTTGTTCATATGTCCTTCCTTCTGATCAACTTTGTTAAAAAGGCCTTGTCTGAAACCACACTTTGGCCATTGATCTTCCAAACATCTACACATTCCTCTTTTGGCAAACTCAGAAAATAAGCAATTCAAGACGCAAAAGTTACAACCCACAATTGGGGCTGAGGGGGCAACATGACAAAAATATTTCAGGTCTGAGTGTCAAGTCAGAATGCTGACAACAAAAATGTATAGACTACATTAAAGTTAAGGCAAATTATAGGCATACGGCAGCTTTTGAAAAACACAAATGGCTCATAAGATGTGGTTAATGATGCATACCTGCTCTCTTCTGATCAGCTTTGTTGAAAAGGCTTTGTCTGAAACCACACTTTGGCCATTAATCTTCCAAACATCTACACATTCCTCTTTTGCAAACTCAGAAAATAGGCAATTCAAGACGCAAAAGTTACAACCGACAAATGAGGTTGAGGGCAACATGACAAAAATATTTCAGGTCTGAGTGTGGAGTCAGATCTCTGACATGAAAAATCAAAAGAATGAGCTAAAGGTAAGTTAAATTATGGGAAAACTGCAGCTTTTGAAAATACACAAATGGCTCATAAGATGTGGTTCATGATGAATATGTCCTTCCTTCTGTTCAACTTTGTTGAAAAGGCCTTGTCTGAAACCACACTTTCGCCATCGATCTTCCAAACATCTACACATTCCTCTTTTGGCAAACTCAGAAAATAGGCAATTCAAGACGCAAAAGTTACAACCGACAAATGAGGGTGAGGGCAACATGACAAAAATATTTCAGGTCTGAGTGTGGAGTCAGAATACTGACATGAAAAATCAAAAGAATGAGCTAAAGGTAGGTTAAATTATGGGAAAACTGCAGCTTTTGAAAATACACAAATGGCTCATAAGATGTGGTTAATGATGCATACCAGCTTCCTTCTGTTCAACTTTGTTGAAAAGGCCTTGTCTGAAACCACACTTTCGCCATCGATCTTCCAAACATCTACACATTCCTCTTTTGGCAAACTCAGAAAATAGGCAATTCAAGACGCAAAAGTTACAACCGACAAATGAGGTTGAGGGCAACATGACAAAAATATTTCAGGTCTGAGTGTGGAGTCAGAATACTGACATGAAAAATCAAAAGAATGAGCTAAAGGTAGGTTAAATTATGGGAAAACTGCAGCTTTTGAAAATACACAAATGGCTCATAAGATGTGGTTAATGATGCATACCAGCTTCCTTCTGATCAACTTTGTTGAAAAGGCCTTGTCTGAAACCACACTTTGGCCATTGATCTTGCAAACATCTACACATTCCTCTTTTGGCAAACTCAGAAAATGAGCAATTCAAGACGCAAAAGTTACAACCCACAATTGGGGCTGAGAGGGCAACGTGACAAAAATATTTCAGGTCTGAGTGTCAAGTCAGAATACTGACATCAAAAATGTAAAGAGTACATTAAATTTAAGGCACATTATAGGCATACGGCAGCTTTTGAAAAACACAAATGGCTCATAAGATGTGGTTAATGATGCATACCAGCTTCCTTCTGATCAACTTTGTTGAAAAGGCATTGTCTGAAACCACACTTTGGCCATTGATCTTCCAAACATCTACACATTCCTCTTTTGCAAACTCAGAAAATAGGCAATTCGAGACGCAAAAGTTACAACCGACAAATGGGGTTGAGGGCAACATGACAAAAATATTTCAGGTCTGAGTTTCAAGTCAGAATACTGACATCAAAAATTTAAAGACTACACTAAAGTTAAGGCAAATTATAGGCATACGGCAGCTTTTGAAAAACACAAATGGCTCATAAGATGTGGTTAATGATGCATACCACCTTCCTTCTGTTCAACTTTGTTGTAAAGGCCTTGTCAGAAACCACACTTTGGCCATCAATCTTCCAAACATCTACACATTCCTCTTTTGGCAAACTCAGAAAATAAGCAATTCAAGACGCAAAAGTTACAACCCACAACTGGGGCTGAGAGGGCAACATGACAAAAATATTTCAGGTCTGAGTTTCAAGTCAGAATACTGACATCAAAAATTTAAAGACTACACTAAAGTTAAGGCAAATTATAGGCATACGGCAGCTTTTGAAAATACACAAATGGCTCATAAGATGTGGTTAATGATGCATACCAGCTTCCTTCTGATCAACTTTGTTGAAAAGGCATTTTGTGAAACCACACTTTGGCCATTGATCTTCCAAAAATCTATACATTCCTCTTTTGGCAAACTCAGAAAATGAGCAATTCAAGACGCAAAAGTTACAACCCACAATTGTGGCTGAGAAGGCAACATGACAAAAATATTTCAGGTCTGAGTTTCAAGTCAGAATACTGACATCAAAAATTTAAAGACTACATTAAAGTTAAGGCAAATTATAGGCATACGGCAGCTTTTCAAAAACACAAATGGCTCATAAGATGTGGTTAATGATGCATACCAGCTTCCTTCTGATCAACTTTGTTGAAAAGGCCTTGTCTGAAACCACACTTTGGCCATTGATCTTCCAAACATCTACACATTCCTCTTTTGCAAACTCAGAAAATAGGCAATTCGAGACGCAAAAGTTACAACCGACAAATGAGGTTGAGGGCAACATGACAAAAATATTTCAGGTCTGAGTTTCAAGTCAGAATACTGACATCAAAAATTTAAAGACTACACTAAAGTTAAGGCAAATTATAGGCATACGGCAGCTTTTGAAAAACACAAATGGCTCATAAGATGTGGTTAATGATGCATACCAGCTTCCTTCTGATCAACTTTGTTGAAAAGGCATTGTCTGAAACCACACTTTGGCCATTGATCTTCCAAAAATCTATACATTCCTCTTTTGGCAAACTCAGAAAATGAGCAATTCAAGACGCAAAAGTTACAACCCACAATTGTGGCTGAGAAGGCAACATGACAAAAATATTTCAGGTCTGAGTTTCAAGTCAGAATACTGACATCAAAAATTTAAAGACTACATTAAAGTTAAGGCAAATTATAGGCATACGGCAGCTTTTGAAAAACACAAATGGCTCATAAGATGTGGTTAATGATGCATACCAGCTTCCTTCTGATCAACTTTGTTGAAAAGGCATTGTCTGAAACCACACTTTGGCCATTAATCTTCCAAACATCTACACATTCCTCTTTTGGCAGACTCAGAAAATAGGCAATTCAAGACGCAAAAGTTACAACCGACAAATGAGGTTGAGGGCAACATGACAAAAATATTTCAGGTCTGAGTGTGGAGTCAGAATACTGACATGAAAAATCAAAAGAATGAGCTAAAGGTAGGTTAAATTATGGGAAAACTGCAGCTTTTGAAAATACACAAATGGCTCATAAGATGTGGTTCATGATGAATATGTCCTTCCTTCTGTTCAACTTTGTTGAAAAGGCCTTGTCTGAAACCACACTTT
Source organism: Cephalopholis sonnerati (assembly GCA_019142605.1). Lineage (NCBI taxonomy): Eukaryota > Metazoa > Chordata > Actinopteri > Perciformes > Serranidae > Cephalopholis > Cephalopholis sonnerati. The sequence continues at coordinate 20,990,037 of JAGQAX010000009.1, read as the reverse complement.
CGCCATCGATCTTCCAAACATCTACACATTCCTCTTTTGGCAAACTCAGAAAATAGGCAATTCAAGACGCAAAAGTTACAACCCACAACTGGGGCTGAGAGGGCAACGTGACAAAAATATTTCAGGTCTGAGTGTCAAGTCAGAATACTGACATCAAAAATGTAAAGACTACATTAAAGTTAAGGCAAATTATAGGCATACGGCAGCTTTTGAAAAACACAAATGGCTCATAAGATGTGGTTAATGATGCATACCAGCTTCCTTCTGATCAACTTTGTTGAAAAGGCATTGTCTGAAACCACACTTTGGCCATTGATCTTCCAAACATCTACACATTCCTCTTTTGCAAACTCAGAAAATAGGCAATTCGAGACGCAAAAGTTACAACCGACAAATGAGGTTGAGGACAACATGACAAAAATATTTCAGGTCTGAGTGTCAAGTCAGAATACTGACATGAAAAATGTAAAGACGACATTAAAGTTAAGGCAAATTATAGGCATACGGCAGCTTTTGAAAAACACAAATGGCTCATAAGATGTGGTTAATGATGCATACCAGCTTCCTTCTGATCAACTTTGTTGAAAAGGCATTGTCTGAAACCACACTTTGGCCATTGATCTTCCAAAAATCTATACATTCCTCTTTTGGCAAACTCAGAAAATGAGCAATTCAAGACGCAAAAGTTACAACCCACAATTGTGGCTGAGAAGGCAACATGACAAAAATATTTCAGGTCTGAGTTTCAAGTCAGAATACTGACATCAAAAATTTAAAGACTACACTAAAGTTAAGGCAAATTATAGGCATACGGCAGCTTTTGAAAAACACAAATGGCTCATAAGATGTGGTTAATGATGCATACCAGCTTCCTTCTGATCAACTTTGTTGAAAAGGCATTGTCTGAAACCACACTTTGGCCATTAATCTTCCAAACATCTACACATTCCTCTTTTGGCAAACTCAGAAAATAGGCAATTCAAGACGCAAAAGTTACAACCGACAAATGAGGTTGAGGGCAACATGACAAAAATATTTCAGGTCTGAGTGTGGAGTCAGAATACTGACATGAAAAATCAAAAGAATGAGCTAAAGGTAGGTTAAATTATGGGAAAACTGCAGCTTTTGAAAATACACAAATGGTTCATAAGATGTGGTTAATGATGCATACCAGCTTCCTTCTGATCAACTTTGTTGAAAAGGCCTTGTCTGACACCACACTTTGGCCATTGATCTTGCAAACACCTACACATTCCTCTTTTGGCAAACTCAGAAAATGAGCAATTCAAGACGCAAAAGTTACAACCCACAACTGGGGCTGAGAGGGCAACGTGACAAAAATATTTCAGGTCTGTGTGTAAAGTCAGAATACTGACATCAAAAATGTAAAGACTACATTAAAGTTAAGGCAAATTATAGGCATACGGCAGCTTTTGAAAAACACAAATGGCTCATAAGATGTGGTTAATGATGCATACCAGCTTCCTTCTGATCAACTTTGTTGAAAAGGCATTGTCTGAAACCACACTTTGGCCATTGATCTTCCAAACATCTACACATTCCTCTTTTGCAAACTCAGAAAATAGGCAATTCGAGACGCAAAAGTTACAACCGACAAATGAGGTTGAGGGCAACATGACAAAAATATTTCAGGTCTGAGTGTGGAGTCAGATCTCTGACATGAAAAATCAAAAGAATGAGCTAAAGGTAGGTTAAATTATGGGAAAACTGCAGCTTTTGAAAATACACAAATGGCTCATAAGATGTGGTTCATGATGAATATGTCCTTCCTTCTGTTCAACTTTGTTGAAAAGGCCTTGTCTGAAACCACACTTTCACCATCGATCTTCCAAACATCTACACATTCCTCTTTTGGCAAACTCAGAAAATAAGCAATTCAAGACGCAAAAGTTACAACCCACAATTGGGGCTGAGAGGGCAACATGACAAAAATATTTCAGGTCTGAGTGTGGAGTCAGAATACTGACATCAAAAATGTAAAGACTACACTAAAGTTAAGGCAAATTATAGGCATACGGCAGCTTTTAAAAAACACAAATGGCTCATAAGATGTGGTTAATGATGCATACCAGCTTCCTTCTGATCAACTTTGTTGAAAAGGCATTGTCTGAAACCACACTTTGGCCATTAATCTTCCAAACATCTACACATTCCTCTTTTGGCAAACTCAGAAAATGAGCAATTCAAGACGCAAAGCTTACAACCCACAATTGTGGCTGAGAAGGCAACATGACAAAAATATTTCAGGTCTGAGTTTCAAGTCAGAATACTGACATCAAAAATTTAAAGACTACACTAAAGTTAAGGCAAGTTATAGGCATACGGTAGCTTTTGAAAAACACAAATGGCTCATAAGATGTGGTTAATGATGCATACCAGCTTCCTTCTGATCAACTTTGTTGAAAAGGCATTGTCTGAAACCACACTTTGGCCATTGATCTTCCAAAAATCTATACATTCCTCTTTTGGCAAACTCAGAAAATGAGCAATTCAAGACGCAAAAGTTACAACCCACAATTGTGGCTGAGAAGGCAACATGACAAAAATATTTCAGGTCTGAGTTTCAAGTCAGAATACTGACATCAAAAATTTAAAGACTACACTAAAGTTAAGGCAAATTATAGGCATACGGCAGCTTTTGAAAAACACAAATGGCTCATAAGATGTGGTTAATGATGCATACCAGCTTCCTTCTGATCAACTTTGTTGAAAAGGCATTGTCTGAAACCACACTTTGGCCATTAATCGTCCAAACATCTACACATTCCTCTTTTGGCAAACTCAGAAAATAGGCAATTCAAGACGCAAAAGTTACAACCGACAAATGAGGTTGAGGGCAACATGACAAAAATATTTCAGGTCTGAGTGTGGAGTCAGAATACTGACATGAAAAATCAAAAGAATGAGCTAAAGGTAGGTTAAATTATGGGAAAACTGCAGCTTTTGAAAATACACAAATGGTTCATAAGATGTGGTTAATGATGCATACCAGCTTCCTTCTGATCAACTTTGTTGAAAAGGCCTTGTCTGACACCACACTTTGGCCATTGATCTTGCAAACACCTACACATTCCTCTTTTGGCAAACTCAGAAAATGAGCAATTCAAGACGCAAAAGTTACAACCCACAACTGGGGCTGAGAGGGCAACGTGACAAAAATATTTCAGGTCTGTGTGTAAAGTCAGAATACTGACATCAAAAATGTAAAGACTACATTAAAGTTAAGGCAAATTATAGGCATACGGCAGCTTTTGAAAAACACAAATGGCTCATAAGATGTGGTTAATGATGCATACCAGCTTCCTTCTGATCAACTTTGTTGAAAAGGCATTGTCTGAAACCACACTTTGGCCATTGATCTTCCAAACATCTACACATTCCTCTTTTGCAAACTCAGAAAATAGGCAATTCGAGACACAAAAGTTACAACCGACAAATGAGGTTGAGGGCAACATGACAAAAATATTTCAGGTCTGAGTGTGGAGTCAGATCTCTGACATGAAAAATCAAAAGAATGAGCTAAAGGTAGGTTAAATTATGGGAAAACTGCAGCTTTTGAAAATACACAAATGGCTCATAAGATGTGGTTCATGATGAATATGTCCTTCCTTCTGTTCAACTTTGTTGAAAAGGCCTTGTCTGAAACCACACTTTCACCATCGATCTTCCAAACATCTACACATTCCTCTTTTGGCAAACTCAGAAAATAAGCAATTCAAGACGCAAAAGTTACAACCCACAATTGGGGCTGAGAGGGCAACATGACAAAAATATTTCAGGTCTGAGTTTCAAGTCAGAATACTGACATCAAAAATGTAAAGACTACACTAAAGTTAAGGCAAATTATAGGCATACGGCAGCTTTTAAAAAACACAAATGGCTCATAAGATATGGTTAATGATGCATACCAGCTTCCTTCTGATCAACTTTGTTGAAAAGGCATTGTCTGAAACCACACTTTGGCCATTAATCTTCCAAACATCTACACATTCCTCTTTTGGCAAACTCAGAAAATAGGAAATTCAAGACGCAAAAGTTACAACCGACAAATGAGGTTGAGGGCAACATGACAAAAATATTTCAGGTCTGAGTGTGGAGTCAGAATACTGACATGAAAAATCAAAAGAATGAGCTAAAGGTAGGTTAAATTATGGGAAAACTGCAGCTTTTGAAAATACACAAATGGCTCATAAGATGTGGTTAGTGATGCATACCACCTTCCTTCTGATCAACTTTGTTGAAAAGGCCTTGTCTGAAACCACACTTTGGCCATTGATCTTGCAAACATCTACACATTCCTCTTTTGGCAAACTCAGAAAATAAGCAATTCAAGACGCAAAAGTTACAACCCACAACTGGGGCTGAGAGGGCAACGTGACAAAAATATTTCAGGTCTGTGTGTAAAGTCAGAATACTGACATGAAAAATGTAAAGACTACATTAAAGTTAAGGCAAATTATAGGCATACGGCAGCTTTTGAAAAACACAAATGGCTCATAAGATGTGGTTAATGATGCATACCAGCTTCCTTCTGATCAACTTTGTTGAAAAGGCCTTGTCTGAAACCACACTTTGGCCATTGATCTTGCAAACATCTACACATTCCTCTTTTGGCAAACTCAGAAAATAAGCAATTCAAGACGCAAAAGTTACAACCCACAACTGGGGCTGAGAGGGCAACGTGACAAAAATATTTCAGGTCTGTGTGTAAAGTCAGAATACTGACATCAAAAATTTAAAGACTACACTAAAGTTAAGGCAAATTATAGGCATACGGCAGCTTTTGAAAAACACAAATGGCTCATAAGATGTGGTTAATGATGCATACCAGCTTCCTTCTGATTAACTTTGTTGAAAAGGCATTGTCTGAAACCACACTTTGGCCATTGATCTTCCAAACATCTACACATTCCTCTTTTGCAAACTCAGAAAATAGGCAATTCAAGACGCAAAATTTACAACCCACAACTGGGGCTGAGAGGGCAACGTGACAAAAATATTTCAGGTCTGTGTGTAAAGTCAGAATACTGACATGAAAAATGTAAAGACTACATTAAAGTTAAGGCAAATTATAGGCATACGGCAGCTTTTGAAAAACACAAATGGCTCATAAGATGTGGTTAGTGATGCATACCAGCTTCCTTCTGATCAACTTTGTTGAAAAGGCATTGTCTGAAACCACACTTTGGCCATTGATCTTCCAAACATCTACACATTCCTCTTTTGCAAACTCAGAAAATAGGCAATTCGAGACGCAAAAGTTACAACCGACAAATGAGGTTGAGGGCAACATGACAAAAATATTTCAGGTCTGAGTGTGGAGTCAGAATACTGACATGAAAAATCAAAAGAATGAGCTAAAGGTAGGTTAAATTATGGGAAAACTGCAGCTTTTGAAAATACACAAATGGCTCATAAGATGTGGTTAATGATGCATACCAGCTTCCTTCTGATCAACTTTGTTGAAAAGGCCTTGTCTGAAACCACACTTTCGCCATTGATCTTGCAAACATCTACACATTCCTCTTTTGGAAAACTCAGAAAATAAGCAATTCAAGACGCAAAATTTACAACCCACAACTGGGGCTGAGAGGGCAACGTGACAAAAATATTTCAGGTCTGTGTGTAAAGTCAGAATACTGACATCAAAAATGTAAAGACTACATTAAAGTTAAGGCAAATTATAGGCATACGGCAGCTTTTCAAAAACACAAATGGCTCATAAGATGTGGTTAATGATGCATACCAGCTTCCTTCTGATCAACTTTGTTGAAAAGGCATTGTCTGAAACCACACTTTGGCCATTGATCTTCCAAACATCTACACATTCCTCTTTTGCAAACTCAGAAAATAGGCAATTCGAGACGCAAAAGTTACAACCGACAAATGAGGTTGAGGGCAACATGACAAAAATATTTCAGGTCTGAGTTTCAAGTCAGAATACTGACATCAAAAATTTAAAGACTACACTAAAGTTAAGGCAAATTATAGGCATACGGCAGCTTTTGAAAAACACAAATGGCTCATAAGATGTGGTTAATGATGCATACCAGCTTCCTTCTGATCAACTTTGTTGAAAAGGCATTGTCTGAAACCACACTTTGGCCATTGATCTTCCAAACATCTACACATTCCTCTTTTGGCAAACTCAGAAAATGAGCAATTCAAGACGCAAAAGTTACAACCCACAATTGTGGCTGAGAGGGCAACATGACAAAAATATTTCAGGTCTGAGTTTCAAGTCAGAATACTGACATCAAAAATTTAAAGACTACACTAAAGTTAAGGCAAATTATAGGCATACGGCAGCTTTTGAAAAACACAAATGGCTCATAAGATGTGGTTAATGATGCATACCAGCTTCCTTCTGATCAACTTTGTTGAAAAGGCATTGTCTGAAACCACAGTTTGGCCATTAATCTTCCAAACATCTACACATTCCTCTTTTGCAAACTCAGAAAATAGGCAATTCGAGACGCAAAAGTTACAACCGACAAATGAGGTTGAGGGCAACATGACAAAAATATTTCAGGTCTGAGTGTGGAGTCAGATCTCTGACATGAAAAATCAAAAGAATGAGCTAAAGGTAGGTTAAATTATGGGAAAACTGCAGCTTTTGAAAATACACAAATGGCTCATAAGATGTGGTTAATGATGAATATGTCCTTCCTTCTGTTCAACTTTGTTGAAAAGGCCTTGTCTGAAACCACACTTTCGCCATCGATCTTCCAAACATCTACACATTCCTCTTTTGGCAAACTCAGAAAATAGGCAATTCAAGACGCAAAAGTTACAACCGACAAATGAGGTTGAGGGCAACATGACAAAAATATTTCAGGTCTGAGTGTGGAGTCAGAATACTGACATGAAAAATCAAAAGAATGAGCTAAAGGTAGGTTAAATTATGGGAAAACTGCAGCTTTTGAAAATACACAAATGGCTCATAAGATGTGGTTAATGATGCATACCACCTTCCTTCTGATCAACTTTGTTGAAAAGGCCTTGTCTGAAACCACACTTTGGCCATTGATCTTGCAAACATCTACACATTCCTCTTTTGGCAAACTCAGAAAATAAGCAATTCAAGACGCAAAAGTTACAACCCACAACTGGGGCTGAGAGGGCAACGTGACAAAAATATTTCAGGTCTGAGTTTCAAGTCAGAATACTGACATCAAAAATGTAAAGACTACACTAAAGTTAAGGCAAATTATAGGCATACGGCAGCTTTTGAAAAACACAAATGGCTCATAAGATGTGGTTAATGATGCATACCAGCTTCCTTCTGATCAACTTTGTTGAAAAGGCATTGTCTGAAACCACACTTTGGCCATTGATCTTCCAAAAATCTATACATTCCTCTTTTGGCAAACTCAGAAAATAAGCAATTCAAGACGCAAAAGTTACAACCCACAATTGTGGCTGAGAAGGCAACATGACAAAAATATTTCAGGTCTGAGTTTCAAGTCAGAATACTGACATCAAAAATTTAAAGACTACACTAAAGTTAAGGCAAATTATAGGCATACGGCAGCTTTTGAAAAACACAAATGGCTCATAAGATGTGGTTAATGATGCATACCAGCTTCCTTCTGATCAACTTTGTTGAAAAGGCATTGTCTGAAACCACACTTTGGCCATTAATCGTCCAAACATCTACACATTCCTCTTTTGGCAAACTCAGAAAATGAGCAATTCAAGACGCAAAAGTTACAACCGACAAATGAGGTTGAGGGCAACATGACAAAAATATTTCAGGTCTGAGTGTGGAGTCAGAATACTGACATGAAAAATCAAAAGAATGAGCTAAAGGTAGGTTAAATTATGGGAAAACTGCAGCTTTTGAAAATACACAAATGGCTCATAAGATGTGGTTAATGATGCATACCACCTTCCTTCTGATCAACTTTGTTGAAAAGGCCTTGTCTGAAACCACACTTTGGCCATTGATCTTGCAAACACCTACACATTCCTCTTTTGGCAAACTCAGAAAATGAGCAATTCAAAACGCAAAAGTTAAACCCACAATTGGGGCTGAGAGGGCAACGTGACAAAAATATTTCAGGTCTCAGTGTCAAGTCAGAATACTGACATCAAAAATTTAAAGACTACACTAAAGTTAAGGCAAATTATAGGCATACGGCAGCTTTTGAAAATACACAAATGGCTCATAAGATGTGGTTAATGATGCATACCAGCTTCCTTCTGATCAACTTTGTTGAAAAGGCATTGTCTGAAACCACACTTTGGCCATTGATCTTCCAAACATCTACACATTCCTCTTTTGGCAAACTCAGAAAATGAGCAATTCAAGACGCAAAAGTTACAACCCACAATTGTGGCTGAGAGGGCAACATGACAAAAATATTTCAGGTCTGAGTTTCAAGTCAGAATACTGACATGAAAAATTTAAAGACTACACTAAAGTTAAGGCAAATTATAGGCATACGGCAGCTTTTGAAAAACACAAATGGCTCATAAGATGTGGTTAATGATGCATACCAGCTTCCTTCTGATCAACTTTGTTGAAAAGGCATTGTCTGAAACCACACTTTGGCCATTAATCTTCCAAACATCTACACATTCCTCTTTTGGCAAACTCAGAAAATAGGCAATTCAAGACGCAAAAGTTACAACCGACAAATGAGGTTGAGGGCAACATGACAAAAATATTTCAGGTCTGAGTGTGGAGTCAGAATACTGACATGAAAAATCAAAAGAATGAGCTAAAGGTAGGTTAAATTATGGGAAAACTGCAGCTTTTGAAAATACACAAATGGCTCATAAGATGTGGTTAATGATGCATACCACCTTCCTTCTGATCAACTTTGTTGAAAAGGCCTTGTCTGAAACCACACTTTCGCCATTGATCTTGCAAACATCTACACATTCCTCTTTTGGCAAACTCAGAAAATAAGCAATTCAAGACGCAAAAGTTACAACCCACAACTGGGGCTGAGAGGGCAACGTGACAAAAATATTTCAGGTCTGAGTTTCAAGTCAGAATACTGACATCAAAAATGTAAAGACTACATTAAAGTTAAGGCAAATTATAGGCATACGGCAGCTTTTCAAAAACACAAATGGCTCATAAGATGTGGTTAATGATGCATACCAGCTTCCTTCTGATCAACTTTGTTGAAAAGGCATTGTCTGAAACCACACTTTGGCCATTGATCTTCCAAACATCTACACATTCCTCTTTTGCAAACTCAGAAAATAGGCAATTCGAGACGCAAAAGTTACAACCGACAAATGAGGTTGAGGGCAACATGACAAAAATATTTCAGGTCTGAGTTTCAAGTCAGAATACTGACATCAAAAATTTAAAGACTACACTAAAGTTAAGGCAAATTATAGGCATACGGCAGCTTTTGAAAAACACAAATGGCTCATAAGATGTGGTTAATGATGCATACCAGCTTCCTTCTGATCAACTTTGTTGAAAAGGCATTGTCTGAAACCACACTTTGGCCATTGATCTTCCAAACATCTACACATTCCTCTTTTGGCAAACTCAGAAAATGAGCAATTCAAGACGCAAAAGTTACAACCCACAATTGTGGCTGAGAGGGCAACATGACAAAAATATTTCAGGTCTGAGTTTCAAGTCAGAATACTGACATCAAAAATTTAAAGACTACACTAAAGTTAAGGCAAATTATAGGCATACGGCAGCTTTTGAAAAACACAAATGGCTCATAAGATGTGGTTAATGATGCATACCAGCTTCCTTCTGATCAACTTTGTTGAAAAGGCATTGTCTGAAACCACAGTTTGGCCATTAATCTTCCAAACATCTACACATTCCTCTTTTGCAAACTCAGAAAATAGGCAATTCGAGACGCAAAAGTTACAACCGACAAATGAGGTTGAGGGCAACATGACAAAAATATTTCAGGTCTGAGTGTGGAGTCAGATCTCTGACATGAAAAATCAAAAGAATGAGCTAAAGGTAGGTTAAATTATGGGAAAACTGCAGCTTTTGAAAATACACAAATGGCTCATAAGATGTGGTTAATGATGAATATGTCCTTCCTTCTGTTCAACTTTGTTGAAAAGGCCTTGTCTGAAACCACACTTTCGCCATCGATCTTCCAAACATCTACACATTCCTCTTTTGGCAAACTCAGAAAATAGGCAATTCAAGACGCAAAAGTTACAACCGACAAATGAGGTTGAGGGCAACATGACAAAAATATTTCAGGTCTGAGTGTGGAGTCAGAATACTGACATGAAAAATCAAAAGAATGAGCTAAAGGTAGGTTAAATTATGGGAAAACTGCAGCTTTTGAAAATACACAAATGGCTCATAAGATGTGGTTAATGATGCATACCACCTTCCTTCTGATCAACTTTGTTGAAAAGGCCTTGTCTGAAACCACACTTTGGCCATTGATCTTGCAAACATCTACACATTCCTCTTTTGGCAAACTCAGAAAATAAGCAATTCAAGACGCAAAAGTTACAACCCACAACTGGGGCTGAGAGGGCAACGTGACAAAAATATTTCAGGTCTGAGTTTCAAGTCAGAATACTGACATCAAAAATGTAAAGACTACACTAAAGTTAAGGCAAATTATAGGCATACGGCAGCTTTTGAAAAACACAAATGGCTCATAAGATGTGGTTAATGATGCATACCAGCTTCCTTCTGATCAACTTTGTTGAAAAGGCATTGTCTGAAACCACACTTTGGCCATTGATCTTCCAAAAATCTATACATTCCTCTTTTGGCAAACTCAGAAAATAAGCAATTCAAGACGCAAAAGTTACAACCCACAATTGTGGCTGAGAAGGCAACATGACAAAAATATTTCAGGTCTGAGTTTCAAGTCAGAATACTGACATCAAAAATTTAAAGACTACACTAAAGTTAAGGCAAATTATAGGCATACGGCAGCTTTTGAAAAACACAAATGGCTCATAAGATGTGGTTAATGATGCATACCAGCTTCCTTCTGATCAACTTTGTTGAAAAGGCATTGTCTGAAACCACACTTTGGCCATTAATCGTCCAAACATCTACACATTCCTCTTTTGGCAAACTCAGAAAATGAGCAATTCAAGACGCAAAAGTTACAACCGACAAATGAGGTTGAGGGCAACATGACAAAAATATTTCAGGTCTGAGTGTGGAGTCAGAATACTGACATGAAAAATCAAAAGAATGAGCTAAAGGTAGGTTAAATTATGGGAAAACTGCAGCTTTTGAAAATACACAAATGGCTCATAAGATGTGGTTAATGATGCATACCACCTTCCTTCTGATCAACTTTGTTGAAAAGGCCTTGTCTGAAACCACACTTTGGCCATTGATCTTGCAAACACCTACACATTCCTCTTTTGGCAAACTCAGAAAATGAGCAATTCAAAACGCAAAAGTTAAACCCACAATTGGGGCTGAGAGGGCAACGTGACAAAAATATTTCAGGTCTCAGTGTCAAGTCAGAATACTGACATCAAAAATTTAAAGACTACACTAAAGTTAAGGCAAATTATAGGCATACGGCAGCTTTTGAAAATACACAAATGGCTCATAAGATGTGGTTAATGATGCATACCAGCTTCCTTCTGATCAACTTTGTTGAAAAGGCATTGTCTGAAACCACACTTTGGCCATTGATCTTCCAAACATCTACACATTCCTCTTTTGGCAAACTCAGAAAATGAGCAATTCAAGACGCAAAAGTTACAACCCACAATTGTGGCTGAGAGGGCAACATGACAAAAATATTTCAGGTCTGAGTTTCAAGTCAGAATACTGACATGAAAAATTTAAAGACTACACTAAAGTTAAGGCAAATTATAGGCATACGGCAGCTTTTGAAAAACACAAATGGCTCATAAGATGTGGTTAATGATGCATACCAGCTTCCTTCTGATCAACTTTGTTGAAAAGGCATTGTCTGAAACCACACTTTGGCCATTAATCTTCCAAACATCTACACATTCCTCTTTTGGCAAACTCAGAAAATAGGCAATTCAAGACGCAAAAGTTACAACCGACAAATGAGGTTGAGGGCAACATGACAAAAATATTTCAGGTCTGAGTGTGGAGTCAGAATACTGACATGAAAAATCAAAAGAATGAGCTAAAGGTAGGTTAAATTATGGGAAAACTGCAGCTTTTGAAAATACACAAATGGCTCATAAGATGTGGTTAATGATGCATACCACCTTCCTTCTGATCAACTTTGTTGAAAAGGCCTTGTCTGAAACCACACTTTGGCCATTGATCTTGCAAACATCTACACATTCCTCTTTTGGCAAACTCAGAAAATAAGCAATTCAAGACGCAAAAGTTACAACCCACAACTGGGGCTGAGAGGGCAACGTGACAAAAATATTTCAGGTCTGAGTTTCAAGTCAGAATACTGACATCAAAAATGTAAAGACTACATTAAAGTTAAGGCAAATTATAGGCATACGGCAGCTTTTCAAAAACACAAATGGCTCATAAGATGTGGTTAATGATGCATACCAGCTTCCTTCTGATCAACTTTGTTGAAAAGGCATTGTCTGAAACCACACTTTGGCCATTGATCTTCCAAACATCTACACATTCCTCTTTTGCAAACTCAGAAAATAGGCAATTCGAGACGCAAAAGTTACAACCGACAAATGAGGTTGAGGGCAACATGACAAAAATATTTCAGGTCTGAGTGTGGAGTCAGATCTCTGATATGAAAAATCAAAAGAATGAGCTAAAGGTAGGTTAAATTATGGGAAAACTGCAGCTTTTGAAAATACACAAATGGCTCATAAGATGTGGTTCATGATGAATATGTCCTTCCTTCTGTTCAACTTTGTTGAAAAGGCCTTGTCTGAAACCACACTTTCGCCATCGATCTTCCAAACATCTACACATTCCTCTTTTGGCAAACTCAGAAAATAGGCAATTCAAGACGCAAAAGTTACAACCGACAAATGAGGTTGAGGACAACATGACAAAAATATTTCAGGTCTGAGTGTGGAGTCAGAATACTGACATGAAAAATCAAAAGAATGAGCTAAAGGTAGGTTAAATTATGGGAAAACTGCAGCTTTTGAAAATACACAAATGGCTCATAAGATGTGGTTAATGATTCATACCAGCTTCCTTCTGATCAACTTTGTTGAAAAGGCCTTGTCTGAAACCACACTTTGGCCATTGATCTTGCAAACATCTACACATTCCTCTTTTGGCAAACTCAGAAAATGAGCAATTCAAGACGCAAAAGTTACAACCCACAATTGGGGCTGAGAGGGCAACGTGACAAAAATATTTCAGGTCTGAGTGTCACGTCAGAATACTGACATCAAAAATGTAAAGACTACATTAAAGTTAAGGCAAATTATAGGCATACGGCAGCTTTTCAAAAACACAAATGGCTCATAAGATGTGGTTAATGATGCATACCAGCTTCCTTCTGATCAACTTTGTTGAAAAGGCATTGTCTGAAACCACACTTTGGCCATTGATCTTCCAAACATCTACACATTCCTCTTTTGCAAACTCAGAAAATAGGCAATTCAAGACGCAAAAGTTACAACCGACAAATGAGGTTGAGGGCAACGTGACAAAAATATTTCAGGTCTGAGTGTGGAGTCAGATCTCTGACATGAAAAATCAAAAGAATGAGCTAAAGGTAGGTTAAATTATGGGAAAACTGCAGCTTTTGAAAATACACAAATGGCTCATAAGATGTGGTTAATGATGCATACCAGCTTCCTTCTGATCAACTTTGTTGAAAAGGCCTTGTCTGAAACCACACTTTCGCCATTGATCTTGCAAACATCTACACATTCCTCTTTTGGCAAACTCAGAAAATGAGCAATTCAAGACGCAAAATTTACAACCCACAACTGGGGCTGAGAGGGCAACGTGACAAAAATATTTCAGGTCTGTGTGTAAAGTCAGAATACTGACATGAAAAATTTAAAGACTACACTAAAGTTAAGGCAAATTATAGGCATACGGCAGCTTTTGAAAAACACAAATGGCTCATAAGATGTGGTTAATGATGCATACCAGCTTCCTTCTGATCAACTTTGTTGAAAAGGCATTGTCTGAAACCATACTTTGGCCATTGATCTTCCAAAAATCTATACATTCCTCTTTTGGCAAACTCAGAAAATGAGCAATTCAAGACGCAAAAGTTACAACCCACAATTGTGGCTGAGAAGGCAACATGACAAAAATATTTCAGGTCTGAGTTTCAAGTCAGAATACTGACATGAAAAATTTAAAGACTACATTAAAGTTAAGGCAAATTATAGGCATACGGCAGCTTTTGAAAAACACAAATGGCTCATAAGATGTGGTTAATGATGCATACCAGCTTCCTTCTGATCAACTTTGTTGAAAAGGCATTGTCTGAAACCACACTTTGGCCACTGATCTTGCAAACATCTACACATTCCTATTTTGGCAAACTCAGAAAATAAGCAATTCAAGACGCAAAAGTTACAACCCACAATTGTGGCTGAGAGGGCAATATGACAAAAATATTTCAGTTCTGAGTGTCAAGTCAGAATACTGACATCAAAAATGTAAAGACTACATTAAAGTTAAGGCAAATTATAGGCATACGGCAGCTTTTGAAAAACACAAATGGCTCATAAGATGTGGTTAATGATGAATATGTCCTTCCTTCTGTTCAACTTTGTTGAAAAGGCATTGTCTGAAACCACACTTTCGCCATCGATCTTCCAAACATCTACACATTCCTCTTTTGGCAAACTCAGAAAATGAGCAATTCAAGACGCAAAAGTTACAACCCACAACTGGGGCTGAGAGGGCAACGTGACAAAAATATTTCAGGTCTGAGTGTGGAGTCAGATCTCTGACATGAAAAATCAAAAGAATGAGCTAAAGGTAGGTTAAATTATGGGAAAACTGCAGCTTTTGAAAATACACAAATGGCTCATAAGATGTGGTTAATGATGCATACCAGCTTCCTTCTGATCAACTTTGTTGAAAAGGCCTTGTCTGAAACCACACTTTCGCCATTGATCTTGCAAACATCTACACATTCCTCTTTTGGCAAACTCAGAAAATGAGCAATTCAAGACGCAAAATTTACAACCCACAACTGGGGCTGAGAGGGCAACGTGACAAAAATATTTCAGGTCTGTGTGTAAAGTCAGAATACTGACATGAAAAATGTAAAGACTACATTAAAGTTAAGGCAAATTATAGGCATACGGCAGCTTTTGAAAAACACAAATGGCTCATAAGATGTGGTTAATGATGCATACCAGCTTCCTTCTGATCAACTTTGTTGAAAAGGCCTTGTCTGACACCACACTTTGGCCATTGATCTTGCAAACATCTACACATTCCTCTTTTGGCAAACTCAGAAAATAAGCAATTCAAGACGCAAAAGTTACAACCCACAACTGGGGCTGAGAGGGCAACGTGACAAAAATATTTCAGGTCTGTGTGTAAAGTCAGAATACTGACATCAAAAATGTAAAGACTACATTAAAGTTAAGGCAAATTATAGGCATACGGCAGCTTTTGAAAAACACAAATGGCTCATAAGATGTGGTTAATGATGCATACCAGCTTCCTTCTGATCAACTTTGTTGAAAAGGCATTGTCTGAAACCACACTTTGGCCATTGATCTTCCAAACATCTACACATTCCTCTTTTGCAAACTCAGAAAATAGGCAATTCGAGACGCAAAAGTTACAACCGACAAATGAGGTTGAGGGCAACATGACAAAAATATTTCAGGTCTGAGTTTCAAGTCAGAATACTGACATGAAAAATTTAAAGACTACACTAAAGTTAAGGCAAATTATAGGCATACGGCAGCTTTTGAAAAACACAAATGGCTCATAAGATGTGGTTAATGATGCATACCAGCTTCCTTCTGATCAACTTTGTTGAAAACGCATTGTCTGAAACCATACTTTGGCCATTGATCTTCCAAAAATCTATACATTCCTCTTTTGGCAAACTCAGAAAATGAGCAATTCAAGACGCAAAAGTTACAACCCACAATTGTGGCTGAGAAGGCAACATGACAAAAATATTTCAGGTCTGAGTTTCAAGTCAGAATACTGACATCAAAAATTTAAAGACTACATTAAAGTTAAGGCAAATTATAGGCATACGGCAGCTTTTGAAAAACACAAATGGCTCATAAGATGTGGTTAATGATGCATACCAGCTTCCTTCTGATCAACTTTGTTGAAAAGGCCTTGTCTGAAACCACACTTTGGCCACTGATCTTGCAAACATCTACACATTCCTATTTTGGCAAACTCAGAAAATAAGCAATTCAAGACGCAAAAGTTACAACCCACAATTGTGGCTGAGAGGGCAATATGACAAAAATATTTCAGTTCTGAGTGTCAAGTCAGAATACTGACATGAAAAATGTAAAGACTACATTAAAGTTAAGGCAAATTATAGGCATACAGCAGCTTTTGAAAAACACAAATGGCTCATAAGATGTGGTTAATGATGAATATGTCCTTCCTTCTGTTCAACTTTGTTGAAAAGGCATTGTCTGAAACCACACTTTCGCCATCGATCTTCCAAACATCTACACATTCCTCTTTTGGCAAACTCAGAAAATAGGCAATTCAAGACGCAAAAGTTACAACCCACAATTGGGGCTGAGAGGGCAACGTGACAAAAATATTTCAGGTCTGAGTGTGGAGTCAGATCTCTGACATGAAAAATCAAAAGAATGAGCTAAAGGTAGGTGAAATTATGGGAAAACTGCAGCTTTTGAAAATACACAAATGGCTCATAAGATGTGGTTAATGATGCATACCAGCTTCCTTCTGATCAACTTTGTTGAAAAGGCCTTGTCTGAAACCACACTTTCGCCATTGATCTTGCAAACATCTACACATTCCTCTTTTGGCAAACTCAGAAAATGAGCAATTCAAGACGCAAAATTTACAACCCACAACTGGGGCTGAGAGGGCAACGTGACAAAAATATTTCAGGTCTGTGTGTAAAGTCAGAATACTGACATCAAAAATGTAAAGACTACATTAAAGTTAAGGCAAATTATAGGCATACGGCAGCTTTTGAAAAACACAAATGGCTCATAAGATGTGGTTAATGATGCATACCAGCTTCCTTCTGATCAACTTTGTTGAAAAGGCATTGTCTGAAACCACACTTTGGCCATTGATCTTCCAAACATCTACACATTCCTCTTTTGCAAACTCAGAAAATAGGCAATTCAAGACGCAAAAGTTACAACCGACAAATGAGGTTGAGGGCAACGTGACAAAAATATTTCAGGTCTGAGTGTGGAGTCAGATCTCTGACATGAAAAATCAAAAGAATGAGCTAAAGGTAGGTTAAATTATGGGAAAACTGCAGCTTTTGAAAATACACAAATGGCTCATAAGATGTGGTTAATGATGCATACCAGCTTCCTTCTGATCAACTTTGTTGAAAAGGCCTTGTCTGAAACCACACTTTCGCCATTGATCTTGCAAACATCTACACATTCCTCTTTTGGCAAACTCAGAAAATGAGCAATTCAAGACGCAAAATTTACAACCCACAACTGGGGCTGAGAGGGCAACGTGACAAAAATATTTCAGGTCTGTGTGTAAAGTCAGAATACTGACATCAAAAATGTAAAGACGACATTAAAGTTAAGGCAAATTATAGGCATACGGCAGCTTTTGAAAAACACAAATGGCTCATAAGATGTGGTTAATGATGCATACCAGCTTCCTTCTGATCAACTTTGTTGAAAAGGCATTGTCTGAAACCACACTTTGGCCATTGATCTTCCAAACATCTACACATTCCTCTTTTGCAAACTCAGAAAATAGGCAATTCAAGACGCAAAAGTTACAACCGACAAATGAGGTTGAGGGCAACATGACAAAAATATTTCAGGTCTGAGGGTGGAGTCAGATCTCTTAAATTATGGGAAAACTGCAGCTTTTGAAAATACACAAATGGCTCATAAGATGTGGTTAATGATGCATACCAGCTTCCTTCTGATCAACTTTGTTGAAAAGGTATTATCTGAAACCACACTTTGGCCATTAATCTTTTAAAAAATCTACACATTCCTCTTTTGGCAAACTCAGAAAATAAGCAATTCAAGACGCAAAAGTTACAACCGACAAATGAGGTTGAGGGCAACATGACAAAAATATTTCAGGTCTGAGTGTGGAGTCAGATCTCTGACATGAAAAATCAAAAGAATGAGCTAAAGGTAGGTTAAATTATGGGAAAACTGCAGCTTTTGAAAATACACAAATGGCTCATAAGATGTGGTTAATGATGAATATGTCCTTCCTTCTGATCAACTTTGTTGAAAAGGCCTTGTCTGAAACCACACTTTGGCCATTGATCTTGCAAACATCTACACATTCCTCTTTTGGCAAACTCAGAAAATAAGCAATTCAAGACGCAAAAGTTACAACCCACAATTGTGGCTGAGGGGGCAACATGAAAAAAATATTTCAGGTCTGAGTTTCAAGTCAGAATACTGACATCAAAAATTTAAAGACTACACGAAAGTTAAGGCAAATTATAGGCACAAGGCAGCTTTTGAAAAACACAAATGGCTCATAAGATGTGGTTAATGATGCATACCAGCTTCCTTCTGATCAACTTTGTTGAAAAGGCCTTGTCTGAAACCACACTTTGGCCACTGATCTTCCAAAAATCTACACATTCCTCTTTTGGCAAACTCAGAGAATAAGCAATTCAAGACGCAAAAGTTACAACCCACAATTGTGGCTGAGGGGGCAACATGAAAAAAATATTTCAGGTCTGAGTGTCAAGTCAGATCTCTGATATGAAAAATCAAAAGAATGAGCTAAAGGTAGGTTAAATTATGGGGAAAATGTAGCTTTTCAAAATACAAATGGCTCATAAGATGTGGTTAATGATGAATATGTCCTTGATCTGATCAACTATGTTGAAAAGGCTTTGTCTGAAACCACACTTTGGCCACTGATCTTCCAAACATCTACACATTCCTCTTTTGGCAAACTCAGAAAATAAGCAATTCAAGACACAAAAGTTACAACCCACAATTGTGGCTGAGGGGGCAACATGAAAAAAATATTTCAGGTCTGAGTGTGGAGTCAGATCTCTGATATGAAAAATCAAAAGAATGAACTAAAGGTAGGTTAAATTATGGGAAACTGCAGCTTTTGAAAATACAAATGGCTCATAAGATGTGGTTAATGATGCATATACTCTTCCTTCTGATCAACTATGTTGAAAAGGCTTTGTCTGAAACCACACGTTGGCCATTAATCTTCAAAAAATCTACACATTCCTCTTTTGGCAAACTCAGAAAATGAGCAATTCAAGAGGCAAAATTTACAACCCACAAATGAGGCGAGGGCAACATGACAAAAATATTTGAGGTCTCTGACCTGAAAAATCAAAAGAATGAACTAAAGGTAGGTTAAATTATGAGAAAACTGCAGCTTTTGAAAATACAAGTGTCTCATAAGATGTGGTTCATGATGCTCTTCCTTCTGATCAACTATGTTGAAAAGCCATTGTCTGAAACCACACGTTGGCCATTAATCTTCCAAACATCTACACATTCCTCTTTTGGCAAACTCAGAAAATAAGCAATTCAAGAGGTAAAAGTTACAAGGCACAAATGAGGTTGAGGGCAACATGACAAAAATATTTCAGGTCTGAGTGTCAAGTCAGATCTCTGACATGAAAAATCAAAAGAATGAACTAAAGGTAGGTTAAATTATGGGAAAACTGCAGCTTTTGGAAATACAAATGGCTTATAAGATGTGGTTAATGATGCATATACTCTTCCTTCTGATCAACTTTGTTGAAAAGGCCTTGTCTGAAACCACAGGTTGGCCATTAATCTTCAAAAAATCCACACATTCCTCTTTTGGCAAACTCAGAAAATAAGCATTTCAAGAGGTAAAAGTTACAACCCACAAATGAGGCTGAGGGCAACATGACAAAAATATTTCAGGTCTGAGTGTCAAGTCAGATCTCTGACATGAAAAATCAAAAGAATGAACCAAAGTTAGACCAATGTTGAGGCAAACTGCAGCTTTTGAAATACAAGTGGCTCATAAGATGTGGTTAATGATGCACATACTCTTCCTTCTGATCAACTATGTTGAAAAGCCACTGTCTGAAACCACACTTTGGCCATTAATCTTCAAAAAAATCCACACATTCCTCTTTTGGCAAACTCAGAAAATAAGCAATTCAAGAGGCAAAATTTACAACCCACAAATGAGGCTGAGGGCAACATGACCAAAATATTTCAGGTCTCTGATATGAAAAATCAAAAGAATGAACTAAAGGTAGGTTAAATTATGGGAAAACTGCAGCTTTTGAAAATACAAATGGCTCATAAGATGTGGTTAATGATGCATATACTCTTCCTTCTGATCAACTATGTTGAAAAGCCACTGTCTGAAACCACACTTTGGCCATTAATCTCCCAAAACTCTACACATTCCTCTTTTGGCAAACTCAGAGAATAAGCAATTGAAGACGCAAAAGTTAAACCCACAATTGTGGCTGAGGGGGCAACATGAAAAAAATATTTCAGGTCTGAGTGTGGAGTCAGATCTCTGACATGAAAAACCAAAAGAATGAGCTATAGGTAGGTTAAATTATGAGAAAACTGCAGCTTTTGAAAATACACAAATGGCTCATAAGATGTGGTTAATGATGCATACCACCTTCCTTCTGATCAACTTTGTTGAAAAGGCCTTGTCTGAAACCACACTTGGGCCATTAATCTTCCAAACATCTACACATTCCTCTTTTGGCAAACTCAGAAAATAAGCAATTCAAGACGCAAAAGTTACAACCCACAATTGGGGCTGAGGGGGCAACATGACAAAAATATTTCAGGTCTGAGTTTCAAGTCAGAATACTGACATCAAAAATTTAAAGACTACACTAAAGTTAAGGCAAATTATAGGCACAAGGCAGCTTTTGAAAAACACAAATGGCTCATAAGATGTGGTTAATGATGCATACCAGCTTCCTTCTGATCAACTTTGTTGAAAAGGCCTTGTCTGAAACCACACTTTGGCCACTGATATTCTAAAAATCTACACATTCCTCTTTTGGCAAACACAGAGAATAAGCAATTCAAGACGCAAAAGTTACAACCCACAATTGTGGCTGAGGGGGCAACATGAAAAAAATATTTCAGGTCTGAGTGTGGAGTCAGATCTCTGATATGAAAAATGAAAAGAATGAGCTAAAGGTAGGTTAAATTATGGGAAAAATGTAGCTTTTCAAAATACAAATGGCTCATAAGATGTGGTTAATGATGCATATACTCTTCCTTCTGATCAACTATGTTGAAAAGGCTTTGCCTGAAACCACACTTTGGCCATTAATCTTCAAAAAATCTACACATTCCTCTTTTGGCAAACTCAGAAAATAAGCAATTCAAGAGGCAAAAGTTACAACCCACAATTGGGGCTGAGGGCAACATGACAAAAATATTTCAGGTCTCTGACCTGAAAAATCAAAAGAATGAGCTAAAGGTAGGTTAAATTATGAGAAAACTGCAGCTTTTGAAAATACAGAAATGGCTCATAAGTTGTGGTTAATAATGCATACCACCTTCCTTCTGATCAACTTTGTTGAAAAGGCCTTGTCTGAAACCACACTTGGGCCATTAATCTTCCAAACATCTACACATTCCTCTTTTGGCAAACTCAGAAAATAAGCAATTCAAGACGCAAAAGTTACAACCCACAATTGGGGCTGAGGGGGCAACATGAAAAAAATATTTCAGGTCTGAGTGTCAAGTCAGAATACTGACATCAAAAATTTTAAGACTACATGAAAGTTTAGGCAAATTATAGGCACAAGGCAGCTTTTGAAAAACACAAATGGCTCATAAGATGTGGTTAATGATGCATACCAGCTTCCTTCTGATCAACTTTGTTGAAAAGGCCTTGTCTGAAACCACACTTTGGCCACTGATCTTCCAAAAATCTACACATTCCTCTTTTGGCAAACTCAGAGAATAAGCAATTCAAGACGCAAAAGTTACAACCCACAATTGGGGCTGAGGGGGCAACATGACAAAAATATTTCAGGTCTGAGTGTCAAGTCAGAATACTGACATTAAAAATTTAAAGACTACACTAAAGTTAAGGCAAATTATAGGCATACGGCAGCTTTTGAAAAACACAAATGGCTCATAAGATGTGGTTAATGATGCATACCAGCTTCCTTCTGATCAACTTTGTTGAAAAGGCCTTGTCTGAAACCACACTTTGGCCATTGGTCTTCCAAAAATCTACACATTCCTCTTTTGGCAAACTCAGAAAATAGGCAATTCAAGACGCAAAAGTTGCAACCCACAATTGGGGCTGAGAGGGCAACATGACATAAATATTTCAGGTCTGAGTGTAACGTCATAAATCTTAAGTTAAAAATCAAGAGAATCAACTAACGTTGGGTAAAATTAAAAGTACACCGCAGCTTTCGAAAATAGAAATGGCTCATAAGATGTGTTTGATGATGCATTTTCTTCTGCTTCTGATCAACTATGTTGACTAGCACCCTCTCTGAAACCACACTTAAGCCTTTTTTCATATACTCTACTACATAATCTTCTGTCTGTGCAAGACAAATTGAAGAAGTAAAGCAATGGGGAAAAAAAAAATAACATCAGACAGATGAGTCTTTTAGCTATGTGTAAATATTACTTGAGATTTTAGTTTAAAATCAGAATTCTGACTTCAGAAATTAACATCATAGAGAAATACAGTTTTAAAGTTTCAAAAGGCATGATGGCAGGCTAGCAGCAAGCACTTGTCAACTGTCAAAAACTTAAGTCTCAGCTTTCAGAATACTTAAATCTCTCAAAACCTATCTGGCCGCCATCAGTGCACCTGAGCTACTATAGTTCTACGCAGCTCAGCATCACACATGCAACACATTGTTAGCTCACTTGGGTTCTCCACAATTCAGTCTTCAATTCATTTTACAGAAACCTTACACACAATAGTATAATTCATTTCTATTTAAAGGCATATTTGTCATGCACAACAATAATTCGTAATTCTCCCTGATAACCTAGACTATTTAAGTGCAAAAATTCCTACACAGTTGAGCTCTCAGCTTTTCTAGCAATGTATTTCAGCTCCTGTCTTCTTTTAGTAATGCAGTCCAGCTTCCCACACTTCCAGATTTACAATTCGTTTTACATTTTTCACTGTTGCAGGGCAACATACCTGCATTTCTGCAACACTTTGCATGTCAGCTGTCAACATTTATCAGCGTGATAAACAAGAGAAATGGAAAAAAAAACCAACTCCCTACCTCTGAAGCGCTCGAGTATGTCTCCACTCCAAAACTTGTTTCAGGGTCAATGTGCCTGAGGTCGTCACATATCCTTCAGTCTGTGTGAAACAGGGAATAGGTAAAATTAGGACATATTTCTGTCTTTGCTTTGTGATGTCAGAATTCTGAGTCTTTGATTTCAGAATGTTCAAAGCTAGAGTGGGTGACATCATAGCTTGGGGGCGGGGTCAACACAGACCCCTCACATGGCCCTCCCCAGAAATATAACACATTGTGGCAACGCAGACCTAATGTCTATTTTTATAAGCTGAAACCATTTCCCTCAGTGGAAACAAAGCTTTTATTTACTTTTATGTCACAAATAAGAAACAATAAAATGTAAAGACAATAAAGGCTCCACAAAATGACATGTTAAGTCTTGTGTGTGATTTATCCTGGCTTCATATAAGAAAAGCAAATCTCTGCTAGTCACTAGGCTAGTTTATACAATATAAAATGCCATAGGCGTGTGCTAAAAACATTAGCATGTAGTATTTGTGGGGAAAATGTGTTCAGTAGAAGATGAGTGCTTTGTCTGTGAATGCTACGAGTTATAATGAAGCTGATTTGTGTACTTGTTTTCCAATTTGTCTCTATCAAGCCATTTTTAAGGTGTGTTTTGAATCAACAAAACTTTACAACACTTCACAGAACCCCCACAGCTGACCCGAGTTTTGGCGGTGTAACTGCAGAGTGACACAGACACACCACCGCACAAGTATAAATGCTCACAACGGTGTAGGCTATGGTGAGGCTCTGCATGGAGCTAAGGCACAAGTATGAGTCAGCCTTAATGCTGCAGCCTCTTCCTGCCACAATCTAAATATGTCATTTAATGCATACTGCAGGTAGTACAACTAATGCTATTATTCCTACTAATAATAACAACAACAACATATACTTTGAAACTGAAGTTACAGTGTCATTAGCTTCTGTACCGCAACATTTTTCCCAGTGAAACAGAATATTTGAGTGGTACACAGAAGGATACAAGAGGGATTTCAATACAATAATTCACATTTAACTAAAAGATGTTTAGCACAGTATGGAGCTGTATCAGAGTCTGCTCATGAGCAGACATTTGGCTCCACACACACCTCCCTCCCAGTTAGGTAAGGAGGACAGGAGAGAGGTGAATGAATGCTGCATGCATGTTGTTGGATAAATTACTGCATATTTCAGTTGTGCTCAATAATAAATCATAATTCTCCCTAACAATCACGACGATTTGAGTGCAAAAATTCCTACACAGTTTAAGTTTCAGCTTTTCTAGCAATGTAGACGCTCCTAGTTTCTTTAAGTTACGCAGTACAGTTTGCCACACTGCCAGTTTTACAATTCAAGTTTAACATTTTTCACTAGTGCAGGACAACATGCCTGCATTTCAGGTTTCTGTATTTCCGCAATGCTTTGTAATTTTAGCTGTCAGCATTCACTGACATGATAAACAAGAGAAATGGAAAAAAAAACGGCAACTCCCTACCTCTGAAACGGTCTTAAAGTCAGAATATGTCTCATTCCAAAATGTGTTTCAGTGTCACTGTGACTGAAAATGGTCAAGGAACTAACATATCCCTCAGTCTGTGTGAGACACAGAGAATAGGTAATATTAGGACATATGTCTGACTTTGCTTCGTGATGTCAGAATTCGGAGTTCCATCTCAGAATTCTGTCTTTGATTTGTCAGAGCTAGAGTGGGTGACATCATAGCTTGGGGGGCGGGGTCAACACAGAGCTTTCGTGTGGCCTAATGTGCACCTCCCCAGAAATATAATGACACATTGCGGCGACGCAGACCTAATGTTTATGTATGTAAGCTGAAACCATTTCCCTCAGTGGAAACAAAGCTTTCATTTACTTCTATTTCACAAATAGGAAACAAAATGTGAAGACAATAAAGCCTCCACAAAATAACATTTTAGGTCTTGTGTGTGATTTATCCTGGCTTCATATATAAGGGGCAAATCTCTGCTAGTCGCTAGGCTAAATTATACAATGTAAAATGCCAAAGGCTTGTGCTAGTAACGTTAGCATGTGTTATTGATTTGGAAAATATGTTTAGTACAAGACAGTCCTTTTGTCAGTGAACATTGTGTGTTCTAATGGAGCTTAATTTTGTATAGTTACCTTTATTTAAAAAAAATTTGTCCCTGGCTTCATATGAGAAGATAAAACCTCTGCTAGTCACTAGGCTAATTTCTACAATGTAAAATGCCATAGGTTTGTGCTAAAAACATTAGCATGTGGTATTTGTGGGGAAAATGTGTCCAGTAGAAGACAAGTGTTTTGTCTATGAATGCTACGAGTTATAATTAAGCTGATTTCAGCCATTTTAATGTGTGCTTTGGGTGTGTTTTGAATCAACGAAACTTTACAGCACTTCAGAGCCCCCACAGCTGACCCGAGTTTTGGCGGTGTAACTGCAGAGTGACACAGACACACCACCGCACAAGTATAAATGCTCACAACGGTGTAGGCTATGGTGAGGCTCTGCATGGAGCTAAGGCACAAGTATGAGTCAACCTTAATGCTGCAGCCTCTCCCTGCCACAATCTAAATATGTCATGTAATGCATACTGCAGGTAGTACAACTAATGCTATTATTCCTACTAATAATAACACAACAACATATACTTTGAAACTGAAGTTACAGTGTCATTAGCTTCTGTACCGCAACATTTTTCCCAGTGAAACAGAATATTTGAGTGGCGCACAGAAGGATACAAGAGGGATTTCAATACAATAATTCGCATTTAACTAAAAGATGTTTAACACAATATGGAGTTCCACATTTGGCTCCACGCCAAGTCTTTGTCAAGTGTTGCTGTTGTCCCTCCTGCTAGCTGCTTGGCTAATTTCTACAATGTAAAATGTCATAGGCTTGTGCTACAAACATTAGCATATTGTATTTGTGGGGACAGTGTGTCCAGCAAAAGATCATTTCTTTGTCTGTGAATGTTTGATCAATATTTAGTTAAGCAGCATCATTTTAACTGTCCCAAGTATTACTTACTATATAAATAATCACATAGCAACAAACAGCAGCAGACAACTACCACAGCAAAACAGCTTTTTAAGGTGCATTACTGCCACCCTCTGGACTGAAGCAGTGCCTTAAATATAACAACGGTAAAATGACAATATCCTCCACACACTCATTTTTAAGGCATCTGTCTTTTTGCAACTCAGTATCACTTCATCCAGTTTCATTCATTTCATTTAATGTCATCCCAATTACGATAGGCTAATCTTATTTTGCATAACTTTGCATTAATTCAAATGCTTCTCTTTGCACAAGCATAAACACAGAGTGCATTCAGTGCAACCACACGCACACAGACAATGCACTTATACAAAGCAGATTTAATTTTTTTTAAGATTTCAGATAGTTATTGACATGCACAGTGATTAATATTATACTTACTAAATTTTAAACCAGACAGACTTGTGTATGCTGAATCTTGGAGATACCGAAGTATTGTCTGATTTTTAAACCCAAAGGTACATGGTCAGCTGTTTGCAAATGAACTCTTGCAGTCATAAAAACACAGTAAGCTTCAGCTCTTATTGATCACACTTTGACTTAGGTATTGCACACTTCTCTGTGTAGCATATCCTTGAAAGGAGACCCGGGTGATTCATCCCACACATTTTCCACCTGTACCACAGATGACTAATCCGTTGCCTCCTCCGCATTTAACATCTCCTCCTCTGCACCAAGACTGTGGTCATTGCTGCAGTATCAATATCACATCAGAGGGGGTGCTGTTGTACTGAATATTGGCACGGCTGTGATTATCTTCAGCACTTGGCCCGTGGCCTCGTGCCTACAACTAAATCCCAGCCGTGCTGATATTCAATACAACAGCACCCCCTTTGATGTGATATTGCTTAATTAAAAAGGTAAAGCAGATTTTCTTTATGACGCCTAAAATTCCTGCCTGTTCCTGCCTACATCATCAATTTGACAATGATAACTATGGCATTAGATCATGACTGAGTTAAATTCCTGGTTAATATATCAATATGACAGGCGACGCACACACACACCTCATGCCTTGTTAATTCCCCTATTGTTTACTTTGCTGCAAAAAAGAGGCAACCTGGACATACCAATATCATCTTCTTACTCCATATTAGTGGAACGATGTTGCTTTTCTCACTGCAACAAGGATAATTAGTTTTACTTTACAATTAATGTCAAAACACAAAAGCATAATGACGTAATGACTGGACTGACTTTACTCAGTTGTCATAAAGATTGATCTGTTGACATGCAAGCTCAGTAGTTGTTAAGATTTGATCCATCACACTGTGACTTGAATTACCACCTTGCAGCTGTATGCCTCAGTGCAGGCAGTTTACATCCACGTCTGTAAAAACATGGATGCTTCACACATCTTCCTCCCAGCAGCACAGATGATCTATACAATCAGCACAGTTTCAAGGTGGACACCCAAGATTAGTGTCACCAATTCAGTATCTCACCAAATGTCTCCCCTTC
This sequence comes from Cephalopholis sonnerati, assembly GCA_019142605.1. NCBI lineage: Eukaryota > Metazoa > Chordata > Actinopteri > Perciformes > Serranidae > Cephalopholis > Cephalopholis sonnerati. The sequence goes on along the minus strand of JAGQAX010000009.1, from coordinate 20,962,206 downwards.
TGTTCCTGAGATATGACATTGAGTAATGGCCAGAAAAGTGTTTTTGTAGAACATTATGATGTCACAGTGAAGCTGACTTTTGACTTTTTGAATCATTTCATCAATGTATATACCATTAGACATTTGTGTGAAATTTTGTCATCATTAATGTATGAGTTTTGGCCAAAAAATGTGTTGTGAGTTCACAGTGACCTTGACCTTTGACCTTCAACCACCAAAATCTTTTCAGTCCATCCCTAAGTCCTGTGGACAGTTGTGCCAAAAGAAAAAAACATTCCTGAAGGTCTTGAGACATCCCGATCACAGGAATGGAATGATGGATGGATGGATGGATGGATGGATGGACGGACAACCCAAACTCATAATACCTCCAACCACAGCTATCACTGGTGTGGAGGCCTAAAAATATTGCCCCTGATGGCAAAACATGTTTTCGTAGGATGGCGAGTTTTAGAATGAGGAGTGACATTAGTAAGGGTAGAGCTGAACGACATGTAAGAAATCAAATGTTGCAATTTTTTTTTACCAAATACCTATATCAATACTGTGACAATATCTCAGGTTTGACCGTGCTTTCACAAAATATGAACACAAAAAGGTTTGTGATAAATAATCATTAGTATTGTGGATTTAATGACTAAATGGGTGAAGACAAATAATAGAACATTACATCACTTAAACGCAGCCTTTAAAACAAGGAAAAGTTTACAATAGCATTACAATATCAGAAATTGAAGAAGATACCTTGTTCTATATTATGATGCCAATTAAATATCAATATACTGCCCAGCCTTAGGTTAGAGTTGGCGAAAGAAGGTCATGGTAAGCCATACAGAGGCAGAGTAAGGGAGAGTAGGGGTCACACCTTCACTATCCGAGGAAAAAAAACTTGCTCAAAGGATGCACAAGCAAAACATGACATCATCACGTATTTTGCAGAAAGCATGAAGGCTCACCAAGTTATCAGTCATCATCTGAAACACACCCCATAATAGATAAACGATCTAAATCAAGGGGTGCCAGAGCAAATATATGAGGAGTCTCCAGATTTGTCTGGCTCTGAAGTGAAGGCATCCTAGTCACAGGGAGGTAATACATACTCTCATGAGATACATACATGCTTCTTTAATACTATAACACGTTACCTATTTCTGACATAAAACCAGACAAATTTATGCACCAAATTTTCTAAAAAAGCCTTATTTTTTTATGTTATTTTAGCTCTTGAAATCACATAATCTCATCACCTCGAAATATTTAGTTAGACAGAAGTAATGGTACCTTTTTCTTCTTAAAGTTTAGAGGTAGGGAAACCGATGCAGACCTCCTGTCTATTTCTGTAAGCTGAAACCATTTCCCTCAGTGGAAACAAAGCTTTAATTTACTTTCATTTCATGGATAAGAAACAATAAATTGTGAAGACAATAAAGCCTCCACAAAATAACATTTTAAGTCTTGTGTGTGATTTATCCTGGCTTCATATGAGCAAAGGAAATCTCTGCCATTTGCTAGGCTAAATTATACAATGTAAAATGCCATAGACTCATGCTAATTATCATCTAATTAACATTAGCATGTTACATTTGTTTGGAAACGTGTTTAGTATATGATAGTTGTTTTGTCAGTGAACCTTGTGAGTTGTAATGAAGCCGAACTTTGTAACGTTGCCTTTGTTAACTGTTGTTGCTAGGCTAATTTATACAACGTAAAATGCCTTAAGCTTGTGCTAAAAACATTAACATGTTGTATTTGTGGGGAAAATGTGTACAGTAGAAGATAAGTGCTTTGTCTGTGAATGCTGAGTAACTGTCTCTACTAAGGCATGTTTAATGTGTGTTTAATGTGTGTTTTGAATCAACTAAACTTTACAGCACTTCACAGAAACTCCACCACTGACTGGTGTTTTGGAGGCGTAACTGCAGAGTGACAGACAACACCACAGCACAAATATAAATGCTCAAAACAGTGTAGGCGACGTGCATCTGTCTGCAGCACAAGTATAAATCCCCTCAATGTTTTGTGGTGTCTTCTAAGAGTTTTTGTCCCAGTCTCTCTATGGTTTGTTTTCAGAATCAGAAATACTTTATTGATCCCCAAGGGGAAATTGTTGAAGGATCAACGTTTCCACTGATATCCTCCAAAGTAACGTTGAGCCACAGAGATATCAGGACTAGAGCCAGGAGAGCACAGTTCCATGTGACATTCAGTAAACACTTCACAATAATAAAACCTGAATGCATCCAAAATGTGAGCGGGCTGATATATATGTTGGAGTCAAACGATGTAAGTCTATATTATACTGACATTAGTCCATGCCTCTGATCATTCTTGTTTCCTACACCTGTGCGTACCTGTGCATCCAAATCGCTTCAAAATGAGAGTTCACGGTCATGTCAGATGTTTATGAGTGAGTTTTAATGAACTGTACGGATGTGTTGAGAGAAATTAAAGTCTGTAGCCTTTGATGTAAAACACGATTTTAATCAGTTAATCTGAGCGGATCACATCCACAGCGAGCTCCACATAACGTGAACACCTCTGACTGTATGCGTAAATCACAGGCTGGACAGCACACACGGTTCTCAGATCCACTTGATATCGGATTAATAATGATATATGATAGAGACTGATGACAGGAACATTTTGTCAACGACATACCGACATTTACAGTTTTGTAAACAGGCATTAACAGAGACACCTACATTGCCCAGTCTGTTGTCATCGCAATTCAATGTAAAGATACATTAAACATGTAATAAATCCCACAAAGTTTGAAATTAACTGATTGATAGATGTTTGCGTGAGGCTGTGGTTGTGATGCAGATCTCAGGACACTTGCAAAGAGGACTATGATGATAAAGTACGTATCGATTACTGTTCAAAACACGGCGAGCGTCAGCAAATCCTTTAGGCTATATAATGTCCTGTGGTCAGTCTAATATTTGTAACATTACTAATGTGGCGTAAAGTTGATCTGAGAACTTTATACATAACATTTTTAACGTTATTTATACTAACGTTATATAACACAAAGTCTGAGCAGTTTACACCCTGCTCCAACTCTGCTGTGGCAAACTGTGATGTGCTCAGATTAACTTGTGATTAATGTCCAGCAAACTGTTTCTATCATAATGACTGAAATGACAGTGTTAAATGAATGTAACAGAGACGCGAAGCGATCGCAATGTTTATTTCCTGGTTAGCTGACAATGGGTTCTCAAAGGCCACGCCTACCACACATATGTCTCTATCACCAGTCAAAGGGGAACAATAGTGCTTTTCCTCTTTTCTGACCTATACATGTTGTTACAATGTGAGATACTCGTGTCAAACGATGCCAAAGCATCAAATAATGAGGTTTATGCATTTGGACATGAGCCCTGCAAGCTGTTTTGGATGGCTCTGCACGCTGTGTTTTACTGTCTTTTCTTTAACAGAGTAGTCCCATTGACGTCAATGCGTGCCGGACTTACTTATATGGGCATGCCCAGGAATATGTAGTACAGGTAAGCAGGTAATGACAACAACAAGCTATGGCTAACGGCTAACGTTACTTACCATTCAGAGACGTCTTGAAGTAACCTCTGTACTTGAGAAACTTTAGGCTGTCCTGTCTCTTCTTCCGGATCGGATTCGGGATCCAACACATACGGCTGTATTTCAAAAGTTGACATTTTCAAAAGTATAAATTCTCTCAACTTCCGCACCGACAAAATAAGGAGGTGGGGCTCGGCAGCGCTCAGCAGCCCTTTGGAAGTCCTCGGGAGTGTAACCAATCACAGTGGAGTGGGCTCAGGGCCGGGTGGGTGGAGTAAATAACACAGACCATTTTTGTGGGATGCGGGAAATACAAGGAAGCGATGCAGCAAGAGACACAGCGTCCCAAAGATCTACAAAGCTTTCGGTACAGGTAATCGTGTGTAGCTGCTCTATAGGAGTCCAACAATCAAATACAAAGTTAATCTTGCACACCAGGGCCCCATTAGGAGGCAGTACCAGCAAAGTCCTTCTAAGGCAAGTCGTAACACTCTGACGCCATCTTTGAAACGCGCCAGGGCAGCTATTTGAACTTAACTCCCTTCACCCATTCAAAATGAATGGGTGAGGGCCTGGTTCTCTACTTCCAGAGCTCGCTGGGACATAAAAACTATATGAATGGCATCAGCAAAAAAGACTGATCCAAATCGATGAGAAGACTTGCCAGTTATGTTCCTTAATAAGGTTTAAAACCGCTTTTTTCTTCCTCAGGTTATTCAACAGCGCACGCGCGAAGCTTTATGGCACCGTTTCAATATACGGCTCCAACAACATAAGATGTCACCAGTGCGTGAGCTTTGTTTTGAGGGGTGGGGAACCCTGGAGCGCAGCGTATTTAATAATCATGAGGAAGCAAGTGAGCGCACACCCAGATACCTGTGGCCTCTACAGGTGGTGCAAAGGATCTTTGCAGCGGAGCAGTCAAGATGACATGCAAACAGAGGAAAACAAATTGATATTTTCAACTGTGTCTGTACGTAATTTCATCCCGACTGTAACGAAGAACATTTGTTGTCTGGAATAAATAAAGTCGATGGATTACATCTCTTCTCTTATCTGGTCTAGTCGCAGACTGAGAGGCAAATTCACAGGCGGAGCAAGGCGGAGCGAGGCGGCGAGGCGTAGCTTTCCAAACACACTTTCCCCGTGACCCTCCCTACTACTGTCAATGGTCCCTCCCTCCGGAGTGCTGTATGTAGCAACTTGACCAAACTGTAGTAAAGGTGGTTAGGCAGGCATACGTCACTACAACATGATTGACAAAAAAAAAAAATCACCAAACAATTGGCTTTGTGAGTGGCGGAAGAGACGGGACATGTCCCGTCTCTTCCACCATACTGCCGTTGCAAACTACCCCCATTCATTTATATGGGAGTGTTCAGTCTCCTCATAATAAAGTCTCTGGTACTAGTGACTTGGTTAACCCTCTGCCTCCCCCTGGTGGTTGGAATGGTTTCCACTCACGTACAGTTCGAGCGGTTGTTTTTGATTGCTGTGTATTTTGATATTGTGTAGTAGTGTGCAGTGTGCTCATTTGCTGTGATGTTGGTACTGTGTGCAGTGTTTCTCTTAAGGTATGAGCAAACTTTATCCTAACTCACCTGCAGCGCTGTGTGTTTAAGGGACGTGGGGTGGCTGTCTGTGTTTCATAGTGACTGACCCTTGTGGGCCCTCTTGTGTGGGGTGTCCTTTAGTTTTTATGAATTTGTATTTTCAATAAAAGGCTATTTTTGTATTCCACATCTGCCTGTGTGGAGTGAATGTTTTCTTGCCGCTGACACCGGACCAGAGCAGGTTAACAAAAGGTGGTGGCAGTTTGAAGCTACTCTTTATCATTCACTGAAACCTATTACAATAGTTTTCCTAATAATAGTGAAAAGTTGTACTTCAGAAATAAAAGTTTGGATTATGTCTTCTACAAGTGCACGTACCAACATCCCCAGTTAGAGAAAAGGTAAAAAGTAGACAGCGTCGGCTTGGAGCCCCCAAAGCACTATATCCGCCCCTGAAAGACTCATTTGCTGCTGCAGCTCTAAAAGCCAGTGAAACACATTCAGCTGATGGATTCATCTCTAAACAGCAGTGTGAGTCGCTTGCTTTTAACACCGCGGTTATAGACAGTGGTATCAATCAGGGCGGTGAAGTTACTAGCGTTAAAAGTTAGTATGACAAACGTACACACCTCGAGCTGCAGTGGCAGAGAGGCTCTTATCCTGTAGACTCGCCATTCCTTGACTCCGGGAGAGTGAGGAAGACTTCGGTTGTAACGTAGTGCTGCGGTCCAGTCACAAGTCGGACGTCACCGAGCAGGTAAACTGCAGTCAGTGAGCTACACGAGGCCGGAACCCGGCACGCTGCGGGCGGCATGTTGCTCTGCAGAGCCCCGCTCCTCCTCGGGTCCGGGAACATATACATTCAGTCCAAAAGTCACATCTGATGCTTTAAATGTTTGGGTCGTCTAACATGTAACATCTTCGGTCTGTCTGCCTTCACCTGTTGGTGACTGTAACTTTACCGTAGCGAGTGACAGAGTCCCTGCTTACACTCACCGGTCACTTTATTAGGTACACCTGTTCAACTGCTAGTTAATGCAGATCAGCCAATCACGTTTCAGCAATTCAAAGTATTATCACCTCGTTCCCACTTACGTATGTGAGTGGTGTCTGTAGATCTGTAAATATACGGATGATGCCTCTAGTGTCCAAGGAAGTGCATTTCATTACTGATGAAGAGAAACCTGATAGAAACTGCCTGTAGTCGTGCAAGCTCACCAAAACTGGACAATAGAAGATTGGAAAAACGTTGCCTGGTCTGATGAGTCTGGATTTCTGCTGCTACATTCAGATGGTAGGGTCAGAATTTGGTGTAAACAACATGAAAGCATGGATCCATCCTGCCTTGTATCAAGGGTTCAGGCTGCTGCTGCTGGTGGTGGTGTAATGGTGTGGGGGATATTTTCTTGGCACACTTTGGGCCCCTTAGTACCAACTGAGCATGGTTTAAACACCACAGCCTGCCTGAGTATTGTTGCTGACCGTGTCCATCCCTTTATGACCACAGTGTACCCATCTTCTGATGGCTACTTCCAGCAGGATAACACACCATGTCACAAAGCTCAAATCATCTCAAACTGGTTTCTTGAACATGACAATGAGTTCACTGTACTCCAATGGCCTCCACAGTCACCAGATCTCAGTCCAATAGAGCACCTTTGGGATGTGGTGGAACAGGAGATTCACATCATGGATGTGCAGCTGACAAATCTGCAGCAACTGTGTGATGCTATCATGTCAATATGGACCAAAATCTCTGAGGAATGTTTCCAGCACCTTGTTGAGTCTATGCCACCAAGAATTAAGGCAGATCTGAAGGCAAAAGGGGTCCAACCTGGTACTAGCAAGGTGTACCTAATAAAGTGGCTGGTGAGTGTAGATGAAAACATGTTGGACTCCACAGAGCAACAGAGTGCTGTTGTTTATTGTTTATTGCTTTTTATTCAAAATTAATACTGAATGTGTGGCATGTCTAAATCGCACCAAACTCAACACTGCACGTCCCCAGGCCCCCAACCATGAAGCGCCCCATGAATGAGCCCTAAGACCCAGATATAAGTTAGCATTTTACCACTCACAGTTCTGTTGTCTAATAGTCAGTGGGTTTTTTTGAATAGATTTTTGGTCAGATGCCTGAAATAAGGTCTGTGGTTAACACAAGCCTAAAAGACTTTCATGTCTTGTTCTATGACTTCAAATATCAGTAAATATCTCACTTGTGAACTTTCTATGTGTGTTAAAAAAGGCTGATGCGAGCAAGCAGCTAAATGAGACCAAAGAACGTCCTTGAAACAAGCCGCACTGAACACAGCTTTACAATCTTGTTTTGGTGGTGACTTTAGGTCATGTGATTGTAGTTGATTGTTGTTTATAGCCTTATGTTAGCTTTTTACTTCTGGCAGTTACATTTAGACTTCAATAATCATGAAAGTGGTGTTCATTTATAAAGATTATCTTGCTGAACAAAAATGTGAGTGTCATGAATGTTTGTTTGCCACAGAGCTTGTTTTTGGCAATAATTCAAAATCCAATGGAGATATCCCTTAGGTTTTTGATGAGGGAACCAGTGCAATATTAACTTCCGTGCCGGCCCACAGAAAAACACCACTGGGGCACTGTATACACCCACCAAGTGTGAGCCATGGATGTATTCAGAGAGGCGTCAAGTTGATCAGATTTAGTTTTCGAAATATGCGAAAACCGTGCACACACACACACACAGACCATGCTTTATACATTTATAAGCTGTATTTACTTTTTATTTAGATAATACATATATACATATAATACACACATGCATATTATCAGTATTGATCTATTGTATTTTTATGTATGTATTATTTTTTTTAGTGTTATTGCAATTTATTCCAGCATATCACAATACATTATATCCTCCTGAGACCCGTACTTTTGTTTGGTATGCTTTTTTTAATTTCTCCTAGGTATCTGGGATCAGTAGGACCTGATAAGTATGAAAAAAACTAAACACTGTCAACGATAATAAAGTCCCAATGTCCTCAAACGAGACAAAAATTAAGTCCCAATGTTCTCAAACGAGTACTTCCTAATTAAAAGCATCTTAGTTTGTTACTGTTGCAATTTTGTTGTCATATCAAACTACAAACATTATTCATCATAAATAAACAAATTAAAACCATATAATGTAAACAGGTTTTGGACCTTGTCCACTTTTGTGTCGGGATCAGCTGCAGGCTGACTTGGCAGAGATGGCTGCCATCTTTTTTTTAGATGCATTAGTGTATTGTGCTCTTACTACCACTAGATGGCACCAAAATGTGTCCACAAATGAGGACAACAGGTCTGAGTTAAGTAGAATGAAGTATGAGATAAAGTAAACCCAAAATGTGATGTCCTCACATGGGGACACAGGGTCTCAGGAGGATATTGTGTTATAGCTATCACTATCTAACTGTACTCAGTATTATGGGGAAACTCTATTGGTTAAAATCAGTTTGTTTTTCTGAAATAAATATCATACCAATGCACATAAACATTTATGAACCTTTACTTAGGGTGTTGTACTGTATATTCTGTAGATTCCTAATGTCAACATATTGTATAGTGTTTCTACTTTTTATTAACTCATTAAAGTAAGGCAGAGATAAAGACAAAAAGCAAAAGCAGTAAAGTGCACAAACACAAACGAGTCAACAGCACCCAAAATCGATACAGCATTTATTTATTTCAGAAACTTTAATACTGTGATCACTGCAAATGTCTTTTTCATATCTTTACATTTTACAAAGACAATGGATCCGGGATGTAAACCATAGTTTCAGTTCTTTAAAACTTCCTGAAATGTGTGCTTTATGTCTCCAGTCAGAGCTGATCACTTTACTGTTCAGTTTGTTCTTCTGACAGGAGGAAACAAAACGCATCTCGACACAGCGGCATAAGCCGTCACTCTGAGCTTTGTGAAACCTTCCTCTCCTGCTGCAATCACTAGTCTCACAAGTTGTGCTTGACTGAAAACCAGCATCCCTACAGAACAAACAACATCCAGCTTGCTCTTGTCTGATCACTGATGCTTGAGGAAAATAAGGGTTCAGGGTTTTTTTTAAGTGAATAAAGTCAAGCACCGTCCTCTGTTTGTCAGGAACTGCACTGACAGGAAAACTACGAAGCAACATCTAGACATGATCGTACAGGAATGGATCAATTCACCCTTCTTATCCAAAACCTGTCGACACAATCCTTTTTTATAAAACATTGTGCAAAGGTTCTTAAAATTAAAAGATAGTACAAAATGGAACATTTGAACATCTGAACATTCACATTTCCCACCCCCCTCTGAAAAGCACCAAAAAACAAAGCTGAGGAAAGAAAAAACTGTATGCACTGTAAATTAACTCAACATTCACACTGGAGTAACTGGCATGTGTGTTTTTATGTCTCTGTAGAAGGTGGACAACTGTATCTTACATCCAACTTGATGCACACTTTTAAAGATGCGAGCAAAACATCTGCACTGCACAGTTGGCCGTGTGGCCATACTTCATTTGAAATACAAAAAACTAGAGCACTTTCAATGTACAATAAAATACGAAACTACTTATTCGTCATCATTTAAGCATCGACACACTGTAGTTCTGGTCAGAAACCAGCGCTCAAAACAATTTAAAGTCTGAACCTGCTGGATCGGGAACATTCCTGCCTATATGGATCAGATTTTGTGTCTGTTTTTGAAGATTTCACATTGTTGGATGACGACTGAACTGCTTTTCACAACTGGCCGACTTGTTAGAAGAAGAAAATCATATTAACAAGCAAAACAATTGAGCAACTGACTATTCACTGGTGTTGTTATAATCCACAGAGATTCTTAAAACAGAACCTTCTACATCTTTTAAGAGTTCATTCATCTCACTGCAAAACTGCAGAGATGAATGTCAGTTATAGTAAACATCACATTTCTTTAGGCTTGTTTATATTCTCTTTACATTCAGACCGGGTGCCGCTCTGTGCTGTATGCTGCAGGGTTTTAATTGCATCAATTTAGGATGCAAATTGACTTTAAGAGATTCAAAAATTGGGAGCGTTTTTCCATCAAAGGGCTTTGATAGCAGAGGACAGGGAATTAAGGCTTACACCATGTTTATGAACAACAGTTTCATGCTCAAGTTAGAGACCTGAAATAACCCCAACAGTCACCTGGCTGAGGGAACAGCTTTATGGCTCCTGCTTGGGTTGTGAGTAGCTTTGTGATTTGGGGGAACATTTCTTCCAATACGCTCTCATTACAGGGGCCAGCTGCCCTGAAAGATATACTGCATGTAACTGAATGCAAAAGGCACACACACTCCATCACATTTCCATACACTCCACACACACTTGTTTGTCCCTGTGTCTGGAGGCTGACCAGCCTGATTGTGTTCAGTAAAAATATTCATACGAACAAAGAGAAAGGCTGAAGCCTCGCAGCAGATACCCCGCACAGACATTTATGAGGTCTACAGCTGTGAGTATGATGCTGTTTAAAACTAATAAGTGTGTAAGGTGAGTCTGTTTGTGTGTGTGTGTGTGTGTTACCAGGTGTGTTTATTTTTCAGGATGAAGAAGAAGAGCCTTTCCCTTTCATCTGTTCCCCAGGTGCTGTTTCAAAGGCACATCCCTGCTCTGCCTGGGAGTAAATAACCAAAATAAGTGACTGTAGGCACGGCTGGATAGACTGATGTACATTCACACAATGACAACACACACACACTGCCACTGGTACAGTATAGCTCCGTCTCACTGTGGGAATTTTAATTTGTTGAATTACTTTTTCAAAAAAATCCTCACGTTTCCAACAAATACTGACCCGGAGGAAAACTATAGATGTTCAAATTCAAGCACGGACAACACACACACACACACACACACACAGTCACATACATACAAGTACACCTAAGGTCTGCTCCCTTTACCAAAAAAAAAACAACCTTTGATTGTCTCTCAAAGCTGGCTCCTGATTTTTCTTCCTGTTCTGTGTTTGTGTGGCCTCCCGGTCGATGTCTGACTGATTGTTGAAGAGGCGTGGGAAAAATACAGAGTGACTGGCAGCACATTTAATAACCATGACATTTCCACTGGTCATCACTAGAGAGCACTGTAAGCAACACGACAGCAGGCTTGGGCACCACAAAATACAACAGAATACAGAAGAAAAAGCATATAGTCAGGCTTTAGCCAGAATTAAGAAAGAAAGCCATTTAAATAATATAGCTAGTGACCTTTTTCTTGAGGAACTAAACACTGATGTCAGTTGTACTTTACGAATAGAACAACTTATTTATTGGAATTATAATACAAGGAAATAAATTAACCTCAGGGAGAAAAAGTCCCCTCTTACTTTTCCCTCCCAAAAATGTCTCTGTCATTTCTTATCAGCTGGCTCTCTGTTTTCCAGACAGTGGGATGGTGAGCGGAGTCCTCTCTTTCCTTTTTCCCACAGCATGATGCGTCATTGGAAGAAGATGGAGGCTCTTGTGCAGCACAGACTGGTGTCTTTTAAATTGAACCTTTCAATAATCTTTTCCCACGTCGAACTTCTATTCCAGAGCAAACTCTCCCCCTTTTTTTTAAAAGGGACAGGAGTCCTGACTTCTTCCTATTGCTTTTAAGACATACAATTGGGATGGACCAAAGCACTCTGGATATCAGTCATTAATGGCACCACTTGCCGATGGCTTATAAATAAACTCTGTCAGGTGTTGGTTTGTGCTGTGGAGGCAGACAGGATGCAGTAATCCAGATCTGAGAGACACAGAGGAGAAAAAAAAAAGAAAGAACACTGTACAAATCCATGTTTCCTTCATGTTCAGAGGCAGATGGACCGGCTTCCATGGCGTGGCTGACGGACATACAGCCACGATTATCGTTCAGTTCTGAGGAAACTTCTTTACACTCCATTTACATGTGAAGGAAATAAAAACCTCTCCTGTGTCCTGTGGTCTTCAGATTTATTATGTGTGTTTCTTTGTGGCCGGGCTGGCAGATTGGTGGCGTACCTGTTGCGTGGCATTTCAGAGACGTCTTCTCTTAAGTCACATGGATGTCTCTGCTACCCTCTGCTGTGGCGGGTTTGGTTTGGCACAAAAGACTTAAGTTACCTTTCAGAGAAGGTGGGCAACATTAGAAAAAAGTTACAGAGCAAAGAGGAAAAGGCCAGATATCGACTGTCCCTAAAAAGAGAAGCACATCTGCTGAGAAAACATGGCAGGGGGAGTCTTTACGTTCACATCAGGAGGAGTCAAAACTGACCTCTTCTGAAAGAGGAGGGAGGGGAAGAGCTTCCTCTTTGTTGGCAATTTTGCAAAAACAATTTTGGCACAGCAATATGAGAGAAAGATCAATTCAGCAACGCTCTCATGGTCCCATTGCAGAGTAGAGGTCAGTCCTTCATCATCTGATAAACGAGTCTCATCCTGAGAAAGTCAACAGAGGGGTCTGTGGAGACTGACGCTGGTCGATAATATTAGCCGCGGATGTTTGAAGCCAATGGAAGATGGTTGGAGGGTTCAGTATCAGGCCGACTGAGTCCAAAAGCAAGTCTCCACTTTTCTTGTGCACAATATCTTCCCCCTCTGCCTCGCCGTCCAGACTGTGTGTGCTGATGTATGCGTTTGTGTTCGTGCGTGTGCGAGTTAAAATGTGCAGGTCGGAGTCAGTTCATGTCGATGGTGTTAAAGACCCACTCTGTGAACTTCTTGAGCTTAGCGGCAGATGTCTGCGACTCCTCCTGCAGTCTCTGGTTGTCCTCCCAAAGCCTCTTGATCTGACCCTGTAGTCTCACCTTCTCTTCACGCTCCTGTGGAAGATGAACAAAGGTCAGGTAAAATTAAGACATTAAACCAATTATTAAAGCTGGAAAGGCAGTTTAATTCTGGCTTCATTCAGCAAAAATCCCACAATAAACTTGATGTTGTTTTTCAGTGGACGCAAAGAAAACTAGACTTCAGTACCTCCTCTTGGCTCTGTTTCAGGTTTTAGAAAATCTAACCCTTGACACGAGACAATCACAGGTAATTTCAGAGAGAGTACGTTCATATTGGCTGTTGTATAAATTCAGAAGCATGTGCATGTCCTTTCATTGAAAGCCTAACTTAATGGCGGAGTATCCTGCAAAGAAAGTTGCGATTCCAGCATTGGCAACAACTGCCTACACTGCAAAGCAACCTTAAAAAAGGAAGAAGGACTTATCAAAGAGTCTAAAAGACAGACTTACTGTAAACAAAATAAAACGTGTAAGTATCAGTGAAGCGTTTTAAAGATGGAAAGAACATGGAGAGCTAATAGTTTAGCCCTTTGCTAACTGGAGCTAAAGGCTCATAGTTGCAACCTTAAGTTAAAGTTTATGTAAGTGATGTTAGTGGAAGCCTGGAATCACAGTGTGTCCTTTGCCTCACTCCCCGCTCCTGTATACCACCTCACCGCAAAGACAGCAGGCAACAGCTCTAGAGATGGTCCCCCAAGTCAGTGACTGCAGCCACTCAAACCCAGTCAAAACAAACCCCAGCACCAGGAGACCAGACAGCCGCAACTCGCTGCTGGATCAGCAGACTTTCTGTTTCTGCCGTTACAAAGCCAGACCCAGTGCTCAGTGCTGTCGCCACCAGTCTGCTGTGACAATAGGCATTGGGGGGTGGGGGGGTAGGTACTGCCTGAAATTGAGCCGCTGCAGCTGCACAACGCAGGTCCGTCTTCTGAGCAGCTGCCCGCTCTCCTCCAGGGGAAGCATTAAACAGCAGCGTGGAGCGAGATGGAGGGACTATGAGGTGGTTTAAAATAAATGAGGGACAAAGCTGCATTAGGAGGCTGTATTTTCAAATTCTGCTGTTTTTTATTTTTCTTGGTTTGTTTGTTCTGGAGTCTTTGTTTGCCTCTCCCAGATTTCTGCATACCGCGGCTTTAAGCAGTTAACTCTGGAGAAAACCACTGATGGCATAACTGTTGTAATGGAACGAGTGTTTCACAAGTACAATAACAACAAAACCATTAAACACTCAGGATTCAATGTAAACACCTCACTCTGTATAAGTATAATAAACTCTATCTGTTTGCTGTTTACATAAACATCTCTCAGACAGTGAGTCACACTGGATTGAACTTCAGGGCTTTGTGGATAGATTTTTATCAGTTGACATTTTGAATCTGCCAAAAGCACAACAAAAGTAAATCCCAGGTTGGATGCATGAACATAAACATGTATCCAGTTAAAGAAAACAAACTGTGGGGAGTTTTGCTTCATGCTGTCAGTCAGCTGCAGGCTGATTGCTACTGGCTGGAGGGTGGGTGACGGGTGGGTGAAGGAGGCGAGAGTGAAGCATATTAGTTTTCCTGGTGTCAAACTAATCTACTGCTACTTTAAAAAATGCAGACAGCTGAACGCTTTCCAGCATTTCACAGACAGCTGAGAGTTTACCAAGAGTTGCGTAAGAAATAAATCACAACCAGACTGCAGCTATTCTGTGGGTGAAAACTCTTCACTGTTAACAGGTCAGAGTAGTTAACGGCTTGGCCATAAAGTCTGCAGCTCGCAGTCCAAATGTTTTAAAGGAACATCAGAGGACCTTTTAGCTCCCACTCCTGTCAGCTAAACAGTTTCCTTGATGCTGGAGAATTTGGTGTGAATAATTCATCCCGTCTGGGATCAACATTAAAGGCTGGAGCTGCTGGCGTAAAGGTGTGTGGAAAGATTTCTTGGTACACACTGGGCTGGTTCTTCACCACCAAAGACTATTATCTTGATACTTACAGGATAAAGGTCACAGTCTGATGTTAGTTTCTTGAAGTTTGACTATAGGGGAGACTTGGGCCCTGATGACACAGAGTTTCTGCAGTTAGGGGCGGCTTATTGTTGTTTTTAATAAGAATGAGTGAAGCGTTTTGTTCACTGCTTTCGCGTTGCTAAGCACCTCACATTTTTCGCTCTATGCGCCTTGCATTTTTGCAGGAGCACTGATTGTCTCAAGTGGATAACGCTTCAGCTCAGAGTGAAACAGTGCCTGACATCACTGACGTTTTTCTCCCATTGACCACTCAGATTAATTAAGTGTCGGGCCTTCTGTAGTGGCGATGACAGCAAGCGATAGTGTATAGGTTTGTGTTAAGCTAACGCTAGCTCACTTTCATCATTGCCCTACTGCAAGGCATGTCTGAACAAACTGTGGCCTCAACTTCTTTCTCAGCTACTTTCACAGGGTGTCCATTAAGACCCATTCAAGACACTATTGAACCAAATTTAAGACAGATATTTGAACAAATCATGTTTCGCTTATTGAAGCATCGCAGGTAAGTAGTATATTTGTAGTCTTGTGCAGAGGTAAGTAAGTCAATCTAAATTTTGCCAACATGCCCAAGTATGAAGTATAATGGCTGTATTGTAGGTTTTTAAAGATTTGTATGTATATAAGGTATGAAATTTGAAATGAAATAAGATAAAAATGTTTGCAGTAGTTAAGACCACACAAATTTAAATCTAATACTATTAAATGACTTTTTAGGCCTTATTGTTGTAACATTAAATTGAGGACATTTTAAGAATTTTTTAGGACCTGTTTCAGCTATGTTTCACCAACAGTAATTAGGCCTGATGTCTGACAGCACAGTGTCAAACTGTCCGCAACTCATCCCAAAATAAGTCTTGAACCGACTATCATCCAGGCCAGCCTGCTGGACCCACTGGTGGTGCTCCCCATGATTCCTCCTCTTTCTGAGGATCTCATTCACAGATCTCTGTTTCTCTGTGTCCAACGTACTGTTTGGCTCTGACTGATGGTGAGAGGCAGATCTGCAAGAACTGTTTGACTCTGGGGAGTGAGCCTGGATCAAGAAAGGTGTATGAAATGTATCTCACACACGTCGAAACCAGGCAGCACATCCTTTTAACCACTGTGGCCACAGTAAAGTTTATCAGATGTAGAGACAAATTGGTAAAGTGTGTGTGGGAAACCATTTGGGTCCATTAGTTGAGGTGATTCTTAGGAGAGTAGAAGAGCAGAATTAAAATGTTCCCCCTCCCTCCAGGTGATCTGAAGTAAAAATAATAGTTTGAGTGATTAAAGTGACATCTGAGTCAGCGGTTAACGATAAGAAGCGGAGCAGAACCAAATCAACAGTGATGGCACTCTACTACTGACGGTGTATTTTCTACTGAAGACAAAATATTTATTTACACCCCCTGCTCCCTGCTCCACTGTATGCAAATCAAACATGGACTTTCATTTTTCACTCCAGCTACTGGGGCTTGAAAAGAGGAGGGGAGCCAGAGAATTATCTTTTAGTCAAACACAGAGGAGAAGTTGTAAATGTGCAGACAAAAGTGCTCCAATAAATTACAAAAGTACTCTAAAACACTATATACAGTGTGTTTATGTGTATGCGTGTTCTTTCCCACCTTCTTCAGGTCCTCCTGGAGCATCTTCACCATGGCCTCCAGCTTGGTCACCTTCCTCTCCAGCCCTATGTGACCCTCACTGTGAAGAAGACAGAAACACACAGCAGACCTTGTTCACTCGCTCAGTAACAGAGACCAGATAATCACATTTAATAATATTCCATCTTAATTTAAACTTGCAGAACCTTGAGTGAACATTGTCTGAACTGTACCCTTCACCATGCTACCCACTGGTTTACCATTCATTCTGTGCATTTATTTAGTTTACCTGTATATTAGTTTCTGTTCATCTTGTACACATCACAGTTACATGCACTGTTCATCCTACATTATCTAGACACACTGCTCCCTCTCTCCATTCACTCATCTGCTCATATCTATATGCACTTTCTAGTTAGATGCTAAACTGCATCTTGTTGTATGGTACTTGCTGCATGCAATGACAACTGAAGATGTGTACAAAAAAGACATGTTGTGCAGCTCCACTTTTTTGACAGCAAATTACACAAGCTGCAGTCCTGAAGCTACATGCTACATGAGTCTATATCACTACTTGTAATCACATTCTCTCAGGTATTACTAGGGTGTGGTATGGTATGAACGGAAGTAAACAGAAAGTAGAAACAAACTGTTCAAGAGTGTATGGCAGGGGTGCCCAAACTTTTTGAATGGGGGCCAGATTAGATAATGTGAAATTACCTGGGGGGCAGCTGCTTCTGTCATTAAATGGGTTATTTAAAAAAAGTCTCAGACAAACAAGGCAGCCACACAATTTCATCTTTCTGTGAAAATGTATTCAACTTTCCACTGCTCCTGAAAGCTGGGGCCCCTCACTGTCAACTTTATGCTTCCTTACTGTGGTCATATCTGCTACCTTGTTTAGAGTCTGATAATGAAAACACATTAGTTCCATCTGTGTAGTTCCTACTTGACACATGTCTACTGTCTGATAGTCCTGCCATTGTGAGGTGAAGGGAAACATGCAAAGTGATCTTGCTTTATATATTGTGTGGCAGACCACATACAGTATATTTTTAAAGTTAAACCTAGGGCCGTTTAAAATTGGTCCATGTGCCAGGATGGGCCGTTGGCAGGACTTTGGAGATGGCTGGTGTTTGGGTATAGTGTTACCTAGAAGAGGGCCGTGACAGTGGAGCAGGCTGCAGCTCTATGTGGGGCTGTTGGGGACTGGAGGTGCCGCTGCTTCGGTGGTTTGAATCCCCGAACACGTAACTTCTCTGGACTGGAAGAAGAAATAAAAGCACGAAGGTGAAGACAAGCCAAATTTACATGTAGAAAGTTACACATATGCAAAATCAGCAGCAGGTGCAGACAGGTGCGTTATGAATACAAAATGTGTCTAACTGAAAATGTAGATATGTTTATTCATGATGTAAAAACATGCAGTGATAACAGACTACATCATTATGACTTGACACAACCTTTAGGCTTGTTTCACGTTACCTTTACCTTTATCTCTGGGTTTTAATATACAAAACTCAAAGTCTGAGGCTTATTTAAATGCACTGGAGCAAAGGAGATAAACCACACAAAGGACAGACGTGCAGTTATTAGTGATCTGTAATACCATAGTGTGTGTTTCTTTCACTCTCAAAGGTATTGGCCACATCCACCAGGTGTGTCCACTCTAGCGGACTGTCCCTGTCCTGAGACGGGAGGGGCATCAGTTCCTGAGGGAGGGGTCCACGGTGACGCTCCACCAAATCCACCAGTGATGTGTCAGATGCCGACAGGTCGCCTGTAAACAGGAATTAAATTGTGAAAAGAACTGAATGTGAAATTATAATTTCTATGGCCATCATGTATTTTCAGTCACAAGGGGGCAGCAGATGCACAACAGACAAATCACATCCATCACACACTTTTTCTGTTTGTTAGTTACTTTTTTATCATAATTAGAAACAAACCACATGATGTAGTGCGGATATATTAATCATCACAGAACATGAAAAACTACAGTTACACAATATAGTCTTTTACAAATCAACAGAAGCCCCTAGAAACATCTTCTGAATATGAGCAGACTCCAGCTGTTACCTACACTTTTCAACATCCTTCTTACCATGAAGTTTGACTCCCAGCTTATAGGAGGGCCGTCGGAGGGGAACACCCCGTGTGGTGGGTGAGCGTGGGAGGGTGGAGCAGCTGAAGAGAACATCAGGGCTAAGTGCTGGTTCAGCCACTGCGTCACACAGGGGGGGAAGGCGCTGGCCACGATAGATACTCTCATCTGACAGGGTACGATGGAGCGAGCCACGGCGCCTGAGAGGCTGACTTGGTGGTGATTTCTGACCATGCTGCACAGGAAAGAGGGGACGTGTTATTGTAATATTAGTAAAACGCAGGAGCTGAATGCATGCATAACATGGGTGAACACCTACATTACGACCAACGTAATCAGTGGTTCTGTATGTGGGAAAATGTTGTCTAGTTGAAGTCATTTTCTACGATATTAATCACAAATTGATTTTCTCATTTACAACCTAATCACCAGAAAAACTGTTGGCATTGTATGTTTTAGCAAACCATGGATACGTTACATTTGCACATTATATTCTAACAATGCTGTAGTTAATACGAGAGGGGGGAAACACCAGAGGAATCACGATACGATAGTATAACGATACTTAAATCACGATACAATATTACTGCGATTTTGAATATGCTGCAATATGCTGAGTAATGCAATAAAATATATTACTATTTCTTACCTTTTTTAACTGTAAATTATGTCCCTAAAGAAAAACTTTGTCAACATCTATTTGATCTAATAAGATACAGTTGTCCGTCTGTTCATTTCACCTCAGCCATTTTTTTGCAGCATTATAATGTATCTAGTGGACTGAAAAAGCTGATTATATTATCCTAGTAGGCTGCCTAAAGTTTAATTTGTATTTGTCAGATTAATACTTTATATAATTAAAGAAAATTCTACACAAATTGCTACACAAAAGTATCGCGATACTATGCTGCTTACTTATAGTTAGGAAACTATCATGTTTTGGCTTAAACCACCTGGTTTTGGAGGCATAATCCCCACAGGAAACGCAGCAATGACTCCATAAAAAACAACTGCTTTCTGTGCCACTATCCCTGCCAACAGGTCATTAGAAGACAGCCACGTTTGGAGCTTAAAGCTGCTAGAAAAATACTGGCCGGTCGTGACAAAACACCTGTGTTTGGAGCTTAAAAGCCGATGGAAATGCAGCAGTGACTCGCTAAAAGACAAGTTTTATTATTTGTTGATCTCAAACAGTGGTCTGCAGCTTGGCAGGCATCTCGCCTAGATGATATGCCATCCATCACCTCCACCTTCCCTTAACAAAGTCATCTTGCACACTACATCTCTATAGAAACACTGATATGATACTTATGAAGCATGTAAATGTAATGTATTTGTGGTACAATGCCAACAATTTCTTCTGGCAGCTGGGCTGTCATTTCTTGCCTTACTTTTACTTTTATATGTTCTTACAAAATTTACACCAATGATAAAATGGATGTAAGATGGGCAGGACAAACATGTGTAACTCATTGAGGTTTCTGTGACAAAGATATCTTTGGATGAGAGACACATCCAGAGAAGCAGAAGCAGAATTAAAATGACTTTAAGTCAGTCTTTGTGAAGCCAGATTAAAAAGATGGCAGCAGAACACCATAACCTGCTGTTACTTAAGTTGACACATTAGAAATATTTACTGAAATATAAAAGGCTACAGGAATCCAGCTAGCAGCAACATGTTGCTTCAGTATATGTCCCTATGTGTTTGTTAACAGGTTGTTCTTGTAACCAGCCTGCAGACGTACCTTTTCCTTATGCCTGCGTGGAGGTGGAGGGCTGTCTGGGGCGTTGTGTCTCTTCACGTCTTCCTCCATAGTAGATTTGGCATGAGGCTGAGGTGAGTGCATGTCCCGGAGAGAAGGCCTGGCTGCTGGGGTTGGCACCTCCACTCCACCCTCTCCTGGAGACTTCCTGTAACACACACAAACAGACACAGACTGACGATTAAAGCAAAGACATTCATGAGACATTTACTATGCACGCTGCAATGTTAATGTGTCGTCTCTATATTCTAATATTAAACTAATAAATGATAAAATAAGTGGTCAGCTTCACCAGTAGAGCCTGAAATTAGAAAACTGCATTCAGTTACTGCATTAAGATTTGAGTGTAGCATCATCTTTAACCACAAGGGGGTAATCAAGTAGTGCACATATTATCACTACCAAAAGACTTTAGTAGGAGAGTACAGTGGGTGGATCAGTAATGGGATCAAGAGTAGTGTTATACATCAGCACTACAATAAATACTACCATTGTAAAGCTGGTTATGTTCAGTTTTGTCTCCCCAACATACATACGGGGATGACGAGGTCTGATACAGTACAAGAACACTGCATCATCATCTGACACAGTGTCAACATAAACATAATAAGCTTTACAAAGGTAGGATTGATAGAGTGTTACTGTGAATAAATTGCATTGTATTGTATTGTACAAGTCTTTGTGTTCATTTGTCCACAGCCTGCAGGAGCTGGTAGGTACAGTCCCGTCTATTTTAAGCACAGAAGAAAACTGTTACAAAATAAACAGGACCAAATAGCTGGTAGAAAGTGAATGTTGTGATGAGAGCGTTGAAAGGGCCACCTGTTGCACCTTTGAGCATTTTATTTTAAACTCTACAAACTCTGCTGGCACTATTTATACCACATAACTCTAAATATATGTGTTACTGTGTTCAGTTTAAATTCACTGCTGGACTGGAAACAACAATTTAAGACACATTTAAAAGTTCTGTATGTGACTTTTTACAAGTATTTATTGTTTTTTATTGCCAATGGGTGAATGAGTTGTAACGTAACTTAAAAATTAAGACCATACCTGAGTTTCTCGGTTGCTTGTAACAGCCTGTGGACTGACTTCTATGTAAGGGCTCATACACGTGCTGTGTCTTTAACCACGTGCAAAATGCGAGATCGAGCGCTGAGTGCTGCTCTGTGCCAACTTTCAAGAGCGCAGAGGCAGGTAGTGTCTGAGGTTGCTAAGCGACCATACCCAGCAACGTATCATAACCTACTTACTAGAAGTCCTGAGTGCAGAGCTGCTCATCTCTCTGACGTTGTTTTGTAAATGTGTATTAGACCTAATTTATCATCTGTGGGACAGATCAACTTCTCCTTCATATTTATCAAAGACAGATATTTACGGAAGAAAGGAACAAAATCTGTCGGCTGTGGTTGGTTGTTCCTCGTCACGTGTCATGCGGTGCACACTGCTGCGTTCCAAAAGTGGCTTGAAAAATAGGCACTTGGGAGTGGTTGCACATCATGACACCTTTGCCCTGACTCTTGAGCATGCCTGCTGCACGTCTACATAGACAACAATGTATTTGAGGGTGCAAAAAAACACAGCATGTACGGAAAAAACACATTACTTGAGTTCCTTGCCTCCCTACATCTTCTTTACAGTCACAGCATGCTGTGTTTCCATTATATTCATGCTGCAGCAGCAGCCCAGCAGAAACAGAAACACAACTTAACTTAGAGCCCCTTAGCAACTCAAACTCAGCCAGAGAAATACAGAGCGCTGTTTGATTTTGATCCCAGACAACCCCGATGTCCCTGCCAGATCAGAAAACTTTCTGTTGCTGCCGTTATCGGGTTAGACCCAGCACTGCCACTGACCACCAGCCTGCTGTGAACTACAGAGACGGGGTCTGCGCTGGATGAATTTGAATTGCCACAGTGGCTAAGGTCCGAGCTGCTGTCTGCTCTCTGCTCTATCAGGAAAGTTGCGGCCTATCTGCTAGCTTGCCACATTACTTGTACAGCTATCATGATCCATGTTATACTAACTCATGTATTATGACTAACGGCATTGATTTAGCTAACAGTAAAAGACGTAACGGTACAAAGTGCTTTCTACTAGCCCAGAATGATGCAAGTGAGGCCAAAGGGCTAACCATTAGGCTAACCATAACCTGAGCTAAGGTTAGCCAGCTCACTATAACTGAGCTAATAACTCTATATGAATCTGCTGCTGATTGCTTCATTACAGAAGCCGATAAAGTACTTTTGCAAGCGGAACCCTAATTAGTATCACAGAGCCAATGGTCTGATTAAATACAGGTTCACTGCAGATGGTAGATATACATACACACATTAGATAGTTACTGTAGATTTATCTAAATGTGACCGCAATTTATTTTTCCAGCATTCTTTCAACATGATGGTCAATGACAGCAAGTCTTGTGTCTGTCACTGTTATGATATAGAGTGAGAGCAACAGGATGCTGACTTCAGTTCACTGAACAGCCTCAGAGAGAGGGGTCGGTTATAACGAGGATTGTCTGAAAGTTACATACAGAACCTTTAATTGTTTCTTTTTCTGTTGTATATTTTTTCTTTCCTCCGTCCTTACTTGCGTGTGTCCCCAAAGTCGACAGAATTGATGGTGGAGCCGGGTTTCCTCCAGCCAATCAGGTACTTAGATTGAGCTCCTTGGCGGGGGTAGAAGCTCTTGGGCCCAGGGGATGCTGAGGACTGGGATGACGGGGAGGTGGCTGAAGAAGACGACTCCTCTCTTGGGGAGCTGTGGCCTGAGTGCCTGGCACTGATGGACAAACAGAGCAGGGAGAACAACACAGGTTACTCATCTTGGAAATGCACCAACACACTGATGAAGGACACACACACAAGTTAAATCATAATCCTGGATTTGAAACCATCTTTAGGCAATGACTGGTTTGTTTTATGGCTTACCTGGATTCTATATTGTTTAGAGAGGAGAATCTAAACATTTTGTCCCCTGAAGATATCAGGTTTGGTCCTGGGTTAAGCATTAATAACAAATCTTAATAGTGTAACATTCTAATCAGCGAGGCATTTACCGGGGAGGACATATATTATTGAGTAACAGATGGAAGATTATATCAATGTTTCACCTGCGGTCAAGCCAATCTTGGCAACTCATTTCAGAGCCCCCTCTTATTCCCCCTCCGCCACTGTGACAGAATACAAATGGAGCTTAAATGCTGGACAGATGATGCCCAGGTCATGAAGGTAACTCTATCTGAATGTTGGTCAAACGGGAAGAGCGAGATACTGGAGTTCTCTAAGCTACAGACATCCAGTTCAAGCTCTGAAAAGTTGGACACGTGTTCCACATTTCCTGAGGCCTAATGTGGAAAGATAAGAGGGAGTTAAAATTGCTCCCGTGCTCGGTTTCCAGGAAAGACTCATTGAGAGGGAGGCGGTCTAGTGTGTGTCCCTCTTAGGCAAAGAAATATTGGCTTGAGTGATAAGAATTGGAAACATGCTGCATAGGTCAGGCACATACTGCGACGACACATGACAAAGGGGAAGAGGTCAAATTTGAAATTAAAACAGAAATTAGATAAAACTGTAACATGCAACTTTTAATGAGAGAAATTAGATTCATGCTTTATTCATTATCATGCTCTACTGATGGAAGAGCTCTCGGAGCTGTTGGCCCCTGCTGGTTTCAAAAATTTAGAGTGTATGTTAGTGGTCAACTGCTCGTCCTGTTAAGGTAACAGTGACAGAATAACAAGTATTTATTTAAAACAGTACACAGGTTGTGTTTGTCATCTGTTTTAGATGCTGATTTCCTCAGTCTGAGGCCAAATCGTGTTTCTTTCAGGGTAAATAGTTCTTTAAGAAGATTAAGAAGTGTTTGCGCTTAAAGCTGGCATTTGATAGACCTCAAGGATACACACAATGTACTTCAGGGAAAAATACTGACTGTAATCTGAACTGTTTTTTGTTTCAACTCCACAAGGTATATTTAAAGCACTGGTTCCCAACCATTTTACCCCTTAAAGGTCCAGTGTGGAGGATTGAGGGGAATATATGTACAGAAATGGAATATAATAAGTATGTTTTCTTTAGTGAACAATTATAAGGACTGTCGTGTTTTCATTACCTTAGAATGAGCTGTTTATATCTACATGGGAAGCAGGTTCTCTTTCACAGAGTCTGCCATGTTTCTACAGCAGCCCAGAATGGATAAACCCAACACTGGCTCTAGATGGTTCGCCACCATAGTTAGCAGCCCCTCCACAAGGAGCAGCATGAGAAAAACACTGATTTTTGTTAGCATGAAACTGCTTTATTCTGTGTTTTTTACTGGTTTAAATCACAAGGTCTGTTTTTTGTTTTTGATTTTTGGAGAGGACACCTCTACGGATAACTGAGCCCCTTGTAAAAACCTGCTCAATATTTGGCTCTAAAGTTATCAGGGGTAAAAGGTGAGCCCACATTAGCAGGTGCTGGGCTAGAGTCAAGCTTTACATTGTCCTGTTCAGCACAGACACGCAAACACAAACACAGACCTTGAGTGTGATCCAGCGTCACTCAGACTGTAGGTGCTGCTGTCTCTAACGAGGAGATGAGTAGGTGGGCTTCTGCCTGTCCCTTCGTGACTCCTTTCTCCTGGAGGTCCTGGAGACTCAGCAGCAGCCGGCGACCTCTCCAGCATCCTGCGGCCTCCCTCTGTGGGGCTGTGCCATGGAGACCGCTCCCTGCTCTCCCTGCCTCCACTGGGAGCCAGCAGGGAGGTGGTGCTGCCGTGATGAGAGTGGGGGTGTGAGTGATGAGAGGCGCCGTAAGAGCTGGTGTCGATGCCACTGTCGGCCGACGCCCCCTGGAGGTAGCCTCCTCCTCCCAGGCCATTGGGCTCCGTCTCACCCTGGTCACCGCTGGAGCCTCCACCCGCTCCCATCTCGTACCATTTATCACTGTCACTGTGGCCCCCGCTGGAAGCTGTGCTGGATAGAGTGTTACTGCTGGAGTGCCCGGAGTAAGGGCCATCCGACTGCCAGGACAAACAGGAAGTGGAAAAGCGAGGGGAAATGACAGTTGAGAGATTTCCATGTTAATGAAAACATCAGTGTTTCAGCAAATAATCATTTCATGACCATGTTAAATTTACTTTAAAATATTAGTCTGCAAAATGATTAACTATGCTGACAGAGAGGCAGAAGACTGTAAGAAAAAAGAAGTCTAAGTCCCACAACTTGTAAAAAGAGGAGTTAGAGAGCATTTTAACTGCTGTCAGAGCTCTAATGGTGTAGGTAAAGAGTGTAAGACAGGTGTAGAGCCTGACCTGGCTGCCCTTCTTCGGGGATAGGTGGATGACCTGCTCCTGCCTCTGGATGCGGGGTGCTCCAGAGTAGCCTTGGCCAGACTTGGAGGCTGGAGCCTCTGCAATGAACAGAGCAATGAACACAGCTGGGGTTAGTGACAAACACATGCACAGAGCCTGCGGTGCAAACAGATGATTTGTTGATGATTCAACAGAGAAGTCGTTCTCCTCTCTGCTCACTTGTGTGTATTTTGCTACTACAGCACTCATGCTTCCTCGAGGTTCATAACGATGACATCGTTCTCATTCTGCCTCCGCCGTGGCCATGGACAAAAAC
This sequence comes from Cephalopholis sonnerati, assembly GCA_019142605.1. Taxonomy (NCBI): domain Eukaryota; kingdom Metazoa; phylum Chordata; class Actinopteri; order Perciformes; family Serranidae; genus Cephalopholis; species Cephalopholis sonnerati. Next base: position 20,936,255 of record JAGQAX010000009.1, on the reverse strand, counting down.
CCAAATCACTTGTCATGAAAAGTAACGCACATCAAACAGAGATTCGTCCCCAGACGGTCCCTGCTGGCTTTGTTTGTTCTGGGCAAGCTGTTCCACGTGAGGGAGTGTGTGTATCTGTCCTGGAGCAAAACTCGGGGTATAAATGGGACTGTTGTGTAATTGTCTACATGTTATGCAACAAGATATACAGAGTAGGCAGCTAATGACCACAGCACCATGAGAGGCAGAGCTAAGGGAGGTATCATAACATCTGCTGGGGTGAATCTAGTAATGTAGTGAACCCCCCATATCACACTTAGAATATTCATTACTCTGCATAGTTTTCTCTGCATAGCGGCCCAAAGGGCTCTCTGCACTAATTACAGATAGCTGCACGTGTGTGTGCCTGCTTGTTTGAGTGCCTGTACATATATAGGCATGTATACACTCACTGGCCACTTTATTAGGTACACTTGTTAAATCAGCCAATCACATGGCTGCAACTCAAAGCATTTAGGCATGGAGACATGGTAAAGTTCAAACTGAGCATCAGAATGGGGAAGAAAGGTGATTTAGGTCATGTTGAACATGGCATGGTTGTTGGTGCCAGACGGGCTGGTCTGAGTATTTCAGAAACTGCTGATCTACTGGGATTTTCACACACAACCATCTCTAGGGATTACAGAGGATGGTCCGACAAAGAGAAAATATGTGAGCGGCAGTTCTCTGGGTGACAATGTCTTGTTGATGCCAGAGGTCAGAGGAGAATGACCAGACTGGTTCAAGATGACAGAAAGGCAACAGTAACTCAAATAACCACTCGTTACAGCCAAGATGTGCAGAAGACCATCTCTGAACCAACAACATGTTGAACCTTGAAGCAGATGGGCTACAGCAGCAGAAGACCACACCAGGTGCCACTCCTGTCAGCTAACAACAGGAAACTGAGGCTACAGTTCACACAGGCTCACCAAAACTGGACAATAGAAGATTGGAAAAATGTTGCCTGGTCTGATGAGTCTGGATTTCTGCTGCTACATTCAGATGGTAGGGTCAGAATTTGGTGTAAACAACATGAAAGCATGGATCCATCCTGCCTTGTATCAACGGTTCAGGCTGGTGGTGGTGGTGTAATGGTGTGGGGGATATTTTCTTGGCACACTTTGGGCCCCTTAGTACCAACTGAGCATGGTTTAAACACCACAGCCTACCTGAGTATTGTTGCTGACCGTGTCCATCCCTTTATGACCACAGTGTACCCATCTTCTGATGGCTACTTCCAGCAGGATAACGCACCATGTCACAAAGCTCAAATCATCTCAAACTGGTTTCTTGAACATGACAATGAGTTCACTGTACTCCAGTGGCCTCCACAGTCACCAGATCTCAATCCAATAGAGCACCTTTGGGATGTGGTGGAGCGGGAGATTCACATCATGGATGTGCAGCCGACAAATCTGCAGCAACTGTGTGATGCTATCATGTCAATATGGACCAAAATCTCTGAGGAATGTTTCCAGCACCTTGTTGAATCTATGCCACCAAGAATTAAGGCAGCTCTGAAGGCAAAAGGGGTCCAACCTGGTACTAGCAAGGTGTACCTAATAAAGTGGCTGGTGAGTGTATATGACTACATATATGCATGTGATAAACTGTTTACTTTTTTAAGGTGTGTTACTGATGCAAGTGGTCATAGGTTTCATCTCAACATTGGAGGGGGACACCTATAAAAAAAGAGGGTTTGGAGGTCCTCCATCAGCCTCCCTCTGTCAGGGGTACTAGTCCCCAGTGTCCCCCTTGAAATCTATGCTTATGGGAGTGCTCAACCAGATGTGTGGGTATGAGAACCCTGTGTCGTGACAAACCAAAAACATGATTTCAGCACCTTGGGTTAATGTATGCGCTCCTGTACTCTTTAAAAACACTGTTAGGGTACTTAAAAAGTTCTGTGCATAGGAAGGGAAGGCATGACAAATAACAATTTTCTGCATCTCACCACTCATCCATCACATGAATTAATCATAAACCTGCCACAGGATATCAAAAGAAAATGAGGCAAATGCAGTGTTAAAGAGATGCAGCAGGAAAACCTGATGCAATAATTACTCAAATGTAAAACCCTGTACATTAAGGACTGAAGTAATGTCCCGTTTGTGTGTGGCAGGCATTGATAGAGCAAAAATGAGTATTCTGCCCTCTGCGTGACTTGTGTTATTTCTGGACAGAGCACGGCCACATCATGATTGCTGAAGACTAACGGGTCAAAGGGGTAAAAGCAGGAGGAAGAGGAACCACAGAGACGACAAAGTAGACTGTGAAGGGCTGGACACTTGGCTGACACAGTGAGTGCTGGCCCAGCCTGCATTGTTCCACCCTGACCAATAAAGACATAAGTGCTATAAACAACCACAAAATGAGAGACTAGGGCCTTTTCTCTGTGATTGTGGCGGTCAGGAACAGGTTGAGGACACGGCTGAAAGTAGGCTGGTCAACAATCAACCAAAGCAACATCCTGCTGGGAATTACAGGAGCAGCAGAAGAGCATGTAGCCTTTGTGGCTTTCAGAGACCGAGCTGGAAAACAAGAAGAAAACTCCCAAAAATTATGCATGGGAGAATACTCGTAATTAAATGAAAGCCAGTGTACAAGAGCATGAAAAGATGAATGAGAGGCAAACATAAGTGGCAGTGGAAGAATGGGGAGCAGACTGGAGGAAGGGAGGGAGGGAAGGAAAGGCACACAAAGAGGAGGTCGGCCAACTGTGGTGACAGGAAAGAAAGGAATGTCTCTCCTTTCTCTTTTATCTTTGTTAAACCTTCTAGAAAGGAGTGAAAAGTGACAGAGTGAAAGCCATATACTTTAATTGAGATCACTGTTTGATCTCAGTTCCACCATTCAATAATTATCTCCTTCCTTTCTGTTTGTCTCATTATCTTCCCACCCCTTTGTCTGCTTGCAGAGACATTAAGACCTTCTCTGTGAAGGCAATAAAATTCACAGCTTGCAGAAGAGGTGGAGGAAGAGGAGGAGGATGAAGAGGATGCTGTCAGAGTTGGTATCTCAGCTCCAAAAAGCTGTCCCGAGCAGATGAGGAGGCAAACAGAAACACCGTACACACTCCTCTGGATCGTGTCATTCCAAAGGATTCAGTGAAAAGGATAAATATGCATCATTTCTTTCCGGTGCCTTCCCTCCTCCCCCTGCTGCTCAACAGTCAGTGCCCTCACATATAAAAACACATGTCTGTGTGCATACACACACGACCACAGACTGATGTTTAGAAAACCAGCGTTGGTTAAGACATTTACATTGCTGAAAACATTAAAATATAGCGACAAAATGAAAGGGACAGTGTGGATTATCCACAGTCGGTGTATTACTGACAGGCACCCAACCAGCATTGTACCGCTGTGGACGGGGGCAGCAGCCAAATGCATATTAGCCACCTAAAAAAATCAATATCAGTTCTAGTGTAAGCTATATTTAGAATATTTCCTTTGCTGTCAGACAGCCTTATCTAACGGGGATTTAAAGCCATTGAACCATTTTCTTCAAAGCCAGACTCCTTTGACAAAAACAGTAATTTTATCCTGCTGAGCACTAGAGCTGCTACGCCACCACTGCCTCAGTCAGTTAGTTAGTTTGTGTCATTATGAGTCTTTGGTCAATCCGAACTAATCCTTAAAACCAAAGTCACATAATAACACCAACAAACTAACTGATTAAGGCCCTGATCACACAGAGAGCGTTTTAGCAGCTGGAGGCGACTTTTTGTAATTGTTTTTAATGAGAATTAAGCTTTTGGCTCGGTTTTTGCGTTGGGACACGCCTAGCGTTTCTGCGCTGTAGGTACCTGGCATTTTTTGCCAGAGCACTCTAAACTCCTGGAGTTAAAAAACCTTCAACTCAGAGCGAAAAAGCGCCTCAAGTCATCTCTTTTTATGTCATTGTCCTAATAGGATGATTTGAGAGGCGGGTCTTCTGTGGTGGTCATGACAACAAGTTCAGCAGTTGGTAAACAATGGAGGATAAACTGGTGGTAGCATTGCTGGATACCCAGAGCTATACAGCCCGACGATAGACAGCAGGTTGTCAAACTGCCCCTGAGTCATCCTAAAATATGCTTGAAAACAGCCATTATCGAGGAGAAGCTCCTGGACCAACTGGTGGTACTCCCCGTGACCGACCCTCTTTTTTAGGCTCTCATGTACCCACACAGATCTGTTACCCTGTGCCCAACAAACTATTTGCTGACAGCCTCTCACCCTCAACCAGAGCTACAGCAAGTACCCACTGCCTCAACATTTTAGCAACTAGATACTAATTACTGGGGGAAAAACGGTAAATTGATACCACGTGAAGGTTAGTTTAAGGATGTGATGGGGAAGTTGCCTGGCAACAATAAAAAAGGTGCAGCAAGCATTTGTTTTTTTTAACTAGTGGCATTCAATTTTTTAAAAAAGGCAGCGTGGTACACCTCATGTTTTGAAACCTGCAAAACCCTTTGTGAATGATCAGGGCCTATGGCAGCAGAAGATCTGCAACTCTATGTTCACCAGGGTAAAATTACTGTTTTTGTCAATGAAGTCTGGCTTTGAAGAGGCATAGATATGGTTCACTTTAATTTCAGTTACCCATCCAACAGGGCTTTCTAATGTCAAGGTGAAGCATTGAAAATATTTTAAATACAGTGTCCACTTAAACTGATACTGACTTTTTTAGGTGTCTAAAATATAGGGCTGCCCCCTAAGAGTCAACATGAAAGGTCGTTAGTTGGCAAGATTTTATTGGTCGTTCAGTTGCAGAAAAAAAAAAAGAGAAACTCAATCAGCTGTGTCTTGTCAAAATAAAATGAAAGGACAGAAACAGGAAGAGGCCACGCTCAGCAGTCGGACAAGAGTCAGGTTAATTTCCAGGGCTGGTACCTGCGGTTATTCCACAGGCTAGTTAATAACATGTTGGGCAGGAAATCCAAAGTGTGGGATCATTTTGAGAAGGTGAAGGACCAACCCAAGGTGATATGTAAACTCATCTTCATTGGTCGACTACAAACATGACGTATCATCTGAAACATGGAAGTAGCTACATGCCCATTAGCCACTTAGCACAATCATTACTGCTTTGCTGACAACGTCATTAACAGGCGGCTCGCTCAGTGTGTGACGTGCACTTGTAGATAAAACATAGGCCTATATTAATGAAGGTTCATTAGTACGGTTTGTATTTCTCTGTAATGTAGCACAGTGTTAACAATGTTACTGATACTATTCTTTCTCACACCTTCAACTCAAACCATTGTGTTGCCCCGCCCAAAATATATCATTTAATAATTAAATCAATATCATAAACATGCAGGCGACTAGTCGACTAATGACCCTAAATGATGACTATTGGTCGACTGGGAAAACTCTTAGACGGGGGCAGCCCTAATAAAAAACATTTTCCTGCTGCCTTGGTTCACAGCAGTACTTTGCTTAACTTCTGTGTCAGTTCTCTTGTCAGTTCACAGTTTTACTCCATAAGATATATTCACCTTGTGACCCTCGTTCGCCTCCGCCCCCTTCCTCCATTCTCGACCAATTAGGAGTAGACTTCCCACTGGATCCACCTTCTCCAACCTCTCGTCTCTCCCCGGACATTGGAGAGTGGCGGCTGCCTGCAAACCTGGTGAATGAACACATAGACACTAAATCAGTTTTCATCAGCTAAATGTGTGTTTCCACTGATTAAGAATGCAGAGCTAGAAATGACAGAATAAGAGTTAGAGAGACAATACATTTGACCACAGGCGGTGGTGGGTGGAAGTAGAAAAAAAAAAAGACATTCTGTCAAGAGCATTATATTATTCAAAGACACACAAACGCTATCACCTCTTTCTCCCACGCTGTCGTCATACACTGTTACAACTGTGGAAATTAATAGATAGACTGGTCTCTGCTACATTCCTCACTGTGCTTGATTATGACTATCAAGGACTTCAGTGGAAGTCTTACAATGTGTTTTTGTGCTGGGAATACTTTATGTTTTCTAAAAATAAAAACAAAGAAATTCCATTTGTGATGTTATAATAAATAAGGTCATGACCGTACAAATTAACAAACATTTCTCTATCATTAATAATTACAGAAGAACACTAAGGAAAGAATCCCAAGGCAGCACAAAGGTTTCTGTGCGACTGAGGGAATTTGTTGCTTCTGATTTGCTTTTCTGATCCGATACATCACGATTTGCATAAAACAATACTCAAATCCCACAGACAAACACAATCTTCTTCCTTACTGCTCAGGCATCGACTTCTGTCTCCAGTGAGCAGAGCTTCCGGAGGCGTCACTGGCACAGGACAGGTTGCTGGGAGAGCTGCGATTGTGAGGGGAGCGACCCAACGCCAGGGAGGACGCCAGGCTGTAGCTCTCACTGCCAGGAGACATCCTGGTATTCCAACAAACACACACATACACAGGAACCGTAAGAATTTACGGGCACTTGGAAACGGAGGAACTAAAGGAAGAAGAAACAAACACAGCAGAGCGCTGTAAGAGCAAAATGTTCTACGTTGTGCCTTCAGAGGAAATCCCATTGATTGCTACTTTATGGCTCCAGTTCCCACACGGACTGGAGGAAGAAGATGAATACTCCAAGAAGTCTGCTTAAAATTCAGCTTCATACTCAATGGCTGCCTTCTGTGTGCTTTGTTGATACACTGGCAGAATCTGCTACTTGATGTTTTGTTTTAATTTTAGCAGTGTCAGAGGTGAAAATATTTAATGTTTCACATGAAGAGAAAAAAGAACCTCAAACAAACACTGTAAAAATTACCTTCAAATTTCGTTTTTTAAACCTCCCACGCGCCCCCTGATATAAATATTATATCCTGATAATACATATCTAAGAAGTCAAGGGGCTCTGACCTCTTGGGGTCCAGGGGTCGGCCATCACTGCTGACACTGCGTGGGATGACAGCGCCCCTCTCCAGCCTCTCAGCCGACAGAGTCTTCCCCACCGAGCTACCCAGGCTGATGGCCCTGTTGGGCGTGTGGGGCTGCGGTGACGCTGTCAGTGACTGCTGAGGGCTGCTGGACGTCCTCTGCCACTTGTTGTTGTTGCTGCGGAAGGGGAACTTGTATTCGAAGGAGCCGCTGTCGCTGCTGCTGCCCTTGTATTCTGACACAGGCATCCGATACAGCTCTGAACAGCCCCTGAGGAAGGAAAGGACGGACAAGTGTTGAGTGTCAGTGAGGGTTCTTTCTTCTTCGTAGGGTCCGAAAAGGTTAAAATAAGATTTAAGATTTGGGACTTTCTGAATGTCTAATGACACAAATTGGCTCTGTGCTCTATTCTATTAGGTCCAAGGTTGGGCAACATGATGGTATATACTGTGATACAGAAGAAAAGATCTGATTATGGAGAACAAGGTAGTGGCGTACTCGAGGACTGTCTTTATCTAATGAAACTCAAGAAAAACGCAGGTGCTCTTGAAGAACAGGGTCTCAGCACGTGGGAAGAAAACATGAACTTCAGGTGGTCATGCGTGGCGCAGGAACAAATGCACTTGAATTAAGTTAAAAAGCCTTTGTTCAAAAAACATGGCTGCTTACATTAAAACACCGACTGGTTCTGACCCTAAGGTCTTCATCATCTTTTTTGCACCCTGATGAAGACCTTAGGTTGGTGTTTTAATGTAAGCAGCCATGTTTTTTGAATAAAGGCTTTTTAACTTAATTCAAGTGCATTTGTTCCTGCTCCACACACGAGAGGTTTGATAAAGGGAGCTATTCGGGGCAGGCTATGAAGCTAATCAGGGCTGGATTCCCCAACAATCCTGGGATCTCTGGAATCATGCCTTACGTGAGGCATTTGTTTTTGTTTTTGTTTGCATGGAGGTTCAAAATAGAAGAAGAAAATGATCAAATATGATGACGTATGGTACGGTTATTTTAAACTATCTCTTGATTTTTCTATCATAATAAATACTGTCACTGTGATCAGCATCATACTTGTGTTTGACCATGTTGTCGAGCTACTTTGTTGTCTCTGTTAAGTAGCTGCCCCTTACTCACTCACTCTGCAGCAGGAAACAGCATTTTAAAATAAAAGCTCTGTGCCAGAAATCCACTGTACTTCAAAATAAAGTGAGTTTTTTGCAAACGGGTTTGAGACTTACTTCTCTGGTTTCTGGCTTTGAGACAGAGAGTACCTTGTGTTCACAAATATTGATTAAACTTTCTTAGGCCATGGAAATAACAGTTTAGGTTTCATAATTTCGGCATGCTGTTTACAGGAAACAAAAATGATGGGACCTCTCCCACCCCCACGTACCTGCGTGGAGTAGCGTCATCATGTGGAGGGATGATAACAACACGCACTGTCACTGAGGTCCGCAGGAGGTCAATCATCTGCTCATGGGTCAGTGTTGCTACGGCAACTTTGCAGATTTCCACCAATCTGCTCCCCTGCCGCAGTCCTGCCTGCCAGGCGTAGCCATATGGCTCCACCTATTAATAACAAAGTTTGATTGCGTTACAGCTGCAGTGGTGAAACGCTTCATTATCCACACAGTAATATCCAAGACAGGAAGTCACAGTGACCACATACGCTTTCATGTAGTTACGTTCAATTACATTTTCTCCATTAATAAAATAAATACATTGCCATTTGTTTTCCTATTGTGATTTTGACTAACCTGACGCTTTATATTCATATATTCGGGCATTTTGTAACAACACAGCAACTTTAATATGAGATAATGCACAAAAACAGATCACATCTCTAAAATGAGGGAGAGCAATGGTATAAAGATTTACCCCCATAATGGTTTGTGAAATATGAAACGTAAAATTTGGTTGTACTGATTACTGTTTTACCAGTTTTAAAGGCAACAGACAGCAAGAAGGCAACTCTCTGCACGGTGTGAAAAATGAGTCATTACCAGTAAACACTTTAAAGCTACAAAACAGGAACTAATCCAATAACAAAGAGAATACAAGCACAGATCATCACATTAACTTGTAGAGTGATGCTAGATTTATAATTCTGCGCTTTACCCTACAACATAGCTTATTGTGCACCTCCCCAGGAATGTAGCAACGCAGACCTCCTGTCTATGTCTCTAAGCTGAAACCATTTCCCTCAGTGGAAACAAAGCTTTTATTTATTTCAACTTCACAGATAAAAAACAATAAATTGTGAAGACAATAAAGCCTCAACAAAATAGCATTCTAAGTCTTGTGTGTGATTTATCCTGGCTTCATATGAGCAGAGGAAATCTCTGTTCAGCCCTAGGCTAATTTATACAATGTAAAATGCCATAGGCTTGTGCTAATAACGTTAGCATGTTACATTTGTTTAAAAAACATGTTTAGTATAGGACAGTTGTTTTGTCAGTGAACCTTGTGAGTTGTACTGGAGCCAAATTATGTAACGTAACACTTCATAGAAACCTTTGCCGCCAACTAGTGTTTTGGAGGTGTAACTGCAGAGTGACACAGACACACCACCGCAAAAGTATAAATGCTCACAACGGCGTAGGCCACGTGCGTAGGCAACGGTGTAGGGTCTGCATAGAGCTGATGCACAAGTATGAGTCCTGCATAAGGCTGATCTTTAATGTAAACACATTTCTAACCCCAGTGAACACGGTTGTTTTAGAGCACATTTTCAGAAGAACATTTTGATCATGTCCAGACAGATACCTCAGCCACGATGCCTTCATAGTTCACGTGGAAGCCCAGCTGTCCCAGGCCATTTCGACGAAGAGTCATCTCCGATGTCTCACAGCCCTTTGTCAGGAACTGGACATATGGAGGGCAGAGAGACACACAGGAGAGGTGACGAATCAGTCAGAAAAGGGAACACAGTGCAAAAAGGTAAAAAAGTTATCTCATCTTCCACACTCTTCCACTTCATTGTCAAATTTGCACAAACACTAATTTATCTGTAGCATCAGCTGCTGTTTGGAAAAACTTTTAATAGAATACTGGGACGACTAATGGGAGCTCTTCACATATGTAGCGTGCAGGTGTGTTGCTGCATATCTGCACGTTTCCTCTTTTAAGTTGAAGAAGAGAATTTTTTTAAACAACTTAAGTGATCCCTGAGAGATTTATGGCCATAAATAAAGATTAGTGTTCCTGCATAAGCGGTGCACCTCTCGCTAGATGTACACACACACACACACACACACACACACACTTGACAGATGACAGAAATGAAAGCAGGTGCGTCTCTTGCTGTGACACTTTAGGCTGTGTTCACACAGAGATGCGTCGCTTAGGAGAGACACTTTTGAACTTCATGTTTTTTTCATGGAAGGATGTGACTCTTAGCATTCAGGCAGGCTGGGGAGCGCTGTGAAGCGGCCGTGCTTCTTTATCACAGGGAGCGCGGTGGAAAAGTTGAAAACAGGTAATTTTTTAAGAAAAAAAAAAACCCAGCCTGGATCACCTGTCAAGCTGCAAAGGGCAGCCAATGAGTTTACAAAGTATCTGGTGAAGCCGATCCTCATTCCAGACTACTTTTTTATGTGGACAGTCACAACTCATCCGTCTCTTCCTCCCTCTAGAGACGCTCCTGGCGTCTTCAGGGCACCTTGCTCTTCTCTGCCTGAATAGGGCGTTAGCAAAAGCTCTAGAGAAGTCAAACTCACAAGGATGCGTGAATAAATCATGCTGCAGACTGGCACCTGATAGGAATTGTTATGATGCTCTGTGATGTTTCTGAATGTGTGCGTGGGAGAGGAAGAAAGTACAAGGGAAGAGGGAACGATAAAGAGCAAACAAGAGGAAAAAAAGAGAGCAAAGAGAGGAGAAAGAGATGGAGACAGAGACGAGATCCAAAAAGCGAGTGGCCCAAGGCCACTTTTCTTCCTCTCTCTGGCACCGAGGTAGTCCAACTGATTGAAGATTAACGCCAGATGCATAAAATACAACATGAAAGTGATACATTTCTGAGTCCTGAGCCAAATAACAATGTGTGTGTGTCCCAATGTATTTGTATGCATGTGTGCAAATCAAAGATGGTGGACTCAATCCAGGTTACATAAATACATGATAGAAACCATCACACACACACACACAGTTTGAAGGTGGGGAGAGGCTGGGGAAATGAATGTATTCTAAAGCACTGATGATTGCATAAGAAAACACCTTTTTTTCTAACCAGTTTCCATGGAAACAGCTAAGGAAGAGCTAGCACCACTTCACTGTATGTGTAGGTGTATGAGCCATTAGGAGTATGTTGTCCAGAGGTGTTTCTGAAACTCCCTCGATAAGCTGAGACCAGTAATGAGACAGCAGCTTTGGCATGTAGACACAAAAACGTTGTCATTCTGGCAGACTGACAACCAACAGTAAATAGTAGGAGAGACCGTGAGTGGGCCAGGTAAATGATCAATGGTAGCCAGCAGTATTTTAGTCCATTGATTTGGTTTCTCAGCGCTCGTCTGCTGACATGAATGAATGTTTGTCCCCTCAGCCATTCTTGGGTTTTACTCGACCACATGGAGCCTGTTTTCATTTTGCAGCGTGAGCAGTGACACCCGTTTGGGTACAAGGACCAAACATCATTGTGTTGACACTGTAAAACTACATTATGTTAATTATCTCAACAAATAAAGCTGGCACCAACTGGCCTGATTTGATTTTGAACGTGTAGTTGCCACGCCCGAGAGTTGAGTCGCTTTCTGGTTTTGCCGGTCTGGCCAGACGCACAAGCTTCAACAGGTTGGATTTAACACAAACCAGCTGAGCCAGCATTTGTCGTTATGACACATTATGGCAAATTAAAAAGTGACCTACATCAGGAACCTGTGGTGATAGCGTCACAGCACCAACTCCAACTGGTACTGCATCAGTAACAGGCCATATAACAACATGAGTGAGATAATATTACGTAGGGATGAGCGAGTCCACCATTATCTGTATCTGTGTCTGTATCTGTTCAACCAACTACATTATCTGTATCTGTACTTGGAATGGGATAAATTTGTGGCAGAAGTGAGTGGAGTTTAAATCAGAGTGGGCTGGGCTTAATCAGAGTTGTTATTTTCAGCGTGAAATTTACATGGATTGATCAGAAGTTGCAATATTTGTTACCTGAGAAAACTATTTACAGAACAGCCTCTGAATGGAGCTTCACATCATTTTTATCACAGGAGTAACAGATTAAAGATGGCTACCCAAATAAGGACTTTCATTTATCACAAGTACAGATAATTACACATCTTACTTGTATGATACTCGTACTCGTATCAAGTACATCATCTGTACCAGGTACTTGTTTCATTCTAATGTGTCATGTTTGTTTATTAACAGACTAACAGAGAAACTAGTATCTGAGGGCAACACCGGGGAGAGCAACACAGTTTGTGTTTGCTTAGTACAAAGTTTATGTGTTTTTTGGGGTGACCAGAAGAGACTAGGAGTTAGACTCTCAGGGAAAGTAAAACTGCACTAATATGTCAACGTTTTGGAGCTAACAGAAGAGGTGTCCTAACAGGCCACAAGCGATGAGGTGTGCTGTTCTGAGCTGAACTTTTGTTAGACTCCATGTTTTTGTTTATTCCTGTTGCGCACTTTGGAAGCACCAATGGACGACGAATGGCTGATTCATGAAGTTAAAATGAGGAATTATTTATACCATATCTTCTTATTTCACTATGAAAACCTCAGTACAGTGGCAGCTGGCTGGAAGGAGGTTGCCGGGAAGCTGAAAGTTTCTAGTGAGCTAAATGGCCCTACAATAACAAGCTACTTGCTGTTGGCTATACAGTATGTCATTTCCTGTAAACATAACAATATGACACGTGTTTTCTAATAAAAAGTATGACAAGAAGTAGGCTGAGGACCCATCTTTTAAGTGGTTCTATCTCTCGTCTGATCTAAAGTACACAAACAGGTAGGCCTACGTGGTTTACATGATGTAACAGTAGTGCATATATAATGTATTCGGTGTGGAAAGAGAGCTCCGATGTTACGGGATGCATCAAGATAGTCTGACACTCTTTTGGTATAGGACACAGCATCATTATGTTCCACTTGGAAGCAGCTGCTGAGTCAAGTGCGACACCTAGTTGTAAAATTCAGTTTAGAGGTCTGGTCCAGCTCTTAGGGTGCTTTCACAGCCGCCCTGTTTGGTTCGGTTCAATCAAACTCAAGTTTGTTTGCCCCCTAAGTGCTGTACGTTTGGGCAGGTGTGAACACAGCACTCGCACTCAGGCGCGCACCAAAACAACCGGACTGAGACCTTCTTGAGGAGGTGGTCATGATCCAGTTACAAACGAACTCTGGTGCGGTTCGTTTGTGGTGGGAACGTGTTCTGACCTCGATCTGAACCAACTGCAGTCACATGACACATTGTTTGGGTTAAACATGAGCATGTTACAGTCCTGGAGGATTATTAATGTGTGCCTCCTTCTGTACTGCCTTAATATGCACATTCAGCACATCCAATGCATCCAAACATTGTTTTCTAGTTGGAGCTGCGCCTCGTTTTCAAACTGTATGCTTTGACTCAAATGAACAATGACAGCAATATAGTCCACGATGAGCAGCGCTAAAATCAACCTGCGTAGTTGTCCCTCCATTGTGACATTAGAAAGTGTCACATTTATCTTGCAAGTGTACTCTTCTTCAACGTTTTGTTTACTTCCTGGATTTTTCCCACATGGAAATTCTGACCAATCAAGAGCAGCTTTCTCGCACAAGGCATTTGATCTGGTCCGCTTGTAAATGCTGCCATGAGAACACGAACCAACTCTAGGCAATTATACAACTTTGTAACAAAATTAGTCCCTGATTCAGACCAAAGCAAGACAACTCTAGGCCTGAAAGCACCCTATGATATCAAACTGGCTTAAAAGTGTTTAGATCACCCCAACGTTAGGGGGCAGGAAAACCAAACGATGTAAATGACTGATATAATTGTAAAAAAAATTGAGCAAATTACTTTTAAACCACAGGTTAGAGCAGCTTTTAGAATTTCATTATCTCAGCTTGCAACAACCATCAGTCTTATCACATATGAAATGTTTCAGTGTGCGTCTTCTTACCTCTAGACGTTTGACCACCTCTTTGAAATCCTCCGTGTTATTATTGATACTCCTCAGAGACACACTTTCTCCCCGCTCGTAGAAAATCCGCAAAGACGCAGGGCTGCTCAGCGTCCAGCCAATCACGTCCTTAGTGGCACAGTTAAACACCACTGCCTTGGCCTCCTGGTCCAACAGGATGAGAAAGTCATTGGAGATGGCCAGAAGGGCCTCCAGCTCCCCTCCGGTCCCGTGATCCTCGACGTGGACCAGCCAGGTCACCGCGCCCAGGCTGCGCAGCTCTGCCCCTCCGTACGGCCGGCTCTTCTCTTTCTTCTTGTGCGCCAGTGAGATGAACGGGAACTTCCCCGAGGGGTCGATGGGCGTGCTGGTGGTGTGGCGCTCAGCCAGGTCACGCAGGTACTCCTGGCGAGTTCGGGTGGCCATGGCACGGAACTTGTGCGACTTGTGGGCAGCATTTTCCGCGTTGATGACCTTGGCCAGCAGGAAGTCCCGGAACACAGAGGACTTGGGAAAGGTCACGCCCTCTGGGATGGGGGGGCCGAAAGAGGGAACGTCTTTGGAACGGGTGACAGCCACACTGCAGGGAGAGGAGCAGATGAGGAGGAGGAGGAGGAAGAAGGGAAGATGGGAGGAGAGAAGAATTAAATCAGTTGTTCCAGTATTGACCAACAATTTTCCAGATTTCATAAGGGTATCATGTCCTGACATCACAGATCCTGCAGCTTAGATTCAGTGTTTTATTACACTGTGAATCTACTCAGAAAGTCACGTCACATCCAAGCAAGTATTTATGTCATTAAGATTTAAAAGCAAAAAAAAAGCAATGCTGCCAGATTCTGCAAGAGTGTGTGTTTGATATAAAGCCCCGTGCTGTTTGCTCACTCCACATAAAAGGCACAATTCTTGACTGGAGCATCATCTGTCAGGATAAAAACAAAAACATTTAGAGTGAATTTAAAAATGGAAAGACAACAGACCTACTTCCAGTCTCTGTCTGTCTGTCTTCTGTCTACTGCTATCTTCATCTGTCTCATTTGCTGTTGTGCGGAGGCTCTGTATATTTGCCTCATTCCAATTCTGTAGCGTGCACTTTACTCCCATGTCCTCTATCTCCCTGTTTTTCCTGCTCTCCACCTCCCTTCTCCAAACCCCTCTTTCCTTTGATTAAGTCCCTGGAATGGCAATCTGAGGCCGTCTGCCCCGTCTGGTATGTCAGGAACTCAGCTGAGCAGCCATGGAGAGGAAGGAGAGTCGAGGAGGAGGAGGATGAGGGGAGAGTACTATTCCAAATCTCCTGCCCAAAGCCCCACAAAACCCAGAGTGAGGGAAAAGGAAAATGTGGCTGAGAGAGGAGGTCTGTGTGGGAGAGTCTGAGAGGAGAGGGAAATTATTGCTTACTGGAAAAACCTGCATTTTTTCTGTTATGTGAGACAAACAGACACAACCTGATCTATTGACGACTCAGTCTGACGCAGCTGACAAAAGCAGTGCCCTGAAGTGGCCTTTCATGTGACCAAAAAGCACAATGTCTCCACATCACCTGCTTTGGTCTCAACCTCGTCCTGACCAAATGAGTTCAATCACAGATCCTCTCTCAGGTGATAATTACCAGCTGACGAGAGTAGCACCGGAAGTCGTGAGCCCTCGTCCTACACGCCTCCCTGCTGACATGCATCAGCACACATGTTGACACCGGGATTAATCGCTTTGTCTAATAAGCAACTAAAGTCAAAATGTCACCCACATATTTCTAAACATACCTCAGAGACGTAATGTCCTCACAGGAGACGTGTGGTGTTCAATTATACTAACCGTCAAATTGTTGACACCTCATTTCCCACCTTTCCTTGTTTGTGCCAGACAGAGGTAAGAGAAGAAACAATTTTTTTCTGGTTGAAATTGCCTTGGAGAGTGAACACACAGACGTTTATAGTGCTGTGTTGATAAATAAACGCTGGGAACACCCTCAGCGGTTGCTGCAGTGGTTTGTCAAAATGTTGTATTTCCCACATGATGTGTGTACTGAACTCTCAAGGACAGAAAACAGAAGCAGGGAGGTAGGTAATAAGTGTACACCTGTGAGGGTGGAGGGTCATACAAACATACTAGCTGCAGCTCTTGCGGACGGCAGTATGATCGTCATTTCCCTCATTTCTACTTTCATAGAGAATAATTCAAACAGTCAAATAAAAATTGGATTACACTGTTAATTCATAATTGATCTGATACGTTTTAAAGTTGCTCACTTTTTGATGCTTTTTAATGTGTTTGTTCCTGACTGCTGAGTTTATGTCACATTATGAGGTTGTGACAGCATTACTGTACTGCACTGAAACTCTGAGGGGCACAAAGTGCACAACATACTACAACAGAGTGAGTAGATTTCCTTCTAATGTAAATGTATGTATTGGTATGTAATTTCGATCTTTAAGAGCCAACATTAGTAGATGCACTTTTGACACTGTTGACACACTTCCACAATTAGGAAATTCTGGAGCCCTAAACACTTAACATACTGGACTTGTAGTTGGATCAGCAGGTTGATGTAAATGCTCTTCCCCAGCTGTTTTAAAGGTAAGTCCCATCTAATTTACTAAAAGCAGGTTAAGTACCTGAATGTTCTACCTTTTAGTTAAAGTGGCTGTGATCAGTATTTTTATATTAAGGAGTATTTCACTGCTGGAAAGATGGTCTTTTCATAAAACTGGGCTGTTGATGCAGTAGAAAGACCCAAATACTTGGTGCCACATGACCAGAGGAAACAAATTTGCCTTCATTCAAAAGGTAGAAAACGTACAACTACCAGAATGCACTGGGCCACACAAGACCAATAAACACTACTGCTGGTGGGTGATGTGATGGGCCGAGCTTGGCTGTTTCGGTGAAGGAAACAATATGGCAGCCATCTGGTGACAGACAATCTCAAATTATAGTTTAACAGTAAACTGAACCAGTGGTTCCCAACTGGTGGGTCACAGTCCAAAAGTGGTTTTGGTCCATTCTGACTGGACCACAAGTGACTTGCAAATTGTCAAATTTGAAAAAAACTCACTTTATCTTGAAGTACAGTGAATTTCTGGCGCAGAGCTTTTATTTTGAAGTGCTGTTTCCTGCTGCAAAGTGAGTACATGAATGGACCGCCACTAGACAGAGATGACAGAGCAAAATATATCGCCAACATGGCCAAACACAAACATGACACTAAATGTATCTAACTGTGTGGACCTTGAACTAATGACTGAGGAAATCTGGACCTCGTGACTAGACCAGTTGGACCATTGATCTAAAATATGTTTCTGAAAACATTTTAGGCGACAAATAGGAAATGCAGTAACAAAATCTTGGTTCATATTTGATCAGCGCTGCCTAGTTTTACCTTTTTATCTCTTTTTTTTCAGCCTCAGTTTTGACAGTGACACAGTGTGGCACCCATTTCCTGCTCACATTTTCTCATATTACAGCCAAACAGTGCACTAAAATGTGTTTCTGAGGACATTTTAGGTGACAAATAGGCAGAACAGTACCATAATGCTGATTCATATTTAATCAGTACTGCTTAGTTTTACAGATTACGCTCACGCTGTTATGACACAAAGCTGGTTGGAAATCATAGAGTATCCCTTTAACAACGGATGACATAAGCATGAATATGTGAAAGATGTACCTTGCAGTGATGAGCCCTTGTACAACTCTGTAGTATGTTTCTAGTCTGTACTGTTTGTTATTGTGCTGCTTCTTCAAGAGACTACAGATGTGAAACAGCTTAAAGCTATAATCTGGTGCAGTGCATCAAATGATGACATTTATTTTTCAATCTGTACATGGTCCCCTTGAAATAAATTAAATAAGTAAACAAATAAAACACCACCAGACTTCATGGTTCCCCTCAGCCCTGCAGAGCTGTATATGTTTCAGCTCATTGTTTTAGTTTTCTGGCCTGTAACTTCACTGCTTCGGTTCACTATCATTGCATTTTTTTTAAGGAAAAGCTCAAAAACCCACTGCACACTACCTACCCAGCACCAAATGACAACGTTAGCGACTCCCTAGTGGAAAACCTTGTAAATAAACGCAGGGGATAAAAAAAAAAGACTTAAATTCATCAGGTGGGCAGAAAAGACTACCCTAATAAACCTGCTGGATGTGTAAACCAACAACTGTCTGCTAACAGGTGTTCTATATATCGACTTAAAGAGTGATAATATGTAGTGAGAGTTGTGTTTACAGCTTGTTTCTGCAGATCTTAAAAGTCCAAAAACAGTTAATGCTGGTTTAATATTCCACTGAATATGGCAATATACCACACAGAGGTTTCACATTATTGATTACTTGAACATCAGGTGTTAGCGGGTGTCATCGCAGCACACAATATGAGTGTTAATACGCTGCAAAAGACACATTTGTTGCTTTTGTGTTTACCTCAACAACACTGGTCTGGTTGAATTGGACTGAAAGGCTGCTCTCCCTGTATGCTGTAATTACAGTGCTGAGAATGTCAACAAAACAAAACCAAGATTAAAAAAAAAAAAAACACTCTTAACTAATGTTCACCTTGCACCACACTAGCATATAAAATCTTTCATTTTCAAACTGACAGCTGATACAAAGTATAAACTGAGCGACAAAGACCCAACGCAACACTCCTGTAGGTGACAAATGAATCATGCAGAGTATTTCGGAGAGGAGCAGCTGAAGTGGTTTTAAGCAGGCTGAACAAATGGTTAAAATAAAATGTGACCTTTTATTCTTATTCTTCTCCATCACTACAAACATCACTCAATACATTACACTGGAGCTCTAAAAGCACTTGTACTGATCTCCAACACCTGTGAGTCAGTCAACCAGAGACCTGTGACTCATGCAGGTCACAGAGAAGTGATGGAGGGAGAGAGGTAGAGGTATGAACGCCGCAGAACGGGACGGAAAAAGCTGTAAAATAAACCTGAATGAGGAAAAAGAGAGATTGAATGAGAAAAGAGGGTGAGGGTGATGAAGCCAGAGAAAGAGAGAGGGAAAGGAGAGTGTAGTGTGATGGGGATTGCTGGTGCTGTGTGGCTGCTGTGTGATCCTCGTGGCAGGAGGTTTGGCAGCAGAAATGAAAGAGCACATTCCTGTGGTTTCAGTGATTTGTGGTCTTATAAATATCCAGTGTGTGGGCAGCTCCGCTCTTCCAGTATCCACGACCTGCTGCCCACTGAGGCAGGGCAAGAAAAAGAACATGTCAATACCTATTGGAGTGGGTGGCTAAGAGGTGTACTGTATGCATGTGTGTGGATGTGGGGAAGGTACGCACGACGTGTTTTTGTCTACTTGTGACAACCGGTCCTCAAAGTACAGACCATTTATGTTCTACACTGTTTCAAACCTGACAACATAAACATACCTTTGTATTCCCTGTTGAAATATTTGTTAATGCAGTAGCTGACAGGAAGTACATAGGGACCAAAGCTGTTGCCCTGGCAACAGAATAGCTATGAAATGGTCTATACAGAATTTAGGTTTGTGCAGTGGCTTTGGCCAGGGCAAATACAGTGATGTGTTCTAGACATCGGAGCAGAGGTAAAGACGTGTGGACACTAAGTCTGTATTTTCTTTGTGTTTTCAAATCCATAAACGCACAGAAACCTTGCACACTGAGTCCGATTAATTTTATTCGCTCCCTCGCTTTTCTCCACTGGAGGTATCTCCCTGGCTGATGGCTCACTCTGCCCATGTTTTGCATTTGGCTACCCAAAGGGGCTGACCTGTCCTCCCTCTCTGTCTCCACACTGTCGCTCTCTCTCTGTCTGCATGCAGTCTTCATCCTCTATTAAATCCTCCTCCTCATCCTCCACCTAAATATTAAAATCGGATCCTATGAAAGCAGGCAACCTGAATTATAAAATTATTCCGTGCAACCTATTCCTCAGTCTTGTTGCAGATGTGTCCCGTAAGTTACGCCACATTTTCTTCACAGTTCCTGTCAGACAGCTCTCGCAGGGGCCGCACACATTTTTTGCGCCTCTGAAATTCATTGTTTTAAATGTAAACGTGCAGCAGGTGCACTCAAACGCCAGAGCGACACTGTCGCTGCGCGTACACGTTCCCAAGTGCCTATTTTTCAGGGCGCGACAGCTGCGCTCTGAGATAAACTAAGTTCAACTTTTGGAAAGCAGCAGCGCGCACTGCATGTCACGTGACGAGAAACAACCAATCACAGCCGACAGATATCTTTCCTTCTTCTGTAAACATCAGTCTGTGGTAAATATGGAGGAGAAGTGGATCATCTTATTGCAGGGCTGTCAGAGCTTTACATCTGTCCAATAGACAATAGGCCTACACACAAACAGCGTCTGGAAGAAGATCGGCTCTGCTCTCAGGTTTTTAAGCCTGTAACTGGCTGCTTATTTCAAACGGTAACACACTTCCTGTGTATTCCCATCGTGGTTAATCCCCATCACCACAAGAAACTAGTCTTGCATAGCCAGAGCTATCTCCACACTTTGTTTTAGTGCTGTGTGTGCAACAACAACAACCTCCAAGCTAGCCAACTACATGCAGTGGTGTAATGTAACAAAGTAATTATAGTTTGCTACAGCACTTAAGTATTTTTTAGAAAAATCGCTACAGCATAGTATCGCAATATTTTGCATGGTGATATTGCATCGATAAACCGACGCCAAGTATCGATCTTTTATTATATACGTCATTGATTTTTGAAAATACACATTTTTATACAACTTTTGGCACTAGAATAATACGATCAATTGCTTTTTCGATCTGAGTTTTTTTCCTGGTGAGGTCAGCAGAGGTCTCACTCAGCGGCATTTGGAAGAAGATTCATCAAAACAAAAATGGAGGCAGCGGAGACAGAAATCACAAATATGCTGTCAGTGTTTAAATCAAACGTCTTGACTTATTTTGGAGTTTTAAATACAGAAGAAAAGAAGTACTTGGGTATGACATATGCAGTTTGCAAGCAGTGTCATATGAGAATAAAATACTCTGGGAATACTACGAACATGAGGGCTCACCTCACAAGCCACCATCCAGAGATAGGGTTAACCGCTGGCGGCCAAGCTAATGCTAAACCCAGTCTGCCGAAAATTCCACCAACACTGGACACACTTGGCTCGACAAAACTACCATCCATCTCTGAGAGAGCTGAGAAAACAACACACACCATCACCTACTTCATGTGCTGAGATCTGCGACCGACACAGCCGCGCCCAATCTCTACAGAAAGGTGAAGCATAAAGCTGAGGAATCTTTGAGCACAGCAGGAAGGGTGACATTAACTTGTGGCGCTGAAGGTCAGTGGATTCATATGTGACAATAATGGCACATTATCTCACAGAGAACGGGCGACTGCTGTCACATGTTCTCCAAACTAAAGAAGTAAAGGAAAGTCACACCAGAGCAAACATAGCAGACGTCCTGCAAAATACAGCACAAGGGATTGTGGACAATGGTTCTTACATGGGTGATGCCAAAATGATTCAAGTGAGATAAACAGACTGAAAACTTTATCTTATGAGGTCAAACTGATGTTGACAAAGTTTTCCTTTGGGGAAATAATTTGCAGTTGAAAAAAAAAGGTGATATATCGCAATATATATCACAATACTCAGCATATCTCAATAATATCGTATCGTGACCGAAGTATCATGATAATATTGTATCGTAGGTCCTCTGGCGACACTATGGTTTGAAGAAATACAAACAACCCACAGTGTTTTTTCCCTTAGTGCATAATTATGATGGGTTCAGCCGGACCATTCTCCAGCACAGTTTCAGTCCAGTGGTTGGGTGGCTCAGGGTGCCATGACGGAGCATTTTCTTTGAAGGGTTGCCATGGTTCTAAAAAAGGAACCACAGCTTCAGAGGGCAGAACCGTATTAAATACAACAATGAAGTGTGCAATATTTCCCTGCCCTGTGTGTGTGTGAATGTCCACCAAAAAACACACACGGCAGCTTCAAAGCATGTAGGTCATCCTTACTTAATACACTATGACTCAGTCAAATCCCCTGTGGCGACTATGAATCGTGAATTTACTTCAGAAACCTGATCTTTCACCTCTATAGTGTGTGTGTGAAAAATTAGTTTTCACTTCAGAAAACTTAATTTACATTTGTGAATCACAGACGGCACGTGTAAACAGCATTTGCTCCATATTCACTCTATTGCTGGGCTCTTTGTTCGTGTGTGTGTGTGTTCTTACGTGTGAGTGTGTGTGGTTGCTCAGTAACGAAGTAGCCCCATGGGGGACAATTAAGACCTCACACAATGTGCTCAGACAGCAATTAAAACAGCCATTAGTGTGAGAGGGAGGAAGAGTCATAGAGAGCAAGATAAGAGAGAATGACAGAAAACTAGATAACAAGACAGAGGCAGGAATAAACAGAGAATGAAATGTCCTTCACAGCTGAACAGGCAGAAAGTTCATTATTTCTTAAAAATGACTGCGGGCTGGCACATTGTATTTCATATTACACGTCTCTGACAATGTGGTAATAAATGGTGAGCCGTAGACAGGGCTCTCAACGTTCACAGCCTACTCCGTGATGGAGTGATGGAACGCAAACGCACTGAGAGACGTGCAACCATTTGAAGCAACAGATAACAGCGTTATTGTTTCAGCAGGGACGGGAAGTGATTCATGAAGACGTCCTGTGCACACTTCAGGTTCAACTAAGTCCAAAATATCTATCTCGACGTTTTAAATGCTTCTGCTGCACTGGTTTCAATATAAGATGACACATTATAAAACTACTGTACAAATCAAACTTAAGAAACACTTCATCAAACCATGCTTTAAATGTTTTAAAGGTGTCGTTGCATATGAACAAAAATACATAAAGGTAGCTTTTGTTAAACTGCGCTGGTGATTAAATGCCATAAAACTGACAATTTACGGCCCAATGTTCAGTCTACTTCCATTTAACCAGCTCAAAGTAAGTCAGCATGAACCACTGAATTCAGCTGTTCAGTGATTTCAAAAGCCATCAGCTGAATAATTGGTCTGGTAATTGGCGTTCCTTAAATCTGTTTTTCAGTCACACACACCCTCCTGTGAAACTTACAGATTAAAGCGTTGGCCTTTTAAAGGAACACTTCGCAGGATTTTTCTGTTACTGTTTTAAAACAGACCCTAGATTTGAATGTTGTTTGGGGTTTGGGTTTTTTTGGGCGCTGGGTCCACGATTTTCGTAGCTTCCTCTTGGACGTGTGCTGCTTACAGTCTGGTACCTATGAAGGTAGATTTGTGTCTTTATTATTCAATCAAAAAAAAAGTTGCTTTAATCCCAAAAAATATTTTCAATTAAAAAAAAAGTTGCTTTAATCCCAAAAAATATTTTCAATCAAAAAAAACTTCACTTCAATGGAAAAAAAATAATTCAATCAAAGAAAAACAGTGTTTGAATGCAAAAAAAAAATTGAGACCCAAAAAATTGCATTTGAACACTTTTTTTCTTTAATTGAAATAGCCATTTTTGAGTTATATATATATGTATGTATATATATATATATATATATATATATATATATATATATATATATATATGATAACAAATACCATCATTTTTGTCAGTAGCCTCAAAACCAGTGCAGATTCACACTGTCACGTCTTTTTATTGCCTTTAATAGCCCACATTTTATTTTGAAAACCGGAAGCTGGTCCTCGCTGTAGCATCCTAGCGCTGTCTTTGTCAACCGCCTCCGTCTATTTGCCATAGAGTGTGCAATACAGGAGCACTTGAAATGTTGGAGCGGCTAGCTTGACTTCATATAAACGAGAGACAGCCGGCTTGACCGCAGTCACATACATGTGTGTGCGTGTCAGTGGCAGCACATCACATCACTAAATGTACAGGGGAAAAAACACTCGCGACCGAGGCTGTTACCTCAGACACCGGCATTGGCCGCAGCAAGTCTGTGACAGCTGCCCCGGACCGGCAGATCCGTGACAATGGCCTCAAACAGCGGCATTAGCCGCGACAGGTCCATGCTGCCACGGGAAGACCCACTGCTTGCTGCCGCTGCCACGATTCGAGCTAGTCCTTGCTGCAGCTGACTTTTATTACTCCTTTTACAAACATGTCCACATCGTTGAAGTAAACAAACCCCTCGGTGTACATTTCAAAAGGCATCTAATGTTGTCTGTGGAGAAGAAATGCTGTCGTTTGAAAAGATGGATAGAAGGGATTTTCACCGCATAGCTGTACATTGCAAATGGCGACTTGCTTGTTCTACAAAGAGATCCCTATGTCAAACGTCATTGGTGTAGACACTTGTCACTCAAACATGTCTGACCAATGGGGAAGCATCCGCCCACAGCGGAATATTTGTGTCAAAATGATTCAATCAAAAAAAAAAACGACTTCAAAACTTTTTGCACTTCAATCAAAAGAAAAAAGTGTTCAAATGCAATTTTTTGGGTCTCAAATATTTTTTTGCATTCAAACACTTTTTTGTTTGATTGATTTTTTTTTTTTTTTTATTGAAGCAAAGTGTTTTTTAATTGAAAATATATTTTTTTATTGAAATGGTATTTTTTGGGATTGAATAATAAAGACACAAATATCCTACCCATAATATGGCCCAAATACAAAAAATATGACTTCAATCAAAAACATTATTTTTAATCAAATAATAACTCACTTCAATCAAAAATGGCTATTTCAATTAAAGAAAAAAAGTGTTCAAATGCAATTTTTTGGGTCTCAATTTTTTTTTTGCATTCAAACACTGTTTTTCTTTGATTGAATTATTTTTTTTCCATTGAAGTGAAGTTTTTTTTGATTGAAAATATTTTTTGGGATTAAAGCAACTTTTTTTTTAATTGAAAATATTTTTTGGGATTAAAGCAACTTTTTTTTTGATTGAATAATAAAGACACAAATCTGCCTTCATAGGTACCTGGTTGTTACCTTTTACTTAGTCCTGACCTCACTTGTGCACTGTGCAGGCAGATGGCCGAGTCTCTGCAGATAAATACACCACCACATACTTATGGTGGGTCATCAGTGATGATTCATAGGGATTACACATTGGTTTTAGGAAAATTCTGCACAGTATACCTTTAAGGTCAGGTGATATAAGGTAAATATCCCCTGTACTGTAGGGTAAACTAGACTGATTTGGCACCTCAGGGCTGAGAGCTCCAGAAAACACTCTACAGGACAGCTAGAGACCCAACAGAGCAGCAATGTTTGGGTGAAGAGGCAAAAAAGGATGTAACTGCAATGCACAAGTTGAAAAAGCCAGTAGCATCGCATTTCACTGAGGGTTAACCTTGTTTATCCTCATGTCATCTCACCTGTAGGAGCTGTTTTCGGAACACGGGTTGTGAGCACGTACAATCACAAAGACGTGCTGGAAGTGTGAGCGAATGTTTTTGGGGGTGAAGGGGAGCGCCCCGGGTTCCTGGAACACGATGGTCACGATGTCATTCCCAATGTGACGCTTCCGCAGTAACTGGTAAGACAGACAGCAGGAGAAACTGGCATTAGATATTCAGTAATATTAAAGAAATACTGCAACTCTAAAATGACCACTGGCGTAGTAATTGTTCAGCCTGTGTTAGCTTGAATTAATAAAAAAAAAACCTTTTTTTTTTTCTTTTTTTTTCTTTGTTCTTCATGCCTCCACCCAAAAGTATTTCCCAAACACATGGACTTCTGATCTTGATGACATTTTTAACATGGAAAAAAACTGTTCTCTTCTATGTCCAGATATTGCATTGTAACATGCAATTTGTTAGGTCAAATGCTAAGAGCATTTTAAGAGCATTGTTTTTTAGATTTATTTATTTTATTTTTGGCAGTTTTCTTTTCTTTCCCTCTCACTGCTTGTATATTGAGCTACACTGACAAAGGCTGTGTTAATACTGCATTTCAAAAATCAAAATATAGTTAAAAAAATAGCTGCAACTTGCTCATGAACATAAAGATTTCAGTGTGTTGGAACCCACCTGTTGCTTATTGTTGGGAGTGTAGGGCAGCATGGTGGACACGTGGAACATGATCTCATAGTCCTTGTAAGTGGTGTACAAGGAGTGGGTGCCTGTGGAGTCAGCTGAGGGGACAAAGTTACATGTCAATGTCTCATACTTTGGTTAAAAACAATTATATTTTTCACTGTAATGTAGTTATAACGCTAACCGACTTTAAGCCACTCTCTTTAGGTGGGCTAAGCCTCTGGGTCCACATCCCATTAAAGTCCCAAGTAAGAATGTTACCAGTGTGAAAGCATTTTAAAAATGTAACTTCATAATGTTAAAACCATTCAATCTAATTCAGTATCAGATCTTTATGAAGTAAAATAGTATTTTATGACCATAAACAATTATTGCTATCAAATATGGAGAACTGATCACAACATGTGCAGGAACATTAACAGTCGACTGATAAAGTATAACAAGTCTGAAGAATAAGTATAAGAAAACACCATCTTCATGTTCCACATCTTCCTCTGCTGCAAAGGCTAATCAGATGGCCCTGTGCTCCCTGAGCTCTTAACAGGCTCTGGCCCTACAGAGAGCCACTGCATGTTAATAACCACCTCCACAGTCTTTTGACGTGCTCTATTCAGAGAACAAAACAGTCACAAGGTGTTTAAAAGACCATACTTAACCTAGCTAGATTACTGCAATTAATTACACTCCATCTATAGGGAGTGCTTCGCATGGCTGCATTTAATTTACGAGAGGACCCTGAAGGTTGTGTTACATGTCCTGCAAGAAGTGACTGGGAGGTTTTTGTCTCACAGAGCATTATGGGAGATGACTTAATTGATCTAAGAATAGCATGGACTTAAATATCAAAGCAGACATGTGGCCATCAATGCAGAAGTGGTCGGGCAAAGGAGGTAAGAAGGAGACACATAGGGGATCAGTTTCTCCAGCAGAATAATCTGACACCAAAGGCCATCTGTCACACGTTTGAAACTGAAGAAACTTTTGTTTTTAAGGTGGTACACAGAGAGGGAGCAGAACAGTCACTGAAAGGAAGCAGGAGGCATTAAAGCAGACTGACACTGAGGCCAGGAGGGAGAAGAAGAGGTCTCAGAGGCATTTTAAACATCTTGAGCCTCATTTATTAACACTGCAAAAGGGCAAAAATAGTCTTGAAAGTTGCACGCAGCACTTCAATGCACACTGTGAACACTGCAAGGCCAATACCAATGGCAGAGTAGTGAATTAAAGCCAAACGCTTTAAAGTCAAGGTAAAGCTAAATTAATGTGCTATGAGTTTTATACCACAGATAAATGTGTCACAAACTGACTGCCTACATTTAAATTATTTAAAAAAATCAGCAAGTGTATAAAATTACATTTCAAAATCATAAAAACAATGAGCAGTAGTCTTTGCTCTCAGACGCTGAGGGTGTGTCCACTAAGGGAGCTGAAACAAAGAAGAAGTAGGTGCAAACCGACTCTCCTTAGCAACTAACCAAGTAGTACAAAACTAACCTTCTCTCTGAGCCAAAGAACAAGCCACTGTGCAGTGATGATCTTTCATCCACCAGCAAACAGCCGTGTAGCTGACCTGGGCTTAAACACTGAAAGGTACAGTCGAGATGGCTATTTTGCTTGTGTTTATACGATTGTGGCATTTCATGGAGTTGTTCAATCATGTATCTATTAGACCAAAAGAGCTAAGAGATGTTGCTGAACAAGGCAAACTCACCAGGTGGTGTATGACATGACACCAATGTTGTGTACGCTAACTTTGGTAATAATGTAGTTTTTATATTGTGGGGGAGGAGTTATGATAAGGATGGCTACATTGCGTTATTGAGCCATAAGTTCAGGCCCTCCCAAAAACATTGGTCTAACCCAACAATGCAGCACTGTATGGCTGACAGTCTTTCCACATGCTTTAATAAGTATTTTCTGTTTAGAACAAATCTATAATTTTAATTAACCTGGACTTAAGAGTGCTTTCAGACCTAGAGTTGTTTTGCTTTGGTCTGAATCAGGGACAAATTTTATTACAAGGGTTTTGTTACCTAGAGTTAGCTCGTGTTCTCACGGCAGCATTTACAAGCGGACCAGATCAAATGCCTTGTGCGAGAAAGCTGCTCTTGATTGGTCAGAATTTCCATGTGGGAAAAATCCAGGAAGTAAACAAAACGTTGAAGAAGAGTACACTTGCAAGATAAATGTAACACTTTCTAATGTCACAATGGAGGGACAACTACGCAGGTTGATTTTAGCGCTGCTCATCGTGGACTATATTGCTGTCATTGTTCATTTGAGTCAAACCATACAGTTTGAAAACGAGGCGCGGCTCCAACTAGAAAACAATGTTTTGATGCATTGGATGTGCTGAATGTGCATATTAAGGCAGTACAGGAGGAGGCGCACATTAATAATCCTCCAGGACTGTAACATGCTCATGTTTAACCCAAACAATGTGTCATGTGACTGCAGTTGGTTCAGGTCGGAAGACGTTCTCGCCGCAAATGAACCGCACCAGAGTTCATTTGTAACCAGACCGAGACCACCTCTTCAAGAAGGTCTCGAGTGTGATTGCTGTGTTCACACCTGCCCAAATGAACCGCACGTAGGGGGCAAACGAACTCGACTTCGATTGAATCGAACCAGGTGTGAAAGCACCCTAACTGTCCTTACATAATTTATCTCAATCCAGTGACTAATTTTGCTCCTCTCTTTGCTCATCGTCATCCTAATGAACATCCTGACGCTAAAAGTGATTTCAGATGATTTGATAGAGCATGAACTCTTTGTAAACAAGAAGGGACAGTCCACTTGGCTGGTTTACATTGGTTTCAGCTACTGTCAGATCTGTGCCTGTGACACCAATTATGAGCAAGTTTTTAACTCAAGAAGCCATATTTTTTCTTAATTAATGAAAATATTTCGACATCAGGCTGATACTGTTGGCTGCTGGGATATACTGCCACTCTGCGATTATCTCTTGGTGGTCATTTTTACATATCATCTTTACATATTACAGTTAAAGTCTTCCTGATATCAGTGCCAAACAGCTCTTTAACAAATTTGAATACCACACCGCATGTTCAGGCACTTGTCCTACACATCATGTCTCAGGGGTTAGTCACCCCCTGCATGCCACAATCCATCCAATGCTTGTTGGAGGACTGAACACAAGTTAAATCATTAGGAACTTCTACACAGTGTTACCATGCTTGTTTCCCCTGTTGCTGTGGATCTGGCATTAGTTTTAGTGTCAGTGAAACACCATCAACTTGTAATGTCTGTGCCATGTACATACTCTTGGTGTCCAGCTGGGCCCGGTACTTGGTGAAGCCTTTGAGTCTAACCCTCTCCCCCAGCAGATGCAGGAACTCCTCCAGCGCAGGGCCAGCTGATTCGTTGTTGTACATCTCCTCCTCGCTGCTCTGGCCTGCCATGCAGTACATCACACCCACTTTACGCTGGAAACTCAACTATGGGGAGAGCAGAGATCACAGCAATGAAAAGGGGAGACACATGTACGTATATTACTGTGTGGAAATCATGTCGGAGTAACCATGTTGACATTTTAGGCAGAACTCATGTTGGCATTTTAAGAATAACCACCTTGGGTTGTTCTGCGGTGATCGCTGTGCCATTTTCCAGAGAAATCATGTTGGCATTTTCAGAGGTTCAGCTTTTGATGATTGCATCAGGGAGCACCAGTATCAAAGAGCTTGTTTTGTATTTTTCTCCTTTTTAAGGTCGAGGTGTGTGTTTGTGTGTGGGCAGATGTGTGAGGGAGTTTCTCCACTTAAATCCCACATAATAGTCTGTGGGCGTGAAGGGATAAATTAAGCAAAAAATAAAATTAATAATAAATAATTCTGCTTTACAATGAGACATCCCCCTTTGGGAAAAATAACACCTACACATAAAATGATTCATAAAACACATAATGAAAATAATTTGCTGTACATAGTACTGGATAATGTCACATTTCTGAGGAATGATAATGACAATATTAAGCCTGAGTAATATTGTCTTTCTACTAAATGGATGACAGTAAAAAAAATAAATAAAAGGGAGTCTTTTAATATGAGCAATCAAAGGAATTATTCAAAGTTACCCAACCCAACTCCTTACCCCCTGCTCATCCAGCTTCATTAGCTGCTCAGTGACCTTAGGTGTGTTCAGTGCCAGGCGCAGGCAGTGCACGTTGAGCTCAGGCACCAGGTACTCCAGCACCTCTTTCAGGGGCAGGCCTCGAGCTAAACCGTGCTTGGATGTTGAAGGTACTGCATCTTCCAGGATGGAGCCCCTCAGGGTGTTCAGCTGCCGTCAGCACAACCAGAGAGAGAGGGAAGAGAAACTAGAAAATGTAAGCATCAAGAAAACAACTGGTTTCCTGAGTTTTGATTAAAATTCACAGTCAAACTGTAGAAATGACTTCAATACAAATTAAAAATAATGAATCAAATATAATGTACTGTAGTTTGACATTCACACCTTATACTGTTGCCTAAACAGCCACACTGATACTAAACACAGTGTATCAAAACAGTTTTCGTTTTTTTGTAGTTCTGTTTTTCCTTTAATCCACCACCCATTCTGAAACAAAATAATCACACAGAACATATATAGAACATAAAATTTTGATTCGGTTGCGGGTGTGCTAAAGCCTATCCAAGCTGTCACTGTGCAAGACTCATTGGACGACCTGTCCAGGATGCTGACACACTGACAGACAACCATTCACACTCACATTCACACCTACGGACAATTTAGAGTCACCAGTTAACCTGCATGTCTTTGGACTGTGGGAGGGAGCCGGAGTACCCGCTGACACAGGGAGAACATGCAAACTCCACACACAAGAGCCCTCGCTGGCCAGTGGATTTGAACTCAGAACACTCTTGCTGTGAGGTGACGGTGCTAACCACTGCACCACCATGTCACCCTGACAAAAAAATGTGAAAATATATACCTATCCCCAACTGTGACCTCGTCAAGACAAAATATAAGCTTGTCATAAGATATGACTTTGAGTGAAGTGTAGAAAAGTGTTTTATGCAGAATACTGTATTCCCTCAAGCTGTTCTTAAAATGTCTCCTTCATGAGAATGAGATGGATGCAAGGTCATGGTGACCTTGACCTTTCACCACCAAAATCAAATCTATTCATCCTCGAGTCCAAGTGAACATTTGTGCCAAATTTGAGGAAATTCCCTCAAAGCTTTCTTGATATATTGCGCTCACAAGAATGAGATGGATAGAGTCACAGTGACCTTGACCTTTGACCACAAAATCTAATCCATTCATTGTCAAGTGGACATTTGTGCCAAATATGAGGACATTCCCTTAAGGCATTCTTGAGATACTGCGCTCACAAGGATGAACAGATAGATGGACAGACAAACAACCCGAAAACATAATGCCTCCGGTCGCGGCAATCACCGGCACAAAGGCATAAAAAATTTCATTGCAATCACAGTTGCACCTGTTATTTTCTATGTTCAACCCCACACCTGCGGCAGCTGGATGCACGCCAGCCCTCCTGGATAGGCTACTATGACACTTCACGTCACTGTCATATTTGCAGCCTCGTTGCACCTGAAAAAAATGTTTTCCCCACTTTTTCCCAGTTCCCATAGCAGCTAGACTCCCTCTCCTCACCTCGTGCTGTCACCATCTCTCCTGTATGTCAAAGAATAGATGGAGAAGAGACTAGTTGAAATATCCCGAGTTATGCAACCTACAATCTCGTTGTTATAGAGACAATGGCAAAAAAAGGAACTGCCTGGTGAGGCATAGCTCTGGAGATTGGTTCTTCGGTTGAGAAATTAAGTTTAATTAGTGGGTGTCCACACATGATTTTAGACAAATTCAAAGAAAGTAGAGGTGTTTTAGTAAAAGCAGTCATAACTGTGTGTGGTTCTCTGTTGACACACTGTAGCGCTATGCTTCCAGTTAGTGCTTGGGGCAGCACTTAACACGAGTCATATAGCAGCAGTGCGGCCGCAGGGTGTTTTCAGCTTAACTCACTCTCCTTGAGCTTGAGTTTATCTTCACATTTTTGGCGATCTGCATTTTCTTGGTCTTGGTTCGTTGTCGCAGTTGTGTGGCTCCATCGTTTGAAAAAGAAACACAGTGAAAGCCCACTGTCGTACTAAAAAAACTAGAGTTACAGCTGTAACTACGGTTCTATAAATTCTGGATGACTGCCCAGAGTCACTTGAAATCTGGGCGAGAAGATTCTGTGGGAGCCGATTGCGTGATGATGTGGGGGTTTTACAGGAGGGTGAACGCTTTACATCTTTGCATGGTCACAGGTGACTTTGTTGGTATAATGACTCCACTTCCACATACACAAGATGGAGATATTCAGTGCTAAAGCACCGCTGTCTGGCGGTCAGGAGGAATGAAACAGAACGTGTGCTGGTGGAAATACAATGGCATGAGTGGCCTTAAATATAAGAATGCCAAAGTCATTTCCTAATTTCTTTCTCAAGTGATCAGTGGGGTATAAAACACTTCATGTTTTCCTCTGTTTTGTTTTTATCACAACTACTGAATACGATATGTTGAACACTTTCAAACACTCCCCAGTGAGATTTTATCTTTAGAGCATAATATACTGCAGTATTGGAGATGCTTTGTCACAATAGCAGAACTAGATTCAGTCTGGCTCAGTTGATGTTTGCTGCTTGGATAATTCTTCTTTGAGTTGTTCACATTTCTGTCAGGGTCCCTCTCTTTCTGCTCTGTGCTGCATGTTTGTTCTTTCAAAATGCCCTTATAGCAGCAACAGAAGCAAAACTAGCTGCCCAGCCAGCAGAAGAACACTAGTAAGTCTATGTTTGGAAAACTGCAAGGAAGCCTGTGATGCGGCCTAAAGGCCTGTGCAATTAAATTCAGCTCACCAGCATAAGAGGGCTCTATTCAAAAGATAATCATGGTCATCGATGCATCATGGGCTTCATGAAATCAGCCTTTTCTCTGGAAAACCCGGACTAAAAATGGATTCTGCCGGTCCATGCTCTCTGCTGGTGCAGGGAAAACAAACCGTCTGGCTAAGCAGGAAGAAAGAATGCATGTAGGTTTTGCTGCTGTAGTTTCCACTATGAAGACTCTCAGGGCTCGAGGCTAAAACAAACTCGAGGAGGGCATCCATGAATAAATCAAGAGGACTGTAGAAGGACCAGGACCTGAATATCCATCATGAACAAATAAACACAGCTGGATACCCTTAGTGCTCCCATGGCTCTTAAGAATCACTTACAGTGTTTGTGTGTCTTCGCATAGTGTTCGGTAGGCCCAAGGTCGGTGCCAGCACCCTCAGGTTTACACAAACTGAAGAGAAATGCTCTCATGAAGAGAGGACAATAGCTGTCCTCAGTGGACACTGGACTTATCTCTTCAACATCAGTGCATCCCACTCACTCCCACACGGACACAAACATATATATCCATACCTGCCCAGCTCCCTGTTCTCAAAATAGCAATTAGAGAGGAAAGAGGGAGTCAAGAGGAGGGAAGAAAATAGGGGAAAACACAGGCCTGTAGGCCGTGCGTCATCCCAAGAGATTGGTAGGGCTATTACTCATGGTGCTCTTTAATACAAGAGCAATGCTTTCCCTTCTCTGCTCAAATACCTTTGGCGCTATTTTAGTCCCATTTAGCTGTGAAATGGCAGAGCTCGGTCCTTCACAGATGAAGGCTGACAAAGATGGTAGGTGGGCGTTCAGCTCAGAGAATGAGGACATGGATCTCTGGCTCTAGTGTGTCTATAGGAGGGGATGGCAGCAGAGCCTAGAGGGATTCACGAGATGTCCTACTGCTGTGAACTGCAGATTGAGCATCGTGAATGAACAATTGGGAGAATACATTACAAATTAAATCAAACGTGCAATCATTTGTGGTGGTGTTAAGGAATGGAGGCGGAGGCATCTAAGGTCTTGAGCCGAATCTGACAACACTAAGATGAAGCTTTTACAATGGATCCCTCCAACTGGGTTTTTCTATAAGCAAGGCTGCATCCTGATCTTATACGTTTACACCCACACAACTTAAATACATAAGAGCTTCTCGGTGACATCACTCAGTACAGAGTGTACTAAATATTGACATTTGTTAACATGAACAATCGTGGCTCCAGAGGGAGCAGCTACAAACACAGTATATCCTGGTGAATGGACGAATCAATTAAAAACAAACCATGCAACACAACAATAAACAAATCAAGCTAATAAGACACAATATAAACTGGCATACAAAGCGTAAGTCAGGTGTCCGTTTCAATGTACCTCACTCGTTCTGAAGATGACTCTGTAGTTGTACTGCTGGCCATGCTCCTTGTGTTCATCCAATTTCTCCCTCCTCAGACTCACTGCCACCGGGCCCAGGTTCTCGTCGACCCCCAGATAGTTCCAGTGTTCTAGGAATAATACGTTTAGGGTTTTAGAAAGCAACTGACAGAAAGGAATGATGTGACAGACAAGAAGAGAACTTGGAAATATAAAGGACAGCTTTGCCACTTTGCCTATTTAAAAGCTAAACTCTGCTCGTCTGGAGCTGCTTTCACACCGTCACGTGGCAATCGTTCTGACAGCCACCTACCTGCAAGAGCATCGCCAAAAAAGAAACAGGTTTTTTAAAGTGGCTGCTTCCACTACAGTCTACAACTCCGATGACAGGCAGGTACTTCAGTGAACATCAGTTGCGGAGGTGCAAGCTAGCTTGTAGCTGTATACTGTAGCAAGACAACTAATATCACTGAAATTATAAAAGATTTCTACATACACTCACCGGCCACTTTATTAGGTACACCTGTTCAACTACTCGTTAACACATACAGTTAATCAGCCAATCATGTGGCAGCAACTCAATGCATTTAGGCATGTAGACATGGTCAAGATGACCTGTTGAAGTTCAAACTGAGCATCAGAATGAGGAAGAAAGGTGATTTAAGTGATGTTGAACATGGTATGGTTGTTGGTGCCAGACGGGCTGGTCTGAGTATTTCAGAAACTGCTGATTTACTGGGATTTTCACACACAATCATCTCTAGGGTTTACAGAGGATGGTCTAAAGAGAGAAAATATCCAGTGAGCAGCAGTTCTCTGGGTGAAAATGTCTTGTTGATGCCAGAGGTCAGAGGAGAATGGCCAGACTGGTTCAAGATGATAGAAAGGCAACAGTAACTCAAATAACCACTCGTTACAGCCAAGGTATGCAGAAGACCATCTCTGAACCAACAACACGTGGAACCTTGAAGCAGATGGGCTACAGCAGCAGAAGACCACACCAGGTGCCACTCCTGTCAGCTAACAACAGGAAACTGAGGCTATAATTCACACAGGCTCACCAAAACTGGACAATAGAAGATTGGAAAAACGTTGCCTGGTCTGATGAGTCTGGATTTCTGCTGCTACATTCAGATGGTAGGGTCAGAATTTGGTGTAAACAACATGAAAGCATGGATCCATCCTGCCTTGTATCAACAGTTCAGGCTGGTGGTGGTGGTGTAATGGTGTGGGGGAGATTTTCTTGGCACACTTTGGGCCCCTTAGTACCAACTGAGCATGGTTTAAACACCACAGCCTACCTGAGTATTGTTGCTGACCGTGTCCATCCCTTTATGACCACAGTGTACCCATCTTCTGATGGCTACTTCCAGCAGGATAACGCACCATGTCACAAAGCTCAAATCATCTCAAACTGGTTTCTTGAACATGACAATGAGTTCACTGTTCTCCAATGGCCTCCACAGTCACCAGATCTCAGTCCAATAGAGCACCTTTGGGATGTGGTGGAACACGAGATTCACATCATGGATGTGCAGCCGACAAATCTGCAGCAACTGCGCGATGCTGTCATGTCAATATGGACCAAAATCTCTGAGGAATGTTTCCAGCACCTTGTTGAATCTATGACACCAAGAATTAAGGCAGTTCTGAAGACAAAAAGGGTTCTACCTGGTACTAGCAAAGTGTACCTAATAAAGTGGCCAGTGAGTGTATTTGGACAATTTACCAGTGATCTGATGTTTGATGGAAATGTTATCCCAGGCTCAGTTTTTGTTCTGATTGTCCTTATAAGTTGCTACCACCATGTTGTGCAACTCTGAGTATTCCACTTCGCTGCCTTCCCCTAATTTTAAATGACTGGAGGCAGCAAGTTATCATGTGGCGGTGTGAAAGCTTCATGTGTGGGAAGGATGTAAAATCTGACACAAAAATTACCCTTGCATTTAAAAAAAGAACTTCATTAATGCTTCCTCCACTGCTTGGCATCCTTTCTCTTATTTCTAGTGAAATAAAAGAGGCAGCATTTGCATCAATACTACATAAAGTGTTCAGGACTACAACAATAATCTAAAAGGTTCATACTCTCCTGTTTTGCTCACCTCTGAGGTAGAAGTACTTTCGGTAGTAATAGGTGCCGAGGTCAACATGTTCTACTATGTATCGTTTGGACCTGTCAGCGTGTTGGCTTGGTCCGTCCTTGGGGGCCTCCAACACAGCCACACCAGCGTTAGTAAAATGCGTGGTGAGGGTGGCATCCAAAGGTCCTTCCTCTGTACTGCCAGAAGAATTGCTTGAGCTCCCACCACTACCTATGCTGCCCTGCTAGGGGATGGAAGACAAGGAAAAGTAAAGCGAGAAAGCTGACAACTCTTTTGTTACATTTAATCTTCAGTGCATCTTCAACATGCAATAATCAACTTTTAAGGTATTTTTAATCTCGGTATTTTTAAAATGGCCTAGAAGTTCAGGAATCAATACAGCAGGCTGCAGTCCTAAGATAAAAATTCAAGAGCCTCAGAGAGTTGTCTTTTAAGGAACAACCACATTTAGATGAATGTTTTCTAAAGTCTACTCATTCTACTCTTGCAAAAAAAACCTACCTGTTTAATAGGAGAGATGTTCCTCTCACCCTCTCCACCAATCTCATTCCTGAAACAAGGGCAGCTGAGCACCAAGTCATTGCTCTTGTCATCACCAGGGTCCAAGGCAGGGTTGGTACTGTGTCCTCCTGTCCCCTCCTTGCTCAGCTCCTCTTGTGAGCCACAGGGTGACCCATACAGTCCACTCTGATTGGAGGCCAGGGAGGACGTGGCCGAAGCAGAGGCAGCAGCAGCAGCCGAGGCACCAGTAGTGGTGTTCTTGCGTTTGGACCCAGATTGCCGACTATGGATTACCTCATTGAGGTCAAAGAGTAGAGACTGGACATCGAAGTGGGAGAAGCCTTTTTGGCACGCCCAGGGTTTGGGAGGTGGGCCACTCTCATCCCCTTTCCCCCCATCTTCAGCATCTGAGCCACCCCTCGATGTGTCACCCTCCACCTTCACACTGCGCAGCTTACGGAATATTGACTCTCCACCTGTCTCTGACTTTGACCTCCTCTTCAAGTGCTTCTCTCGTTCCTTCAGCCGACTGGCAGGACTACCTCTGGCTGGACCCAAAGGTCCATCTGGCAGGTCCAGGGCAGCCTGCTTTGTTGGGGCTACACTGAGTAGCTCTGTTATCTTCTCTGGAGCTGGGCTTCGCTGATCAGGGGCCTCAGAGGACTGGTACCCTTTTAGCATGTCAAAGAAGCTCTCTCCTGACACACCGTGTTTATCTATGGATGAAGTGCTGCCATACTCTCGGTGCATGGGTGTCCACCCGGAGAATGACCAGCCCTCATTGCCGTCCACATCCAGCTCACTGATAGTTATATCACTGTTACTGCGCTGACGGATGCGCCTCATGCCTTTGCGAGGTGAGCCCAGATAGCCGTCTGGTGACAGAAAGCGATTGTCTTTTCCCTTGCTCTGCATCTTGCTCTTTAGTGTGTTGTGGATGTTGCGCAGCATGGATGAGTCCTGTGGGCTTATCAGGTGGCCCAGCTTGGCTGACAGATTGCTGTGGGCTGTGACGGCTGACACCCCTCCGCCTCCACTGCCACCACTACCACTACCACCACTTCCTCCCCCTCCTCCTCCTCCTCCTCCTCCTCCCCCTCCTCCACCTCCTCCAAGTCTTTCTCTATCTCCACTCCCTGATCCTGAAGAGCTGGTGGTATTGGTAGAGCTGGGTGAGTCTGTTTCCACTGTGATATGCCAAACACCCCCTCCTCCCCCATCTTTCCTTGGGGGCCAATCGGCCACACGAGCCCGGACCCCCATCTTGGGGACGCCAGGGTTCGTGCCGGTGGTGGAGGAAGAGGAGATGTGGGCGCTCTCACTGCGGGGTGGAGGTGCCCCTCCATTGGGCAGTCGCAGGCGGCGGGTATAGAACTCATCAGAAGCCGGCACTGAGCCCCCAACCGAACGCTCTGTCTGAGAACGCTTCAGGCTGGTCATGATGGAATTGGGAAAGGGTGTGGGGAGGGGAGATGGGAGGGAAAGGTAGGGATGGGTTGCTGATGGGTTTAGATTAGGGTCAACATAATGCCCACTGAGTGAAGTGATGAGGGTATCTCACGGATACATTTGGTGCTGTAGAAAGAGCAAAGAATAAGAAAAGAACAAGGCTCAATGTTGACTAATCAGTGGTCAATGCTTTTCTGTATTTGTCTTATACATAGTGTTAGAGTGCAGGCGGTTCATATGAAACATGTCCAAAGTTTCAAATAATGAGGTAAACATGAATTTAAAAGTAATTCATGTGAGCATAAAACCTTGGACTTTGCTTCAGACTGATCAAAATACTCCGTTTCCAACAGTTTTTTCTACTCTGGCAACAGAATGACATCATAGTGTGGCAGATTTCTTTATATGGTCATCTGCTCCTAGCATACCAGTGCAAGTGCTTACATTAGCTCACACTGCTAAACCTACATGCTAACGTCAGGAAAACATGTTGTCTTGGTTGTTGATTTTGTCAATTTCTTCCCAAATTTCAGATTTCGGTTGGAAAACTTTCGGATGTGTTCAAAAGCTTTGCTGGTTTTCCACAGTAGAAAGTGCCACTATTCTCCATTAGTCATTTTGCAGCAGGAAGTATACCAATAATGTAAATGTAGCTACATGCTAACATCAGAAAAACATTGTGTTATGAAGGTTTTATTGGTAATTTTTCGTAGTGGAAAGTGCTATACTATGTTACAGTCATCCCCTGGGTGCAATGATGGTGCAGAGACACCGAGATACCGAAGACCTGAAAACCCTGACAAATCAGAGCAGACCGGGATGTTTCGGTAGGGGGGCTTAAAGAGACAGGTGCTAAACGGAAAGACTCAGAGGGTGAATACAGGTGTTCTAGCACACACCTGTATGAGGAAATAAACTGTTATTTTAAACATTAAAGTATTTCAGCATGTTCTACTAGAAACCCAAATTTCAAGCGTGAACCATGAGCATAATAGGTCATCTTTAAATCTTTGGCAATAAAATGAAAAGTAGTGAATTGCAGTAAGTATGTAGAATTTCACCAGTACTCTACAGCTTATAAAATGTTCCAAACAAGGCTGGCTTTAAACTTTTACAAATAAAAAACTGAGGTAAAACGGTAAAATACACCTTACACAGAACATTAAACACTGGCATCTATATTCCTACCACACAACACTAAGTTCAAGACCTTTTCAAGGTTTTTATTCTTTGAATCAAAAAGTAAAGGCGCTGTACCTTAACAGAGCTGAAGCTTGATGAAAAGAAATGTATTGATGGTGAACTTTCACAGCTCAAGTCTCTACAAAGCAGTCTGCATCGCAACCATGCTCGAGGAGAACTCAGTTCAGTCTGTATGGGGCCAACACAGCAACTGAGAAACACAGTACAGAGAGAGAAAGAGGATATGTAGAAAGTCGAAAGGAAACAAAGAATGACAGTGACATCAAATTAGAAAAAATCCGACACCACTTGTTGTACAATATCAAATCAAAGCTCTTGGAGTATCTCAGTGCTTAATTTCAGATAGTCCAAGAGCAACTTTTATAAAGTAAGCATTGGCAAACAAAAACAAATGGATTGCATGCTCATAAGACAAAAAAGCAAGCAGAACAAAGTATAAAAAGGAGGCTGAGAGCCAAGATAGTCTATAGTCTACAGTTTTGAGAAACCATCCTGCAGGGTCACATAATAGACCACTCAGGGTTGGAAAACAACTTTTTTGTCCACCTGCCACTGTGACTGGTGGATTCCTAAATCTATCAGCTACTCAGTAGATTACCATTGTTTTTTTGGTTTTTTTTGGCTGGTGATTGAAGAAAATCTAGCAGCCACTTGCATATTCTACCAACATTTGGCTGGTGGCTGGTGCTAATTTCCAACTCTGCCACTACATTTTCATTTGAGGACACAAATTTTGAGCACAAAGCTTTTGTTACAAACAAAGAAGCATTCAAAGTTTTTAATACATAGGCAGGGTCTAAGATCGAGCTTTATCATCAAATTGTAGAAGCCAGCATTTTTAGCATTTGACCTGAACCAAGGAATAAAGGTTGAGATATAGAGGGCACCAGGAATGAGTCCTAAAACCCAGAAACGTGTTAGCATTAACCACTCAAGGTTCCCTCATCTCAAAGTCAATGGTTTTTTCTAAATGGGTTTTTTAGTTAGACGCCTCAAATGAGGTCTGTGGTTAACACAAGCTTAAGACACTTTTGTGTTTTATTCTACGACATAAAATACATCAGTTGATATCCCACTCGTGAACTCTGAAATTTCTATATGTCTTTAAAAGGGCAGTTGCTAACAAGTGGCTAAATGAGACTTCAGAAGGTCATCACACCGAGCCACGCTGAACACGGCTTTACAGTCTTGTTATGGTGGTGAGACCATAGTGTGGTTCATTTATAGCCTAACATTTGCTTTTTACTTCTGGTGACTGAATTTAGGCCTCATTAATCATGAAACTGGTGTTCATTTATGAAGATTATCTTGCAGAACAAAATGTGTAAGTATCAAAAATGTCTGTTTATCACAGAGCTTATTTTCGACAATAATACAAAATCCAATGGAAAAATCCCATAGG
This sequence comes from Cephalopholis sonnerati, assembly GCA_019142605.1. NCBI lineage: Eukaryota > Metazoa > Chordata > Actinopteri > Perciformes > Serranidae > Cephalopholis > Cephalopholis sonnerati. The sequence goes on along the minus strand of JAGQAX010000009.1, from coordinate 20,895,340 downwards.
TTTTTGATGAGGGAACCATGGCGACGCTAACTTCTGCATCAGCCAACAGAAAAACACCATCCCTGAGGTGCTTTATTGCGGGCCTCTGATGCACTGATTGTTTTTAAACATGTCCATTACACGTCTAAAAAATTCAGGAAAGTGAGATTCTAAATTGTCGATGCATTCTTTCGAGGAATCGTGCATTTATTCCTGTGGAGTATTTCTACCTCACTAAATAACTTGACAAGTAAAATTACACATGTTTCAAGATTTAATTCTTGTTGACATCACCAGGGAAGTCCAGTCTGTCTTGTTTGGATTTTTCTACGTAATATTTAAGGAGCCATGACACATCTGACCTGGCTGTCAAAGCTCTTGGACAGCCAACGCAATGTGGAATTTCCCCTGAAGGACTCAGGAGATTAATGTAATACAGAACCATATGTACAAAAGCAAACAATGAAACAAACAATGAAAAAATGATTTGGCAGCTACTGGCTAACACAGCCAGTAAAATGGAAGAACTGAAAAAAGACCTCAGTTTGCTTGAGTATGTGTTTGTCCATAACAGTGCAATGCCTCTCTTCCAGACCACACTTTGTATCACCATGGAGATAAGGACTTGTACAGTACATGTTTCTGTGTGTGTGTGTGTGTGTGTGTGTGTGTGTGTGTGTGTGTGTGTGTGTGTATGTGTGTGTGTGTGTGAGTGCAAGAGAGAGAGAGAGAGAGAGAGAGAAAGAACAGGACGATTGATTCCTTCCCTTCCCACAGACCTCACTGTGAATAGGTACACAAAATTCAAAACCTTACAGGTGAGTTTCTCACATGTGTTTAATAATGCTTTAAGCAGCAAAAACAGACTGTCAATCACTCCCATACTCTGGGCTTGTGTCAGATATGCAGGTCTTAAAATCAAGGAACACTTCTGTGCTTGAAATGTGTTTGGGGTAAGGAGCAAGCAAGGTCATAAATATAAATATGCACTGAGACCAATGGGCCTTGCGAGTGATTCAACTTGCCCCCTCAGAAACACCTGTGTTCAAAGAAGAACACACCTCAAAGTACAAATGCTGTTATCCTCTTTATATGCCCTTGAGAAGGCAAATCCATCAGTAATATATAGTCAGTAGAAACAAAATTATATGTTAATTTTACATTAACTATGTAAATTATAAATACACTATTTTAAAAATCCATTTAATGAATAATTTCACATTTTACTTGGTATTTTGGCCATATACAGATTTGCAGGGAAGATTGGTAATATCTATGTTGATGTTGTCCAATGCCAAATCTGTATTTGATCATGTAACAATACTGTAAAATATATGGTAGCTGTGTTGATGCAAAATCTGGCACCAGGGTCCTGACATAATAGTGTGCACTGAGGCCCATCCCAACTACTGTAAGCCACTGGGAGAAAGAATGGACAAAGTAAGGGTTTACAAGAAGAAGAAATCAATCAGTCAAAAATGAACATGTTTATTAACACAAAATAAACAATAACAAATTGTCAAATACAAATGATGCAAAAAGGTAAAGTGCACCATTTCCTGATAGCTTTAGGCTACAAGCCAGATGGACCCATATCACAACTGTGGTACATAAAATGTTTCAGAGGGACAATAACATGAAATCTAATTATTTCCAATTTACGAATCCTCATATTAACTTCAAAGATTAATAGAGGAAAAAACGCCTTATTATCCATCATTACTCTCCTTTTAGTCAGTTAGAAATCCTTGTCTGGTAATACACTGATCAGCCTAATCATTAAAACCAGTGGTGGGTGAAGTGAGTAACATTGTTCATCTTGTTACAATGCAGTGTTCTGCTGGGAGTCATGGCATTCATGTGGATGCTACTTGATGCCCTCCACCCACCCAAACACAGCTGTGGGCTAAGTAACCTCCCCTCACCGCAACTGTACTCCCTGATGGCAGTGCCCCCCTCCAGCAGGAAAATGCGCCATGCCACACCGCAGAAACTGCTCAGGAATGTCCTGAGGAACATGACAAGAAGGTCAAGGTGTCGACCTGGCCTCCAAATTCCCCAGATCCAAACCTGATCAAGCATCCATGGGACGTGCTGGTAGCTCAGAGGTACCCTCAATCCATGTGGGGGCCTCCCTGGATCGGACTTGTCTCTGACATGTCAAGGCATGGACACAGGACCTATGGAAGGTGTCCTGTGGTGTCTGGCACCGGGGTGCTGGTTTCGGATCAACTGAGACCGTCACAAGATACTCAGTCAGATTGGGGTGTGGGAGATTTGGAGGCCAGGTTGATATCTTGAGCTATTTGTCATGTTCCTCAGATCATTCCTGAGCAGTTTTTGTGGTGTGGCATGGTGCATTTTTCTGCTGGGGGGGCGACTGCCATCAGGGAGTATCGTTGCCATGAAGGGCAGTTATTTAGCCCACAGAGGTGTCTGGGTGGGTGGAGGGCATCAAGTGGCATCCACATGAATGCCATGACCAAATGTCTCACAGCAGAATATTGCATTGTAACAAAATGATCAATGTTACTCACTTCACCCAGCACTGGTTTTGATGTTTTCTGATACGTATATATCCAAGCACAACTTTCAAAGCCATAAAGAATATCCAATATCTTTCAAACTTTTCAATACTTGTTCCTCTGTTCTGGATTGGTTTCTAAACAGTGTATGCAGCACTGTGCTGTTGTCAAACAATTGCCAAATTAGTCCAAAAGATTATGCCAATGATATGAAAACAAAACAAATATTCATTGCAGTGCTTTTTCAACAAAGCGCAGTCACATCCATTGCTGAGCTAACACTTCTCTGAGCTGAGCCACAGTGTAAATAAAGGTTATTATTATACTTTACTACAGGTTTTCTTTATCAGTAAAAAAATACAGGGTTTCTTATGGCTATAAACAAACATATACAGCCATATTCTTGCAGCGGAACAATAAAAAAAAAATCTTTTTTGGAATCTGAAACAGCACTGGCACAGTGCTGCAGAACTTCAAGCCCTGGAAAAGACACAGATCTCTCATAAATCCAAAACAATCTGCATGGATCGATGCCACAAGTTGTCTGATAAGGTAGTTTTTGTGAAATGGCTGCACTGGCCCTTTAACAAAGATCTGAGGTGATGTGTTGGAGCATTCTGCAGCTTTGTAGGCAGTACATTGTGACTACAGTATCTCCTCCACTCTTGCGCTGTTTGTCAGTTGTTCAGATGGGTCTATTTGAGCAGCATGACATCCTAGTGTGGGCTTTGGTTTGGCTTTAAACACCCAAGTGTTTGAAGTCTAATAGGCAGAAACTCAAAAGCAAAAACTCAGATTCTTTCCTGTTTCACAGCCAGGTGTTGGTGAGCGTATGCGAGTCTGAACGGGAGATTTACATTTGCAGGCACACACACTGCATATATAGGCGGGAATGTTTTTGATATGCTAAAGAGACCTCTCAGTTTTCAGTTGGAGTTTATATTAAATTGCTAACTGGAATTATCGCCTTGCAGTTGTTTGCCTCTGCTCAGTTAGTTTACATCCACGTCTATGAAAACGTGGATGCTTCACACAGATCCTCCTGACAGCACAGAAGATCTATACAACGAGCCCAGTCTCAAGGTGGACACCCAAGTTTCAAGTCACCAACTCAGTATTTGACGAAAAGTCTCCCCTTCTGTTTCTGAAATATGACACTGAATAGAAAATAGTTTTTTTCAGAACATTATGATGTCACAGTGGAGGTGACCTTTTGAATATAAAGTCTCATCATTTCATCAATATATCTTATTAGATATTTGTGTGAAATCTTGTCATAATTAGCATATCAATTCCTGAGTTATGGCTGAAAACATGTTTTGTGAGGTCACAGTGACCTTGACCCTTGACCTACAATTAACAGATTCTAATCATTTCATTCTTAAGTCCAAGTAGGTTTTTGTACCAAATTTGAAGAAATACCCCCAAGGTGTTTTTGAGATATCCCATTCACAAGAATAAGATGGATGCAATGTCACAGTGACCTTGAATTCTGACCTTTGACTACAAAAATCTAATAAATTCATCCTTGAGTCCAAGTGGACGTTTGTGCCAAGTTTGTCAAAAAATAAACCATTCAAGGTGTTCTTGAGATATCGTGTTCACGTGAAGTCATTAGTTCATCATCAAGTGCCAGTGGACACTGTGCCAAATTTGAAGAAATTTCCTCAAAACGTTCTTGAGGTATCGCGTTCACAAGAATGGGGCGGACGGACAGACAGACGCCTCCGTCAACCCAATGTAGACCAGTGGTTCACTTCTCTTGCCAAAGCTCATTGCTTCAGACTCAAATCCACTAAATGCTAAGTAACAGATAAACTATTCCACAATTACAAAGGTCATAAGGCAAAGGGTTGTACGAGTAGCATAAACTCAGGGGTCAGACTACAAGAGTTTTAGGGTACTTTCAGAGCTAGAGTTGTCTTGCTTTGGTCTGAATCAGGGACTGATTTTGTCACAAATTAGCATTACTGCCTAGAGTTGGTTCGTGTTCTCACGGCAGCATTTACAAGCGGACCAGATCAAACGCCTTGTGTGAAAAAGCTGCTCTTGATTGGTCAGAATTTCCATGTGGGAAAAATCCAGGAAGTAAACAAAACGTTGAAGAAGAGTACACTTGCAAGATAAATGCGACACTTTCTAATGTCACAATGGAGGGACAACTACGGGGGTTGAAAACAAGGCGCAGCTACACGCAGCAAAGGGCCATAAGGTGGAATTGAACCCCACTTTGTACATGGGGTGCCTGCTCCACCAGGTGAGCAAATGGGCACTCCATAAGTGACTTCTTGTAAAAAAAAAAAAAAAAAAAAAGAGTAATATATAATTTTATTCCCTCAAAATGAGACAAGCAAGAGAAAATGTTCCTGTGAGCCTCACAAAAAAGTAAAATAAAAAAGTAGAAGTCAAAAAGTAGGAACACCGCATTGCCCTCCACTGTAAGTCAATGACACCTCTGAAATCACACTCAAGAAGTATATCCCAAATAACTACCTGCAGAGTGCCTTTCTCTTTCTCCGCTGAGGCCTGGGTAGTGCTCTTTAATGAGAGCGGGAAGACAATGAGAAAAACAGTGAAAGAGAAAGCAGGAATTAGAGAACAGAGTGAGAGGGGGGAAGATTATACTGTATGTTAGGTAGGGAGACTGGGAATTGAAACGAGTGAATGTGGCGTAGCGTGCCTCTCTGCAGTCGCAGAGGACCAATTACACTGACAGATACTCAGTAACCTTTAGCAGTGTCTAAATGAGGTCGATTCCTGAGGTAAATATGTAGCATCACTGCTCAATGGAGCAAAGTGTTGCCGGGGTTGTCTTCTGGCCCAGTCGACTGGAAACTGTTAACACAGAGACTTATTTGCATCTTACTGATAATGGCGGCTGGAACCATGAGCACGACATTACCAAACATCAAAGTGCTGTTTTAATATTCTACCAAGCATTTGATATTACCGATACAAATCTGGTAATTTACTGGAGAGTGAGTTTAAAAGCCAATTCTCTACAGACGGATATTGTGCTAAAAAGACTGTAACTCTGGAAGGTATTTAGTATTTCGTGTCAGTCATTTACTGGTTCATTTAAAACAGGAGTGTACAGTAAATGTGTTACACCAGATGTAGCACAATGCTAATTTCCATCTGTTGTCCTGGGTGTGTGTATAATACACATAACTATATAAAAATGATAATTCTACCCAACATTAATGAATACACCTGTAGGACAGACCTCAATGTCAACATAACTGTCTGTTTTTGATCATTTAAACTCATTTCAACTGACTAAAACATTCTCCAATACGTGTAGGGACAGCATGACATTGTTTTGTTGCTGTAATTAAAAAAGCAGTTTAACTTGCTGAGCTTGTCATTAGTTAATATTCTTCATTATTAATTAATTATCTATGTGATGAATGCTCTCAAATTGTTTGTTTGCCTGGTGACACATTTTTGTCTGTTCAACTGATCTGCTGTGCACTGGCTAACAGACTCTAGGCTTTAATTAATTAAGTCCTAGTCCATACGTACACAAGTGTATTTGAAAATACAGCTTTTTCTATGCACTTTGGTCTTTGGCCAACATGTAAACTGCACTTTAGATCACTGAAATTACATTACATGTGTCTGCAATGCAGTCATGTAACTAAAACACTTGTAAAAACAATTACTACTTCTCTAACATAAGTTCTTCAATCATCTGCATAATGACTGGACAGAAAAAAATCAAATATGTGATGTAAATTATCTTTGCCATGCTATATTAAAGTGGTGTAACTTGCTTTTGTTGCATTGGTTAAAATGTAAAGGTGCAACCTTAATTTGAAAGGAAAAGCTAGGAAGTTAGATTGTAAACACAGGTGCTCTTATTTTGAAAGGGTTTGCTGCCAGTAGTAGGATTGAACCGAACAAATGTGTACAGCATTAATACTTCTTTACAACAAGAGTTAACATTTAGCACCAGGTTTGTCTGCATTTTATTTCATATTGAGTTGCTGTATAACTGTTTTTTGATGGTTGTCTCTGAGTTTAAATGAGCATGTGTGCGCTAGAGAAATGCTATGTTGCTGTTAGCCCAGTGTGCCTACAGTTTGTTATGCTACGAAAGAAATGTGATGTTCTATTTTTGTTTTGTTTCAGTCTAGCTCTAAGGGTGTGTTCAAGGTATGTTTGGAGTTTCAGTATTGAAAATAAAGCTTTGTGAACCCTCAGTTAGAGAGCCAGACCATTAATCAGCCAGGGAAGAAACAGACTGCTATTTTAACGTGTTTGTGTTTTGTTTTTGTTTTTTATTTTAAGTCTGTCATCATCTAATGGTGTTAGGATAGCTGGTCTCCTATTATATGTAGGCCTATTGATGTATTATTTTTAAGGCAATTAGTATATGTACTAGGCGGTGTTAGGAACGCCAACCTCTTTTATATTGTTTTATGGCTTGATACAGTTTTATTTTTAGGGAGTTAAAACCTACAGCTGTCTTGATTCTCCTGAGCCTTGTTTTGTGTTGATATGTGGGCATATGTAAGGTTTAATGTTATATTGTTAACTTGTAATTAGCCATGTGACAGTGCATCTGAGGTGAAGATGCAGAGTAACACAGACGTAATATAACCAGCAGTGTGACAAATTATTTTCTACATGGAGAAATAAAGTAAATAAGCACTTTTTAAGTAACAAGTAATGTGTAATGCATGAAATACGTAACAAACCCAACAGTGCTGAAAACAGACCTTCTGGAAAACTGGTGAAGATTTTCAGAGGCTTGTTTTCAATTTTCTGACATGCAGACAGGGAGGTTTTGGCTTGAAAGTGGGAGTGTGCGCTGTTATCTCCTTTGTAAGGCCTTACAAATGACGCAACATTTAATACTATGGCCAACGTGGCCAAAATAGTGCTGCTTCTAACCTTGCTGACAGGATTCTTTACATGTTTACACATGAATGTACAGATACTCTTTCACTATGTTGAGGAACAGAGGCGTCAGAATGCACTACAGGGATCCCTGCTCCGGATACACTTCCTGTGCTTGCTTTTTTCAAGCTTCCAATTGACCAACTTCTTCTTTTTCGTCATCTTTTTTGTCCTTTTCTTCTTTGTCTGGCTTTCAGGTTGAGGTTATATCACTGTCTGTTGGTTTGGCATGTTCTTGACAGCGTCTCAACTGTGTTCATGCATTTTCATTTTGACAGATTTTTTTTTTAAAACCGCTTGCGTGAATGGGATTTTTTTTTTTTTTTTTTTACAATAAAAGGGGGGAAAATTGCCATTTTCAAAAATACCCCAGTACACATGGACTGTAAGTGTACGGACTGAACAACTTCTTTTTTATGAAATTAGAAGAAACTATGCAGCCCGTAAAATAAAGTATTTCCAAAAATGTTGATGAGGAATGAATTACAATGAATCATTTATGAATTCCAGTCAGCCTAAGCATCTGAGGAACTCAACCTCAGTGGACATTTTTAAAAAGAAACTTTAAGACATATCTTTTCAGCTTGCACTTAACAGTGCCTCGTGTTTAAGTCTTGTCTTTGGCATTTTCTATTTTTTTTTGTATTTATGTGCTCTCTTATTGTCTATTGTTGTAGGAATACTGTTGTCTAGATATTCACTTGTATTTAATTGTTACTCGTCACTTTTCTGTGCTGCTCTGTGAAGCATTTTGGGCTGTATGATTGTATTAAAGATGCTATGTAAATAAAGTTTGATTTTAATAATTCACCAATGAGCGAAATGTCATGATGGTGTTGTGATTTTTACAACAGGGACATAAAAATACTCAAACCACAGTATGTGCTTACACTTAATTAATGTGTTTTTGGCTGCTACAGTCCAAGGTTGTTGTCGAGCAGCACAGGTGTGTCAGTACGTGCACTGTGTGACTATGATCTGCTCCAGTGCACAGTGAGTCACACACACCTGAAAATTACAGAGCAGACGAACTGACTGACTAACTGGCTGAAAGAGGCCAGTGCCAAACAATGAAAGGAGACACAGTCATAGAAAGACTTGAAAAGAGAGGGCATAAAAAGTTGAGCGGAAGATTTTGTGAGTGTGTGTGTGCACATCTGTGTGTGTGTAGTTCAGGTGCAGAGAAACTCTACAGGCTATCCTCTATTTCCTCTCTCCATTCTCAGAAATACTGTAATTTGGAACTGGTTAATATTTTCAGACAATTGCAGAGTGCTTAGTGTTTGGTATTCATTAATCAGCCTGTATTGTAGTTGAAGAATACAGACAGGTTCTGTTCCAGCCCTGCGGTTAGTGACGATCACCACCTTGTAATCACAGAGCAGTCCTTTAATGACAGAAGTTTGGAGGCAGGAAACAAAAAAAAGGACATTTAAAAAAAAATAATAAAAACTGTCAACAAAGTTTCAATTGTGCTGTTTTTTTTACATTACCAAATCTTTGACAATTATACACCTGTTTCCCAAGACACACATCATTACCACACCAACTGGTGAGTCGAGTCAAGTCATGGCATGTTTTCCGTAAATCCAGACAACGCATACAACAGAAACTGTTTGAGACCCAGCCCATGCTCTCTAAGACGACAAGAAGGAGGAAGTAAGCTCCTTTAGACTTAAAGGAAATAAAGGAATGAACCTCTCAAGAGGAAATTCAAAAAGAGATCCCCTTCTTGGATGGCTGGGGGTGTAACAGAGGCTGTGAGTGGGGAAATGACAATTACAAAAAAAAACAAAGAGAGAGTGACACTGACTAAAACTTTGACAGCATGTCCTCTAAAACACCTGCTGCCAAGATGCTGCTGGGCATAGGTGTGACCGTTAAGGCAAGACGTGTGTTTGTGTGTGTGTGTGTGTGAGTGCGTGTGTGGGTGTAGAGCCACTGCAGGTAATACAAAGAGCCTTAGGAACAAAAAAACATGGACAAATTCCAGTTTATGACTCAGGCATTTAGTTAGTCTTTTTCTCTGTCTCACACACAAGTACACTCAAACAAAGGACCCAGATGATGACAAATGTTGCATCACATTATTATTTTCTCACCATCATTTTTCCCAGGCTCAGTGCCATTAGTGTCTCACTTTGCAGTTGGTTTAAACTTTGTACGGGAAGCATCAAACTCTTCAGTCATATTCAAATGTGATTGAATATAAACTACTTGCAAAGTGTTCCGAAGTAGTAATGAGAGTTGTAAGTGTTTGTCTGGGAATTGCAGTTCACAAAATCATCAGCGATGACTGCTCTGCACCAACGTTCCCAGAATAAACATATTAAACGAGCTGCAGGTATTCGAAACCTCACCTGTGTCAGAATGTAACGGTAGTGGCCCGGTGTTCTTAAATGCTACACAGCCATTTGAAAGCCAAACAGCTTTTCATCTCAGCTTGTCTGAGTGTAGATGAGGAAATGGCAGGCCAAGACACAGAGGGAAGATAAGGCGAGAAAAAAAAAATAAATCAAACATTATTCTCTTTGAAAGTTGCCAGGCAGCAGGCAGTCCAATGTGTTGGAGTTTCAGCTCAGAGCATTTCAAAGTGAAATTGTAATTGTGTGGAAAGATAAACGTGCTCGGCTGTTTTTTCTCCCTCTGCAGAGCTCGGCATTGGGGTGGGGTCTCCTCTCTGGCTCACTGAAACGTAAAAGGGGCTTTTTGGGTGCTCTGAAGTCTGCCGATGTTGTCTTTTTCTCTCAAGTGTGAAATTGCGAAGGCGTTCTACAACGTTCACTCCCCTATCCCCGGCTATCACAGGATGGCAATGGAGGCAGAGAGAGGAGATGAGCATAGAAATTTGACCGAGTGATGAGAGAGGCGTGTGTGCGTGTGTGTGGAAACGATGGTTACAATGAGTAGCTGTCACTTAATAGTTGAATATTTAAATTTTGTTCCTGTTCCAGGTACCTTGTTTTGTGTAAGAATATGAAAATCTCTACACTTTCAATAAAAGACCTTAAAAAAGTGGTCCTGTCCTTCAACGCCATCTTTTCCAGCCTTCTTCACTTGACCCTGCATTTACAGAATGGCACAGAAAGGCTTGGTGCGCCTCAAAGACCTTTTTATGGGGGGCTGTTTTTCATCATTTGAACAGCTCTCTGCAAAGTTCAACCTACCAAATATCCTTTTATTTCAGGAATTTGCAAATCAGACATTTTCTTCACTCTCCATACCAAGCCTCCCTGAAAGACCTGATATGAGCACTGCTGATGATATTCTTTGCATAAAGCTGTCGCACAAACATTTGGTATCCACCATCTGCCTCCATTCTGTACCGTCCCCATTTCTGGTCCCCCCTCTGTTGGGGTACCTAGCACACAGATCTGGTACTAAAAGGTGGAGCTGTGAACACTGCAGTCTGTTAATTGGTTAATAGAGGACGGTCACTCTGCTCAGGGCTGAGTTGTGGCTGGTTTTGAGGCTTATGTCACCACTGTTCATACCGTGGTTTTATTAGTAAACTGTTACTATAAAATAAATGATGTTTTGCTGCCTCTTGCAGCAGCTGGATTCGGTAAAAAAATTACTTAATTCACTGGGCCGACTGCCGGCAACTTTTAAGGTGGAACATTTCCTTGTAATGTTACTCAATGCATGAGTTGAATCCTTCAGCACACCTTAAATTTCACTGTTACAACTTTGACCATTACTTTAGTTTTTATATGACAAACACTTTTAGTAATGAGTGGATCTTCCAGCTTTTATACATATTAATTTCAAGAGTTATGTGACCTGCATATTCTAATCCTCACTCTAAGAAAAAAAAAAAAAAAAAAAAAGAAAGCGTCGTGGAGCGACGGTTACTTTTGGTTCCAAAGATACCATACCGAAAGTGTTTGGTGGAAACAAGGTCTTATTCACATGTACTGTATGTGTCCGAGCCTTAAAAATACTGGAAGGACGTTTTCCAGCCCCTCAATCCTTCACTCTGACCTGCAACCCAACCCTTTGGCACCACCAGAGAGGATGACGTACACCTGACTCTGATCCAACACAGTACACTGTCTTTTGCCTTTCTGCTGGCCAGACGGGCAGTTCTAATCAGATGAAGGGATCCTGCCCCGCCCACGCGTGCCCAGTGGCTGAGGGACATTATGTCCTGCCTTACTCTTGAAAAGATACACTGCTCAATTTGAGCAGAATACCAAACGGTTTGGGGCCCCTTTCTGAAATACTTCCAGAGCTGTCAGTTAAACTGAAGATTTTGTGTTTGTTTCTTGTTCCTGTCGCTTTCTGTTGGTGTGTACTCTGATAATGTACCCCATCATTCTGAGCCTGCCTTGTTTTTTTTTTGTATTATTCAGGAGACGAAGAACCGTCCTATTGACGATATTCTGGCTGTTATTAGGGGTTAGTGGAATGGGGAGGACTGTGATTGGTTTTCATGCTCTGTTCCCTGTCATATATATGCTTTATGTTTGATACCTGTTGTGAATATGCATTGTGTAATACTGTTAAAGTTTAATACAAATATTCTTGATTAAAAAAATAAAAGACCTAAAAAAATGTCTCTTTATACTGAACAATGACTGACAACAGATTTAATGTAATAATTTTTCATCTTAAATACCTCAAACAGCGGCAGTGATACCCAGAGGCACGGTTTGCTTGACACCAGTGAGTTGCACAGAGCTGCAGTCAGGGCCTTTACAATCCATATGAGGCCTCTGTCTCCATGTTAACAGCACTTACTGTCTCATTAGTCAAATAAGTTTTTGAAGTCCTGAGTCAAAAATACATAACATCTCATTTCCATATTTGCAGCTCATTTCTTCATGACTCCATTGACACTTGCATTAATTTCACTGTGACTCATAATTTATTGAAATCCTCTTTTTTGCTTTTTTGGTTTTTTTTGGTTTGTTACCAAAGCTGGCATATGCGGATGCTTTATAAAAATACCCTTACCTGGCCTTGACACAAAAACAGCTGCTCTCCTTTGACTGTGGGTGGCTGGATCTCTTGTTCAGACAAAGCACCTAAAAAGATGAAAAGAAGATGAAAAAAGTCCAATGCTGCGAGTATCAACCTCAAACTGTTTCATCCTGACTAAATAAAGTTTATTTTATTCTGAATCATGATAGGTGTGATGAGCTGCGAAAAATCCATCAAGTGACGACAGTCAGATCTACCTCAGGTGAGCAAAGGACCAGACTTACACTCGATTGGTTACTTAAAGTATATATCAAAAACAAAAACAGTGTCTCCAGTGTATAGAATTTATTTTTGTTAAATATATGTGCCCTCACCTTAAAAAGTCTAAAAAAGAATTATACATTTTGTTCTTGCCAGGTAGAACACACAGTTTAATGCTTTTCAGTGTCACGTGTCAGTGAACTTGTTAACACACTGTTCAAACCCTCCTCACTCCATCCCTTTGGATTAACAGCTATGATGATGCCTCTGTCTATGGGGACAAGAAGAGATAGGAGTGATAGGAAATGGAGGGGTGGGGGGGTGTTACGGGGGTTTAGAGGAGAGAGTGACTAAGGCTAAGTGCCACTTTGTTTTTCGGTCCACAGCGTGCAACAATGACACAAATAGCTATGGCCGTCATACACCCCCTACATGCAAGCAGTGTGTGTCAGTGTTTGTTCCCACAGCAGAACTGTTGAAGAAGACTTCTTAATATACGAGTACACTGAGTATATATACAGGAAGAGGTAGTTCACCACAGCATCACATGTATGACTGCTTCTTCTTCTCGGCAGTGCAGTTTATTCAAAGCCACAAACCATTTCCACAGTAAGACAACAATACCTGCTTCACCCTCACGCACATGACATAACACACACTTCCTTGCCTTCCTCCGACTGTGTCTCAGGGGTCCAACGCTCAGTTTCCCCTCCTCTCTACCGCCATGTTGAAATGAGATGTTTTTCTAGTTAATACACATCCACATTCTTTTATCAGGCCCAAACAAATGAAGCTCTGGCGAAAGTTCAGTCAGGAAGACAATACTTTTCATGCTCAGGCTGTGAGTTTCTTTCTCACCCTGCCATTCACTCTTTGCACGTATGCTCACTCACTGTCTCTGGGTGTCATTGTCTGGGTCTGTCAGTTGAGTCATCAGCTGATTCACAATCAACCAATAGCACAGCGACACACCTTCTCTGTCAGCCTATCATCTTACTGCTCCTCATTTTAAATATGGTTCTTTCTTGCTGCCATCGTGTGCACCCTCCACCTCCCCATTACCACCTAGTCTTTACAGATTCATCAGCCTGATACGCCTCATCAGCCATCAGCCTCAGAGTCATCGGCCACCACCACCACCACCAGTGTCATGGGGGGATTTATCCTGCTGCCTGCTCAGATGTCCCTCGATCACAAAATATCTCCTTCTGTTAAATCCGAATCAGCACAAATCATCTGTTAATCTGTACACTCATATTCTGTATTAAATATAATCTTTACTTCATTCCTCTGTCTCTCCAGATTAAAACAGATTCATATGGTGAAGATGAAGTGCATGTAAAATACATGCAAATGTTATTTAATAGGGCTGAAATGATTCCTCTAGATACTCAAGTAACTCGCTTACTAAAACAAGCTTTGTTTAATCCATATAACTGTATACAGCAAAATTTGTTTCACACGAATATTTACTACTTCAACGCAAGGCACTAATGCTGCAGACAGGTTTGATGGTGCTGAATTGCAAAATGGAGGAAGAGAGAAAAATCAGTAAGGGATGAGGACAAGCGACAGGCCAGAAAAAAACAACAGAAAGTGTAGAAAGTTTAAGATCATTTCACACTAAAAAAAAAAAAAAGGAGAAGACTCTATTACATCTATTGAAAAACCAAACTAGCCTCCCACAACAGCATGACGTCAATGCTTCAGCATTTCAAACAGAACACACCAAACCAACATCAGGGAACTAGTGGTGACGAGAGCCCCCTGCTGTGTTGCTTCACATTGGTGCGTCTTTACCATAAAGTTGTGCATGAACACACCAAAGTGACAGCCAACGAGCATGTATGTTCTGCACCTGCATGAGAGGACATACAGTAGACATTTCCTATTTTCTCTTTTGTTAATTTGGTATTGCTCTTTAATAACGCAAAAGTACTTCTTATCTAATTACTTGATTCAATGGAATAACCATTGAAATACTCCTTTACTATATCCTCCTGAGACCCTGTGTCCTCATATGAGGACATCCCAGTTTGGGTTTACTTGACCTCATACTTCACTCTGCTTAACTTAGACCTGTTGTCCTCAATGGTGGACACTTTTTGTGCCATCTAGTGGCAGTAAGAGCACAAAGCACTAATCCATGTAAAAACAAGATGGCCGCCATCTCTGCCAAGTCAGTCTGCAGCCGATTCTGACACAAAAGAGGACCAGGTCCAAAACCTGATCAGATTTTATGTCTGAAACTTGTTTATTTATGATAAATAATGTTTGTAGTTTGATATGGCAGCAGATTTGACCAATTTCAGCAACAGTAACAAACTAAGACGCTGTTAATTAGATAATAAGAACTCATTTGTAGACACAGGGACTTTATTATTGTTGACTGTGTTTAGTTTTTTATGTTCATCAGGTCCTACTGAAATTAAAAATGCATACCAAACAAAATTTCAGGTCTCAGGAGGATAATAATCAATAGCTGCTGCCCAATTATTTACTAAATACAGTATTAATTCACATGAAAAACATACAGCACTTTGACAACACAACAGGGATGTCTGTCCAGCAATCCAATCCAAAAAGCACTACGTACTACCTTTGTGACATGTTGATGTGAACAGCTTTGTTTGTTTAACACTGACATGTGTTCCTGTTGGTTTGGCAACATCAGTTCAATCATCATTGAACAAAACTTGTTAGTGCAGTTGATCCAAACAAATCCCATATGAACTATTGAGCTTCTGTGCTCTTCACCATCACACTGGCTTTTAACCATTCACACAGGACGGTGGTATCTGGGTCGCGTGAGCTCTGATGAATCAGGTCCATACAGCCAATTGCCCTCGTAACGGGCTGATTTATTATTTATGGCAAGCAGAGAGGATTTTGGGAGGGTGGGGGTTGGTAGATAGGTAGAGGGATTTTCCCTGCAGGCTGATCTGTTATTTTTAGACTGATAATAGTGATGTAACTATGTTACCTCACAATTCAAAGTATCACTGCCCATCAAGATTTCTGAGTTACATACATTTGAGATGTTGCTTTTTATTTCTGCCCGATAACATGGAGGACAGTGAGCATGTCCTTAGGGTGCCTCCACTGCTCTACCCAATAATATTGGCTACACAGCTGGCTCCACATTTAGGCTGCACTGGTTAATTTGAGCATGAAGTATTTTACTGGTCAGATGTAGAACAAACATGTTCCACTGGTGACTGTAGGGTCCTCTTTGATCTGGCTGACATTAATTTGTTTTGGCGTCTGCAGCCTTGATTTTACAGTACATGGATTGTGCATATGTGCAAGTTCAGTTAGAGATGATGGGATGCACATTTTAATGTTCCATGTTATTCTGCTGAAGAAACCCCATTAATAACAAGCACATTTAGCTCAGGCTGTCCACCCATCCATGACACAAGACAGGTGGCAGCTAAATGGCCTGATGAGGTACGACACAAGTTCAAACAATTCCTGTACCACACTATTGAGCAGAAAACGTCCTTGCCAAAAAAAAGACAAAAAAAAAAAGCCTCAGCTAAAATGTGAGGTTTACATCACTGGTCGCATTTTGCCAAAAGCTAGAGGGATGACACGCTTTTATGCAATACTATAATTGGCCTGACTGGAGTGGTATTAAGGTCAAATTTTCAAACACTAAAAAGTCATAACTGCTGCTCCACTCGTCTAATTTTAATCAAACTGCAGGTATGACGCATCTCATTACTAACCCGCCTAAGAGGAGCCTGTTTCTTGTGGCCTGCTGGTTAAAGACAACAAAATCTGTGGTGCAGAACGGAGGCTGCTGAGTTGGTTTTACTTTGTACTTACCTGAATGGCTTGTCAAACAGCTGTTTCTGTTGAAGTTTAGAGTATCTGCATGCTGCACTCTTGTTTCCTGCCTGTTAAGCCATGCTGTCCATCATTGCTCTTGCTATATAAATACTTCCTGTCCTGAATCTCACTGAACTGTCTCCATTATCAATCACTATTTCTAAATCACAATGTGGGGCATCATGAAGATGGCATCGTCCATCGGCCCAGCCCTACCTGACAAGCACGTGTTTCTTCCTCTAACACCTGGGCACTTGCTGACATTTACTGCAACACACATGCTGTCACACCTTGTTCACTCCTGGGTGTCTCCATGAAACAATAAATAAGTAAACAGTGGAGAACACACACATGCACTCAGAGACACCCGGACTGAACAAGGGTCCTGTCTGAGAGGTTCCAATCCATTTACCAGAGCTCTTCTTCAGTGCCTAAAAATAAGTGGCTGAAACTAACCAAGCTGCAGGCCTCATGTCTGAAGGACACTGTTCAGGCTCCTCAGACTCGAGTGATTTGGCAGTAGCTGTATGGTGTGCATGATGCACTAAGTTGATACTCAGTACTGGAATTGGTGCAAGACTCAGACATTGTCACGCATTCAAAATGCAATTAAGTTCAAGTAAAAAACAAAACTTTGCTTTAAAAGTATATGCAACCAGAGCGAATGAGACAAGAGACGAGGAGACAGCACTGAGTGAGTAAGAGGAAGTGGGGCTATGGGGTCACTCCAACGGTGTGTGTGTGCGTCAACTCGCTGTCAGAGAGAGGAAAGTGAGAGAAAGTAGCAACGATAGAATGAAAACTAAGGGAAAATTAATATTAACCTTCTGAAACCTGAGCAAATTGGCTTGATTTCTTTCAAAAATAATAGAGAGCAGGCAATGAGCAACAAAAAAAGAAATTACCTAAAAAATCTGCAAGAAATTAGTAAAAAGAGAAAATCAAAAACAAGAAAATTATTAAAAAAAAAAAAAAAACAGACAAAGAAGGAAGTGACCTGGGTAAAGTGCATAAAAAAAACTTTAGAAATCTATCAATTTTTTTTCTCAATTTGTGGGACATTTCTTATCAAGTTGCTTGTTGCCTTTTTCCTCATGGTTTTGAAAGAAATCGCACCAATTTGCTGAAGATTCAATGGTTTAACTACTTGCAAAAGGCATCCGAAAGCCACAAGAAAAGTGATGTCACTCCAGGTTTCAAAGGGTTAAAACCATTTCAAATATTCTGAATATTTTTGACAACACTAACATAGAGTACTTGTCAAGACTAGTAAATAAAACTTGATTAAGCTAAAGATAACGGACAAGATTTGCTTGTGCTGATGACATCATGTTCAGTCAGTAAATCTTCCACAAAATCTGCCTTCAACAAGGTATATAAAAGTATCTAGCCACTCAGAGGCAAATGGTCAGCTGTCATACAAATAGCTTTGGGGAAATGTCTGGACTACAGTTAGGAAGGTTTGTGTGTCAGTGCTAAACTGTTAAACAGATAACTATCTCAGAAAGAAATATTTTTCCAAGGCTGCTGTATTTGTCTGTAGGCTGGTCTGACCTCAGCAGTGAGGTGAAACTGTTAAAAATAAAACCATTAATCAGGTGAGATTTGGCGTCACTCTAACCCATTAATCTGTCTTCATCCATCTAATTACATTTAATAGAGCAAAATGTCATTAAAATAGTAAAACACATTGGAGGCAAATGGCTCAGTCAGCTGTGCTCAGACAGCAGCGATGAAGCTGCCTGGTCCTCTGCAACAGCCACCTCTGCACCAGCACCAAGAGCCCTCTAATCTGTGCCAATCAGATGACGCTAAACAGCCATTTGTTGTTGAATTGGGCACCAGCACACGCCCCCTCCTCATTTCAACAGCCACTGCAGACCCTAGCAAAATGCTGGCAACGTAGCAGAAGCAGGCACAGCAGCGAGGGTGACAGAAATAGCAGAGTGGTGAATAATAGAGAAAAAAGAACTGTGGTGTAATTAACATGGTGGCTCGAGGCTGATGTACTGTAGAGAGATAAAGAAAGGGAGTGAAGAGAGGGTGTTGAGGGAGAGGATGGGGAAGAGATATGCAAGAAATTAAATGAATTAAAGAATGGGGAGTTTAAGAGAGGAACATTTTGGAAGAAAGGAAAACAAAAGTGAGAGGAGTAGAGGAGGTGAGAGAGCAAACCAAACTGCAGCCCTGTCATTAAAACTAAAGAGTTAATAACATCCTGGTAACAGGCAGCAGAGACTTTGCCACACTCAAACTATATGACAACATACAAGGACTATTTGCACAAATAAAAAAATGTGAACAAATCTAAACATCTCCCCAGCTCCACTTCAACTCGTCAATGCAAAGTTTATTAAGTAGTGACACAGGGTACATTTTCATTCATGCAGAACGAGTGGAGTGAATGAGGATGTCTTGTTATCCATTGCCTTACAGCACAGGTGAGTTCTTAAGCCACAGAGAGAAAGACATGGATTACAGCCATCAGAAAAGAGCTGCAGATTTCCAAAATGGCGCTGCTCTGCGTGGGCTGCTACAGCACTGCAGTAAGGAGAGGAGTGAGTAGGACTGAGAACTGAGAGCAGCTCACTCCACAATACTTGTGTATGTGTGGCTTCTGTGCAACAAGACAGAGGAGAATAGACAGGCGGATAGATACATGGACGGCAGCGAAGAAATGACACACATGAAAAATGACAAGGAGGAGAAATATGAATGAAGCCACAGAGGAGATGTACTGCTTCCAAACCTGTGCTCTCCACCTTTAGAGTACACGCACATTCAGCAGAGTAACTTTGAAGTGCATCATTTCAGCCCTCTATCTACAATAAAAAGCATTTGTCGCCCAAAAAAACTAAGCTTTATCCAAATAGTTTCACCAGTGGATAAATCTTGAATGCCAGTTTGGTGTGTACGACAGCGCTTTCGCAAAACAATGGTGCACGTCGCTCCAGTGAGTCGAGGCTTGTGCTGCAGTAAAGAGTAACTTTCTCTCTACTCTGACCTTCTCAGTGATCTCTCATCTTAAACGTCAATACAGCCAATCAGAATCAGGTGCTTTCACACCTGCCCTGTTTGGTGTGCGGTTCATTTGGGCAGGTGTGAACACAACAATGACAGCAATATAGTCCACGATGAGCAGCGCTAAAATCAACCTGCGTAGTTGTCCCTCCATTGTGACATTAGAAAGTGTCACATTTATCCTTTAAGTGTACTCTTCCTCAATGTTTTGTTTACTTCCTGGATTTTTCTGACCAATCAAGAGCAGCTTTCTCGCACAAGGCATCTGATCTGGTCCGCTTGTAAATGCTGCCATGAGAACAGTGTAAAAATTAAAATACTTGCTTTATGCACAATAAAGATCTGATGGCTCTAATGGAAACTGTATGGCTTTTGGATCAGTGGATCACAATCAGTGCTGTGCAGCATATTAGCAGCAACCCTACTGTAACTGTGCAAGTCAAACTTGAGGTACATGATGTGATAGCTAGACTTGAGTAGTGCCACGGTATTAAGGTATACGAGGGTATTAAGAATTCCTGATGGTATGATTTTCAATACTGTCAAAAATACAGACACCTTTCTTTCTATTAAAAATAATATCACAGTGCTGAATTGAGGTGATGCAGTGCACAGGCTGTGCCACCAGATGTCAGTCTCTGCTAATAAAACAAGCAGGTGAACTGAGAAAGATGGTGACTGAGTGGTGGGGATAACGTTAGAGGACTATAGCCAGCCAGCAGCAGAGAGAGGGACAGCTGGGGAAAACAGCAGTAGAGCTAGCACATCTGACTCAGTGAATTAATGTTGTTTTTTGTTTTTTTTTTGGTTCAACCACACCAGAGATTGTAATTATTGGAACAGTGGAAAGACTAACTGAGGCAGCTTTGGTAAGCTCTAATGAAGTGTTTTCTTATGCGTTAACAAGGCAGATAAGTTCAGTGAAAGAGAGAAACTTGAATTTTGAAGTTGTGTGGTTGTATTTTCTGTTTAATAGGGTGAAGGACGGTATGAGAAATAGACACTACCCAAGCCTAATGGCAGCAAATGACTGCATTTTTATCAGAGGAGAAAACAGGGTGTCTGCAGGTATTAGACAGTTAAATTCAATCCTTTTTAGGACCCTTTCAGACACCTTTTGACCAAATTTAGCACAGAATTTTGGACAAACCAACGTTTTACTTATTTAAGCATCGCAGGTCCACATTGCAGGTAAGTTGTAAATGTGCAGGCTTGTGCAGAGGTGAGTGTTATGTGGGAATATGGTTATTAGAGTGAGCTAAGTTGATCTACATTTTACCAACAGGTAAAAGTAAATATGAAGTAAAATGACAGTATCATAGTTTTTTAAAGATTTGTAACATTAGAAATGTGGACTTTAACATAGAAAGGCTTCACTCATTTTCATAAAAAGAAATTTAAAAATGGGTAAATAAAATTAGATAAAATGTTTCTAGCAGGTAAGACCTCACAAATTCAAATTTAAGACTATTTTAAGGCCTTGTTGTAACATTGAATTTAAGACATTTTAAGACTTTTTAAGGATCTGTAGAAACCCTGGAAAAAGACAAAAAAACACCTGAGTTAAACTAGAATTAGTGTTTTTTGTGGCTGTGTATACCCTGCAATGAGGTGTGGATAAAGTAAAAGTCAAATACACGTGGCTGTAATGTGCAGTGACTAAACAGCGAGGAAATGCTCTTCCTTCCTTTTGCTTTCCGACCGGGCCGTGCAAGCCTTTGCTCTAACCGAGGAAGCCGTCTCACATTCCAACAGGAAACACATCTCAGCCACTTCCTGCTTCCCGTGAGGAAGTGACAGGTCATTCAGGGAATGGGTGAGCCAGTCGTGCTCATGGCTGAAGTCTGGGTAAAAGTGGCTTTCAAGAAAAATAAAACCATTTACAAAGCAGTGCAACAATAGCTCAATAAACAGCAGATTATTTGCCTAAGTGTTAGAGTGTGTTAACACTACTCCGTTGTGTTTACAGCACATGCTCTGTAGGACTACAAATTATACTAATGCAACTCTGAGAAGCTTATGTACAGAGCCTCCGTACAGACTCTTTGATCAAGATTTGGGGATGTGCCTTCTTTCTGCTGCCAATATTTTTATGCTACCAGTTTTTATTTTATATTCCTGCTAGTTGTTGTTGCTGCATAAATGAAAAGGCTCGCAGCATGAATGCTTTAATTTAAGGTTTAACTTTTTAAGACATGAAGGCGGTTCCTACATACAACTGTATTTATTTCTTGACGTCACATATGAATGCTTCTACAAATGCTTTTTTTACTGTCTGTATTTTTACATCTACTGCTTCCTCCTTCTCTTGTGAAGCACTTCATGACATATGTGACACTGATATAAATAAACATAGCGGCACATTAGAAGCCATTTCAGGATCAACCATACTTGCCACAAACAGTAAGACTGGGCTTTATATGCTGCACACACGTTTCTGCCATACAAACTAGTTCTGTTATATAAACACACTCTACCAACAGCACAATATAGAACCACAATAACTGTAAAGGTGAAGGCCTATTTTGCTTTGACATCTCCTCTTTATTTTCTTCTTTTGTGCTCAGGACTCATGTAACACAACATGTATTGCATCCTTAAACACCACAGCAGGGCTCTCCCTGAAGAATGAAACAGTGAAATCGCACCGTTACTTTAAACCCAATTTGGCACAAAGCCTTGCACTTGTCTTATTCTGCTAATGAAGAGATATTTATCTTAAGGGTTTAATGATTAGTCAAATCCACAGTTCTGTTTTTTTCTTGTCTGTTTTTGAGAGGGTGGGCGGGTGTGGGTGGTATTAAATCAACACTTAAGAACTAACTAACAGTGAACTAGATCAACTTTTTAAATTAACTTGACATAAGTTAACTAAATAAAGAGGACCAGTCTATACATGGCCAGCTGCTGGATAACCACACCATTGAGTTAAATGTGCCCACGGTGTGGTCTGACAAACAGTAAACTTGTCAAATTCAGTGCCACATATAAGGGCTGGGGGATATAATGATTATGTATGATATATCAATATATTTTCAGACAAGATATAAATCTAGACAACACCATTTATATCGATATAGGGTCAAGTTAAATTACATAACACATCCCAATGTTCATCTCTCCTCTCTCACACTCTCCGTAGCTCCGCCCCGCTTGTTCAGTCAAAAGTTCTCCAGCAACACTGAGAGACACAGAGCTGCTCCTCTGTTTAATCTGTCTGTTCATCAGTCTACTGTGCGACATCTGTCTATGCTGCATGTGCTACGCTAAATCAGTCTGTGAGACGAATGAAGTTACCGCAGTAGCACATGTGCAATCCAGCGCTGTGCTGCTAGTTTGTGTGTGAGGTGGATCATAGCATGTTGCCATTCTTCTTGTTAGCTGTAGTCTATTATGTGACATGGGAACAGTGCCTGGATGCAGGCGACAGATGTGTTTAAAAAATGCAGCGACAACACAGACGTGTCATATATAAGACGTATGTAACACGGACAACGTGTCTCTGGCTCTCATCTCAGCGTCTCTGCTGATGGTATGTGCAAAAATATGATTAATAGCTTTAATAAATAAAAAGATTTAAATCATTTTCCAGCACTAGATTCATTTGAAATGCCAACAGATGGAAGATGACTTTTAACTCCCCCACAAAGATTTTTAATTGTTCCAAACTACAATGGTAGCTTCTGTAGCTCCAGTGCTATGTGCAAGTACGTTAACGTACAGCCTTGATATCTGTTTTATATCATTTTTCATTTACATGTTGTGCAGCTGTATATTTTCAAACAGGGAAAAAATCCCTGTGTTTGCATTTTATTTTGATCACAGTCTGTTTTTTTTAAGTGCTTGTGACATGAAACATGTGGCTTTGACTTGTTACCAAGTGGGGCCCATTTTATAGAAAATACTGAGATGTATATTGTGTATCGCCAG
This sequence comes from Cephalopholis sonnerati, assembly GCA_019142605.1. NCBI lineage: Eukaryota > Metazoa > Chordata > Actinopteri > Perciformes > Serranidae > Cephalopholis > Cephalopholis sonnerati. Next base: position 20,871,959 of record JAGQAX010000009.1, on the reverse strand, counting down.
TCAGCCTGAAAATACAGTGATATGAATTTTTGTCCACATCACCCAGCCCTACCCTATATCACTATTTTCAAAGCTACTGTAGTGGTCATATTTGCACGACACTAACAACATAACTGCAACATGGACCGTAGACATTTGTGATGCAGTTTCTGTTCTAATGTTGAGAGTCCTTTCTTTCAGAATTCCTTTTCAGAGTGATTGCTTAAATCAGCCATATACAACAAAAAAGCATGTTCTTAAGAAAGTACTGTAAAATGTTCTATTCATTGTATTATTGCGTCCATGCAAACGCATATCTGTAATGTGTCTGTTGGTCCAGAACATTCTCAAAACGCTCACAAGGTCATCTGTGGAACCGCGATGGGAAAAAACAGAGCAATAATGAGCCTTAAAATCTTCTACTTTGACCTACAAGGCTGGGAAACAAACAGTATACATTTAATTCATCTTTCTTTCTGTGTGCAGTACAGCCATTATCCATAAGGCAGCAGAGGTGGAGGTGGTTTGAACTATATCTGACTCCACAGGGTCCAACCATTTACTGAAAATGACACTGGACAGCAGTGACCCATGGTTACTCTGAGGCCATTGTCAAAACCTACACACAGCTAATAGACCCTGTGGCAGTAAGGAATAAATTGCAGCATTTGTATTGGGGCTCTAGCTGACAGGTAGGCAGAGGCTTTTGCCCAATTACAGGAGGAAAGGGATGAAGCAGGATAAGGCGGGCCACTAGAATAGACCTAATGAGGACGTGGTATGATTGCTGTGGGACTGTAGAGACACGCGCTCATTTGTGCCCACAGCAAGCGTATCTGGTTCGTAGAGAATGGCCAGAATGAAGTGGCAGGAAGAGCGATAGAGATTGATAGGGAGATATAATAGAAGTGAGAAGGATTGATTCCTCACTCAATGTGAGAGCATGTGGGAGGAGATGAGATGCTGAGACTGAAAGTGGGAAAAAGAGAGCTGGATACAGAAAGTACGTGAGTAGTCAGTCCATCGAGTCAACTACCCTCTCTCACTCTCTTTTCTTTCCATCCATCCATCCATCCATCCATCCATCCATCCAATAAAGACACAGCTGGCAGAGGCAGCACTAGGGGAATCATCCGTAATAACAGAGGTCCTCAAAGTACAGTCTCACTGCATACAAACATATCTAAGCCTGTGATACAACCACAGACACTTTGTCAAGGCCGCGCAGCGTTTACTACAAGCAGAACAAAACCTGGAAAACCAGGGCAAACATCCGACAGGAAGGGAGAGAGCTCTGCTCAAAGAGACTCTATTTCCATTCAGACATAATTTAATGGGCCTGTGTGGACACAGCAGTCCACTGTACCTGCCTGAAAGCAGACGCAGCTATTGTACATCCTTTACATCCACGTATAAGCATACACCCTTACATAATCAGTGCTGCACTTTGGCAACAGAGGTCGTTCAGAGAATCCCAGACAACTAATGCACAATTCATGCAATGGATACCACTGTTTGCAAAAAAAAAAAAAGATAGATGGTCTTAGCTGGCATGCTTTAGCTTGAAAATACAGGGCAGCATATTTTGTCTCTATGGACTGTTTCACTGGACTTGCATTGCTAGGCAACAGCTTAGGTCCATGTTTACTTCCTGTCGGCTGATGTCATTCTAATACACTGCAAAAAATGCCAACAGGAAATACAACAGGACGCATTTAGAATATTTATGTTGTCAAGTTTGATACAGAGCACATTTTAGTCCCTCCCCCACCAGAGGGGAAAACAATTCATTGTTCTCTATTGACTTTATATTGAGTGAAGGTGCCACCTTGTCTTTTCCATCTGCTAGTAAACAATAGCAAGATGTCTAAAAGCTGCTGTGTGATGGGATGCACTACCAACAAGGTTAAGAACCCAGATCTAAGTTTTATTAAGCTGTCAAAGCGAAAAACTGAGCTTTTAAGAGAAAGTGGATACAGACATGAGGCATCAGCAGGGAGAATGGGAAAACTGTGGGATCCTGATTCTTAGTATACCGTGGGCAGCAAGTATTTTGCTAATTTAGCCAGACAAGCTGTACAGGTTTAAGCTAACTAAGCTTGGCGAGGCCTGGGTTTGATTTGTGTTAGCTTAAATGATTATCTTACCTGGTTAAATTAAATAGCAAATATCAAAGTTTGGCCATTTAGAGGAATCATTTCTCCAAGATAAGCAAGTTAAGGAGAAGGGACACCAAGACAGACCAACAATACTCTGTTTGTCAGTGTAACTTTTCCTCACTGGTAGACATGAAGTGTTAAAATAATCCTTTGACATGCTGATATCTACTGTTTATAGTAAGCTACAGGCATTTTGTTAGTGCTCCAGCCCCTAAGTTGTATATTATGATGCCACTTGTTTTCCACCCCAGTGGGCGTGGTTTTCAGAGTATGACACAATGCACTTTATCTCTATAGTTTAAAGGCCTCAACATAAAAACAAAATTATATTTACTGAGCTTGAAACTAATTGTGGTCTCTGTTGGCTTTTATTGCACAGTCACAAATATTTTAGAATTTGGAAGCACCAAGGTTTCAAATGGGACCCAGCTGCAATCAATTTTAAATTGGTAAAATCCATTACCTTCTACAATCTACTATATGGACGAAAAAAGCTCAGCTTGGTCCAGTACCATGTCAGTATTAAAATATAAAGATGACTGGCACTGGTTCAGTACTTCAGAGCCACATAAATTTTGCTCCATGTGTACGAGAAGATGCTAGACTAGGTTTTCAGGAGTTTTCACATATATTCTCTTGAACTTACATTGCATATTTGGACTGTATCTTTGTTTTTACACAGACTGAGTGACTTCCAGTCATCCGCTAACTTTATTGACCACTGGTGTTACTTTTGGCCCTTGTAGCTTTTAATAAAACACACTCAAGCATTTGATTTTATTTTGTCTCCTTCTGTTTGATCTAGGACTGTGAGATTTAACGATTATCACAATATAATTCTATTTCATCCTTCCTGACCGCCAGAGGCGGTGCATAAGCACTGAATGACTTCGTCTCGCGCATGCGCAGGTCGAGTATCTATACCAACAAAGTCACCTGTGACCCCCTGATGACCCCGGACAGGTTATATCTTCCGGTGTCGTCAGAGGATCTGTTCCTTTTTTCTTCTCGCTGTCGCAGGTGTACTACGGTCGTAGTATCGGCTTAGAGCTAATTGTCCTTTGCGCGACTATAGCCGCTGTTGCCGAAGCTAGCGTGTTAGCAGCCTGTCGCCGGTAGCCCTGTGACTGCACGTTGTCGGTCGGAGCTGCGAGGACTCGCCCTCCAAGGGCTGCGACAAGCTGTCCCTCCAGGACGCGGGTGTGGCTGCCTCACCGGCATCGTGGACACTCCTTCCTCCGGATCATCATCTTAGACGAAAGGTTGGTCACGGCTGGTTAGGTACCATATCTAAAGCTTTATTGTTACTTTGTTGGTGACGGCAGTGTTTCCGCTCCCTCTCCCAGCTTAGACGTTTTCTGTTGTAGCTTGTTTACAGTTAGCAGCAGTGTGTCCGCTCGAGCTAACTTACCTTATGTTGTGGCAATTTATAGTTGTAACTGTTTTTTGATTGATAATCTATAGAGGCAAGCTACCTTTGTTAATAATGGCCACCTGTTGGTGATGGCAGTGTTTTCGCTCCCTCTCCCAGCGTAGGTGTGTTTTGTTATATTTTGCTATATCTTGCTTTACTTAGCAACAGTGCTTTCGCTTAAGCTAAGGTCATACCGGTGCCGTTGTTTTGTTGCGGCATTCCTTGTTTTGGACTAGATCCAGATTTTGTTTTCTCAGTCAGTAGCAGTGGTTTCACTTGAGCTAACTGAATTATTCTGGTAGCGACTCGGTCGTACCTAGGCTGTTTCAATAGTTGCAGCATTCCTTCTTTGGAGGTGATTTTGTTTTTTACAGTTAGCAGCAGCGCTCTCGCTCGAGCTACTTTACTTAGACCACATTGCAAGTTTGGTGGTTCTGATTTCTGTTTCAACCTTTGTTGGTGAAGGTAGTGTTTTCGCTCCCACTCCCGGCAGACGTTGTCCATTGTGTGTTGTTCATAATTGGTGGCCACCATCATGATGGACACTCATGGGTGTACAGCCTGCATGGCCCCATTGCAGCCGGAGGACGGTCATGACCTCTGCCCCTTGTGTCTCGGCCTCGAGCACCTGAGAGAGGGCCTCTCAGAGGACCCATGCATGAACTGCAGCTTCATGCCCCGGGCAGTAAGGGCTGCAAGGCTCACTGAGGTGGAGTCGCTTCTGGGGGGCATTACCCCACCAGAGGAGCTGACGTCAGCTCAAAGGTTGGCCCCGGCCCAGCCTAGCCGGCCAAAGCGCCGGGCTACAGAGACTGAAGGCTCCCTCCCCAGGAAGAGGGGCAAGCAGTCTAAACTGTCTTCCAGGGTGGACCAGCTGACGGCAGAGCTGAACCAGATGAAGTCTGTCTTTCTGGCTCTCCAGACTGAGAGTGGCACGGGGAATGCGGTTGCGCCTACCCCTCCTGTGACCATGTCGGGTCCAGAGGATGACATCCTCTCGACGGCAGCCTCAGCCACTGAATTTGGGGAATACGGAGTAGACACAGTCCCTCATGACACGGTCTCCCATGCCTCGGAAGCAGGCTCCCATTCATCGGCCCGCAGCTCAGCTGAGGGCTCAGAGGGTAGCTCCATGGGGGCCATCATTCGTACGGCCCTGGCTCGTCTGCAGCTTGATGTGCCTCAAGCCCGGCCGCCTCCGGCAAGTGCTTTTTTCAGACGTGGTCCGACTCCGGCTACCTTTACTGTGCCTCCTTCAGAGGAATATCTGAAGGAATTGCATGCATGTTGGAGAGATTCCAGAGCTCTGTCTCATGCAACGTCTGATGGCCGAACCCTGGCAGCCATGCAGGATGCGGCCAAGTTTGGCCTTGGCCGCATGCCAGCTATTGAGCCAACGGTGGCCGCACTTATTGTCTCTCCGGATGAGGCCCTGAGGTTGAATGCCAGGTGTCCTTCACCCCAGTGTCGCGTCACGGATGATCTGCTGTCCAAGGCCTATGACGCGGCAGCTCGCATGGGCCGTATAGGGAACTCCATGTCACACCTTATGCTCGCCCTCTCAGCCTCCCTGCAGGAGGCTACACTGGACGCTTCGGCTCATAATTTTAGTGATGCGTCCCTGCAGGCTTTCGCCCTTATGTCCAGGGAGCTGGGGAGGGTGATGTCCACTCTGGTTCAGGCTCGTCGCCAAGTCTGGCTGGCTCAGTCGCCCCTTACAGAGGTATGCAGGAGGACCCTCCGCAGTGTTCCGGTGGAACCAGGCGAGTTGTTTGGGTCAGCAGCTCTAGAGGCACTAGAGCGGACCGTTCAGGCCAGACAGACCAGGCAGCAGCTCTCGGGTCTACACAGGAGCGTACCTCCCCCCGCCAGACCGAGAGGGTCCTCAGCTGCCCTGCAGCGCCACTCTCAGCCACGGGATTATCCCGGTGGCCACCAGAGGCCTCAGCATCTGGTGCAGCGACCCGCTCAGCGGGCAGCCCAGGACTTTCGGGCCCCCGATCGCCGGCCCTCCCGACAACCTAGGGCTTCTGAGGCCAACCGACGTCCCCCCAGGGCCTCCAGGGGCCGGGGGGCCAGGAACTGAGACCCCGGGGCCGGTCGTCGGCTGCTTTTCCCAGCAGCAGCTCAGTTATTGGGCTGCTTACACCTCGGATCCCTGGGTGGTCTCCACCCTAGCCCAGGGGTACAAACTGCAGTTCCGACGCCGGCCCCCAGCCTTCGGCCGGGTCAAAATGACCACCATAAGCGACCCGGCAAAAGCCCTAGCCCTGAACCAGGAGCTGTCCGCCCTGCTGGCCAAGGGTGCCATCGAGCCGGTAGATCCCCTGTCACAGCCCAGGGGATACTACTCGAAGTACTTTCTAGTTCAAAAGAAAGACGGTGGACTTCGCCCTGTCCTCGATCTGAGGGGACTCAACAGGTTCCTGAAGGTCATACCTTTTCACATGCTCAGCACAGCAGAGGTTCTGCGTGCAATTGCCAGAGGGGAGTGGTTTACGTCCATCGACCTGAGGGATGCGTATTTTCACGTCCCCATTATACCTCACCACAGGCAGTTCCTTCGCTTTGCCTTCCAAGGCCGCCATTTTCAGTTCAGAGTGCTTCCTTTCGGCCTCTCCCTCTCCCCACGGGTGTTCACCAGATGTGTTGCTGCAGCCCTCTCGCCCCTGCAGTCGCGGGGCATGAAAATCCTCCCATATCTGGACGACTGGCTGGTGTGTGCGCCTTCCCAGTCTCAGGTTGCTCGGGATACAGCTGCGCTTTTAGCCCATGTGGCCCGGCTGGGTCTCACAGTGAACTTCAAGAAGAGCTGCCTAGTTCCCTCCCAGAGCACCACCTTCCTAGGTGTGGCTCTAGACACTGTCACCATGAGGGCCTGCCCGTCATCTCAGCGGGTGGACGACATACTCCACCTCCTCCCCCTTTTCCAAGGAGGCAAGCGGCTGCCGTACGTGCAGTTTCTGCACCTCCTGGGCAAGTTGACAGCAGCAGCAACTGTGATTCCTTTGGGCTTGCTGTCACTACGCCCCCTTCAACGGTGGTTAAACAGCTTCCACTTGGATGCCAAATGGCACAGGCACAGGAAGGTCAGGGTGACGCGGCGGTGCCTCCTCGCCCTGTCCCCGTGGAGGGAGAGGGCGTTCATGTTGCAGGGCATGCCCATGGGCTCTATTCCGTCCCGTCGGGAGACTGTCACAACAGACGCCTCCCTTTCAGGGTGGGGTGCAGTGTGGCAGAACAGAACGGCTCGAGGGCAGTGGTCCACCCGAGTCCGCAGGGACCACGTCAACGTGCTAGAGCTACGGGCTGTGCACCTAGCGCTCAAGCACTTCCTCCCATACTTGAGGGGGAGGCATGTGCTCGTACGGTCGGACAACATCACAACCGTCTCCCACATAAATCACCAGGGGGGCACCAGGTCCGCACAGTTGCTGCAGGTGACCTGGGACCTTCTAACTTGGGCAGCCCCCCGCTTAGCCAGCTTGAGGGCAATGTACCTTCCAGGGAAGCGGAACGAGGTAGCAGACTTCCTCTCCCGCTGCAACCCTTCCCCGGGGGAGTGGCGGCTTCACCCCGAAGTGGTCCACAGCATCTGGGACCTTTTCGGCAAGGCAAAAGTAGACCTTTTTGCCTCGGAGGAGACGACCCATTGTCCCCTCTGGTTCTCCTGGACAGAGGAGACCAGCCCTCTGGGGCAGGATGCCCTCGCACACGAGTGGCCAGAGAGTCTCCTATATGCCTTCCCACCGGTCCCTCTGATTATGGCAACACTTCAGAGGGTTCTTCAACAGGGCCACAGGCTGCTTCTGGTGGCCCCCTTTTGGCCGGGAAGGACGTGGTTCCCTCTGCTGCACAGGCTGTGCTGCAGTTCACCATGGCGCCTCCCCGACAGGAAGGATCTCCTGTCTCAGCTAGGGGGACGGGTTTGGCATCCCGACCCCTGCCGCCTTCAGCTGTGGGTTTGGCCTCTGCGGGGCCCGACCCACTGCTGAGTGAGTGTATTGACACTGTTTGTAATACTGTCCTGAATGCCAGGGCACCATCTACCCGGGCACAGTATGAGAACAGGTGGCAGCTGTTCTCTGCCTGGTGTTCAGACAGGGATAAGGACCCGGTGCACTGCTCCGTGCCTACCATTCTGGAGTTCTTACAATCTCTCCTTGATCGCGGTCGATCTCCCTCTACCCTGAGGGTGTACGTAGCCGCCATTTCTTCCAAACATGTTCAAGTCGACAACAACACAGTGGGGTGCCACAGGCTTGTGTCCCTCTTCCTGAAGGGGGCTCTGAGACTGCGTCCCCCACAAACGCCAAGAGCTCCAGCGTGGGATCTCTCCCTGGTGCTGGATGCTCTATGCTTGCCTCCCTTTGAGCCACTGGCACGGGCAGAACTGAGATGGTTGTCGGCAAAGACTGCCTTCCTCCTCGCCATCACTTCAGCGAAGCGTGTAGGGGAGCTTCATGCCTTGTCAGTCAGCGATTCATGTCTGAGATGGAACTCTGATGGCTCAGGGGTCACCTTATGGCCGAATACCGCATTTCTGCCTAAGGTTTTGTTGAGCTCGCACCGCAATCGGCCCATCCAGCTGGCGCGGTTTGACCCCCCAGATGGGGAAGAGAGTGTCAATGCGGGACGCCTATGCCCTGTGCGTGCTCTGAGAGCATATGTGGATGGTACCGCAAGTATACGCCAGTCGGACCAGCTTTTCGTATGTCATGATGGTCCTAAGAAAGGTTGTGCTCTCTCCAAACAGCGTCTGTCTCACTGGATCGTAGATGTCATTGCCTACGCGTATAAGGCAGATGGTCGCCCCCTGCCCTCGGGGGTGCGGTGCCACTCTGTGAGGAGTGTCTCCACATCATGGGCAGCCCTGAGAGGAGTGCCCCTGGAGGCCATATGTGCTGCGGCATCGTGGGCGTCACCGAGCACCTTCGCCAGGTTTTATCGAGTTAATATTGCCGCTCCTCACCCACTTGGCGTTGTCCTCCGACCAAGTTCCTCTGCTTCTACTCTATGAGGTATGTACTTGGGATTCCTCGTGACTCTGTTGGTATGGGTCATCCAGTGCTTATGCACCGCCTCTGGCGGTCAGGAAGGATGAAATAGAACGAAAGTTACGTATGTAACTACGGTTCTATGAATCCTGGATGACCGCCAGAGCGTTCAGTCACTCAGAATCCTCGTGGCTTCGCGAGAAGATTCTGCAGGAACAGATCCTCTGACGACACCGGAAGATATAACCTGTCCGGGGTCATCAGGGGGTCACAGGTGACTTTGTTGGTATAGATACTCGACCTGCGCATGCGCGAGACGAAGTCATTCAGTGCTTATGCACCGCCTCTGGCGGTCATCCAGGATTCATAGAACCGTAGTTACATACGTAACTTTCGTTTTATTTAATTAAAAAAAAAAAACAAATGTTGGATGAATGTTCGATATAATAAACTACCCCTACACCGGGAGAATAGAGTACCTTAAACACTAGCTGCTAACTGCCATTAAACAAAATAAGAAGCAGTAGTAGGGGTAAAAGAAGACAAGACCAGCAACCAAGCTAATACATACAGTAACGCAGTGGTTCCCAACTGGTCCAGCCACAGGGTCCAGATTTCTCCTTAGTCATTAGTTCGAGGTCCACATAGTTTAATACATTCAGCATCATACTTGCATATGGCCATGTTGCTGAGCTACTTTGCTGTCTCTGTTAAGTAGTTGTCTGTTAGTCGCTCACTCTACAGCAGGAAACAGCACTTCAAAATAAAGGCTCTGTGCTGGAAATTCACTATACTTCAAAATAAAGTGTGATTTTTTACAAACTTGACATGTTTGCAAGTCATGTGCAGTCCACTCAGAATGGACCCCATCCCACTTTTGGACCGCGACCCATCAGTTGGGAACCACTGCAGTAACATGATAATGTTACGACAACATTCAACATGCTGATAAATTTTAGTATTGACCCTGTTTTGACCCCAGAAAACAGTGCAGTGCCACAACATGTTTGAATTCACAACATAACATTAGCTTTAGTAGCTGCATAGTCGACTCATCTAATGTTAATAGTAAGTTATTTAATTTATGTTAAATTCACTAAAGTGACCTTTAGCTATTTCATTAGAATTAAAATTTATGACGTGAATATACATGAATAAACGGACCGTGAACACAACTAATACTTTTCTTTGTCTGTGAGCATGATATCTGCCTGAGTAACGTTTTTCTACGTCGTTTAACCATGAATGATCCTGCACTACTTCACAATGTCATCAAAGTCCATCTTTTATGTTTTAATTGAGAAATGGTTGAAACTACATGCTGTGTGTGTTTAAAACTTTTACAGAAAATATCAACCACAGTTGAGACTTTTGTCTTGTCTGTTTATTTTGTTCACACCGTCAGCTGAAATGCAAAATGTTTTCGGCTGTCTGTACAAAGGATTTGACATAATGCTGGCCAGGACTAAGATTTCTTTGTCTATCTATTATTTACTATCATTATTTTGATTAAACCTGTTTTGAATCTACCTCAGATTTGTGAAATCCTTTGTTGTTTGTGTTTGTCATGTTTTGATAATAAATAATAGTTTAAACCACAATGAAACGTTTGGTTACTTCACCTTTCCCTCATGAGAAAAAAATCATCCTTTAGACTAGAGAGGGGTAATGATCTGACATTTATTGTGATAATTGTCGATATCGACCCCAGCCCTGGTTTGATTACTCTCATTATATTCCCCTCTCCCACTTTTTATTATCATCATCTCTGTGTCTCTTCCCTGGTGTGTTTTTCTTTCACTCTCCACGCTATCTCTCATTCCTCGTCTTTCTACCCCTTCCTCCTTCATACTTGTGTGAACATAGTAGTGTCTGTATCTGTGTGTCTATGTGTGTGTGTGGGAGGGGAGGAGAGCAGCATTGCTGGCTGGAGGAGGAGGTGAGAGAGAAAGAAAAAGAAGCGAGAGAGGGAAAGAAACACACACACACACAGAGAAGCAAAGCATTTACTGGAACAAAACATGCTGTTTCAATCTCATAGATAAGGGCCGCCTACTCACCATGTTTCATCTCAAAGCAGATTACTCCTCATTTTTACAATCCATACTATTCCCAAAGATTTATATATTATATTAATATTTCTAAATCTATATCTTACCTTGTTAATAGCCTAGGACAACCAGAACATTATCCTTTGGCATTTTCCCCACGCAGCTGAACTACATTGAGTTGCTAGACCCACCATCTGTTGAGTTAAACTCCAGATCTCAAGCAGGTGGCATTAACTTTTAAGTGCTAGGACAGACCTTTTAACTTAATTGTGGGTAATAAGAATAACACATTCACAATAAATTGAGCGGTTTATAATAACGAGACACAACGAAAAAGGATGGAGGGGCCAAGAAATAAATGTTTAGAGGAAAAAAAAGGTTAAAAATGGCTGGTCATTTGTTCAAGAGAGGGTGTAAAAAGGAAAGCCTGTCTCTAAAACCTTGATGGTAGTCAATATCTATCATCAGTACATTTTCCCCAAAAGTGTGGACAATGACACTGATTAAAATGGGTGTCCTTTCTCTTGAACAGCTCTGCAATACAAGGTCTTTCACTTGAGGAATTTCAGTGGTCTTCCTTGAAAAATAAGCGCAGCAGAAGAACAGTTACCTTGACAACACTTGAAGTGTTGCCTGTAAATTTAACTCAGCCTGAACAGAGACAGATTTTGGACAGGAGACACTTAAACCCAAAGTGAGAAAGTCGGATACTCACTGATGATCCCAGTATCTTGTCGAGGCCGGTGAACTGCAGATGACACAGTCAGAAGGCTCTAACGTGACCCTGAAAGAGAGACAGTAGAGATATTAAGGATTAACTGTTTAACCATTAACCAACGATACAAATTTTGAGCAGATAAAACTAATACCATTTAGTTAAACAAAAATATACTTGCAATACAGGGTGAGATTACAAGCAATGACGTATGAAGCTGTCAGGGCAATGCCATGAAATTGCTCCTGGGTGACAACTACACACCCCTCGACAAGCTAATGACCCAGAGGCAGAGGTAAGTTCAACGCCTGCCCAGTTAGCACGAGCTAACACAGCAGTCGTGGCTAACATCCAACACCTAGCTGTTAAGCGGTCCCAACAAACTCACACCAGCGCAAATCTGTTGTTAAACCTGTTAGGTACCATTAGGTGTGTGATGCTAACAGTTAGCCCAGTCACTGTGCATGTGTGTGGTGGGTGGAATATTAACGTCCTCAGTGTGGAGCTCGCTCTCCCACAGCAGCAGTGTTATGATACAGAGAAAGAAAGTGACAGGGGGAAAGGAGGTGCTGATTGAAGCAATACACTATGTGCAGCTCTACGATGAAGACACACACACTTGTCGGTTTATGGTTAATGATAAGCTAGAGAAGTTCGGTTATCGGCCACAAAACAATTTCTAAATTTGCAACCCTACAGGTACCGATCCAGGGATATTTTCAAGGATCGCTACTGGTTAAAATAAAGCCTAAAAAAATTCAGATTCTACTGAACTTCACTCTACTAAATTTTACTGAACTCTGAAACACCTTAGTGGCAGCCTGGTTTTACAGTGCCAGCATTTTACTGCACAAGAAAGTGAAATTTATATTGGTTTAGATTAATTATTTGGGTGAGGAGTGACAGTTTCTGACACCAAGGCTGGCAAAATACACCTTATCTTTCTCATTAGAAAAAGCAGTCTATAAAACATTCAGCTAGCAGCTTCTCATTTCTAGCCAGCAGCGCTGACCGTCACTTTCCTCACTTAAAATGAAATGTGTCTCCGGCGGCAGGTCATAACAGTAGGCTGAGTGGTTCCCACAACTCCAACAGAGTGATATATCTTCTCTCAAGCTGATCATGTCACATCAACTTCAGGACTCATATTCTCCCCGTTAATCTTTCATTCATATCATATCAAACATTTAAGCGGTTGTCTTCAGCTCTCTAATGATTATCTTTTTTATTAACTGCAGCTTCAAACTATTCATGAATTATCAAAATCATTGTCTGTGCATTGATTCAACAGTAAACAGACTCATAATTTCAGCTCTACCAGACACAGGGACCTTACACTGGCGCTCTGGACTATCTGTTGCCTGAATTAGACTCATCATTACAATACTACAGGTACTCTGCATACCAGAAAATCTTCTCATATTCCTCAAGACAGAACCTGAAATCACTGAAAAGCCAGAACTCGGTTTTGGTTTCAGTGACACCTCCTGCTTTGGAGACTGGCTTTATGTGATACCATTATCTAAAAAGCAGAATCCCCCTGAGAACAATAACCTGTTTCACAACAGCGTCCTGATGAAAAAAAAGAAAACAGAGACAGAGACAACAGCAGGAGCCTTGGCTTTCTTTTTGAGAATGCAAATTCTGAGCTGGGTCCCAGTGCACAAAGTGTGTATGAGTTAATGACTGGTTGCATTTTATTCCATTTTAAATAGCAGAAATGGCTGAAGGGGATATCGTGCACATCCCTGCAAAGGACGGGTCACTCTGTATCTTTTACATGGTGACACAAAATCTTTCAGCTTGTTAAAATCAGCTTAAAAAGCCTCTGGGAAAACATATTAGTATGGACTTTAATGGAGTATCTCAAAATGGTAGTTGTAATCCAAGTTCAAGGACCATCACGCTAACAAGACTCTAAAATCATCATCTCTCTAATGATGCACAAGCTTTAATTTTCACAGTCTAATGAATATTATCCATTAGAGCAGAGACATTTAGGATGTTCATAGGCAGCTTGTGTGGACGGCACCACAGAATGCAAAGGAAAAATCACAAAAATTGCTTCCAACACACATGCTAACCAATCGCTGACAAAGGTGTCCAGTGTATTCACAGCTCAAACAAGTCATCTGGCAGTTGTTTTTAAACACACATACACCAGCACACACATTTCATTTTCTCTCTGTGGAGGTTGGCTGGATTTCCTGGAGCCGAAGACTCTGCAGACTCGATATAAGTTCCATCTGTGTGGTCCTGTGAATTCATTTGATTTGACTTGCGATTTGTACTCATTACAACCAAATTTAACTTTCTGCTTCCCACCAGATATTACCAATCCAGTAATTACCTTGTTAGCCCCGACTCATGGCACCATGGTTTGACAGATCTGACTAACACAATCTGTAAGGCCTTGACTTGATGTGATTTAAAGTTTAATTAAACCAGCTTTGCCCAAGACAAACTCATATGGAGAGACAAAATAACTTCACTAGTATTAAGAGAAACTGGCATAACATATTAAAAGAATAAGGAACTGATTCCTGCAAGGTATTAGTGAAGCACTCAAGTCTCTTGTACAATAAACCTGACAAGAGATCCAAGATGCCTTGCAGAATATTGTCCTTTACTGTCTCATAACTGAGATTAGATCACACTTAAGTCAAACTTATTCCCGAGGATTTTATCCCACAAAAGGGGCTACTCTTCTGTGTCATTACCACATTTATTATCAGCCTTAGGGACCTTACACATGCTGCCTTTGTGCGCCCTTTAATTCACTGTTTTCAATGTAGGCACACGGCAGGCGCGCTCAAATGCCAAAGCATCACTGTTGCAGCGCACACACTTTCCCGAGCATTTTTTTAGGGTGCGACGGCTGCGCCCTGAGATAAACCCCCGAGAGTTCAACTTTTGGAACCCAGCAGCACACACCGTATGTCGTGTGACAGAGACCAATCAATCACAGCCGACAGATATCTTTACCTTCTTGTGTAAATATCAGTTTGTGATAAATATGGAGAAGTTGATCATTTCGGTGCAGAGCTACGAGAGAATTTCATCTGTCCCACGGAAGATAGGCCAACACACTTATAAACAGCGCCTGGAAGAAGATCAGCTCTGCACTCAGGATTTCAGGTAAATAGGCTACGATATGGTGCTTGTTAAGGTTGCTTAGCAACCTCAGACACAGCCTGCCGCCGCGCTTTTGAAAGCTGGCTCAAAAAAGGCACACGAGTAGCACCCAGTGCCCAACCTCGCGTTTTCCAGACATTTAAAGACACAGCATGTGTGCGGCCCCTTAGCCTGCGTTCACACCAAATCAGGCGTTGCAGCAAAACCACCAGCCCTGCCATTAATTTAAATGTGAGTAGTGCGTCTAGGCTGCGGCGGTGGGGCCGCAGGAGATGCAGAAAAACAGCACACAGCGACCTTGGACAAAAAGTTGAACAATATCAACTTTTTGAGAATCGCAACATGATGTCACACTTCGCTGGCCAATCGTAACCAGCAATCACGCCAAAAGACCCCCACAGCCCATGGAAACAAGTAATACAGCCTATTTCTATTGTTAAATATTATAGTAAGTGAAAAGAATAAAGAAGTGCACTCGCTTTGTTTGAGTGTGTGTGCATGTGTCTTTTACAGTGGTAAATATAATACAGTACTTATGATTACATTAACAAACTTAGCGAAGACAAATAGTCACTGAGATGGGGAGATTGGCTTACTACAGTTGGTCTCCACCTCCACTCCCTCACAAATAGGCCATTTAAGTGACACTCTCACATTGCCAAAATGCCTGATCTGGTGTGAATGTAGCCTTATTCAACACCTTGTAACAGTTGAGGGAATTGTGTAGCAGAGGTGTTAAGTGAGGCAATTAAAAGCAGCATTCGAGGTGAGCACTATTATCAGCTAGAAAAAAAACTGCACTCCGTCTCTACCAAACTTCAGATCACAAAAAAACACAAACTTATTTTAATATTCCAATCCTCTACTCCAAACTTACTCAGATATACTCTCCAAACTCATTTGTATCTTCCGGACCTAAACAGTCAGCTTCATTACCATCTCTCTATATGCCAAGCTATTAGTACAGACTGCTAACCTGGACCTTGGACCTCTCCGTCGTCTGTTTCTGCATGCTGGCATTCAGCCTAATGAGGCTTGCTAATGGTCCACCCATGTCAATCTGGGGGAAACCTTCTTCTCTATGCAAACTGGAGCACATGTACACAGTTGCTCAGTACACACACACACTTTCTACCACTATCCGCTTAACTGATAAAAGGACACACATAACTGAGGCATGAGTCAACTTTACAACAAACCTCTGTCATCCTATTATACTGTATCTCACCAATCCATTCATCTTCCCCTGCTTGACCTGTTTGCAGATGTTTAACTTGGGTTAGTTAAGCCTGCTTTAGTCATGTTACAGAATCACATTTTTTAAGGTTTTCTGGCTGAGTAATCTGGAGTCTGATAAATGTTAAAAAACTGGCCGACAGTTTACACATCAATGACCCACATTTGTAGGAGATAATAAAAACAACATGTAATGGAAATGAGCGTACACACTGGAATGACACACACAGTACTGTAACTAAGTGGACAACCTTTTGTTCCACCCCATCACTTATCCACTGGAGGCTGGTGGTGACTACAGACCTAACTTCGATTGGCTTCACAAGGCCACACGCTAACAGGAACTTGTCCATTACTCATGCTCTGTTAATGTTACTAGTTAATGATTGTGAGCTCTGTTTCAACACATTTATAGAGTGTGGCCTCTGACTGTGGGGTTCACATGACACATGGGAGCTAAATTTGACACCAAAGTATCCAGTTTTCCAGTTTTTTTTAGAGGAAAACTACATATGAAAATACTCTGTGACTGTGAGGAGCTGGTTGCCGCGCTGGCTGGATAACCTAAAAAGAATTCAACATTTAATTATTTGTTAAACATAACTGTACACAGTCATTTATTGTTAGGAATGCAATGGAATCAGAGCTTCATATGCAACTGCATAATCCAATCAAGCTTGTCTGGGGCAGCACAGGCAGCTGCAGCTATGACCAGTACTGTGACTGCTAGATAGGAGAGGGCGAAAGAGCTTCAGAGAGAGGGCAGACAGATGGCAGTGAAATGAAAGAGAGATGCAGGTTTTGGAGAGCAGGGAGAAAAGGAGAACGGAAGAAAATGAGAAGGGCAAAACAGGTCAGAGCTGGTAAAGCCATCGTGTGGGCTGGCAGGAGAGTTCATGTCTAAGGCCAAAGCCACAAGCTTCTCCAGATGCTTTTACACCAGCCCTAGAGCAAGGGCAGCTTACTGTAACCTTGAAATTAAAAAATATCACAAAAAACAAACTGATGGATCTCTAAGTCTTTTGAAACGACAAAGTGTGGGGGCTCCGTGAGAAGTCAGCTGTGATTTTTAACATCAGCTTTTGTTTGTTAGAGATGATCAAACACATTCAGGCCTCTCGGCTACACACTACCTTGGATTTAGAGATCATGTCTGGTAAAGTCAAGCACCAAATGTCAAATTCAATCTGCAAAACATTCCATAAAATGTAAAGTTTACAAGACCAACAGCTGATTTCCCTCCATAATGCATCATTACTGTAGATCTGAAGCATGTTCAATCCATTAGCAATAAAACAAAATCCAATATGACCAAAGTAAATGCTGTGATTAGGAAGAATGTGTACTTTGGCAGGGTTGTTTTAGGAGACAGCTTGACAATACAAATCATGCTGTGGTATACTGGATTCAGACAGAGCATTAGCTCAAGTTGCAGGTCGTAAAAGAGACAACGTCCAGATGTCTGGCAGGATGCACAAGAACGCAGAAGAGAGTTTAGGGAGCTAGTTCTCTTCCCAGTCAGCTACTGATGGTCATAGTGCCTCTGGGCTGTGGGATCAAATCCTTACTGGGAACCGCACTGGAAACATCAAAGAAACCACCTTTCACCCTAAATGTGTTTTTAAAGGATAAAGTTAGCACTGTTGAATATCTTTGTCAATGTCAACAAACCGCATAGAAGACCAAAAGCTACAGTGCAGTCGTCCGTCTCTCATCACTTAACATCTTCTCTGCCCTGCCTGTGGCACTTAGTGTAAACCAGTTCCTACAAAACACATGCATTACAAATTGATAACAAATAGGGACTGGCGTAAGTGCTAGAGAGTATTCAATTTGGACATTGGTATTAACTCAACCTATAGAGTATTTGCTGCCCAATCTCCCACATGTGAACACGACTTTTATATACTTTTTTACTATTTAAAAAAAGTAAAATTTTATTTCATACACTGTACTGCTTCCCTCAGCAATACTTTGCCCTGCTGTCACTCCCTTTGTGTTTTTATCATGAGACTAATGCTGCAGGAGTGTGAGCTCCATGCAGTCTATGTCAGTGGTGACAGGGGAAACTATTAGCATCATGCAGCTAACATTACTCAATGGTTACTAACAGGTTCAACGACAGTTGTGCCAGTTCGATGACAGTGTGAGTTTGTTGAGACTGGCTTGACGTTGGGTGTTTGCTACTGCTGTGTTAGCTTACGCTAACTGGGCAGACACTGAACTGATCAGGAAGAGAGCATCTCCAGATTTCAGAGACAGACCTCCATTGCTGTGTGTAACCTATATAACTGACAATGGCAGCAACAGAAAGTTTGCAGGTGGTTTTTTTTCTAATGCTTACTTCAAATGTATAGTTTATTAGGTTAATTGATGTGTTGTTGTTCTACTTATTAATTTTTAAAATAATTTTTAGGTTGTTGGCCAATTGGCATTCCTGTTCTTACATTAGATTAGTCTAATGCTAGCCCTCCAGTACTCAATAAAAACTTTGCTAAATCTTTGAGAAAGACACAATAGCTGTAAAAAAAAAAAAAAAAAAAAAAATTTTAAATAGCTGTATTTGACAAAGGCTCAGTTAATTCATCCATTAATTGGGGGATTTTAACATGGATCTTTTGTTTTTATGAAATCTTGGACTTTAGGATCCTACTATGATTACTAGGCTGTCCTTAGGTGTATCATAATTTCACTATTACAGTTAGTCAGGAACACTTAAGTCAAAGAAAACATTTCCATTTGCAGTATTATATTTGGTGGTATGGCTCTGTTCTGGGGCCCCTATGCTTCCACACGCCGATGTG
Organism: Cephalopholis sonnerati; assembly: GCA_019142605.1. Lineage (NCBI taxonomy): Eukaryota > Metazoa > Chordata > Actinopteri > Perciformes > Serranidae > Cephalopholis > Cephalopholis sonnerati. Next base: position 20,853,469 of record JAGQAX010000009.1, on the reverse strand, counting down.
AAAAGCCTTAAGGTAAAGAGTGCACACCTCCCTGCCCTTCCATGCGCCGACATGGAAAGCCTAAGGCAGGGAGAGCAACAGCAAAGACCTCTCGGGAACAGAACAGAGCAGCATCAATGACAAACAGAAATGACATTGATAAGTCAGACACAGCAACAAAAGGAGGAGCTGGGGTGGAGGCAGGTTGCAAAGTGGCTTGCAGAGGAAGCATCAACAGTAGGCAGGTCAGAGCAGTTTAAATAGGGTGCCCTGAATGAGATTCACCAATTGGTTGCATAGAAAGGAATCATGTGATCTATCAGCTGACTCCCATCCATCAATCAGCTGCTCCATCAGTAGACTGGGCTGTTTGAGATCAACTGATGTAGCTGTGATGTGAGCTGAGCTTGAAATTGTGTCCTGCCTGAACTAACGCTATGCTCAATTCTTTTCAAAACAATGATGTCAGGGGCTCTGAAGAGCAAAAGATAGATGACATAAGAGACTAGAAATAGCCTGTCTCACAATGACACACTTCTTCCTGACTTGGTCTAATCATAGAGACTTATGAAAGCCTGTAGATCTCGTGATACAGAAAAGGGAGAATTAATGATCCTGACTATTGGGTTTTGTACTCTTTCACATAGAATTCCATTGATATAAAAAAGCCTCAACCAAAATATGTTTCCAAAAAGCTGCCATTGTAACCCATTTCTTAAGACACAAATTCAAGTGTTGCCACGTGTGCCATTAGGTTCTCACTTCGTGTCTAGCTGAGAAGAAGCATTTAACCTACAAGAATAATTAGCACCTTTTAAGTACTTCTTATGTAACCCACTCTACCTGAGCCTGGGCTCTAATCCTCAGCTGGCAAGGCTTTACAAATGCCAAGACTGTGAAAAGAAAAACTGCACTGATATAAAATCAACACCTTTTTTTTTTTTTAATGGTCCATAAAAATACCAACCTCACGCCAAATACAAGGAGAATGCCCCACATTACAAGAGTGAGTCAATAAAGTGTGGGGTGCAATGTGATGCATAGAGGGAATGAAGAAGGTCTCTCTATAAAGCCCCATGAAGGTGTACGGGGAAGCTCAGAGAACTTGCAGAAACTCAAATTCTCTGTGGATTCCATTTCAAAGCCATTTCAAAGCCACCACAAGCCAGCATAAGCAGCTTTGTTCCTTTGCCACCTATCCTCACTTTCTGCCTATTCTAAACCTATCTTCATTGTTTTGGGCACAGCTCTCTATCAAGTCTCAGCTGCCTGCTTTTCACATTCCTTAGTCATGGGGACATAAGCTTCGGTTTTCCTCTCCCACACTCTTCAGCCCCTCGGAAAACAGGGATACAGGCCGGCCGAGCCGCTGTATCAAATCTATTTGTCGGTTAAACCTTCTTCAGAGTGGAGCCTGGATTAGGCCTGCTCTTAGCTGCTGCTGCTGCTATTCAGCAAAACCTGGCGTGTGCGTTCGCTTGCACTGACGGCCAGTGAGCTTTGATGGGCCAAGCTATTCGTGAAGCTCCTGACTTGCCAGGAGGAGTTCACCCAACGGCCACAAAAGCCTCCAATTTACTATCATCATGGTTATAGTCATGAGAAATGTGTGCCTTTGACTGCTTACATGTGGGTCTGTGCAACTTTGTGTAATTTTCCACGAGTCAACACAGTAAGGCTGCAGTCACATTACAAGAAAATGTGACCCAAATCTCATTTTCTTGCTCTCATGTGACACAAATCTGATTCTTTTCAGAGTAGTGTGGACACAGAAACTTGATTTTTTTTCCCCAATCAGATCTGGGCCACTTTCATATGTTATGTACACGGTAGGATATCTGACAAATTAGCGTCCCACCAACGTTACATACTTAATGTAAAGTGACTGTGGTTGGATTTAGTAAGGAAAACATGGTGACAACACACCTTAACATGGCTTAAATTTCACTTGAAGTTAAAACGGTTTTGAAGACCAGTCTCCTGGAGGAAAGCCCCATGTTTTGTGATCCATCCACCACCCCAACCTATCTCCTTAAGGGACTGCTTCCTGCTTTATCCCCTTCAGTGCATTGGTCACATGATCTCTGCCTTTTATACGTGGGCTATACAAAAATTACCGGCGATATATACAAATTTGGTGCATTACTTTTAATAGAGGACATATGAACAGTGCAGCTTGTCATATGTGATCCAAAATCTGATACATATACGACAACTGACTACGCAACCACTGTGAGAATGGTCATATCTGAATTCATGTGTACTTTTCCCATACATCCATGGTTTTCTGGCATCATACTGGTACCATACAGTGTCAGAGCAGTTCACTGAAACTACAGTAGGCTGCTGTGGCTAGGCTGCCTGAGTCGCCAGCCAATAAAGCCTGACTGCAGCCCGGCAGCTTGCCTACATACATGTCCTGGTCATTCTAAGGTTCGGAAGAATTTTCCTTAGTGAAACCCTCCACATCGCAGCCCCATCACTCTTGACTCCTATCCTGCACCAACACTTAACTCTCCACAGAACTACCAACAATAACTGCTAGAGGACCAAAAGCCCATTTGTACAACAGCCCCTTATCCTGAAAACAAATGCCCATTGCTCCGAAGGACCATTTCTCCGAAAGTACACTCCAAACAGAAGCACATGGCTTCTTATTATGTGGGATGACATCATCGGACCTTCCTACTATAGCAGTCATTTGGGATATGAAGCTGGCAACGCTATGTCATTCATTTCTTCGCAAAATGGCTGTTTTACAAATGTGACCATTTCTGATGTTGTTCCAACTGGCACGTGTGACGTTATTGGTTGCATGTGAGGCTAAAATATGGGTCACTGCAAACATGAATGTGATGAACAGATCTAAGGAAATGATTAAATAACTGAGCATTAAACCCTGTTATGTGAGCGAAGCCTGAGAATCTATTCAGAAAATCAACATTGATCACAAGAGTATTGAGGAGAGTGCGTTTGAGTGCCATGGCGGCGATGTGGTTGCTTTTTTAGCCAAGTATCACTAACATCAAGCCAAAAAAGATGAGTAGAATTAAAGACAGAGAAGAAAGAAGAAAGGGAAGCAAAAGAAAGGAACAAGTCTGTGTGTGTCTGAAGAAGCCTGGGAATCATCTGTGCACAGAGGGGAATTGACAAAATGTGGCAAGGAAGAAAAGCATGACCAAAGTAGCAGTTCCTCTGCTATGACCATAAATCACGCCACAGCTGAAGTCCACAAGGAGGAGGCAGGGAGAGACAGAGGAAGGTTAGGTGGAGAGAGGAATAAGAGAGTGTTATCCAGGAAAAACAGGCTAAATCAGAGGAAAAAACGGGGTTGAAGCCCAAAGAGAGTGCTACAGATAGAAACATAAAAAGATAAAGTGAGACAGAGAAGAAAATGTTAAGAAGACAGAGGAGTGTAGAGTCCCAACTTGAGTTCACAAGTTCAGCTGGAAAAAACCTTTCCGCTCTCTCTACTTCCCCCTCGTCTGCACTTGACAGCAAGAACGGGAGAAGAAAAATATAAAAGATTCAGGTAGCCAAGGAAGTGTGTGTGAGTGTGTGGCCATGTGTACGTGTGTGTGCTTTGTCTCGAAAGGCCACCTGCAGCTCAGCCTCTGATACAGACCTGGAGCAGCATTAACATTTAATCCTTGTGGTCAAAACTGCACTTTAGAAAACTTAAACTGCCCAGCACCTCTGGCTTACCAAAACCTGGCAGAGTACAAGCATCCACAGTTATCTCAAGTGTATGTGTGGGTCTGTGCGGTGTCTATTGGGAACCAACAGTGTGGTTAAACCTTGATAATGAAAGCTATAAATCACCGCTACCACATCCCCGGCCTCGAAGCTCATAAAACTCCAGCCTTCACCAGCCTGACAACAATAATATGTCGTTTTCTTTCTTTTTTTTAAAGTTTCTTCTTCAGTTTCTTTCCACCGTTCACACTATAAACAACAGCGGTGGCAGGGGTAGCCATGGCACAGCCAAGTCACCATAAAGACTCTTGCCAGTTGCTTCTCCCTACCATATTTCTCCTGACACTAAGAGATGTATCTCCAAGGTGAGATGTAAAAGGTGGCAATTCTGAGAATAGGACTGAACCTCTTAAAACACACTGAAGTTTTCACGGAACAAATAATCACATGGATTGTGTAGGCATATGATGTTATTACAGCTGATTTGGCCAGTATGAACAAAAGTCATGCTGGCCCTTCCCTAACCATGATTAAATAGGCAAGACTTTGACATCTATTACATATGTTGACCCCAGCAACATTTCAACAGCAACCGGAAACAATTTTATTACTAAGATGAGGTCTAGAGGGCTGCTGCCTTAAGTGCAATGCATCTGCCATGGAGGAGAGTGGACAACCTGCACGAGGATTAAAACAGGATATAGTATTGCAGCTGTGTATGACCATATCTGAATGTGTAAAAACATTTTGTATGAATTCAATTAAATGTGTCAATGTGTAAAAAATGTTTTGATCAAGTAAATTCAAATGTCTGAATGTGTAAAAAAAATATCTCAAGTAGATTTAATTTTTGAATATGAAAGGAGATCTGCTGCTGTGCATGACATTTTTGAATAAATGAAAAAGATTTCCAAGTGCATTAAGAATATTTGCACCAACATTTCCTGTTAAAAAAAAAAAGGTTTGCTGGTACACATTGAGCTTTCAGTTAAACATCAATGTGTTTGTGGGTGAAAAAAGTTCACACAGAGCGATGAATCCCAGGTTTCAAACCTTGAAGTACAACTATTTTGGACACGCATTTGATGCTTCCTCCTCAGATTAACATATTATTTCACTCCAATCATGGAGCCAGGTGGGCGAGTCTTTTTTGCTGAGAGTCTGCAGCAGCAGCAACCAAACAATACAGTAGCCTGAATAACAGCACTATAGGGCATTAAGCACTGAATGCTTGAATGAGGTCAAAACAGGCTATAAAACTGAAAAGAATCTCTTATGCTATTAAATTGAAAATGCAAAACAAACATAATCATAAAAAATAAAACTTGTGCAATGTGGGTAATACACAGTTAGTTCCACCTTGACTATATGCCAATGTCAATGCAAGCTGCTTCAGTTATTGTTTTATCCTGATGTGCTTTTTTTGTCTTAAGGCTGCTTGAAAGCAGCAAGGACGAGGTGTTGGGTTCTGGTATGTTTAAGGGTGCTTTCAGACCTAGAGTTGTCTTGCTTTGGTCTGAATCATGGACTCATTTTGTTACAAAGCTCCATAATTGCCTAGAGTTGGTTCGTGTTCTCACGGCAGCATTTACAATCGGACCAGATCAAATGCCTTGTACGAGAAAGCTGCTCTTGATTGGTCAGAATTTCCATGTGGGAAAAATCCAGGAAGTAAACAAAACGTTGAAGAAGAGTACACTTGCAAGATAAATGTGACACTTTCTAATGTCACAATGGAGGGACAACTACGCAGGTTGATTTTAGCGCTGCTCATCGTGGACTATATTGCTGTCATTGTTCATTTGAGTCAAAGCATACAGTTTGAAAACGAGGCGCGGCTCCAACTAGAAAACAATGTTTTGATGCATTGGATGTGCTGAATGTGCATATTAAGGCAGTACAGGAGGAGGCGCACATTAATAATCCTCCAGGACTGTAACAGGCTCATTTTTAACCCAAACAAGGTGTCATGTGACTGCAGTTGGTTCAGATCGAGGTCGGAACACGTTCTCACCACAAACAAACCACATCAGAGTTTGTTTGTAACCGAACCGAGACCACCTCTTCAAGAAGGCCTCGGTCCAGTTGTTTTGGTGTGCACCGGGTGCGTTTGCTGTGTTCACATCTGCCCAAATGAACCGCACTTAGGGGGCAAACAAACCTGAGTTCAATTGAACCGAACCAAACAGGGCAGGTGTGAACCCTTAATCTCATTCCTTTGATCAGCACATCTGGGTGATGCGGTTATATGTACGTTAGCACATTGGATGTGTTTCCGTTTACAGACCCTATGATGGTGAAGCAACACTGACACACAGCTCTTGTCTTATACACAACTCTCTCTCTGTTGCTGTTGTAGCTGACTGGGAACCCGTAGGTGGGTCTTCCAGCTCCAGCGTTTCATTTGCGCTCGCCGTAGTGTGACTGACTTGTACACCAATCCACTTGTTGTGTTAACCTCAGCACGTTGCTGACAGCATAAAGCCAAAAACTTGTGTTTGTGAACTTTGGTTCCACATTACATCATCAATCTACACACGGTGTATTCTGCGTGCAGCTGCATGCACCTGTGATCCCTGTACCGTGACAGTTTGGCACAAATACACACACCCTTACAGCCCTACAACACTAATGTTGTTTTGTGATCCAAGATGCATTTCATAACAATCTGTCATTCAGTCTGCATACTTCGTTGTGTATTTTGTACAGTGGAACCAAATGCTTTGTTTATTTGTGTATACATAATAACAGCTGAAGCTGTACGTAATTGATAGCCAGCACACTCATCAACACAAATGGATCTAATTCTGTGTTTCTTCACAATATGATCTGATCTTTATCCTACCATTCTGAATCAAATGAATTATCATTAACTTCATTTGTCTGCAAGTGTGTAATTTTATAGGACACAAAGTCAGGAGTCAATAATAGTCAGAGATGCGTGCCAGTTTACCAACCAGACACACATATGCTTGACAAGAACAGCTCCTAAACAAGACATAGGAAAAAGTGTAGCTCTAACATCAAGGTAAATACAAGAGGGAGAGGGAGGCAACTGTACGCTAATGCTTTTAATCCTGACATCTGAGGACACATGCCCAGTACTTACAGCAATTAGCCCAGAGTTTTGTTCTCGCTCTTCTCTTTATTGTGCTGACAGTCTAAACAATCTCCAGATATAGTCCCAGGTAGCATCATTAACAGACAGAGCCAAAAACAATGTCTGCAAATTCAGTGAGCGTACAGCTTAAGTTAACAGATCAACTTAACAGAGGAGAGCGGTCAACTGTAAACAAAGGCATAAACAAATGTCCATGTCTTGACAAACAGAGAGATAGCTCTTTGATTGGTGGTGTGGTTCTCGCTTTAAATTTAGGGAAGTAAGATGCTAAACATGATAACAGCAGAGGTCTGCTAGAATTAATTCAAGTCAAACTCATAATGGACAGTACAATACATCACTTATCTTGTTATGCTTAACTAAAGGTTTTAACATTCTTAACTATATGTACAGGTCTAGCAACAGACGCTATCTGTATCATGCTATGGCATACCATGCATGCACCATGAGACAGCAGTGATCCCAAACCCCAATCAGAGACCCATGTGTACCTTTTTTGTTGTTTATGTTCTTATTCCATTCAATATTAGGATGCTTTCACACCTGCCCCATTTGGTTCAGTTCAATCGAACTCAAGTTCATTTGCCCCCTTAGTGCGGTTCATTTGGGCAGGTGTGAACACAGCAGTCGCACTGGGGTGTGCACCAAAACAACCAGACCGAGACTGTCTTAAAGAGGTGGTCTCAGTCCAGTTACAAACAAGCATGAGCATGTTACAGTCCTGGAGGATTATTAATGTGCACCTCCTCCTGTACTGCCTTAATATGCACATTCAGCACATCCAATGCATCAAAACATTGTTTTCTAGTTGGAGCCGCGCCTCGTTTTCAAACTGTATGGTTTGTCTAAAATGAACAATGACAGCAATATAGTCCATGATGACCAGCGCTAAAATCAACCTGCGTAGTTGTCCCTCCATTGTGACATTAGAAAGTGTCACATTTATCTTGCAAGTGTACTCTTCTTCAACGTTTTGTTTACTTTCTGGATTTTTCCCGCATGGAAGATCTGACCAATCAAGAGCAGTTTTATCAGACAAGGCATTTGATCTGGTCCGCTTGTAAATGCTGCCGTGAAAACACAAACCAACTCTAGGCAATTATGCAACTTTGTAACAAAATTAGTCCCTGATTCAGACCAAAGCAAGACAACTCTAGGTCTGAAAGCACCCTTACTGACAGCGTAGGTTGGGTACTGTTCACATTTGAACTGATACAGGTGCCTGTAATAAAGAAATGGTAACTAATAAAACCTTTTTTGGTACTTTACTTTGTAATAACAAAAAAAAAATGAACAAGCTGCAGTGGTGACATAATAGACTAAAAAGCAACTCTCTCCACAGAGCTCTGTTGCTGGCCTCGCAGCTCTGTGATTGGCTTCCTGGTGTTCTCACCAAGACGTGCTCCCAGGTACCAACATCTGACACTGATTCATTTAACGTAAATTGGTACTCAGTAGAATAGATGTAATTCCATAGGTACTCTTACAAGTATAATTTGATATCCAACCCTAATGGCAGCGAATTTAAAAGGGCAATTACTCACTTCTAAGTAAAAATTGATGATGGAGGATGTAACAATGCATAGTAGAAAATCTGCACTTGTATCGATTAGGCCTGAACCAGCTGAGAGGCAAATGGCTGTGAGGCAATCAGTCACACGACGCGGAGGCAGATTGACAAGTGCATGTTTAATGGCCGTGAGAAACAGTGTGCAGGGGTTCCTGGGTAATCGCTGTTATAAGGGATGGGAGGAGGGTGGGGCCGCAGACAGCAAGCCCTGTGACACTTTGACAGATGTGATGCTTTGCACCTCCCAAAGGGGCAAAACAGAGAAAAGGCCTTTGAATAAAAGGCCTACCGCTAAGCTTTCTGTGCAGTTCCCTCAGCCCCGCAGCTCATGACCAAAGAAAGGGTCAAGCCGTTGCTTGACTACAGGCATCTGGGGGTTTTCCTAGCAAAACAAAACAATTAAGTCCGGGGGCTGGATCTTCTTGAGGTCCACCTCTCCCTCCCTCGAGTTCATCACTCTAAAACCTCTTCTGCTCTTATATTTCTCTATACCCTGTGCCTTTTCCCCTTGTGCAGATCAAATGTCTTCATTTTTCATTTCTTCTTCTCCACTTCTACCAGCCAAAATTGAACTTGTTGTCTTCCATCTATCTTGCTTCCCCTGTGTATCTCTGTCCCTCTGCTTCATCTCTACCCAGTCTTGTGGCTATCCAAGAATCTCTGTAATTTTTGTGGCCATCTCACTCTCACCCAATCTCATTTGAGGGTTGAAACAGAGTTGCGGGGACTGCTACAGTGGCAGAAGCTCCACCATGCTCTCATTAGATCCTGTCAAAGAGGCCAAAAATGGCAGAGGTCTGGAGAGGCAGGGCGGGGCGAAGCCAACATGAGAAGAGTTCCTCTTGGGTGTTTTTGGGTAGCGCCTAACAGATTGCTGCTACATGGTGTCATCCATCCATCAATCACTTGAGGCCTGTCTGTGTGGTCCCATTTTTTCTATGGAGCGCACACTCAAAGAAAGACATGGTGTATAGTGTGCTGCTTTGTCATTGGCTTAACAGAAATGTAATTATCTACTGGCAACTTTTAAAATGTTCACTTTTCTCCAATTATACTTTCATCAATATAACAAGCACACCAGAGATAGATTCATGAAACCTTTCACCGAACTTGCCCACCATAACATCAAGAGCTGAACCTCATACTTTTTAGTTTAGACATTTCCTTTGGCTATAACAAGATAAATTGCTATACACAAACAGAACACAGCCGACAGTCCTGCTGACATTTCTTTTAATGGTTGATGTCCCTTAATGGCTGACGTGTACACAGGAGTTTGAGTTTCAGCCTGTGTTTGTTAAAAACAAACTTCTAGTTCATGGTAAATGTGAGTCTGTCTGTGCGTCTAGCTGTAATGTCGTATCAGAGACACAGTTCTAGATAAAACACAGACGCCTCTTCCTTTAATTACAGAGGTCTGGGAGGGCAACATGACGAGCTTTTAATGATAGTGACTCTGATACAGGCTTTTTAAATAGAGCTTGCAGGGTGATAGGCCCCTTCCTGGAAGACACCTGCAGTGTATTATTCAGTCTTTATTCAAGGTTTATGCTACTTGCAGAGCCTGCCAAAAGAAACACACCAGTCGGCAGGGGAAATTAACGGTAAGTGAGTCTTTGCAGAGGTTGCTGTCCACAATCACAGAGTAACACATTGCCAATATGAGGGGAAAAGATAGTACTAACTAGTGTAAGCTGCCTTTCTTCTACAACATATGATGAAGGGATATTTCCTCTTGGTGCATTGCTCCACTGATGAGTGGCTGTAGGGATAAGAGAGCACTACATAAGGGAGCTTTAGTCGTTAAAAAAAAAAAGGGAAAATAGCTTCTAATTACCGTTGTTAGAACCCTGCATTATCATTACACTCCAAGGTTTCTGACAACACAACAACTGTGCTGCCATGGCAACACAGTGCCGGAAGAGAGGATGTTGGCGCTGCTGTTTCATGATTTGCCCATTTCAATTTGCCTCTGATCCACGCTGACGACATGTGATCAGTCTGTGCAGTGTCAATCTGTTCACTGACCTGTACCCTAATCCCGAAACTACTGTGATGAGCGCAGGTGGACTCATCAGTCGGCTTGGCTGGCACCGCTTCACCCATGGGCTAAACAACACAGCACAGCTGGGTTCATCTGATATTATGTAACGCAGCAGCACCACCCCCGCAGGCCCTGTTCACACTACCCCTCTCCTCCTACTCCACCTCCCACTAGTGCACCATTGGCCATTTGCAGGCAGAGGTGCATTGTGAGACAAGAGTGCTCCAGCTCTGACACAACCTGTGGGGATATTTGTGGAGGATTCAGCTTCGGAAAACTAAAAAAGATTTGAGATGACGCCTGTGCATGGCGATGCAGCAACTCACAGCTTATTGTGTTAATGTTTGTTTTCCCTCCACCTTTGCTTTTCTAATTAATTCATTTGGAAAAAAAAACATAAGGTATCCTGTGAGGGACATATATACACCTACCTCTGCTGTGGTCTAAAACAGTAACTGCTTTAAAATCCTAAAATGGGTGATTAGATTCCAGGGTTGTATCCATCATTGATCCCACCAGTGATTCTGCCTTTACTTCTTGGAAACAAATTTTGTTACTAAGCAATACTTGCCAAAAGTGGAATTGCAACCGTTGCCTGGCAACATTAGCTTATTGAATCTCATATCAGGAAGCAACGAGAACCCAGTGGTGCTTTGAGCTACAACCCTCTAGATACTCTTTTCATCTCGGGTACAGACTGTGATGTCCGACTACAATCATGCTATTCAAGTCATCTGATATCCCATTAAATCTCTACACCTGGCCTCTCGCAGTCATTGATATAATCCTACACACAGCCACAAACCTGATACATATGAATTCATGAAGCAATAGTATCCCCCTGACAGTTACTCAGGTCCATTGTTTATTTTGTAAAGGTCTGTTCTCTGACTCTCTGACTACAAAGTCGACAAAAAAGGCCACTTCTTTCAAACCAGTGTGTCAGTGATGAGACCATAAAATAGAGAAGGCGAGGGAGGCAGACTGAAGTGAGTCCCTTCATTTCAACCTCTCCTCAACCGTGGCCGTTTTCCCCAAGTGCTTTATGAGATGCTAAAGGGCTTCAGGCAGTCTCTTCATTAAAAACAACCCTGTGGGCCCTTGTTGAAGACGCTTTACTTCTAAACTAGCCGGCTGTCATTAGGAAGAACCGCCAGGGCAGTCAACTCTCCTCCCATGCGCCAGTTGCCTCTTAATGAAAAACAGCAGCTTGCTTAAGCTCACACGTCTCACATCCATAAACCACTGATCGAGCTTTCCTCCTCGCAGCTGGAGAGACCCAGCGGAGGCATTAGCTAGAAGTTGTCAGAACGCCACTGGAATGGATCAAAGCTCTGTGTGGTAAATCGCCTCCGATGACCATTTAAAGCACTCTAACGCCATAGAGCGGCCCGCTCAATTTGAGCGACTGCGTAACAAGGCAGCAACAGTCTGTGTTTGTGGTGACAGGGAGAGAGCGATGCGGAGGAAACAGGTGTGAGAAGAGGAGAGCAGAGAGGCTTTCAGACAGACAAGGTCACCATCACTTGCTCCCGGAGTCAAGAGTCACTTTAGCAGGATTGAGGGGTGAGAGCAGGTTACTGGTAGATGACAAAAAATGTTTTTTTATGAATGGTGATTAACAACAATACATTAGAACAATTTTAAAGGGCTGCAACTAACAATCATTTTCATCATCAATCTGCAATTTATTTTCCCAATTAATTGTTTTGTCGATTAAATGTAAAAAAACCAGAAAAAAATGTACCATCATAAGTTCTCAGAGCACGACATGACGTCTTCAAGTTGCTCTTTTTCTCAGAAAAACAGTCAAAAACACAAAGATATTCAGTTTGCTATCATATGACGAAAGCAGCTACACCTCACATTTGGAGGTCGAGAGTGTTCAACACTTTTGCCTAGAAATTATCCAAAATGATTAATCTGCTCTCAAAGTAGCTAACAATTTTCTGTGGGTTGACTAATTGTTTCAGCTACCAATTTTCATCTATGTCACGACTAGGGATTCTAACACTTGACCATTAACCAGTTAACTGCTGAGAATATTTCTGAATGGTTACACATGCCAGTCTACTGGTTAATTTTGCTACACTTCTGTTCACTGCACTCCACGCTAACCAGATCTGGTGGAAGCAAGCAAGTGGAGCGGACACTACTCAATCGGAAATTGACCTTCTGACACAGACTGGCCAATCATAACGTAGCATCGTGCCGGCTCAGACCAGGGTTCAACAACAACACAGCAGTGCTCCATTGACTCTAATGCAACCGTTTCAGATTTCCTTCATTTTCAGGCTGGTTTTGTGGATTTGGAGCTAAATGTTGTGCCTGGGGCACGTCGTGTATTAATGATACTCGTTACCTGGAGAGGTTGGAAAAAGATATACGCTTCTTCCCTGTTCCAAAACCAAAATCAAACCCTGAAAAGTGTAGGGTTAGCTAGCTAGCTACTGAACATATAGCCTACTGAATGTATACACAGATACACACTGTTGTTGCTGCTGAGTCAGTTTGACATCCTGGAGTTAGAGCGGTTGCTGGAGTTAGCAACATCAGCACATATGCTGGCAGACCAGAGCGATTTTGTTTCTGCACCAATGCGGGATGGCATTACCAGCGGTAATCGCTAAATGAGCAGCACTACTACCTAGCTTCCTCCTGACCCAGGCAGTGCGCAGTACAGAGCAGAAAGGGCTAACGATAGCTACCCAGTTGGGACCAGAGTGTTGGCAGTGGGCACAGTGTGTCAGTGTGTTAACACAGCTGGCTGGTTTTCTGTCTGCAAAGCCCGCAGATAATAGAATAAAAGGCAAGAAATTTCACAAAACATTAAAATTTCACCATCTCTAATGGATAGCACTTTGAAATGCAGTGCTAAAGCTCACTGAGTCAATGGAGCACTGGACTTATAAGAAAGGCCTCTTGTGTTTCACGTTATTGTGTTTTTTCTTAAAAATTAACCAGTTAATAATTAATTGGTGTCAGGCTTTCAAAAGCAGGATTAGCCAAAATTGACATCCCTAGCCTAGATAATTAAAAGAAAAAATACAAGACAAAAATCACAGCACATTATAATGCAGGCCAGCTTCACTCAGTGAGTCTTTGTGATTGGAGATGAAAGCATAAATTAGATTTTCTCTCAGTTTACAGGCTATCTGAGCAAAAGTTCAGCAGGGTCAGTGAGGTTGGGGCTGCATTCACTAACTGACACCAGGAACAAAGCCCACTGGAGCTGGCTTCTCTGCCACAACATACCCCAGTGTGTGTAGCCCAACACTACCAATCCTGATTGTCCAAATAATCATTAACTAGTTCAGCCCTGAGTAAATATTTTAAGAACCTCTGTAAACTAGAAGGTAAATACACACCTCAGAGAAGGGGACGTAAACACACACATACACAGTGTAAGGAGAGGGAGGTCTGGGCAGTGTGGCACGCAGAATTCATTGTTCTTCTGTATGTTGAGCTTAGATGAAGTTGAAAACAATGAGGTCATCCCTATTGTGTACACGCCGCATTCTCACACATTCTGCTGCATGCCATTGCATACCCATGGCTCAACTAAAAGCATGATGGGATGAACCTAGTGAAAGACTGGTGCACTTTTACCAGACATTTGGTCTTCACAAAGCCATGAACCTGAAATCCATTAAACCAAGAATGGAAACTCCACTCTGGCTCTCAGGGCCATCACCTTACATGCCAAAACACTCCCCTTCTTGGATGAGCGCAGTGAGCGCAGAGGTTGCACTGAGCACCACAGATCATGACAGGCCACTTTCCTGTTTTGGTTTCTGCTTCCACCACCTGCAAGCCAGATGTTGTACGCCTGGGCACTGTGACCTCATTTCTCTGGTTTTAAAGAAAATCATCTGCAGGTCCACTTGCGCCGGTCCGATCCTCTAGCCTAGTTTCTGTCTGTGTCTGGAATTGACACTGGAATCAACAGTATGAGTCCAATTACTCATTTTTTTTATTAAAGGAAAACTCAGCATTAACATCAATAACATATTGTTTAAATGATTCATCAATCAAAAATGCCATCACGAGCCAGGTCAAGTTTCTGAAAAAATACAATTATCTGCTTTCTGTTTTATATCATTTAAACTGACTGAGTTTTGAATGAGCAATATGAAGCCTGCCTGTGATGGGTATTTTTAAGCACTGACATATATTTTTTAGACCTAATCACAATGTTTGTTTACAGTAAGTTTCGGATGGCAAATCCCTGCATCACTAGCATAAAATGACACGGGGCAAAGCAAATGCTGCCTCAGTTGGTTAGGTTTTAGTCACCTAAAAAAAATCAGTATCACTTTTATAAGTGTAGGCTATATCAAGAAGATTTTCTTAACTTTACCTTAAACAGCCCCTTACAATAAGAAACTGAAGCCCTTATCTCAAAGCCACTAGACTTCATTTACAAAAACAGTAACTACTTCCCAGAGAATGGGGGCTGCTGGTCTACGACAGCCTCAATTGATTAGTGTGAAGGTAAAATAGAGAAAAAATTCTAAATATAGCGTACAAGACACATAAAGGTTCTGTATGTAACTTTCAGAAAATCCTTCCTGTTAGCGACACCTCTCTGAGGCCGTTTACTGAACAACAGTCATCATCCTCTGTCACCGGCAGCAGGCACCTGCATCTGCCACCGCAGTAACTAACAAGAGACTGATGGTGATCGGCCGGCTTCATGCTGATACAATACTGGAAAATAAATCAAGATCATATTTAGAATAACATAACATAATGTCTGCAATGCTCCTTTGTTTCATTTGGACTGCGGGCTCCATGACACTAACTAGATTGCCGTTTGCAAATGACTTCATCAGCTGGTGTTACAGAGCAACCAACAGCAGATCCATGCAGTGTGGCATAACAGCTAGCTGGCTAACCTTTGCTTGGGTTAGGGTTAGCTCATTGGCAACCCAGCTCGCTGTAACTTAGCTACGCTGCATGGATCTGCTGTCGGTCTATTCGTAGCTGATAAAGTAATATGCAAACCAGCTTACAGAGTCTGGGTGAGTTAACTGATGTTATCCTCTCGATACAGTATTTTCCTGCGTTTGCTGGCTGGAAAATATGTTAGAAAGCAAGACGTTAAATGGCATCACAATGTATTTCATATGTCAGTATTTCCTCTGGGATTTTTTTCAGCATCAGAAAGCACTGAAACTATGATATGGGGCACTGAATTTGATTAATTTAATGTTTCTCAGACTACTCAATTAGCACAGCAGAAACGTCAGATAGGTTGAAGCACCGTGTTTAGCTATATATCTTTAAAAATTACTTCTGTCTGATAATGGCAACAGCAATAAACATGTTCACTGATTTCAAATATCTCCGCAATTCAAATCAATTAGCAATTGTCTCCTGGGAAGTGATTGTTGTTGTTAGCGCGATATCACAGTGATTCTGTCAATAGACTAAACGGTGAATCCAAAAAATCAAGTAAATCAATTGACAATAAATAACACAATATAGCCTCGTCCCAAATATAACTGCAAAATAAGCATCATATCCGGCTCCCGACAAGTGTCAGTGAGGAATTCACTACTATCAGCATTATCTCTGGCTTTGTGTCAGTACATGGATCTGCGAAGCAGGAAGACAATCGAAGGTTCAGCCAAAAGCTGCTGCTGCTGCTCTCAGTACATCAGGATGGATTTATGTGTTTACCTCTCCTGGCACAATCTAGGACCTCCTTGGAACCCACAAACTCAAGCAAGATGACTTTAATTACAAGGATTCACCAGAGCTTTTTTTCTCCTTGGCACAATGAGTGAGTGCTGGAGCCTCATTCAACTTTTCTCAGTGAAATGACATCAATGAAAATATGCCTTGTTTTTTCTTTTGTTTATCAAATGCAACTTTTCTTACAGTCTTTAATCCAGATCCATGCTGTTTTTTACAACACAACTTTCATACCAGCGTGTGATCAGCTAAATAGTAGCTGTGCTTTACACTGAACTAGATATGATGATGCAAACATTATACCAACAGACATGAAACCACCACAAGCCCAAACAAAAAGGGTAGCTGCAACCAGTACAAGAATCACTGAGCTCAAGAAAGAAACATCCAGATATTTTGTTGCTTGCCCTGTTCAAGGTCGTAGAAGGCTGGAGCCTTTACTATGCATTCCCCAAATATTCAGTGCATGCTGGGGTGAGTTAAATAACAGTTCACACAAGGACTGAATATATATATAAAGTTATGTTGCCAGCACTGTCAGTCAAATGTGATCAAACCATGCCCACACAGTCATGTCAGTCTGATGAGACAGCTTTGCTTCATCAGTTCAGCTCGCAATAAATGCAATGATTTTCCCCAAACTTTAACTTTGACTGCTGCTTATTTAGTCATAATATTAAATTTTATGGAGAAATAACATTTGAAACTAAGTTTTCAGGGGCTTTAAAAACTAAACGCTGATCAGATCACCAAGCTATCATAGGCTGACATTAATACACCGTGGTAATCATAGTTGACAGTCACATTGCTCTGCAGTTTTTAGTATTATACACAGGTGCTGTACAAAGACTTCAGTAGCGCTGGTAAGGAGCAGCGTTTTGTACAGAAAGCAAAAATAGAACCAACACAACTGCCTACATACTTTGTTTTAAAAACAGCTCTTTCTTTAGAAACCGTCCACTTATTTTGAGCTTTTGACAGATTCCCTTTTCATAACTGACATTTTGAAGTATCTCGAGAACTTAACCACATCTCTCCCTTAATGTGTGTTCCAGTGTCTTAACACAACCCCTCCCAAGCAGCCGCATTACCAGAAACATCAACATGGCCACAAGATTATCTGTTGGGTTTGCTGTGGCTCAGTGGGGCATTAAAGCCAAGGAAAAGAACTCAAACTGACAGTGAAATCACAGAGACTGTCAATTACAGCACACTTAATGAATCAATTCCAAGGACGGGAAACAACTCAAAAGCCTGTTGACTTTAAAGCCAGATTTTTCCCTCTGAACTTCTTCTTCACGCTGTGGCAGATCTGCAATGCATGCTATGACACAGAGGAAGACAACATCCCTTATATCTCCTTCTTCATCACATAAAAGGCAGCTGCTTCAAAAGTTGCTGATAGTTTTTTTTACACTGCATGCAGTATTTTACCAGAAAAGAAAACTTACTGCCAACAGATGACAGCTCTCCCAACTTCAAGTAGTAACGGTTTCCTTGAGATCAGAGAAACGACTCCATCCAGCAGCGATAAACAATGACCAGGATATGTCTTCCTTTAGTCCTGTGCCTACTGTCTTCAGAGGAGGTTTCCCTTCAGCTGCATATGAGAAAAGCAGGAGTCTGTTAGGGAAATTGTATTTTTACAAACTACAGACACAGCCTGTGTTGAACACCTAAAAGTTAGTCAGAACCCAGCTATTAATTGACGAACTTGAATTACTCTCTCACAGTTGTATGCCTCCGCTAACCAGTCAAGCTGCAGTTTACATCCATGTCTGTCTAGACTCATATAGTATATCAGTCCCTCTAGGATTTTCACAAGCTGTTTTTAGGAAAGGCTGTGGCCTGAAATGCCTAATAATAACAACAGCTTTACTAAAAATTTGGGATGCTTGTTGCCTTGTTTTTAAAGGGGGACAGCAAAAGCTGATCGCTGGTATTGTTGCCATTAGAAACAGACCATGTCTTTGAGCGCTCTCATCTTGCTCTCTCTGCCTGGTTAGCACAAGGCAACAGCGGGTGCATCTGACACTGAGCCGTTAATCTCATACTGACACCAAAATGGCTCAGCTGTCTCATTATACCGTTAAAAAAAAGGTTGGGTAATGTTAGCCCTGTGATGCTAACAGTTAGCCCTGTCACTGTGCCTGAGTGACTCTATTCCAGGTGTGGAGCTCAGGAGAGAAAGGAAGGGCAAGGAGAAGCTGATGAATGAAATGAAATTTTTTACCCATTTTAAATGGTCACATTTGATATAACGTGAGATGACTGGACAAAATTGCAATGTTGCAGCCATTTCACAGGGATAGGCTGAATTTGAGTTAATTATTGTGAACGCAAGACTCAAAAAAACAGAACGCACTTACAAAAACAATAAATACTGGGTGCTGGACAGAAGAACAAATACAAAAGTACAAAAACACAAAAACAGGTCTGCACACCAGAAACTAGATAGTCATGTGATATTCGAGGTGATACTCCAGGCACTGCTTGCCTTTTTGTGAATGTATTTTTTTGTAATATTCCTGTGGTGTAATTTTGTACTGGTTTTGCATTGTGTTGTACTCGGTTTCTGTATAGCTACATGTCTTATCACATGATCTGTTGGTCACCACTGGTTGTATATGTAGAGGTGTGTCTCCTTATCTTGTTCATGTCTGATGGAGGGCTGGTGCCCGAAACATGCAATAGGATTGAAATTTCAAAAAGGGGCAGTTTGTGGTGTGCAGATCTGTTTTTGTATTTTTGTTGCGAACACAACATGACAACATCCTGGAGGGGCTGATATACATATAGTGAAGACTTTGAGGGAATTTAATATCAAGTATTACGCGTATTTTGGGGGAAAACATGAGTGCCTTACACACATTTTCAACCTGGCAGCACAGAAGATTTACACAATCATCACAGTTTCAAGATGCACACTCAAGATTAGTGTCGCTTGAACCAACAAAAGGACAGGCTACAACAAAAATATAAAGTGTCACAGAGTCTGTCACATTCATCAGTCATAAACACAGTCAGAGTCTACAGCAGATGCAGAAGGAAGGAATGTTCTTTTCCCAAACCAAACTGTGTGCATTACATAATTCGACTGACCGTGCTCTTTTTTAGGTTGTATCTGAGTAATTCAGGCATCAAACTGAGTGGATGTCTCATGCCATGAGAATGCTTGGATGCCAGCACAGTCCCACGAGGACGGGTCAAATGTTCCAGGGGCATGCAGGTGATAAAAAAATTAGCCATGCTCCTCGGTGTAACTGGATTGCTTTGGACAGCATGTTAGCCAGTGCAAAAATACAGTAAGTGATTAGCAATGAACACCACTTTCCCTGGACATGCTGTGTAAGGTGAGGTGCATCACCAACAGGCTTTTTAAATGTAAGTAGCCTTTGAACATATAGTGTCACAAACACAGCTTAAGAGCCTAGATATACTGCTACAGAGAAGCTGAAATTACAGCAGTCTATTGGAAGAGTCTGCTGGCTCTGACTCAAAATACAGTTTCTTTTTTATTTGTTTGTGTAAATTAGTTTCTATTCACATTAACAAAATCTTAACTAAACCTTTCATTACACCCGACAGAGGTCAATGTGCTGGAAGTACACAAATACATAAAAATATCTCGTTGTCCTTGACAAATTAATTCAGTTGAAGGTTCACTAATCATAAAAAAACAAGAAGCATGTCAAAAAACAGAGTATTTACGGATCCACTTAACACAGAGATGGGAGAGAAAAATCTTGTGTGCTTCGTACAGCAATAAAAATCACAGTACATCTCCGTGAAAAACTAATCCTGTCTGAACGGGGCTTTAATGGATAAAACTTCCAATTACAGAGCCTCCTCAGGTAAAACCTATCACATAATAAAAGTGCTTTAATCTCTTAATAGATTGTCCTTCGTAAAATGCAAATCATTCTTTATTATTTCTCATATCTCACTCTGTTCTTCACTCAGTATCTTACAAAGCAAAAATATACGCCTATCTGGCTGAAGCTTTGCCCACAGGAGGGCAATACTCGTAAACTCAGATAGTGTGGGGGTTTTTTTGGGTTCCAGATTTTGCTCCTGACACCAATTTACCAATCAGTTTAGGTGGGCCTGGATTCAGTGTGCAATGTGATGGAGTATTTGACACTGTTGCCATGGTTTCAGCTGTTTGCATTTATACTGACTTTCACTGGCAACCATCAAGAGCAAAACAGATGCTCTATTTTCCTTTTCCTTTAACTACACCCAAACACTGGCCATCCTATGTACATATACATCCTCAAAATGTGATGTTGAAATGTTAACTCAACAAAGTGTTGATTTTGCTTACAGTGCTGAATTTTCTCAAGGTAACACTGCACCAACATCCAGAGATACTGAAGTCAACACTGATGAGATCCTGTTGATTTTTTCATGTAGGGTTGTGGGTACATGTTAGCTTGTGTAAAATTATGATGAGCCTTGGCCTCTCGTCCACACATGATAAATAGGTCAATAAAACATTTTCAAAACTCCAGTTACCATTTATCTGTGTGGACATGTATATGGAGCATTTGGAAAGTGATGATGTCATCTCCTCATTCATGCATGCACATTGTTGCTTTGCGTAATGAGCATATGCTAGAAACAACAACGACAACAGCGGACTACCAGTTTGCTAATGCTCCTGTTAGCACTGCTTGGTCTACTGACTACTTTACACTTAAACTCAGTATTGCTATGCCACTTAACGGACAAACAGATGCATCTGCTCTAGAAAAGACAGTTTTGGATCGGTCCCAGTCAAACCAGCAGATGGTGGGATGCTTTCCAGAGTGGGATTGTTGAAGATAAGGAATATAAATAACTTTAACATGTCCAGTGCATCACTCTCATGTTTCAGTGAGCACTTCCATGCTTATAAAGGGAATCAACAGTGATGAGATCTCCAGTAGTAGGTTTTGCAAAAGGTTTTGATAGGCCCTGACCACACAGAAAGCATTTTAGCAGCTGGAGGCGCCTTTTTGTAATAGTTTTTAATGAGAATTAAACTTTTTGCTAATGGTTTTTGCGTTGCGACGTGCCTCACATTTCTGTGCTCTAGGTGCCTGGCATTTTTGCGGGAGAGCTCTGAACTCCTCACGTTGAAAAACCTTGATCTCAGAGTGGAAAAGTGCCCCATGTCATCTCTTTTTTGTCATCTTTTCATCATAATTTGAGAGTGGTGGTCACGACATCAAGTTTATGGTTGGTAAACAATGGAGGAGAAACTGGTGGTAGCGGTTGATGGATATCCAGTGCTATACGGCCTGATGACAGACAGCAGGTTGTCAAACTGCCCGAGAGTCATCCTAGAATATGCCTGGAAACAGCCATCATGGAGGCGAAGCTCCTGGACCAACTGGTGGTACTCCCCATGACCCACCCTCTTTTTTAGGGTGTCATGTACCCACACAGATCTCTGTTTCTCTGTGCCCAACAAACTATTTGCTGACAGCCTCTCACCCTCAACCAGAGCTACAGCAAATACCCTCTGCCTCAACATTTTAGGAACTACATACTAATTACTGTGGGGAAAAAATGGTAGTTTGTTCACACAGGAAGGTTAGTGTAAGGACATGATGGGGTGGTTGACTGGCAACAATAAAAAGGCGCAGCAAGCGGGGGGTTTTTTTACCAGTAGCATCCAATTTTTTTTTTAAATGCAGTGCACCGGCAAGCGTTTAGGGTCATTTTTGCATTCTAGTGTGGACAGAGATCATTTTTGTGTAGCAAAGGTTGTGTGGACAGAATTATTTTCTAAAACAGAGAAAAAAAATATCTGTGCTCAAAAATATCTGTGTTCGTGTAGACAGGGTCTAAAGATAGTTTAGTATCGGGTAGAAGATCACTTGTCTATTAGAACTGATGGTGCATTATGTTCTGTCACACTACAAGCATGTCTTTCAGGTTGGTGCTTCACCGAAAACATGAGGAGGCAAAGTATGTTACTTCAAACTGTCTATATTTCACAAAAACAAAAAACAATCCAACTAAGGAGAGATACTGTGTAAGATGTGCCTGTGCCCTTAGTTTGTACAGCATATCAAAGATGTAAGTATTGCCATATCCAAAAACAACAAACTCAAAAAGGTGAGCTGCTTTCAAAACTTTAAGACACAAATTGCACTTGAATTTACCTGGTGACTTTTGAATAAAATGTGGGCTGCTGTGCTAAGCCTGTCTAAAGAATTTCCAACATGCATGGAATACACTGCAATTATTTCCAGGGTGAAGATTAAGCTCAAATTACCAAATATTAATTCTAGGTGAGTCAGTAGCTCCAAGTCGTCTGAGAAGAAATTCAATCTAGTTCAGACTGACTACAATCAAATCACATCTTCATCACATCCCATCTCATCCAGTGTTGAAATAGCAATGTCATTTCCTGACAAATAGCTCGCATAAATTTCAGGTTGCAGCTCCACACGCACACACTAATTTTCCCAAAATGGCACAGGAGAGACGGCAACAATTAACAAATCCAACAGGGTCAGAATAAGCACTTCTATCAGTAATACCAACCCAGGCAGCCAACAGTAGGAACATCCTTTTAGTCATCCAGCAAGACAGAAATTTGAGAGCTCTGTCTGCTTGGAAACAGATGGCAAGGCAGTTGGTGGGAATTTCGGCAATGCTCCCATACATGTTTGGGGGATAAGATTTACAGTTCTCGTGCACAGTCTCGTTCTTGCGGTGTCATCATGGTGTCTAAGAGAGGAGGAGTTGAGGACAATCTGACACAATCATCCATTTTCACACACAATCCATTTCTGATGCAGATTAATGAACACATGTTCCACCTGCACTCGACTTTTCAAACCTTGACAGTTGCCACGTTGTGACTGCTCTCCCTCTTCTGCAAACTATTTATAACAGATCACAACAGAATTATACTCAGCACTGTCTGAGAATACCTGCTAAACAGAGTTGTTGACAGCTTCTTGCAATATTTGTACTGGATAGTCACCACGGTGATTGTGTGGTTGTGATTATTTTCTGTAAATATAAAGTTAAAACAACTATGTACACTTTAAAGCATGTTAAAGCTTCTCAGAGATTAAAGGGGCTCTGCGAAAATTAAGAGCATATGAGTTGTCTGAACACTGTTCTCAAAATGGAGGTGGCTGAGCCAGTGACTAGCAGCTAACAGTGCTAACTCCATAAACAGTGCTAAACAACAGCAACAGTGCTGACAAAGTTAACAGTGTTAACCAGGGGGGAACTGGAGGGTGGGTGCTGCATTTCCACAACGACGCCTTCCCGATATCATCAGTAACTGCAATATGATTGACATCCTACATTTATTCTATAGCACAGTGTTCAAATATTTATCATCACTCAAAGCTGAACAATGTCATCCCTACATTAAATCCCAGCTGAATCACAAAGTCAGATGAAATACGTGTTGAATGATTTAATCGGTTCATTCTGGATCGATGCATCGGACTAAAAGGGGTCTGAGGCCACAAGAAGGGAGAAACAGAAACAGAATGAAATTCTCAACTAGACGCTCTGCCCGCAGCAGGGGTGCAATCAATTTCATTGATAGCTCTAAAAGATTTAGGGTTTACACACAACATTAAATACGCTGAAGGGTTCAAAAAGTAAACTTCAAAGGTTCAGCTATATCAACCTGCTGTGCTTGAGCAGAGGGTTTCCAATGCTGTTACGTCCTTAATAGGCTTTAAAAGACTAGCATTAGGATTTCGTGTCTTCAATACAAGCCCCTTTTGAATTACAATTTGGAGCTATCTAAATCTATTTGGAGCAACATGGTGGTGCAGTGGTGAGCACTATGGAGTTTGGATGCTCTACCTGTGCCAACATGGCTTTTCTCTTGGTTCTCCGACTTCCTCCAACAGTCCAGTGTTAGCAGGGATAGACTTTAAATAATGAATGAATAAATACGTTTACCTTAATTGTCAGTGCTTGTTTTGGGAGATATACAGGGTGCAGAATTAACACCCATAAACCCCCAAATGCAGCAAATGAGTTTCAGTTTTGCAAGTAAATCTCGGAGGGCTATGTACAACACCGGTAGGTAAATGCTTGTACCGAAATAGTCAGGTAGCCTAATAAAAGACTATGCTGACTGTTTCCATCACATTTTGGTGTCATTTATAGGCATGCTGCTCCTGTCCTCTGCTGTCTGTGTCGGAGTTTGACATATATGCACACACACACACACTAGGGGTGTAAATCACTGTTTTCATCATAATACAATATATCGATTCTTTGGACAACAGTACAATATTAGCCGATTTACAAAGTCTGCCATGATATGATGTCGATACAGTGCGACTCAGGGGCCTGTGATCAACATGAAACAATATCATCTACCCATTTAACATAATCGATTACAGAAGAAGCTGAACCCTGAAGGTAAACTTCTCCCTAAAGCCATAAAACATGGATTGATAAAGAGAATATTTAATATGGGTATAAAATTCAGCTCAGTAATAACTGTCAAGGTTCACAGACACGTCATTTGTTTTTTGCTAGTCACCCATTAGCTCAAGCATGTTTATATTGCATAAATTAGCCCAGTGGCTAGTGGACTTTTCTTCATTCATAACTTAACAAATTACATGTATTATTATTACTTCTTCTTACTCACCGTTGGTTTAAGTCACTGCATCTTCTGACAGAACAACACGTTTGAATTTCAGCCTGTATGCACATTTATTCAGCCCAACATTGTTCAAGCAGAGCAGCTAATGTTGCTGTCGTGAGAAGTTACCAGGATGAGATGCCCATCCAGGTAAAGGTAACCAGGTATCGTTATGTCATGTTTTATCTCCGCATTATTTACATACAGCATGTGCTCTGTCCGTTGACCCCTTTTTCTCAGAAATATTTCCACACTGCTGATTTATTCTCGAGTAAATAACGTTATCCTTATCATCTTTCTGATGACATGGCTGATCTCATGGCTGCTTGCCATCTGCCTGCCACTGTTTGACGATAACACAGACTTTCAAAATAAAAGTGTATCCTAAAGATGATGATAAAGATCAATGATTTCACTTTGCATCAATGATACTGGATCGTTGATCATTGAATCGATGTATCAATCCAGAGCGATGGATCATTACACCCCTAAACAAACACCAGATGTGTTTTCTGTCCGTCTGCGAAACGTCTAGCTTCACAGCATTGTTTACCAGAGGAGACATCAGATACTCTGCAAAACTATCACTTGCTGCCGGTCTGCTGCTAGGTACCATTTTACGAGGAGTAAGCCACCTTTAAACAAACTTCCACCAAAGTAAAGGAGGACGAAGCACATACAAAAGGAAAGTTCTGCCAGAAATGGAGGTTTGAAGATAAAGGAGTTGTAAGACACTGACATCACCATGAATTTTCTGTGTATCACCAGTATGCCAAAAACAAAAACAGAAACAACTCATTTTGTTCTGGCCTCTTCTTTAATTGTGTATTCAGCATATTGCTTTATGATCTCATAAAATGTGCTGAAATAAATGTATACTTTATATGGTACAAAAATGCAACTTATCATATTGGCCAGTAAAAAAAACGCTGGAGCAGTAGAATTTTTCATCTTTCATTGTTGGTCCCCTTGGCTGGTGAGTCGAAGTGTTCATTTTGGATTCAGCAGATACCCCAACTTGAGGTGTCCAGATCGGTATCAGGAAAGTTGAATCCATGCATCCCTAATAGACTTCTGTAAAATATTGTCCAAAATAGTCACAAGAGTGCATAGTCTTCTATCTTTATGTGTAGAAGTTTAGGCTTTTTCTGGCGTTAACTGGCCACCCTGGCTTGTACTACTGTAAGAATTATGACTGCTAGCTAATGCTGACAGTATTTAAGCATGGTTCTCATAATATCCCGGCTGTTCTCCCTCTCTCTCTCTCAGGGCTCTCCATCTGTACAGTATGTTCCTTCTGTTTACTTCTGCATGGATTAGCCTGCTTAGTCATTGTTTCATGATGTTTTTATAGATTTTTTTTTGCTCATCTGTCACAACTGAAATCTGGGCTTTTTTTTATAATCCACACTGCTTTCATGTTCTATAATCCACTCTTACAGCCCTAATTAAGAAGTTATTTCACCAGACAGAGGGGAGAAAAATGGAGAAAGAGAAAGGGATCCGATAGCAGGAAAATTTAGCTTTTAAGTCCCCTCACCTCAGGTGGAACGGCTAAAATTAACTGGCTCTTCGTGTGCCCTCTCTTTCCTTCCTCTGGCTGCTATGAAAGGCCCTGACACAACCGACTGAAAGCCTCCGCAGGGTTTCCGATTTATTCTCTGCAAAAAGACATGGATCAAAAGAGATATGCAATTTCACATATCAGAGAAAACACCGCAAGGGCTGTTTGTTAAGTGAAAACAATATGCTGGCTTGCACTTCAAATGTGTCAAAGCACACAGACCTAGCCTTTCTAACAACGCTGCACTCACATCTTCAGGGATTCAATATTTAAAAATACTTTCTGGATTTTGCAATCTTTGCAAAACAGCCCAGACATGCCCAACTATCTGTTGAATTAATGGAATTGTTCATCTGGCTGTATTATCTTTCAGGACAGGTATGAAGTGCACACACACAGCCAAAATGAGAATGTGTTTGGTGGTAAAACAGCCTAGATTGGCAACTTTGTTACAAGTGTTAATTATCTTTAAATGATCGTGGTCACTACGATGAATTTGTTTTCACATTCACCGTGCAACTCAATACTTTCATTCAAGTGAAAGACTCCCAAAAAATCTGACAGGTGCATTTTAAATTTTAATGGATAAAACAATAGGGCATTAACAGCTAAGTTGATGTCCTTGTAAACAGGGGTGTAATGAATGTAATGATTTAATGATCAATGATCCAATGTCATCAATGTAGAGTGAAAACACTGAAATTCTGTGTCACCATCAAACAGCACCAAGCAGATAATGGCAGGCAGCCAAGAGAAAGACGATGAGGATAACGTTATTTATTCTGGAATAAAATCAGCATCTGGAAATAGTTTGGATTTAGGAGAAATACGGGTCAACAGACAAAGCACATGCCATATGTAAACAACGCTGTTATGAGATATAATACTAAGGAAACACGATGTATGGGCATCTCACTCCGCTTACTTCTCGCTACGGCAATATTAGCAGCTCTGTTTTAACAATGTTCGGCTGAAAGAAGGTGCATGCAGGCTGGAATTCAACCATGTTGTTCTGTCAGGAGATGCAGTGACTTTAAACAACGGTGAGTAAGAAAAAGTATAGGTAATACATGTAATTTGTTAAGCTATATGAGTACAGAAAAAGTCCACAAGCCGCTAGGCTAATTTATGCAAAGTAACAGTGTTTGAGACAATAATGGTGACTAGCTAAACACAAACGGTTTTATCTATGAACCTTGACAGTAATTAGTGAGCCAGATATTGTTCATTTGTTAAAAGATCTTGTTATTAATCCATTCACTTTATGGCTGTTGGGAGAAGTTTGCCTTCAGAGCTTTAAATCAGATTGCCCTGAAGTTTTAGGAAAAAGATGATGGTTTGGGTTAAAATTAAAATATTAATTACAGAAAGGACTTTCCGTCAGAGAACCCTCAGGCTAACTTATGCTGTCTGCTGTTTTATGTTTGTTAGTAGGGATGTAAATCACTGGTTTCATCACGATGCAATATTATATAAAATCTTTGGACAAGGATACCATACTTATGGATTTTACAAAGTCTGCCATGATACGATTTCGATACAACGCAATTCAGGGGCCTGCATCTCCTGTGAGAAAGTCCTTTCTGGAAGATCTTTTCATTTTAACCCAAACCACGATCTTTTTCACAAACATTTAGGTCTATCTGGCTCAAAGCCCTGAAGGCAAACTTCTCTCAACAGCTATAAAACATGAATTAATAACCAGATCATTTAACAAAGGTATAAACTTCAGCTCAATTATAACTGTCAAGGTTCATACACACGTCAGATTTTTTTTTGTTAGCATAAACTAGCCTAGCGGCTATTGGACTTTCCTCCATTCAAAACATGGCAAATTACATAGATTATTTATACTTTTTCTTATTCACCGGTGGTTAAAATCACTGCATCTCCTGACAGAACAGCACAGTTAAATTTTAGCCTGCATAGCCGAACATTGTTCAAACAGAGCAGCTAATGTTGCTGTAGTGAGAAGTTAGCAGAGTGAGATGCCCATCCAGGCGGGTAATGTTACGTTGCGTTTTCTCATAACGACTTTGTTTATACACATCATGTGTTCTGTCTGTTGACCCCTTAATTCTCTGAAATCCATATATTTCCACTCTGCTGATTTATTCCAGAATAATAAAGTTATCCTCAGTGTCTTTTTCTTAGCTGCTTGCTGTCTGCCTGTCGCTATTTGACAGTGACACAGACTTTCAAAATAAAAGCATATCCAAAAGATGATGATGTAGATCGATGTTTTTGGATCAGATCAATGAATCGTTACACCCCTATGTGTTGGGGGAGTTGATTTAAAGTCAACTTTACTGCATTTAACTGATAACAATAATTTACATTAGTTATGTGTTGTGTTGTTGTGGAACACAAACTTTTATGTCCAAAAACAAAAAACAAAGGGGTGGCAGCTCCTTCTGTAACCGACTGTGTTAAATGGGCATATGATGTTGTCTCAAATCAAACTGACATTGTATCATAGCAGATTTTATGATATCAACAAAATAACATTGTCAAAAGAATTTATATAGTATCATATCCTGACGAAACAAGTGATTTAAAACCCTACCTGTAAATTGACCTTGTAAGTTGAATTAATGTATCAGAGTTGTGACTGTGCAGCTTTACATTCTCTATTTTTAGGTCTGCCTGTGATAGATCACAGAAAGGTGTGCATTCCCTCTTTCAGTTTTCAATATCAACCTTCACGACAAACAATTTGCTCACAGGAAAGTCACTTCAGGGACACTAGTTGATCAATAACAGCTGTGCTATGACTCGTCTTTCCATCATCAGACATTTCTTCCAGTATTCTGTCTACTGTCAGACCTGACAAATATACCATGTCTTGTTTATAATGTGAATTTTGCTTATAATGGTCAGTGTGTATGATTACATTGTGGTCTGACTGTGTATGCTATTCTAATGTTTATAGTGTGGATTTAACGCTGTCTTTAATATCTGGAGCACGAGACAAAATGAATTACCCTGTGTGGGAGAATGAAGTTGATCTGAATCTGCTAATCAGCTGGCACAGCATCCTTGAGCCATCCTGGATTGATTCTGTTGTTGCAACTGCAGTTGGCAGTGACTCATTTAACATACCGCTCTTGAAATAGATGTTATGTTAAGGTTAAGGTAAAAAATCTGCACAGTAATTGAGCCAGAAGGCCACCTTTAAATTCTCTATGAAGGAAAACCCTGATTTGCCGGAGCCTAGTAGTTTTATTAAATCATTCTGCCCTGCAGTGTGATATATTCACTGTTAACGAGTATTTCTTGCTCTGGTATTTCTCAAGAGACAGCCCACCCTAAGACCTTAAACAGAGGGAACGCACATTCCAATCTCCAGTATGCAGAGAGACAGACGAGGAGGGGAGGGAGACAGAGACACAGAGGGAAGGAAAAGGAGAAATGAAGACCAGGGAGAAGGAGGGGGAAATGGGGGAAAGAGAGAAGGATAGATAAGGTGAGGGATGTGGACAGAAATGATGAGAATGTCAGAGTCTTGTCATGCTTTCCACAACAGGAAGGAAGCAAGACGAGAGGAAAAGGCACTGTCAGTGATGGGAGAAGGGAGGGAGGAGGGAATCGTGGGAGGTGGAGAGTAAAGAAGTAGTGACAGAAGTGAGACAGAAGGGGAGAACGAGGCAGAGATGCAAGAAAGTAGCCGGGCGAGGGAGGGGGGCGTAGTGAGGCTAGTGTGGGAGATCGTAAATAGGTAAGACCCCATTTTCAGCTCCTGTCAGCGCAATGCATCGCATGTAGACAGTGAAAGTGCAAGCTAGCCAGCTATGAGATTCAAATGTCCTCTTTTTCCTGACTTTGCATTTGCCAGATTTCTCTCTGTGTGCGCTGCCAAAAGCCTTGCCTGTTCCAGATAGGCCCAGGCTACACATTAGAGGATTTTTGAAAGAGTGACCACATCTCGATCACAGCGCATCTGATACAAATTTAAAGCTAAAGACTTATCTTGCAAGCGTTAATTAGGGCCTGGGAAAACCTTCACTTGAAACTCCCAATAAGAGCCCCCACTGTGCGTACGCTGGAGAGGGCCGAAGCCCTTCCGAAGACAAGTTTTCAGCCAACTCCAGCTGCTTAATCCAGGAACACCTGGAGAGATGTTTCGGCTGCTCTACATCCCAAAAGCCCTTTGATAATCTTTCAGCTGCCCATCAGCAACCCCGAAATTCTGCCTTTCCCTTTCCTTCTTTTTCCTCTCTCCCACCTCTCCTTTAATTCGGCAGCTACATGTGTTACAGAACATGTGTGCCGCCACCTACACACTCAATCTGAATAGCCTACTTAATATTGTAAATGCAACACAGCCCCCAGATCTGCTCAGCCTTGGCATTCACAAGCACCAACAAGGGAGGGCTCATGGCATGAGATGTTCACACATAAGAGTTTTGAGAGGGGGGGGTTGTCGACACAGAGGCTGCAGTAGCCAAAGCAAAGCGGACAAAGCAGTTGAAATGCTGTCTCCCAGAGAGAATATATCTCTAATGCTGCTGTTGTGTTTCAAGTTGAGAATCTGACCCACCCCGGCCACCCGATGAATAGAGATGAGATCTCTTTGACGTGTCCATTTAGGACTCGTCAAAGGAGGAAGCTGTGTTTCTGTGTGTGTATGTGAGTGTGTGTGTAAGCCCCATGGGAGGCTGAAGCTGGTAGCCTGGGGACAAACTCCACAGGTTGAGATGGCAGCAATAACAGAAGACAGAGCAGCCATGGGGGGGCACTTAGAATAAGAATCCCTCTCAGGGTGTCATTAGGGCAGAGGAGGGCTCAGAGGAATAGACTAACAAACTTGCAAGCTAACTTTAGTGTTAGGGCTTGTCTTAATTCACCTAAAGCATTACAAGGATATAGTTTGTTAATTCTGTGGTTAAATCACTTGATGATCAAATGCTTCATCACTTAAATGTAGCAGTTACATCACTATTCAAATCTGATTTGACTACACAGACGGCCATTTTGATTAATGAGACTGCTTTTGACAGGGTGGAATTGATGCTTTAACTTCATATGTGATTTCCTGCATTGTTTTCTTTAGTAACAGATTATGCATTATTTATAACATTTAAATAACCTAAAAGTCTCGTTTGCAGAGAAACAATTCCTAAACTTTCCCTGCAAAAAAAAAAAAACACACGGTCGCACCTCAGCAAAGGATGTGCATCCACACACTGCAAATGTCCAAACAAGCCGTGCAAACTGCAGCGATGCATGACAGGAAAAATTGCACTGCAACAGTCATGACTTTGCACGAAGAGCTTCGGGAGAAAAAGGGGAGCTGCTTCACCAGAAGTATGACAGGATTCGTCTGGTCGATGGACAGGAAGCCCACAACTGCAGCTAGCCATCCCAATTACACAGCAGCCACGCAGGGACTTAACCAAACAACAATTACCTCTATCTGATGGTCATTTTGCTGGGTTTCCTGTTTCTTTAAGAGCCACCGTTAAATTTTAAACTGTGGTCTGTCTCACTGAGAGGTATGGAGGGTGTGTGTTTAATAAGCTAATGACATGACAGAGCTCGTTAAAATACAGCTAACTTCATCAGATATCAGCTACAGCATCAGGCGCCCTGACACACCACACAGCAACATTACCAACCGACTGCTAGCTAAACTTTTTAGTGTAGTTTTCCTACCTGGGATCCGTGAATGGATCAAATGGAGGTTTGCTTAGATGCTGAAATGCACAGATGTGGAATAAACCGCCAACAACTTGGCTGTTAAGCCCAAACTAACGGTGCTGTTGCCGCCTGTGTGTCAGAGGGAAGACCAACGAGGACAGAGAGCGCACTCACCTTTATTAATTTCCACCTTGTCGGCGTTTTCCAGAGGAAAAAATCACGCTCTCACTGGTCAGTCACTGGCATACACAAACCGTCACGGCCGGTAGAGATAAGACGAACCGGCTGTGAAGACTTCGAAGCAGAAAACCTCTGAATGTCCTCACCTTTGTGTCTGTTGTTGTCCGTGCACTCTGCCGACCGCCTCTCCGTTTGTTCAAATCAGAAGTTCATCCAAAGTTGCAGCGGTTCGCTCCGCCTCGCGACGACGATGAGGTCACCGCCTCTCTCAAACTCCTTTCGGGCTCTACTCTCGCGAGACGAATCGGAGCGGTTGTGCTGTACGCGAATGGTCAGGCTGCGCAGTCTCGCGAGAGTTGAATAAAAAGGCGATTGCTGGTGAGAGGATGGGGGAGAGAGGGAGAGCGTTGCTCTGGCAACAGAATCGGATGGGCTTTTCAGCGACAGCTTTTCTCCGCAAGCAACTGGTGTTTGTGTGGCAGGTTTGGGTGTTGATGATGATCACTGCACATGATGAAATCATGGGAGCTTCAGTTGCATCATCTGGTGCAGTTTGCATCCAGGTATGGACGGCCATCAGGAGCCATTTGGCCCAGCTGGAAGGTGTGACAAGATATGGCATCAAAATAAGCCACTGTTATATTGTGTAGCACCTCATGTAGCTAAAGAGATAAGTCCAGTATTAAAATAGAGGGTTCATTCTCAGCCTTTGAAATCGTAGTTTAAAAAAATCTCGCCTCCAGAAAATGTTCCCTAACAGCTCAAACCTTTGTTTTCAATGTAAAACACACAAAGGTACATTTTTCATGAGATCTGGTAGTGTCAGTGTATCCAAATATTTTTGGAAAGAGGTTCATTCTGTAATTCAGGAGGTTACGGGTAAACAGTTCTCATTGACTTCATTCTACTTTTTGCACCATATTTTGGACATTTTTTTTTAGAAGGATGTCGAATCTCTGTTAACAATTCTTTTAAACTTGACTAAGGCCATGTTTACACAAAAACCATCCGCTGAAAACAGAATTGTTTCTCATTTTTGTTTTGAAAAAAGTTCAACGTTCAGACGTCAACATTTTGATAACAATCGCCGTGCACACAGATCCGCAAAAATGACCAAAAACGCTGTAGTATACATGCCAGGCCAGTATTTGGCGGTGTGGCGTTGTAACAAAACAACACGCGCCTGCGCACATGTGCTTCCTTCTACAGAGCGGTGATGTATAAACAAACAAAATGGCAACCACATGAACGTTTGTGGACTGACGAGGAGGTGGAGTTGCTACAGTAAATCTAGACTTTGCTGGAGAAGCGTTGATAAATTCAACAGGGTGAGCAGCACAAACAGAGCTCGGGAGTCCGCCATTGATGGTCAACTTTCTCACACATGCCTAGTGACTGGAACCGTAATGCGCATGTGCAATAAGTCTCCGTTTTCAGAGCAACTGCATATTGCAAGTTTACATGACAACATAGACGGTGCTGTTTCTAAAAAATTGCACCCTGGAACCCGTTTTCAGAACGTTGCGTTTTCAGGCACCCAAAACACCGCTGTCATATAAACGATCAGTCAAAATGCAAATGAAAGTTTACCCTTTTTTGGTTGTAATCATTGTCGTATAAACAGGACCTAAAAAGTGCATCTTGCTGCAATGGTCTGCTCCACAGGTCCCCGTGATTGACGTGTGGTTATCACAGATGTCAGCTGTGCCTCCTCTGGAGAATTTGAGCCCTGATCTCAATAATAATTTGGACAAGTTCTGGCAACTTTGGGAACCATTACACTTTTTCCTCCAGAAACTCTGACTTGCTTATCCCTGGAGGGCAGTAACTAATTGCTCCATCTGTCGATGTCAATATCACATTGCTGTACAATATTTTTTTTAAAACTTATTAGCTTATTCATTCTTAGTTGTAACATACTGCAGCATTTGTCCTTTGGGGTGGGTTTTTTGTATGGATATTCTTTTCTATGCTTTTCTGTCTTGTCTGTCTTTAATGTGTAGGTGTTGTTTATATTGGTTGGCTTTGTTTGTTTATAAATGTATGTGCTTTATTTGAAACATCTAACAAAAAGAAAAGGACAAAAATCAGTTTCTGGCCGTGTCAAATATTGGCCTTTATTGTCCTTTTAGGCCTGCGCAAAAAATGTTTAGGACTGTAGCTTGTAGTTGTTTTATTTTCTTTACCCGCTATTTCAAACTTTAACTGTAGCTGCAGCTTCTACCTGACCCGTCCAATAGCTACATGACTCACCCACCTTAAGCTACACGTCAGTCCACAATCAGCCCATTCGCTCATGGCCCAGAAGCAGAGGCCCTGATTTAAATGTTAAGCTGGTGATTAGCTAGCCATGAAGTATTACGTTAAAAGAGAGGTGGTTAAAGTTAGGGTGAGGGTAACAGGAAGGGTGGCATTTCTTTACATTAAATGAATTACATCTTCATGTATAATGGATTATGAAGTATATTAGTGTTAGATTTGGCCTCATATTTGTTGTCAAGTGTCAGTTTGTAGCACGGTTCAGATAACGGTCGGGATGGTGGGTTTGTCCTGTATTAGTGATGGACATGGTTTGTAGGGGCATATCGTGCACGCTACAAACGGAATGTGTCTGCAGCTATAGACCCTTTTACTGCTAGTAAACAGCATGATGGTTTTTTGGTGGGCGGGGCTTAGCTGGAGGCAAAACAATTCTCCAGAGACATTAGCTAACACTAGCTAGCAAGTTCTGTTGGCTTGTTTTAGACAGTGGAGGAAGACGATGCCAGTAGTGCGTTCAAAAATACTTACTCTGAGTATCGGAGTGCATTGGGACGCAAACTGGACCATCAGTAAATTTGTAATGCTGTCGGAATATACTTTTTGGTTGTCTAGAGCAGTGCATTCTCAGAGTGGCAGAGTGCAGCAGAGTGAATGTGTGATTAACTTGAGCATATCCAGGATTCACATCTCACACTGGGCCTAGGAAGGGAAGGACAAGGCTCTACCAGTAGGCTATATCATCTAGTGTTTGTTAGGTGAGAAGTTGAACCTTTTGACGTAATCAAAAAAAGGGAGCCATCGTTTCAAGAATTTACTGGATGAGGCCCCCAGAGTATATTTGATTTTTTCCAATTTAAGAAAGTGAAGAATATCTGAAATCCAACGAAAATGAGAGGGAGGATTTTTGGCTTTCCAGTTGAGGAGTATTAAACATCTTGCCAGCAAGGTTACAAAGGCTATAGTTTGTTTCTTAGATGCAGACAGAAAGGGTGAATTGGAGACACCAAAAAAGCCGAGACCAGGTTTGGTGTTATTGTTTCTTTAACAATGTATGAGACAGTTTTAAAAACCTCTGTCCAGTAGTTACGCAAAGCTGGACATAGCCAGAACATGTGTATGTGATTTGCTGGGGAATGCTGACAACGATTACATGCAGGGTAATCAGTACTCAGGGTACAGTGAACAATTTTACATTGTATAAGTGCATGTCTTGCACAAATAGAAGACTTATGGACCTGGTGTAAAATGTCAGACCACAGTTCGTCAGAAAATTCTTCTCCCAAGTCCTCCTCCCACAAGGTCCCGATGGGGTCTGATGTTTGCGGACGTATGAGGTGAATTCTATTGTAAACCACAGAAATTAATCCCTTTTAAGAGTTGACTGGTGTCAAGAAGTCATCAAGAGGTGTGTTCATGGGTAAAGCTGGGAATCCAGGAAATCTAGAGCTGTCAAAGGACCGCATTTGCAGATATCTGTAAAAATGCAGTTTAGGTAATGAGTATTTATCTGCGAGCTGTTGAAAAGAGGCAAATACATTATCAATATATAAGCATTCGTTAATTTATATAGAAATGTAACACTCCTGTCCTTCGACCAAGAGAGCTCTCATTTTAGTGTCGAGCGTCAGACTGAATTTATGAACACACCATGTCAGGTCACTCACTCTCCAGGGCCGCGAGTCTTAGAATGATTAAACACTGACCAACGGGACCAGACTGGCCGACCCGTACGCTCTCACTCATTGGATGGATGATGTCACAGGAAGCTTTGTGGTTGATTACTCTGCCAATCTTATAAGGCATGATGACACCTTAACGGTTTCCTCCAGTTTGTTTTGCTATCGAAGCTAACGTTAGCTAATGCTCTTAAAAGGTAGCATTACAGAGAAATCCAATATCCCTCTTAATACCTCACAAATTTCGGATGAGGTGGACATGATAACATTGCATGCACATTATGTTATTCATCCCTACAACAGTAAATACTTCTTCCCTAACCTGATATGAAGTGTGCGCTGCACATGTGAGCATTTTTGACGATCGCCTCCATCCAGTCCTTTCATCTTATCACATTTAACCATCTTTGTTTTTGTTGATGGGCAGTGGTGGCTGGTATGTGATAAGGTTTAAGTTGTGAGCCATGACTCCTTCTATTCTGGCTCCCAATAACACAACAAGACGACATTTTAAGACTCCTATGTAGCCTACAGCCCTATGGTGGCGAGTCGTGTGATTGTGACATCGGCCTTTAAAAGTGTCTATAGGTAGGTCCAGTCTGATCATCGCACTTGCATCTAACTCTACACCTCCAGATCTTTTTTTTTTCATTTTCAAAGAAGTATTCCTCTGACACAACTAAGTGACACTTGACGTCATTTATCAGACTTGACACAGCTCAACAAAGCCTGTATGTAACTCTTTTCATATCTGTAATCCTGCTCCTCAAGGCCTGTAAACAGACTTTTACAGGTCTTGAGTAAATGAACTTACTTTTTTCCCCCTTCTGACTGTTTGGCGACCTGAGGAAAAGTTGATCTGCGATGGCCTCTGAGCGTCCCTGAGCTCACAGCCACTGAGACTCCTTTATTAAAACCTCTACAGAGAAATGATAACCAATATACCATGGCCGTGGTTGTTTATGCCACCCAACAGACAGCTTTGGCACCGTGGCATTAATAATAAAACACATCGCATCCTCCTATGTGCCATCCACCTGACATTTAATGTCACTAACGGAAATGGTGACGCATTTATGTGTGTGAGGGAAAAAAAACTGATTATAACTTCAGCGCTGTGAGCCCAGCTTTGCAAATTCCACCTGCTTGCTTTCCTCGCATACATTAATTATTTCAGCATAAAATTTTAATTAGATAAGAGAAAGAACACTGCCCTAATTAAAGCAGCTCAGCAGGTACCAACATAAGGAGTGGGTGAATGGTATGGGAGTCACAGGAATTCATCGCTCTCTCCTACATAATCACCTGCGAATAGTTACAACCTTGTTCTTAGTCTTTTCTGTCTACAAAGTCTGTCCGTCTTTTCTTCTCTATAATGATTAATTCTGGTTCCAGTGACAGTACTTCACATTCTCATCTTCATTTACTCATTCTCTCCACATTTACCTCTGCCTTCCTTTCATTCCACTTTCCATCTATGCATCCATTATTCTAAAATGTCATCCAGGATTACATAACAATCTAATAAAGACAAAGGAAAAGAGATTACCGTCATTAAAACCTCTCTATTCCTGTAGCTCTGTGGGTCCTAACACTACCCACCCCATTCTGTCATGGGGCGGATATTTGTGTGGGCGGGCTGTATTGTTCTCTGGTGAAAAAAATGCTCCCCCAGGATTAGCTCAAGTAGTCTAATTGGGTTAGCCACAGAATGAGATTCAGCATGGATTAAAGCACGGAGAAGACAACATCACCGACGATAGATGACAGTGAAACTTTACTGTTTGTCATGCCAATAAAATAATGAGGCATTAGTTTCTTGTGCGGCAAAAAAATGTGACAACTTGAGAACATTTTATTCATCTGGTGGTAAAACTTTAAGAGAAATTATGAGGTTTATACAGCCTGAGAAGTGTCCTGTGTCCTTCATGTGCTTTTATTTATGATATCAATGTAATAGGATCTTTCCATACACGCTGAAGTACTTTAACTTCACTGTTAGATTAAAAAATGAATGGCACTTTTACCCACCATTCATAAGAGAAGACCCTGTGCAGAGCAGAGGCAGACAGCATCTAAAATACTGACTTCTGATGCAGAGGAACGTGTGTATATGCGTGTGTGTGTGTGTCCTTCAGCGTGTGTGCCCATGATGCAACGAACACTTTACCAGCTGCTGACATTTCTTACTCTCAAAACTCACTTTCCAGCTCATTTTCCCCGAGCGTACGACTGAAACTGCAGGAATGTGAGGGTGAAAAAAATCTTAAATAGCCTACATTAAACAAACATTATAATTCAGTCTATAGACCGTTTCAAACTTGACAACATAAACATTGTAAATGAGTCCATGTGTATTGATGAGATGTTTTTTAATGCACTAGCTGACAAGGGAAATATACAAGAAGAAACAGTCATGACATCAGTGACTCATCATATTCCACTTCCCCTACATTAGACATCTTTCAGCTAAATATGCACGTTCATTTTCCTTGTTATTGGTCTCCAAACTGTCACTGACGTCATGACTGCTCCTTTCATATTTTCCTTTAACAGCTCCAGGAAGACTATGGAAAACAACACAGAGAAATAAACAACACATAAATAATTATTAACTCTTTGGAGAGACATTTTGATTTCTCTTTATTAATGTTTATTAGCCGTGGTTATCTAAAGTTGCAGTGTGGACACCTGCTGCATCTTTTCATGTGCAAAACTGAAAAGTA
Source organism: Cephalopholis sonnerati (assembly GCA_019142605.1). Taxonomy (NCBI): domain Eukaryota; kingdom Metazoa; phylum Chordata; class Actinopteri; order Perciformes; family Serranidae; genus Cephalopholis; species Cephalopholis sonnerati. Next base: position 20,814,682 of record JAGQAX010000009.1, on the reverse strand, counting down.
TTATGCTGATTTTTTTGTATGCTAATGGCAAAAATGCTATATTAGGACAATTAGTTTATAGCAAACAATGTGTACAATTAGTATGGAATTGGGACACACTAATTGTTTTATTGCATACTAACTGAACAGACATGATACATTACAATTAGTATCTAGTACAAACTGTACATAATTGATATAAAGTATGGAACTGGGACACACTTTGTGGCTTGATACGACCTGTGTCCTGATTCCTAACTACATATAAACTATAGCCATAATTTGTTCATGCAGTACTGTACATTCACACTGAAAGTGTGACATGTGAACAGGCACTATTTTCACACAATGCATGCACAATAGAAATGGAGGCTATTTTATGTTTTCAAATATGAATTGACGGGTTGTTTTCCAAAGTTGCATCTTTTATCATTTTCCTAAAAAGTCAAAAACAGTTAAAAACATTATTTTGTTATGCACAAAAAAAGTATAAAAGTCTACAGTGAAAATTAATGCACCAATCTGATACACTAAGTAGGTATCTGCAGTTATATTGGCATTAAAGTGATGAAACGCCAGCCATGACGTGACTGAACCACATTAAAGGTCCAGTGTGTAGGATTTAGGAGGGGGGATGTATTGGCAGAAGTAAAATATGATATAATAAGTATGTTTTCTTTAGTGTATAATCACCTGAAAATAAGAATGATCGTGTTTTTGTTATCTTAGAGTGAGCCGTCACAGGGAGCTGGTCCTTGTCCATGGAGATTGCCATGTTTCACCACCATGTTTCTACAGTAGCCCTGAATAGACAAACCAAACACTGGCTCTAGATTCATTTTCACGTCAGCCACCATAGTTAAAAGCCCCTCCATGACATTAAGTGTCAGAAAAACCCTGATTTTCTTATGTGAAACTGATTTATTCAGTGTTTTTACTGGGTTAAATCACTGTGTGTTTGTTGTGGAGAGGAAGAGACCTCTGCCAACAGTTCAGCTCCCAGATAAAATCTCCTGAACATCTGGATCGCATCAGAGCAAAAAAGGTGAGCGCACATTAGCAAGAGCTGGGCTAGCGGCCCGTCCCCGACATGCCAACCAGGCATCTGAGAGACACTGATATCAAAGGTGAAGGTGAAGCTGCTTTATTTGGTGTTTTACTGGTATTAATAATCTGGTCTGTTTGTTCTGGAGAGGCAGAGACCTCTGCGGATAATCTGGCTCCCAGTAAAAACCTCCTGAACAATGAACACATTTTAATGGGGAGAAGTTTCAGCAGGTTGCAATCACTACCACTTGATGCTAAATCCTCCTAAATCGTACACACTGGAACTTTAAATACAGCTTTTTTTTGTTAGTGTTATTATGAAAACTCAGTGATGTCATTATCAGTACTGTATGCTATACTCAGCATCAGCATGTACGCTAGGCTGAAGTGTCAGAACTGATAGTAGGAGCGAAAAAGTTATATTGGTGCACCCCTAAAGACTGGTGTGGTACCTAGAATGTACTAATACATTATGACATTATGGGATGATATGATGGGTTATAGTGAGATTTGCCGTGCTCCAGTAGAACTGACACCAAAGTCTGGCCCTTCGAGTGCTGTCACTGTCGTCATGACTGCTCCTTCTTTTATATTTTCCTTGTCAGCTAGTGCATTAAAAAACATCTCAGCCAGAAATACACTTTGGCACATTTAGAATGTTTATGTTGTCAAGTTTGAAACGGTCTATAGACCAAATCATAATGTTTGTTTACAATATTGTACAGGCAGAAAACCCCCTGCGTTATGTGCATAACACTGAGCAAACCTTACCTTAACTGGTTAGTTTTTAGCAACCCTTTTTTAGGTTGCTCACCTAAAAAAATCACTATCAGTCTAAGTGTATGCTATATTTAGAAAATGTTCTCAGCTTTACCTTGCTGTCAGACTGCTCTTTTTGACAGGGAACTGAAGCCGTTATCTCAAAGCCACAGGACTCTACTGACAAAAGCAATAATTTCACTATGCAGAACACTGGAGTTGTTGGTCTTCTGCTGCCTCAGTTGGTTCATGTGTAAGGCAAAGCAGTGAAAATATTCTAAATATAGCGTACACTTAAACTGATATTGATTTTTTGGGGGTGGTTGGGGGGCTTTTTAGGTGCTTAAAATACATTTTGCTGCAGCTCCTGTCCCCAGCAGTACATTGCTTAGCTTTCGAGCTAGTAGTTTTGGTTTATCAAAGACACTAGCAAAGCAACACAGTTTATAAAATAAGCACAGCAGAAATGTCAGACAAGTCCAACCACTATGTTTAACTATATATCTTTAAATGTTACAATCACAGCTGAAAATGAAAACAGAAATAAACAAGTCTGCCGCTTTCACTTAGTTTTCTACCTGGAATTGATTGTTGCTGTCTATATATTTATACATATAAAAGTCAAATGTTTCTAGAGGTCATTGCTCAGCTTTGACTGTCTATTCTGAAGTTTTTTTCTCCTGATTTTTACTTGAATATTCTTCTCCAATATGGACACATTACAGACTATAAACTTGCTCAGATTAGTTTGTAGTTTTAAAGTAGTACAAAACCAAAGATAAAGTTGCAGTTTCTACTTCATAGCAATGGCAGTCACACATTATTTTACAGTATGTCCCTTTAGATTCATGAGCTATGGGGCCTATCTTTGAACTTGCAGCGTCTTGACCCATACCTCCACCATTATCTTTGATGCTCTCTCCTGGCGGTATGATGGACTGATCTGTGGGGAAAGAAGACATCTTAATGAGCGAGGCTGTTTTCAAAGCTCGGTCTTTGACCTCTACTCTTTTACAGCATGCCCTTTACCGTACAGCATCAAACGCGATGTTATCATGTCTGATGGGGACTCTGCGGCGGCCGACTGTTACGTTCTGTCTCAGATATATTAAGATGTCAAGTAGTGGAGTCAGACATGGGGTGACCACCTAAAGGATACATGACCGCAGTACCCCAGAGAGGGAGAGTGGTGAAATTCCTGGCTGTGTTGCCCCTGGAAGCAGAGGAATGAAAAGAATGGGCCCCATTCACAAAGTTCCACTCAAGCGGCGCTCCTACACTAATAGAGATTGACATGAAGAAAGGCGACAAGTTGTTTTCACATACACTGGCTCTTTTGTCTCCTTTACGAAGGGGCATTATGCAGACAGTGCGCTCTTAAAATAGACAGAATTTGATGCGCTTGTTTTTCATAAGTGGAGACCACTGTTTCTTGATTGGAGTGTGTGTGTGTAATTAGTGTTTTGTCGCACATTGTTATTCTGAGAGTAAACTGAAGGGGTTAATTCACTAGGTTGAGTGATTGGCAGACGTTTTTAGGATAGACAGGAGAAGAACAGCAGCTGATGATGTTCAGTCCAATCGCTGCTTACAAAGAAAGAGAAAACGCTCAGAGATAGACAACCTTTTTTCTCAGCACTTACATTTTATGCTGCATCGAGGCTGTGGGACATTTTGAGCTAAGTGGATACTTTATGCCCCATGCATTCCTAAAGGATGTGATCACAAGATTGCACATGAAGAAGAAACACAAATTAACAGTGAAGCAAGAGTCTGAAGCAACGCCCGCAGCTCTGCGAGGCTGTACACAGATGCAGCTGTGCTGTCAGCTAAACTCCAGTATGCTACCATACACACAAATACAGTGTTAACATGGTAATATTTAGCAGGCAATGTTCACCGTGTTCACCATCTTAGTTATGGGAGGATGAAGAGACAATGGGCCCCTGGGTACTGATATGCAGAGGGCCCCACCACCTCTGCTACATAAGAGCATGACATAAAGATGCTGAGGTGGTTTTAGCTCTTCATTGTTGTTTTGCGTTTGTAGTTGCTTTGCATCTTTTTGTTTTTTTGTGTCACTTTGTGGTCACTTGGTGCGTGACTTTGCTTGTTTCGTGTCTCATTCATTCATTTTCCGTAACCACTTATCCCGTTAGGGGTCACGGGGGGCTGGAGCCTATTCCAGCTGACGCTAGGTCAGAGACAGGGTACATCCTGGACAGGTCTATCACAGGGCTGACACATAGAGACAGACAACCATTCACACTCACATTCACACCTACGGACAATTTAGAGTCACCAATTAACCTGCATGTCTTTGGACTGTGGGAGGAAGCTGGAGTACCCAGAGAAAACCCACGCTGACACAGGGAGAACGGCAAAACCCCCACCCTGGGTTTGAACCAGGAACCCTCCTGTTGTGAGGCAACAATGCTAACCGCTGCACCACTGTGCTGTTTTGTGTCTCTTTGAGCTAATTTTGAGTCCTTTTTAAGTTGTTTTATGTCTCTAAGGCAACTTTGTGTCTTCTTTTCTACTCATTTTGTGTCTCTTTGACATAATGTGCATCTTTTTTGCTTGTTTAGTGTCTCTGAGATAATTTTCTATGTCCTTTGGGCCAATTTTGTGCATGTTCTTGCTTGTTATGTGTCTCTTTGAGCTCATTTTGTGTCTTTTTTGCTCATTTTGTGTCTTCTCGACACATTTTGTGTTTTGTTGCGGTAATTTTGTGTCTTTTTCTGCTTGTTTTGTGTCTCTTTTAGTTAATTTTGAGTCTTTTTTGCTCATTTGGTGTCTTTGAGGTAACTTTGTGTCTTTTCGAGTCATTTTGTGTCTTTTTTGGTTGTTTGTGTTTCTTTGTGGTTACTTTGGCCTTTTTTTGTAGTTATTTGTGTGTCTTTGCAGTTTCTTTGCATCTCTTGATGGTCTTTTTGAGTCTTTTACTGGTCTGTACATGTTAATTTGAGTGACATTTTACAGGTGAAGGCCAGAGGGCTGACACACTTTGGGCCCCTAGGCCACTGCCCAGTGTGCCAGTTCAGAAATACATTGATGCTCTTTGTTGAGAGTGTTGTGTTGTGTTTATACCAGGTGCTAATAAAACAATCCATGCAGATTAAATTACATGTAAATTCAATGCAAAGACGTGATTAGACACATATTCCCTCCAGGCGGTGCAATAGATGCAACGTAAATTACGCAAATTAAGCAGCATGAAACGAGTGGCGTATATTCACGTCATGAGCTTATTTGCGAGAGTTAAAAAATTTGAACATCAGCGACCACTTCACACTACAATAGCCGATTAGCATTGAGATCCTCCGGGGGCTTCTGACGCCAAGGATGTACCGGTGGAAGTAAATTTATCGATTCAGCGATTCGTATGAAGTGAGTCAACACAAAATATTCTAGTGTTCAAACTCATGCGAGTGACGGGACATGAAAATTTCCATTGTGTTTGGCGTCAACGCAACATTAGTATGCTCACACTTGCTAAGTAGTACACACACAAAGTACAGCTGAGGCTAATTGAAATGTCATTATTTTTTCAGGTATTTTGTCGTAAACCAAAGTATGGGAGAAATTTAAAGTCTAACCTGCTGATAAACTTGATGAAACATGAGTTTATCTGTTGATACCATGACCTTGAACAAAATTAACACTTCAGAGAATGAATGGATAACTGGTTGGAGGTAACATATTATCATAAAAACTGTATGTTTTAATCCTGCCGTTGCACATGTTGGAGTCTGTACCCTGGGGCATATGGCTGAGATGTACTTGGTTTGAAGCAGTTAGGGCAAGACAAATAAACTACTTCATCACAAGCCCTGCGCAATCAGCTTTATTTGAACACGCCTTAGAGTCTTGTCCACCAAGTTGAATGCCAGTTGCTAAAACAAACACAGCAAAGACAGACTAAGGAAGGAGAAATCATCAATTATTTACCATGTGTATATTTTATGGGCGCAGCTTCAGCTGTATGCCAGGAGCATATTGAATCTATTGAATGGAAGTTAGAAATAAAAGCAAAACAGAGAGACAGGCTTTCCGCTCCTCTCGTACCTTTATCACCCTCACTCTCAGTAATGCATAAACAGTTGTCTTTGTTTTCTTGTTCATTAGATGGAGCTGGATTGCAGCTAAAGCAGAGCTGTTTCTCCGCAGATCAGTGTTTCCTCAGCTACAGGGACCGAGACAGGTTCGTCCCATGGGAATTTAAGTTATCACTGTGCATGCTCTGTGTAAACTCCATTACTGGATATGTAATACTTATTAAGAAACTTAAATATTAAAGAAAGTGCGCCGCTAGAGAGGAATATATAGCATATATATTGTTCTCCTCTGCATGTGGCAAAGAGGCAGGTGGTTTCGCAGAGGATTAACATCGGAGCTGCCTGTCAAAGGCTGCGCTGCTCTAAGATCCTCTCTATCCCAGCCTCCCTTTGTAGAGTGCAGGAACTAACAGAGAACTCTTTTAAGATATGTTTAAAAAGGCAGAGGCATAGACAGAATTCAAGTTCAAAATACCCCCCATTTGGCTCTGTATGTGCACACACACACACACACACCTCCCCACGAAGAGAGCTGGAGCAGTGTGACTCACGTTGGTGTGAAAACACAGTGGAGAGGTGGGAGGATGACATCACAGCACCCTGCAGAAGAACAAGTGCATCGGAGTTGGACCCCGTTCAGGAACGCATATAAGGGCACATACACACACACACACCTATATATATATAGATATATGTATACACACACACACACACACACACACACATGTACACACACTCCTCCTCCGCCGCCTCTCAATTTCACCAGCCGCCCCCGCCACACGTGCACACAAACACTGAACATTCCCTCACCAGAAATAACATTTGTTGTCCTGAGGAGACTTTGGAGTTTTGATTCCCAACTTCATATGAGGAGGGGGGGACGGGCGTAGGAAGAGGCGAGCCAATGGTTGGCCTGGATACGGACACGCTCTGATGGGATTTGGGGGCCGAGGTTGAAAAAAATAGATATTAGAAAGGAGAAGGTACCATCCAACTCACATACCGTGAATCTCCACCAATCTCTCGCATGGCTATGTACGACGGTGCGCCTGCATTCAGTATATGTTTACCCCCTGCTGCGAGGGCAGAGCTCCAGCTCCTGTGATGATAGCACAAGTAGAAAGGAAGTGTGATTAATTGTCAAACAGCCCCCCCCAACCCCCCCCCACCTCATACATACTGCATTCAAATGCAAGAACACGCACATGCTCAGTGTTTCTAACGCGATTGAAAGGAAGGAGGCAGGATTAAAGCTTGATCTCTGAGACAAGTTGCTGATGCAGTGATTCACCAACAAAAACACATTTCACCATGCTTCCGACAAGCACTGTGTCTTCCTTGGCAGTGATTAAAAATAGAAGAATACACGCTTGAGTCATGCAAACATGGTTGCTTTTGACAAAACAAAGTCTATTTCCTAGCTGTTCTGGAGCTTTTAATCATAAGACGTATTCACTGGCTGATCAGCTGCGCGGTTATCATAGAACTGTGGATGTTCAAAGTCCCTTAAACACAAAACAAAGTGCTCAAAAGCTCTTTAGAGCAAAGGGGAACTGCAGAGCTGAGTGGCTTCGTTCTACAAGCGACCCTTTCACCTTCCACATTCAGAAATTTGATCCCTTTAAAATATTGATTACAGCAACTTTAAGAGCTTCTGGTTCCTGTTGGAGCGTCTTTAAAGGATTAAAATCCAGGCTGAGAGCTCCACGTGACAACATGTTACCTGTTATATGATGCAATCAGGTGTGTTTCTTGTGTGTACAAAGGTGGGAGGATGGCAGAGCTGACTCATTTGAATGGCGCTGGCTCTATGTTGATTTAGAGTGCTCCTTGGAATCCCGCAGTTATTAGTTTGTAAGTCTGAGGCACAGTTTTTTTTTAGACTGAAGTGCATATATGGGCAGAAATAATAACTACAAGGACAGTGTAAAAAAGGAACTGTTCACCAGTTGTTTTGTCTTCAGCATCAAGAAGCCAAGGTTTATTCTGGGCTGCAGATGAGAAATAAAAAGGAGAAATTGTATCATGTCAAGGATATTTAAGCAATATGGACCGAATTTTCTTGAATCACTTCCAGGTAGACAACTGATATTTGTGGATATATGTATGTATGTACTATAAAACTTTGATAAAAAGCCTAGCAACTTTTACTAGCTTGGTGTGGCTACACATTTTGACAGATTAAAGCCTGTCTCAATTAGAGGCCTGGTCTGGTTGCCAAGCAGTTCATTTCCCTATAGTAATTCTAAGGATGTATAAAACCAGATTGTTGGCTACCCACTTAAACTAACATTACTTAGCTGTTTAGATCGCACGTACAAATTTAAATGTTTAAACTTTTGTCAATAAAGAGATGCTACACATTGTTAGCTCGGTTAGTCCGGTCTCCACAGTTTGATGGTTCAGTTCATCTACTGAAACCACGAGCACCAGAGAAGACATGACAAAAAAAATGCTGACTCCCATCCCCTGAAGCTGTCACGAGGTCAGAATATGTTCCCATTCCTTGGTCACCCTGTAAGTTATTCATATTCCTTAAGTCCATAAGCGTCTACCGATGAGAAGAATGAAGAAAGTTTTTCATAAAAAATTAAGCCAAGTTGTTGTTATTATTGTTTAAACATGATAAAGTGATGTTGTGTTGGTATGTCGGGTGCTGTAATCCTCAAGTGCTGTAAAAACAGAAGCCAAATTTTTGGACAAGTAATATTCATATTGGTTTAAATAAACAATTTGATTGTATTTCCCATCTTTGCTGAACAACAGTTTTGTGTGAAAGGAATTAAAGGCCTGTCCCAAATATAAGCCTGTTGACTTAAGTGATTTAAGCAAATAGTATCCCAGGCTACTAACTGAAGTTTTAGGATATGTATGAAATTGGCAAACTTGTTTATTTCAGTTGCCATTTTCAGCTGTAACTGTAACTCGTATATATCAGGGCTGTCAAACATTTTTTCAAATCACATTTAATCATTGAATTTCAATAGTTAATCACAATTAACCCTATTCTTAACTGCCTGTTATAAATTAGCAAGGTGAAGCAGTTCTTACCAAAGTGTCTTTAATGGGAATCAAATAAATGAATGCAAAGAAATATACTTCATGATCTTGACTTTTAGATTTGTTTATTTCAAATCAGTGCTGTATTATGGTGTGCGAATACTCTGAGATAATTCTGATCACTCACTGATGTCTAATGATCCCCGGTTAATGCAACAGAATTTACACTTTTCAGAAGTTCCTGTTAAGCTGCTTTCTCTGCTTCATACAGGTCCTGTATAATGAAACTATTGCTCCCTGCAACAGTAAGGCATATGAGTGGTCATAACATGCCAACCTTAGGATGTCCCTTAGATTCGAGACTTCCACATTGTTGACTGGACTGCAGTCAGTTTCCACTCATTTAGCAGGCACTGCAGGTAACTTCTTCGATATACAGTAGTTACATCCACAAGTTTGTGGTGATTCGCATACTCCAAAATAGTGCTTTTCAGTTCCCCGCTGACATCAGCCTGATTAGCTGCACCTGTATGCTTATTTGTAGGTGGTAGGTCAAACTCAAAGTACTTTGGTGATATTTTAATTATGTTTTACGCAAGGTGCATATTACTTTTGACTGGTTAACTTGGCCATCTGGGAGATTTTTAAGATGAATGAGCCATTTAAAAGCACAGTGGTGTGGTTATTTTCCATTGCATTCCAAAGCAGAAGGCCACAGCAGCAGCTTGACTACAAGTAAGGGTACATCGAAAGAAGGAAATAGCAGCAAAAAACAAAACAAAACAAAAAAACATCACAATTAAAGCATTAATGCTGACAGCCCTAGTTTAAAGGTATATAGTCAAACACAGTTGTCAGACTTTTTTTTTTTTTTTTTTTTGCCAAAAGCAGCTGCCTGCTGCGTCTGGAGACAAGGATGAAAGGATACTTCAGATTAGGCTAAATCAAGACAGTAAAGTTGTGGGCGGCAGAAAATAAAACAATCATCTGAAAGATGCTTAAATAGGCTGTATGTGACATGCAGAGCACATCTATGATTCAGAGTCTGGGACGAGATTGTCTTCACACAACTCTCAAGATGGAGGTGGCTGAGCCAGCGGCTAGCTGCTAACAGTGCTGATTCAATAAACAGCACTAACAATAGCAACAGTGCTGACAAAGCTAACATCAGCACCTTTACGCTGCCTCTTCAAGGCAGGAATTTCATGCCATTATGCCGCCTTGTTGTTCTCTAAAAAAAAAGGTACAGTTGTGGAATGGAGAGGCAGAGTTGTTTCGCCTATACGCCTGCCGTGGAGGTAGTCACAGGACTGAAACAACATCTGTTTAAAAGGGATAGCCAGCAGACTGGGTCTATGGACGTGATGGGTGTGATGTTTTGATGACGTATTAAGTGTACGACCCACTACCGGGAGATTTAAAAGGCAGCTGATAGCAGTTAGCAGCTAACTTAAAGAATAAGAGAAGCAGCTGAAAATATCCGCAAATTGGGAAAACAATGAGGTTTGGGAGCTCCCTGCACTGGGAAAACCTGGGAAAACAATAACGTATCCCAACCCTAGTCACATCTCTATTGCTCTCAGTATGCTGGCATGCTATCTAAAATCACGTGGCACAATGCTGCTGTTGTTTGTTCTGTGTAAAGATGCAAAGGCAGGATGAAGAGGGGACTTTATCTTTACATAACAAATAGTTGTTTGCTGCTTTGTTTTTGCTCTGAATGTCGCCTACAACTCCTTTAAACACTGTAAAAAAATCTGTGATAATTCTCTGTGGGTTGTTACTATGAACAACACCTTTCACGTTACACATAGTCATTTGATCGCTTGTAAATGTGCAATTTTTGAATAGTGCAGCTCTAAATTCATCAGTGTGCTGTAGCTGCTGTGTATGTTAAATGGTACTACAGAACTACGCAGCATTTATTATTCTCAGAGTGACATAACAGTTGCTACAGCATTCATACCATTATTCTTCTTTTCCTAACATCTCCTCATTACATGCTCTTTTCTCTTTGAACTAAGCGAAAGCACTGAATATGACCTGCGAAATTACTCCAAAGTACCAATGACAACAACAGAGTCAGGCAAATGTCTCCGCTGCTGTTGCTTTTTGGAGGGAGATGTTTCTGCAGCAGACTAGCCCTTCCCACTCAGTTTGTTTTTTAGATATTGTTAAGGAGGATAGATGGAGGTGGTTCTCGAGAACACAGGTACCTTAAAAAAGCACAGTGCAACCACAGGTGGCATGAGAAGATGGAGGACAAAATGATTCAATGCTAGATCTGGCTGTACAAGAAACCTTCCACCTACACTGCTCCATCTGAATGTGTGATTTAGAGTCTATTTTCTCCACTGATTTTCTGGCTCGCTGTGAACATGAAGCTACAGCTCCATTTGGAATGGAGGCATTGGCGAGGATACTGGGAAGTGCAGAGCGGAAGGGGGGGTGTCTGGGTCTGGCTTGGCAGCAGGGTGCTGCAGCAGTTAATTAAAGCTGCCGGGCAGGTATTTAAGATGAGGAGTGGGTGTGTAGAGAGGTCCTCTGGTGGCCTTCACGTGAAGTCATCATCTCATGGGTAACAGTGACTGTGAACACTTTTATTTGCTGATTGTACTCTATGTTGTCGCCTTAATGGGATTCATTTCATGATTTGTTACAACTGGGCACGGAGCATTTTTGTCAGTGATACATTTGATTAATCTTGTGCTGAGATGTCATCCTGCTGGCGAGCAAATCATAGCCTACATATTCAGCTAACCATGATACTACTGTGTGATTATGTGTTGTACTACTATGTGTATTACGATTTGTTTTCAACAGAGCAACATGAGTGTAGACTTTGGGGGCAAAATTTAAAATGTGCATTTGTCTTCACCAGTAAAAACATGAAAGTAGGAGAGGACCTTTATTATTTCAACAGACTGCTAAAAAATGACTCAGACACAACAACAACTCTAGTCAAGTACATGGTAGCAGTATGCAACCTCAAAAACCAAGTTGTAAATTGCCATAGAACAGAAAGAAGAACATCCACGCAAGGTTGAAGCAGAAAGTACCATGAAATTTCCACCATAAGCTGGTGCAGACAAGGCTCAAAATGATGCATAAAAATTCAGTAGAATTCAGGAAATGAGGTGCTGACACTTAAAATCAGGTTGTTCTCATGCACTGTTTGTATACCTATGCAAAGTAATGCACTGGAATTTGTACATCATCCACATAATCAGGTTGGCAGGAAGGCTACCATCACATGATCAATGACAAGGCTTTATCCATTATCTATCTTCTACCTCTTGGTCATATCTTAAGAAAATTTGGTAGTCGATTCCACTGTTACGCTGATGACACCCAGCTCTATCTATCTACGAGGCCTACTTCCACCTCCGCCTTTGGAACTCTCCCCAAACAACAATTTGCAATATTGTCTCCCTTTCCACCTTCAAATCCAGTCTGAAAACACCTTTTTAAGCTGGCATATTGGGTCTGATTTAATGGTGACACTCATATTGAGACTTGCACTAATGATGATTTTATACCTGTAGTGGCATTCCTTATGAATACCAAAAAAGCCAGTAATGAGCTGTAGGAACAGAAACTTAAAGTCTGATGTGAGTGACAGGAAATGTAATCTAGTTTGAAACATTTACTGAAATTTAAACTTTAAATTACACTTAGTCACATGAGAGAAAAACTATGTGCTTCTATGTCTAATGCAGCTCAATGCTCAACTAAACTGCACGACGCATATACATGCATTTTAGTCCTTTTACATTTTTATACAATATCTGTTTTATACAATGTCTAAGTTATGTTATATTCACCAAAGTGTGGCTCTTACAATATCTAATGTTTATAATGTGATTTTTTGTCTAGTCATTTTATTAACTATTGTTGTGTATTACAGAATTGTTTGATTTTATGATCTATGGATACTTTGCTGTTTTTGTTTTTTTTTTAAAACTGTGTCTTGTAGTGCTTTGAAAGGCACTTTTAAATAAAATGCATTATTGTTACTGCTACTACTACTACTACCACTACTACTAATAATAATAGTAGTATTGAATATTAAAAAAAAGTATTAAAAAAAGATGTACAATCAGTGAAATTAACTATTTTTTATAAACACATCACTGCTGATTGGGTAATAAGTCTGACACCCACTAAACAAGACAAAACGTACCTCAAAGCCTGTTGCACACCGTTTCACACCATTTTGAGGAAACATGCTGTCCAACCTGGAAGCCGTAGCAAAATGGTGCGCACCATTCTCAGATTCAACATGCTCCATGTTTCTTTTCCTAAACCTAACCTACTTCATTTAACTGACCTAAACCTAACCTACATAACTTTACGTTCAGTATATAATGTGATGACGCCCAGTCATGTTTCTTTTCCTAAACCACCTATCTTTACCTCAAGTTTGTAAGTTTACGTTCATTTGTTAGACATAATTCAAACTGCTGCATCAGGACTCGTTGCCATGTCCCTCTAAATGTTGAAAGAAACATCTTTCACCCTTGCACAGCAGCATTATTCATCATGAAAGATAATTATTGATCAAGAGCAGAGTGGCCTGCAATTATTTTCAAACAATTAAATGACATAATGATTTGTAAAATCATATTCACAAGAAAACAGGCATGAAGCCACGAAAACATCCCTATAAAGACAGAAGAACTTTGATTTCTTGAGATCGCTGAGAGTGCACTTTTCTGTTTATCACTGTTTCTTATAATTCCTCTTAAATCCTTGTAAACTACTGTATTTCTATTTTTTTTATTTACTTTATTCTTTTTTTGCTATTTTTTCTTTTGTCTTTTATTAATTGTCTCATATTGTTTTATTTGTTTTGTGTATTTATTCTAAGTAAAGCACTTTAAAATCCCCTTGTATCTGAAATGTGCTTTATTAATAAACTCGCCTTTAAATGTGTTTAGTATAAGTTAGCATCAGCAGTGGATACAGAGAGTACAACTGTGAGAAAACCTTTTTCTTTAATAGACGGCGTTTCCCACAAGCCCAAGGCTAAGTGTGACCAGCTCAACAGAAGGGGCTGTTCGAGTGGCCGTGACTAGGACTGTAGCAAGGACAGCAAGGGAACCACAAATCAAAAATACATTTTTTTTCTCTTACCTGTAGTTTTATTTATAAGTCTAGATGGGTTTGGTGTGAGCTGCCGAGTGTTGGAGATATTGGCCGTAGATATGTTTGTATTCTCTCTAATATGATGGAACTAGATGGCACTTGGCTTGTGGTGCTCAAAGTGCAACACCACCACTACAGACACATGCATCAGGTGCTGTGCGTATGGCACCAGTGCGGGAGGGGGCACCAAAACAGCCTGCTGCTGGTTCAGCGCACACAGTGCAGCTGCAGTGTGAGCTTGCCAAGCTGTGCGCTCGCATTTTTAGGTTATTATTACAGTTATTATTACAGTCAGTTGCCTCTAATAGGTAAAGTTTTTCAAAACTTAGCTAATTAAAACTTAGCTGCGTTCAACAATGGGATAGGAGCGTCTGAGTGGTCGTGCTGTCATCAGCTTCAATGCAGAACTCCCTCAGAAGCTAATTAATGACCTTGCAGCCAGGTAATGCAGACGTGTGCCTTTGTAGAGCCTCGCGCAACTGCTGGAAAATACCTGCTCTACAGTTCTCCTATACAGTGTCTATGAGTGGGATATATATACTGTCTTTGCAGAGTTTGGGGCACACAACATAGTACAATATGTTCAGCAGCGGCCTGTCAAAGCTCCATGACATCCAAAGACATGCAGGTTAATTGGTGACTCTAAATTGTCCATAGGTGTGAATGTGAGTGTGAATGGTTGTCAGTCTCTATGTGTCAGCCCTGTGATAGTCTGGCGACCTGTCCAGGGTGTACCCTGCCTCTCACCCAGTGTCAGCTGGGATAGGCTCCAGCCCCCCATGACCCTCAAGAGGATAAGCAGTTAGAAAATGGATGGATACAGTCTCTTTCAAAATAAATGCACTACGTCAGTACAACACCACGAATTGACGTCTTCTTCCTTCAACAACAAACAAACGTGGTTAGGTTTAGGAAAAAAGAACAGGGTGTGGCTTTATAATCTGGCAGGACACGAACACCGCTCTCCCAGGTGAAAGTCAGTGTTTGGTGGATTCATTCGCCCACTCAGACGTTCGCCACCTTATTTTCGATTATAACAGTAACCAGCTGCGTATCATACCGACATTAAAGAATGGCTTTTTCGTTGGTGTCTGACTCCGCAAGTCACTGCCCAAGCGCCAGGTTTCGACGACATCGAAGTGAGAGCTAGTTGGAGGGTTATCTTGAGTAACTGGGTCATTATTTTTGAAGAGAGATATTGGTTGGGTTTTTCAAATGTAATTTTATTTCCAGTTGAGCACAATAAGCAGAGTGCCATCTAGTTTTGTTACATTTGAGAGAAGGCAGACATCTCTACGGCTGATATCTCCAACACTCTGCAACTCACACCAAAACAATCTAGACTGATAAACAGCTCTACAGGTGAGAGGAAAAATATGTGTTGCTGATTTTTGGGTGAACTGTCCCTTTAAAAAAAAGACTACTCTTCATACTCCCAACACTCAAGGCTACTTTTATTTCTCATTTTCCTCTCTGGGTGTTGCCAGCTGGACTTCCATGTCGATAGAAGTGAACAAGTCAAAGCTTGTACGGTGTGAAGGTCAAGGAAACTGAGCTCACTCCCTCGTGTGAACATGAATGAACTCTCCTCTCAGTATTCTGTACCTGTCCTTATCACAGAGCTGCTCTGTCTTACTCCTTTATTCTCACTTTCCCACGCACAGATACAGTTTTATCACCCTTACGCCCAAACACTCATTTGCACTCACATACGTTGACACACACACACACACAGGCACACACACACACACACACACACACACACACACCATATGGCCGAATGTCAGACAGCTGCAAGACCTGGAGTAATGTGGTGGGGATTGTGTTGCAGAAAATGATGATGATGGGCTTCTGTTCACAACAACAACACTGAGCTCCCCGCTTGTGTACATATATTGTGTGTGTACATGTGTGCGCGTGGGTGCTATGTGTCAGCGTGCAAGTTGACTTGTTATTCTGTACGTGTGTCCGTGTGTCACTCAGCCGTGTGATAGATACTGAGCTGTCATATCTGTCAACCAGACAACAGTCCCGCATGCATATTCATTATTATGCTGATTTTCACCCAAAGAGCTTTTAATGAGTTCACAACATTAACAACTCAGATGAGGTGATGAACAAAAGCTTTGCCACTTTTTTTCCGCTCTGTAACTCTGAGAAAACCCCAACACAGACGACTAATGACAAATTTATGTTGCTGTAATTTTCCTGTAGACACTAAATTAATGTGAAGGGGATGGTAGGGTGGTAAAACTGTCAGGCCTCAAAAGGGTTTTAGGAATTAAGTGGACTCTAGAATATTTAAAGCATCCAAGTAATGTGAATAAAAGTCACCATAGATGGCGATTACATGATCCTGTGGTAACGAGTGGTTCTGTTTATTGTTGTAAATATTTCCTATGTAACACAAGAAGTGACAATAACTCTCACTGTGACACATTTTAAGTGCCTTGCACTCTAAAAGCAGCCTCTGACAAACTGAGGAGTGAAACCAAATAACGGAGTGAATCTGTCACCTAGTGGCCAAATTATGAAGTAACACTAAAGAGAAACTTCTTTGTATCAGTGCAACAACTTTTGTCCAGAGTACTTAGAATAGAAGGATATACAATCATGTGATGTCATGTTTTGTAATTTACTTTCTGTTTGTTTTTAACATTAAGCCTAAATTGTATGCATACATCAGATGTTCATGTTTGTCACAGATCCCACTCTGGGCTTTTCAGAGGCATGTATACAGAGCAAAATCAAATCAAATCAAATAAAATAAAATAAAATAAAATAAAATAAAATAAAAATAAACAAAATGAGATAAAGTAAAATAAAATAAAGCAAAATAAAATAAAATAAAAATAAGATAAAAATAAAGTAAAATTTTAAAAAATGAAATAAAGTAAAATAAAACAAAAATGAATAAAAAATAAATTAAATAAGATAAAGTAAAATAAAATAAAATAAAATAACAAAATGAGATAAAGTAAATTAAACTAAAATAAAGTAGAATAAAATTAAATAGAAATAAGATCAAATAAAATAAAATAAGAAATAAAAAACATTAAAAAACTAACAAGGTAAAACTATGAATAGTTAGGGAGTGACCCTTTCTGTACAATATACTCAATTATTTGTGAAAATAATATCAGACCTGTGGGGTTTTACATAGTTGACCCATTTTTTCCAACAGGCAACAAACTCTGTTTTATGGTTGACTAATGCAGTTATCTTCTCCATTTTGTAAATGTTCATTGTAGTGTCTGTCCATACCTTTATGGTTGGGCTCACCTGTGATAGCCATGTCCTGGTAAGTCTTTTTTCCATCCACCAGCTGTATATCCATCAACCATTTGTCTCTTCTCGGCCATTCTTGAAGTATAAATATAAACTTATTCTCTAATGGTGCAGCACATTTGAAAATATCTTGTAGGGCTTTTTGTATCTCTCTCCAGTAGTCTTTAATAACAAGGCAGTTTCCATTGAAACTCCCATATTGTTGTCCATTCTTCTTCAGACATAGTTGTCCCCCCTTCCTTCTCCTATTTTGTTTAAATATATGAAGTTGAGTGTGTTTTAAGATATGATAGGCCCTTATAAGGACATAAGATAATTTTATCAACAGTGTCTGAATTATATGCTTTTTCTAAACACTTAACTCAAATACACATTTGGCTCTGCTACATTTTTAACACTCAAATTAACATAATGTCGCATCTGCAGATATAAGTGGATTTATTTCAATAAGGCAAGAAGAGGTGTTTCAGTTCGATCCAAGGCACTGCAGAGAAACAGGGCAGGCAGGCTGAGCAGGGCTGGAAACAGGCTGGCAGGCTGGAGTAGCAGGTGAAAGGGTGAGCGCTGAGTGTGTATCTGAGGCACAGAGAAATGAGGCTTAGGTGAAAAAAATCCAAGAGGAAAAAAAAGCAATAAGCAACAGCCAGGCCGTAGTTAGTACTGCAAGGTAGACTGAAAGATGTGGTGGAGACTTGACTGCAGAGCCGGGGTGTTTGTACTGCTGGGGTTGATTAGTGGATGGCTTTCAGGTGAGCAGGCAGATCGGCAGCAGGACTGATGAGAGCCACACACACACACACACACACACACACACACACACACACACACACACACACACACACACACACACACACACACACACACACACACACACACACACACACAGACTCAGAGAGAGACAAACAAGGAAGGGCGGTTGCACTGGGGCCCATGAGCTGAGGGGACCCATGGAGAGAGTGGATCCTCTTACAATATGTAGAGCAGAAAACAGGGCATTGTGGGTAGTTCAGATTGCCACTTTAGGTATGTTCATTCATTCATTCATTTTCTGTATTTGCTTATCCGCTCACATTCACTCCTACGGCCAATTTAGAGTCACTAATTAACCTGCATGTCTTTGGACTGTGGGAGGAAGCCACAGTGCCCAGAGGAGCAGCATGCAGGCTCTGCACTGAGGGGCTCCCCCACCCCGAGTTCAAGCCCCCACCTGCGGTAACCTACTGGCATCTAGCTGCCAATAAGTTGTGTGCATGTAAAGCGTACTGTAAAACTTATAGCAATGTTGTTGTTTGCTTCAATGTGATTGAATACTTTGATTTTTAATGTATTTAATCACTGGATTAGCCTAAATCAGGCACTCCTATCTGGTGATTTATCAAAGGTTTATTAGTTTGATTTATACTTTATTCCTCTTACTAGATCACAGCTTATATTTTAATTGTTATGTAAGAATAACGTACCTCCATATTGCCCACCCCTGTATATCAGTACCTTGTCCCCCGTAAGGGATGAATGCAGAATTAGATCCATGCAGCATGAACATATCTGTGCTCTTACCTGCCTTGTTTCACATGTGAATTTTAGTTCTCCAGTAAATATGCATGGCATCGCTAACTCAAACCTTAATGCACAGCTCAGGAAAATAAAACAATATTTATAAACAAATAGCAATATTAGAAGTGGGAAATCAAACTTCTGGCTTGCATCACATCTGTACTACTTATAGCCTTCATTAGTATGACATCTCAATGTGCTGTTGGTACACGTTGTACTTTCCCCAGCAGCCGTCGTTGTATACCATGACGTTTAAATACTTGGATTTATGAAGTACAGTGTTACAGTAGCTCATCTGTTCAGCAAGCTAAAATTACTGTTTTTCTTAATGGAGTCTGGTAGCTTTCAAAACTCTCAATATAGAGTACACTTAAACTTGGTAGTTTTAGGTGGGACTTTTTTTTAGGTTGCTAAAATACATTTTGTTGCTGCAGCAGTACATTACTTAGCTTCCATGTTGGTACACCTGCCTGCTTCTCCAAACTGGGGGCACACCGACTGACATCTACTGTACATAATACACTGACCATGGATAAGTACCTCATACAGCCCTTCTTCAAAAGATCTGAGCTATCCCTTTAAGTGCTCATTACTCTAACACAGCGCTAAGTAGGCTATATAGCATACACTGCATCTCAACCTCATATCAAGGGATTCCCAGATCCCAACATAACCAAGAAGACACACTGGCA
Organism: Cephalopholis sonnerati; assembly: GCA_019142605.1. Taxonomy (NCBI): domain Eukaryota; kingdom Metazoa; phylum Chordata; class Actinopteri; order Perciformes; family Serranidae; genus Cephalopholis; species Cephalopholis sonnerati. The sequence continues at coordinate 20,795,157 of JAGQAX010000009.1, read as the reverse complement.
CTAAGTCGTATATCTGCAAGTATTTAATCATAAACATCTGACATCTTTTTTCCAAGAATAACATGTTGCATTTTACATGTTGCATGTAATATATTTCCACAAATACAAGTTGAAGTAGTCGAAAAGAAAGAAAAATAGTTCTTGAAAACAACACAGATACATTGTGTATCTAGAGCTTAGTCCAGAACATCATTCAGCACAACATACTGCCATTTCACACAGTGCACAGATTAACAACTGTTTTGAGTAGCATTTAGTATTAATAAGTTGCAAAAAAAAAGAAAAGAAAAAAGTAGCCAAAGTTCGTCCGATGATGGCCATTCTGTTTAAAGTCTCAAACAGGCAACTCTGGTCAAATGCTATACTTGTATTACGGTCAGTTGATTATTAACTTCACTGAAGTTGCAATAAAAGAAAGGAAAGAAGAGTGGGTCGCATGCAAAACTCTCGCTTGTCCCTTTTAAAGTCTGAGGGGGGAAAAGAAGAAATGGCATCTCCACTGGACTCTGTACAAAACAGTGAGAAAAGGACAGAATGACCAAGACATTATTATCTTCACAGAGGGAATATTTCAGACCATCTAGGATATCACTGTCACCTTTTTTATACAGCCCTCTAATGGTAACACATTAAATAAATGGCATATTCTCATGATTCTACCGATCTACAATTCTTTGAAAAACCTGGTATGTACAATGCAGTGGGCAATTATCAAGCCATCTGTTCTTTAAGATACTTTCTGTTATAAACACGCACTATAAAATGAAAAATATCTTCAGTTTTGCTACAGGGAAATAGAATCATTTTGCTCTCAATGTTTCTCTCAGTCAACGACCTACACTGGTTAACTTAACCGCAAATTATCAGAGTGTTTATGTGGTCTTACAAGGATGATAATACAAGCTGCAAAACTTCCTCTGGAGCAAACATTTGCATATAAACAATCAAAGAAAATAATAAAATGGCTGCATATACTTAAAATCTTTTCATCACATTAAAGGTAGTCATTGCAAGCATGGATGGATTACTGAACAGGTCTACTGGGCACGGGCCCAGGGGCGCCCTTGGCCATCATCTGCACAATGTCACTCAAATCAACACAGATCGACCAGGAAGAGACTCGAAAGGCGTTTTTACACAGAGGTCGCACGATAGGGCCGCTACGAAGACCCTTCTTTATACCAACTTCGCATTTTTACACAGAATGAAACAACGTTGGCCTCTAGTGTGACATATAACATTCACATTGCCAGCACATTATAAACAACTACAGAGTGCAATTTCTGAGAAAACTGCAGGTGTGAATGCTGCATGTTTAAAAGCAGTGAAAATTGTGGGTGTGACAGTGAGTTAAAGGGAAATGTTTAAGAAGCTCTCTGCACTCTGACAGCTGAGTCCTCCACTCTAGCTCTGAACATTCCATCCAATACAAACCAATGTAAAAACCTGAGAAGGGCATTTTTACCAAGCTCCAAACAAGTCTGAATATTTCAAAAAGTTTAAATGGGATTTAAAAGACGAATACAAGCCAGAATGTACGAAAGATGAGGAACATTTTAAAGCTTGACTGGAGTTTCTATTTGAATGTATGAATGAAGAAACAGGCTTTGAAAATGTGTGAAAAACCTTACATTTGTGTCAAATGTGGACATTCCTCATTTGAATGGTGAAAATTTCGTCGAAAAACTGTGAATATTTGGAAAAGTTTTAAAGATATGAATGATAAAAATGCAAGCACACATGTCCTAATTGAGCTGAACATTTTGATGTTTGAATAAGGTTTCTTTGTTGAAAAATGTGGAGGGAGTAGTGTGACAAAAAAAGTGGGCAGAATTTTGCGTAGAATAACATAATTGGGTGGGAATGTTTTGCAGCATTCCCACCCAATAACAATGGCAATAACAATCATTTACCATCCCTGTTACATGGCAGCTGATCTCGCCCTCAGAGAGTAAGGAGCTCCCAAACCTCATTGTTTTCCCAATTTGTGGACATTTTCAGCTGCTGTTCTTCTTCTGAGTTAGCCGCTAACTAATACTACTAGCTGCTTTTTAAATCTCCCAACAATGGGTCGCACACATAACATGTCGTGAAAACGTCACACCTGTCCCGTCCATCGTCCCATCCTGCCGGCTGTCCCTTTTACACAGATGTCTTTTCAGCACTGTTACTAACTCTGTTTCCAGCTTAAAGGTGAGACAACTCTGCCCCCCCATTCTCTGATTGTACCTTTGATACAGAACGGCGAGGCAGCATAATGGCGTGGAATTGACCTTTTGCTAAGCCCTGCCCCTTTGTGATGGTTCAACAAGCTGCTGGACCCTGGTCTGAGCTAGCCCGATGCTACGATATGATTGGTCAGTCTACATCTGAGGGCAGGACTTAGCGACGGTTCAATTCCCGCCTTAAAGAGGCAGTGTAAAAGTGCAGAAAATGACCACAAAAAGATGCAAAGGAACTGCAGAAAGACAGAAAATAACTTCAAAGTGACACAGAACGACTACAGTTAGCCGTAAAATGACAACAACAACAAAAAAGATGAGGCAAAACCAAACCACAATGACTATATGTCTTGCTCCTACACAGAAGAGGTAATGGGGCCTTTTGCATATCTGTGCCCAGGGGCCCATTGTCTCATAATCCACCCATGATTGCAAGTTCAATTACAACTAAAAACAAACACATAAGAAAAGACAGTAAACTAGCATAACTTAACACTGAACACCTCTCCAGTGTGTGTGCTGTTTTAACAATGCATGTAGCACCCTCTTGTGGTCAAATCCTCACACTACATCTAATGCATTCAAAGGTAGAAAGGCTATGGGTGCCGGAGAGTTAATACCTACATACAAGGAAAACACTAAAGGGATGGATGAAGGCCAAATGTAATCAGTCACATTGTTGATCTGCCAGCCCTATGATCAATGTCAGAGACAGCGCTTGGAAAATAATGTGAAACGCAACGTTGTTAAAAGTTTCAAGTCAGTGATGAAGTCATTCCCCATCCTCTACATCAGGTAACTGTACAAAGTCTGCAAGAAAAGATGATGAAATCTTCGTTTCCAGCTCTCCTGGAAGTCACGTGTTTAGTCTTTACAACTGTTTGTCAATTGCAGAATTAGTAGTGGACAGGGTTTGCATTTGTTTACACCAAAGACACACTGAACTGAGCAGGACTTAGTGCTTTAGACAATGAACATTCAGGCCCACTGAGGGAGACCTTGACATTTGGACCTTCAGTCGGCTAATCCACCACACACTTGGCACTGTGTGGCAAAATGTTTCCACCTTTGTCCTTGAAACTGCTCTCAAATGGCTCGTTAGCATTTCTGGCAATGCTCATGTGAAACAGAGGAACATAGCTGCTCTCAAAACTGCAGCTCGATGTTCCTATTTACTTCAACAAAAGGAGACACATTTTGCCCAGAGTGTGCAGAGTGTTTGGTGATAACAGACTCATTTAAATTGTTTCTTTAACACCAGCAGCCTTTGCCTTGGTCGCTCGCCACGCTGTCACAGAGTCCTTCCTCTTCCTCCAGAGCAGCAAGATTAATCTCGTCATTAATGGATGTCCGGAGAAGATCCAGGTCCTTTTTATTGGCTGCCAGCACCTGTTCAGCCAGTCGTGTAAAAGTCTGGGAGAGAAACAAAGCCACCGGATGAGATGAGACAGATAAGATGCACTAAGGTTGTTATCTGAAGGCCTCATAGCTCAGGGGTTAGAGCACTGGTCTTGTAAACCAGGGGTCATGAGTTCAAATCTCATTGAGGCCTGCTCCCTTTAAATAATATTTCAGCCTGTATTCAATGAAGTTCTGATCTGATTGGGTCTTGTCTTCCCATCTTATAATCATAACTACATGCATTGCTTCTGACATGTTACTGCTCTGCACATGATCATCCAAAGAGTTTGGATCCACTTACCTCTGTTATATTTTGGTTGGTGAAGGCACTTGTCTCGAAGAAGTCCATTCCATAAGCCTTGGCCAGCTGCAAGACAGATAACAGTGACGCATTTCACTTCGCTGTTTTTGTCTTTTTGAATTAGGAGCACAGACAACTGACTCGTTATTTCCTTCCACACAGGTGCAGCCTGCTCCGCTGCCTGTCTGCTTTTAATGGAAAATATGAGGCAATGTGAGGCAACAGGAGGTGAAACATTAGTCAGTCTTAGTCTGAGGTCTGCTCGGTGTGTCGGGGCTCACAGAGCAGAGACGAATGCCTGAATGAGACTGCACTAATTGTTTCTATACCAGTGCCCATGTCAAGCCCAAAGGGCCCAAAGGGTTACACATTTTGGTGAACCTGGAGTTAAAGTTTCTACCAGAACCAAAACCAAGAAGAAATATGAATCTTGACTGAATTCTGAGCTTGATTTTCTCACAGAATTGAAAACTAACCCAGTGATTACAAGCATTTGGGGAACCTGGAGAAAGTACCTTTGTAAAGGATCAGGTCAACATTTGAGGAAATAAGCTAATTTGCTGTCTTGCCAAGTGTATCATACTTGCAATAACTAAAGAGCTAGATCCAGGAAGCAATTAGCCTAGCTTAGCATGAAGACTTAAAGCAGGGAAGACAGTTAGCCTAGCTTTCTTCAAAGTTCAAAATTTAAATATCTAAAACTAGAATTACTGCCCTATGGTTGTATGCCTCTTACACTTTACATCCATGTCAGCGAAAACATGGATGCTTCACACACGTCTTCACCCGCAGCACAGAAGATCTTTACAATCAGTACAGCTTAAAGGTTAGTGTCACCAATTCTGTGTTTGTCAAATGTCTCCCCTTCTGTTTCTGAGATATGACAATGCATAATGGCCAGTGTAAAATAAGTGTTTTATGCCAAACATTATGAGGTCACAGTGAAGCTGACCTTTGACCTCTTGGATATGAAATGTCATCACTTCATCATTATATCCTGTTAGACATTTGTGTGAAGTTTTGTCATAATTAGCACAAGAATTCTTGAATTATGGCCAAAACCATGTTTATGAGGTCACATTGACCTTGTTCTTTGACCACCAAACTCTAATCAGTTTCTTCTTAAGCCCAGGTGGACATTTGTGTCAAATTTGAAGGAATTCCCTTAAGGTGTTCTTGAGATATCGCATTCACAAGAATGATATGGATGCAAGGTCACAGCGACCTTGACCTTGACCTTTGATAGCCAAAATCTAATAATTTTATTCTTCAGTTGAAGTGAACATTTGTGCCAAATTTGAAGAAATTCCCTCAAGGTGTTCGTGAGATATTGTGTTCACGAGAATGAGACAGACAAGATCACAGTGACCTTGACCTTGGATCTATGACCACCAAAATCTAACGAGGTCAGAATTAATTGAATTTCCCCTCAGGGATTAATAAAGTATATCTGAGTGCTGTGCAAATGGATAACTGTTGTTTGTAACAGCACGTAACTCAGTGTAAAACAACAAATTGTCATTTTTATATTTGCAGATTAAACAAATGAGATACAACGTGTTATTTAGTGAGCTTAAGAGATGATGGAAGGCATCATTTTGAACTTTGCGCAGAGCTAGGGAAGTCTTTATGCTAAGCTAAGCTAAGCTAACAGCCTCCAGGCTCCAGCTCAACAACTAATACAGACATCAAAGTGGTGTCAATCTTCTAATAATTTCTTACAGAACCCAAACTGCACCCACAAGCTTCTACTAAGCTAATATAACAAAGACCAGCATAATAATAATAATGTATTTTAGAACATTGTTTTTTAGCCTGAGCCGAAGGTCTGTGGGAAATAGTACCAGTGCAGAGCCAGTGATCGACCCACCTTGATGCCTTGCTCTGTGGCCACCTGCCTCTTGTCCACCTCATCTGCTTTGTTCCCTACGAGGATCTTCTGGACCTTCTCTGGAGCGTACTGCAGGCGTTTGTCATGTGAATATAAAGGAAAGGAGAGATATTTACAGATAAGGAGGAGGAATATAAAACAACATTAAAGAGACAGGAAGAGAGAGATTTCAAATGTCAAGAGAATGCAGAGGGGAGAAAACACAGCGCTCAGGAAATGAGACCTAGATTAAAAGTAAATGGGAAGCGTGCCAAGATCAATAGAGTGTATATTCGGAGGGACCCATAGAGGAAATTAGGTCTATAATGACTAAATTAATAGAATAAAATCATGTGGGAAATGACAGGGGGAAGCAGGCCAGACGAGATGGCTTTATGAAGACTCACAGATAATAAAATAATGTGACTACAAGAGGAAAAAATGTCTGTATCAAATATTTATGAGTACACATTTAAAAATAAGATGACAGGTATTGATGGAAGATGGAAAATAACAAACAGAGCAGCATCCGTCAGGCCACAGCATTTGGTTTTTATCACACCACGTCAGACAACTGCTCTTTGTCAGCCTGAGGCCTCTGCACAGTCAGTAGTTGTGTCAGTTTTGCCCTTTTTCTACAGTGCTGGAAAAAATGTCTGTTGATACTAAATCCCAAATCTGCGTGACTCACCTCATCCACATCACTGGCCCACTTCATGATGTGTTGGAAGGATCGCTCACTCGTGATATCATACACCAGGAAGATTCCCTGAGGAGAGATGTTCAAGGATTAAAAAAAAAACAGACAATGCATTTGACAGCATGCTGTGACGCTTAAACGCAGCATTTTAAAATCAATACATTTGGAAACATTAATATGATTCCTGTAAAGAATCCAGACCACCACTTAGAGAGTTGGCAGCCTCTGCTAACAATTCATTTTGCATTGTAAGATGCTGGCTGGATGAGATATCTGCAGATTTTTATAGCACAGGACAGGAACAGGACACAATTTCACTGCCAGTTTCTGGTAAATGGACAATTCAGTTTCAGTCTGTTTAACCTCTTTAACAGCAGAGAGCACGGGGCAAAATACAGCAGCATCACGGTGGTGGTGGTTGTGCCTGGTCATGAGGAGCCACTTGTAACATCCTCACACTTACAATACCAATGCTGTGTGTTAAATCTTTTTACAATGTTCCATAATAGGTCCATAATGTTTCCATAATGTTGACAGACACTTCTAAAAACAATCTGAGCCTGTCAGATGCAAAGACAAGCACTTTTAGTGGACGTAAACTGACGGTGCACAATTGCCTGTACGTCTGCACAAAAGCCTGTTTTGCCAAAAAATGTTGTCTCCATTAGTCATGTGGGAACATGGGAAAATGGGTCCAGGTGTAAAATGAGTCACAGCTGCAGAGTCAGTGGAGGAGAGCTGAGGACGACTACCTGTGCTCGTCTGTAGTACTGCTTAGTGATGGTCTGGTATCTTTCTTGGCCTGCAGTGTCCCTGGAAAGACAACAGGTATTTATGAACATGAACGTACACAGATACATTTGTGAGATCATAATATAACAACATGACCGGGGTGGTAGCCAGGAGTTTATAGAAATGCTAAGATCATGAGTCACTATCCTGAAAAAGAATTTGACCAAAGAAAAAAAATACAATTTTTTAATTATTTCATTTTTTTGGTTACTGTCGTATGTAAACCAAGTATCTCTACAATATAAAAAGCAAGTTGAGTATCTCTGTGCTAGGCCGATGCTATTGATATTAAATGAGATGCATTTTTAAAAATGTGATTTAAAAAATTCCACACGTAGTTTTTAAAATTCTTTAATGCTACAATATCAGCGCATGATAACTACACTATAGTTAAGTTTGGAAAAAAAATCATGGCTCCAGTTTATAAAATCTAACATTAATTTTAGGTCTGTGACAAGACACAAATCCAATCTCCTGCATGAAATAACTATTATTTAACTGACCGAATAGTAGTTAAACATAAACACACTGAGTCTAAAACTACTGAGATCAGATTACAAAATACTATTAATGTGCAAGTTTGTCATTGTAGAACGTCAAAATGATCCAGGCTGCAAAAAAACTGCCAACGTCCTGACTCCACCACTCAGGACCAAGCACCGGACCTGGGGTGACAGAGCCTTCTCTATAGCCGCCCCCTCCCTCAGGAACTCTGTTCTCAAACACATTCAAGACTGCACTGACCTCTCCTGATTTAAATCACTCAACTAACCCGTCTCTCAAAACAGCTTTTGATGTGTGAATGATGCTGTGTGTATCTTATTGTATCCTATTTTATGATCATTTTTAACTAATGTTAAGTGTCTTTGAGTAACATGAAAAGTGCTCTATAGATAAAATGTAATATCATCATCATTATTATTGTTATTTTATTTTAAAAAATGACAAAGGACCCAACTCCCTGTAAACTTGGTCTGTCACCGGGATGGGTGTGGTTTTACAAGACGCAGCAGTGCATGCTTCACCAAGCTCTGTGACTGTCTCAGCCTGTGCTCTGAGTGCATGCTCATGAGTTTTCGACTTTATACGACAGCATGCATGTACCTTTGTAAGAATGCAGAACAAATATCCTGAAATATTTTGGTTTTTATTTCTAAAGCTTAGAAAATTAGGCAAACTAGACTTAATAACACACGGTACACATATGAAGACATACAGAATATACTATCAACGTGTTCCTATAATTGAGAGTCGGCTTTGTAAGTCTGTAGCCTTATTTAGTTGTAGATATTATCCAGTATAATGTTATGATGGTCAGTTAAATCAGCGGCCAGGTAAAAGTCATTTAAGAATCTTGTGAGGTTTAATTTTGGGTTGAAGGCAAAGATTACAAATAAAAAATATCCCCTCTCGAGCTGCTGTTGTGTAATATCTAATAACATTTTAATCTCCTGCACAAGGCCTTCCAACATGGCGTCCCATGCCACAGTCTTACCATATCTGTATCCGTACTTTGATACCATCTATTAGCAGTGTCTTCATTTTGAAGTCGACTCCTGCAGGAGAGAAAAGATAAGGTTAGGAAATATTGCACTCACATAGGAGCTCTGAATGTATTTGATCTTCCTCCAGACCTGTGAGTGTTGTGTTCAGACTAAATGTTCTGAATCTTCTCAGAGGCGTTTGCACTCTCCACCCCATAATTGACTGAAATCAATTAACCCGGCGTGTCTCTTACAGACAGAGCTTCACCAGTATCTGCTGCAGCTTTGCAACATCATAGAGGGCATTAAAGCAACGAGAGCCACATCATCCCTGTATAATCAGCCTGTTAGAAGATGGGGCTAATGATCCAGTGAGCAGAGTCCTCGTTTAGTTCACTTCTCTGCATCGATCACACGGGAGGTGAAATAAGGGAGAAGGGCAGAACGATAGCAGAGGAGATGAGAGAGAAGGAGAGAAGAGCTGAGATGAGGAGGGGGGGTCACTCATGCTTCAGTGATCTCTGATCTTTCTCAGACGGCTGTGATATTGTTCATGGATGGAAAACCACAGGCGGGGCCCATTTTTTATTTCTTTCAAGACTCACCCTTTCATTCAGTTCATTTTGAAAGGCCTGAATAGATATTGATATATGTGAAGAGAGGCTGCTCACAGTAAATATTTTTTTTGCTGATGTTAAGTATTTTTTATGCTTTTATAACAAAAAGTAAATCAATATATTGATTACTTCACCAGAAATGTATTTTGTCCAGGATGCAACAAAATACTACCAGTACTAATTTAAAAAACACTGAAGTCATGAGTCCAAATTCCTGCAGCACAACCTCACTTCCATGAGAATTACTATAATTATCATTATTATTTTTTATTTAACCTTTATTTGACCAGAAAGTTCCACTGAGATTGAAAATCTCTTTTACAAGAGAGACCTGGCCGAGGTAGCAGCCAATCAAAGCACATTTAAAATGCAACAAATACAACATATAAAATTGAAAACGACAATAAAACAACAACTATCCAAACATAGTGAAGAAAAACAAGCACATGTCTCTGTCACCACATTCTTTATGATGCCCTTAAATTCATCAATAGATATAAGTGTTTCTAATTTAAGGATCTTTCTGAGGATTATTCCATGTCCAAGGTGCAGAGTAGTGCATTTCACTGGACACTAACCAAACTCATGCATCATTTTCTAAGTATTAAAAAAAATATTAATTTAACTCTTTAAATAAATGTTTGGTGAACGTTGGTGCCCTCCATCATGGCCGAAATGTTGTTTCAAGTCTTGCGTGTGTGATTCTGTAGAGGATAATAAATCTAAAGTGTAGTTGCCTCTAAACGGTCAAATTTCAAGATATTTTATGCTAAAAACATATCAAATTCAGTCTTAAAAATGCAGCATGTGTAAAGCATATGCAACCGTAGAATGTAAGCTCGTCTTTATTCACAGAGATATTACAGAGGAACATAGATGGATGGTTTACAGCCCATCTTTATCTACAGCATTAAGAAAATACTGAAGTTCAGATGCAGTTTTGAACCAACAGCAGCACCTTTAACTCTAAAGTTCTGTTTATTAAAGGGACAGTTCACCCCATGATCAAAAATACACATTCTTCCTTGTACCTGTAGTGCTGTTTATCAGTCTAGATTGTTTTGGTGTGAGTTGCTGATCATTGGAGAGATCAGCCGTAGAGATGTCTGCCTTCTCTCCAGTATAATGGAACTAGATGGCATTCGGCTTGTGGTGCTTAAAGTACCAAAAAATAATACATTTGAAAAACCCAGCATCAATGTCGCTTTCTGGAAATCATGACCCAGTTACTCAAGATAATCACAGACCTTGTTGTGAGCAGTTAAATGTGGAACTATATTCTTCCTTTCAAACTACAAACACCAACCAAATCACCACACAAGAGGAAGCGTTCAACTCATGGACAAGAGACTCATGCTCATGACAGTACGAGATGTAAAAATCAATGGCATCCTCCTCGGCTGAGCTGTAATGCTAGCTAGCTCAGTGGTGCTAGGTGAGCTAGCGATAGATGCACCATTCCTGCTGCTCAGTGATATGGTTGGCAGTTGTAGTTCAGTTTCCATTTGGGATAAACTGCCCATTTAAAGCTATAGTTGGTAACTTGTGCAATAATAACTGTCACTATATCTTACAGTACTACATAAGACAGATCTGTGAAAAAAATCATGTTTGTCTGCCTCGTTGTTGGCTTATAATGGCTTTATACGTGAATGAAAACAAGTGATCAAATCTGAAGAGTCTCTAAGGCAGCTGTCAATCACTGCTAGTGAACTGCAGTCAAACTGTCAGATGGCAGCGCTGACTGAATATGAATGGATGAATGAATCACCAAGCACCACTGAGCTAGGTAATGTTACATCTCAGCTGAGGAGGACCCTATTAATGTTTTCATCTTGTGCTGTCATGAGTCTCTCGTCCATGACTAGATGCACGCTTCCCTCTGCGTGGTGATACAGTTGGCAGGTGTAGTTCAGTAGAAAGAAAATAGTTCCTACATGAAACTGCTCACAACAAGGTCTGTGGATTATCTTAAGGAAGCGAGTCATGATTCCTAGAAAGAGACATTGCTGTTGAGTTTTTCAAATGTATTTCTTAGGTGCTTTGAGCACCACAAGCTGAGTGCCATCTAGTTCCATTATATTCCAGAGAAGGCAGACATCTCTCCGGCCGATATCTCCAACACTCAGCAACTCACACCAAAACAATCTAGACTGATAAACAGCACTACAGGTAAGAGGAAAATCTGTCCCTTCAAGCAACATTTTGCTGTGAAGTTTAGAAATATAATTAACCTGCAAACTGCCACAAATAAAAGCAAAACAACTGCAAGTAACACTGGCATGGGAGTGACCTGCTGCCAGGTGTGAATCTGTTCACGCTGAGGACACGACCTCATTTTCTTAATGGTAGCTACAGCCTTGATACTATGCATGCAGTAGTGCTAATACTGCTTGAAATAATCCTAAACAATAGCAATATAAACATATTTATGTACATCTTGATGAGGTACAATCAAAACCCTAAGTCATACAATCAGGCTTTTACCATTTAAATATGCCAGTTTAACCATTAACTCTGTCTCTGCTGAATTATTTTCCTCTTGTCTCTTTTCTCCACGACTGTCTCCTCGGAGTAATGCATCCAAGTCAAAGAAAAGCAAACCCACAGGCTTCTACAGACCACACTAATCCCTGAGAAATCAATTAACAGTTCATCCCAATTAACCTGACACTCAACACCCATATGTCACAGCCGGCATCACGCTCCGAGAAAGAGCCACTGAGTCCAATCGATTCACCTAACTGGAAGAACTGCCGGTTTTTATAGCTTCATTTCTGCAAGGTTTGTATTCCAGGAGATTGACACAAAGAAACAGCTGACATATGTACTATAGCCAGCCTGGCTGTTTGCTAAAAACAAGCTGGAGTCAAGGGAAGACTCCGCAGAGGCTGGAGCTCACTGAGTCGACAGCATGAGGCCTCATTTAAGTCGTGAGGCGGCCTTTGCCTTTGACGAGAGAGCATTCAGACTAAGTGAAAGGTCAGCATAACAATCAGCGGCTTGCCTTGCCTCAGGCTGGAGAGGAGATCATGAAATAGAGGCTGTCCTCTTGCGTCATCGTCCGGCTGTATTAGCAGCGTGTAAACCTCCAGTCAGGAGCCATCCATGCAAACAGCAATGATTTAAATATGAACTGCAGATATGGACTGATGCATTAACCAGCTGTGCAGTATGAGTCTACAGCAAGAGGCTGGACCAAGTGTGGAAAGCTGAAAATCAGTCAAGATGACTGCACTGACAGCTCTTATGAGCATAAATAAAAATCAGCAGTGGGTCTCTCAGACATTAGTACATTTTGAGTTATATTTACCAGGAAACAAAAGATGCTTCCGCCCACACTGTCTGCTTCCTGCTGCTCAACAAATAAACTGTATGAACACCCATCTGATTGCTCTGCATTGTTTTATGACTGCCCAGTAAAATGAGGCTGTTTGCAAACAATGAATAACTCAACGGCTGTCGGGAAGGTATGAAAAATGTGTCTCCTTATTAGAGGTTTGATATTCAATTGTTCTGGGCCGCTCCATCGCTACAGGAGAAGTCCCACTGGCTGAGAAGTGGTGGAGAAAGTCCTGAATGTTACTGTTACAGGAAGATTAGAGATGCATGCATGTCCTCATCTGCGACCAAAAACGATGCATTCAAGACAACCAAATCGCCAGAATAAATGTTGGCATTGTACATGTCTGCAAACCATGGACATTATTATTATCTGAACATTATTATTTGGTAGATTCGTTGGAGCTTCAGGTTTATTTACGTTTCAAAAATGGTGTGGTTAAAGTAACAGGGTCAGTTATACAGCAGTAATATGTGTAACAAAGTCAAATGTACATTTGCAATATTAAGTATTATAATTACACAAAATTAGTTTGAGTTGTTATGACCTGACATGCTCAGGCCTCCATAGTCAATATGTGGAACGTTTCATACTGTACCCCTACATTCACCTCACCTATAAAGGGGTGTCTAATGCCTTGCCGCTCCCCTTTTCCTGTTGTACTCCATGGCAGAAGTAAGTGACATTGCTCTCGTAGTAATTTCCGTGTTTTAGCGCTGTTAAGCTGTTTCTAAGTTCATGTTTCAGTCTGAATTTATTGTATAACATGCTAATATACTCCTGTTGGGGCTCGAGTTGTATGGTCATAATGACGGAGGATTTTAATTTTACCTCTTGCTCTCAGGTATGTTTCCTGTGTTTTATTGTACTGACGTGAATGTAACACGTCCGCCATTTTGCTGTTGTGCTCCATGGGAGAGGGGCTCAAATATATATATAGTCGTAATTGATGGAGGATTTTGTTTTTACCTCTTGCTGTCAGGAATAAACGGAGATCCTCAAAAAAGATATCCACAGTCTGGGCCTCTTCGTATCAACACAATGCAGACATCACTAGAGTCCACCTCTTACATTGACATGTGGTTATGTTTAGACACAAAAACATTTTTGCTTAGGAAAAGTGCCTGTTTTTGGTGGTACAATCACAGCTGGAAATTCTACAGATGTCTCGCTAAAATGCAACCACGTTTGGTCACACAATTGCCACTGGAAATGCCACTGTTGTGCGGCTGAGGTGGGCTTGAACACTGGTCTGCAGCTTGACAGCTGTCTTACCGGTATCTGAATTAAAAACACCCGCTTTTGGTTTGGTAGCATGAAAGCTCCTGGAAATGCTGCTGTTCTCTGGCTATTTGTCGTTTGTTGGTTTTAAACAGTGGTCTGCAGCTTGGTAGCTGTTTCGCTTTGGTGGAAATGTCACTGAAAATGCAGCTAATATCTCACTAAAAACCAGCCCCTTTTAATGACTAGATAGCTGCTGGAAATGCTGCTAATGTCTTGCTTAAAATCAACTGGTTTTGTTGTTTGCTGATGTTGAACAGGGCTCGCCTAGGTGTCACACCATCCACCGTCTCCTACACCTCCTGATGACAAAGTCAGAATGGGTGATAAGATACATATAAAAGGTACAAATGTAATGTACCTGTGATTTGCAGAAACGTCGATGCCAACACTTTTTTTTTTTGGCGACTGGGTTCTTTAGGGGCAGCCTTCAGTATGTAGGGTCCATGTGGGTAGTAAATGGGCTGAAAAATAGGCTCTACATGGGGTTGTTCACGGGTTCCATATTGACCCCATGCCAACTTCCAACAAGGGTGGGTCTACCCATGGAAACCCCAGATAAAGTGCCCATTTTGGGCCCATTCACAGTTGCTACCCAGGTAGCCCGAGCATAACCCATGTGGAGCCCACTTGGGTAGACCCACCCATGTTGGAAACTGGCATAGGGTCAATATGGAACTCATGGATAATCCCATATAGGGCCCATTTTTCAGCCCATGTACTACCCACATGGGCCCCACATACATATGTTGGCTGGGTATCTGAAATCAGTTCAGTCTACAGGGGAACAAACTCACCTGCAGGCTTTCAACTTGTAACAGAGACTAAACTGTGAGCGACACATTTGTCTTCACTGTACTTTCACTGCAAACAAAAGCTCCCACCTCACACTGACTGAAGGCCCTAGTGTTTGCCAGGTTTTAAGAACAATTCAGCTGTCCATCCTAAATCACGAACACCAGCTTGTAAAAAAAAAAAAAAAAGTCATTCTACAGATTTCCCTCTCCTCTTCAGAGCAAGCTGTGACAATGGAGACAAGCACAATGTGCCAGGAGAGACAGCAGTTAATTTAACACGGCAGCCTTTCACAATCAGCAGTGTGAAAGCCATGTAAAAACTAATGGGTACACACCCAAAATTGACTTGACGAATTACCAGGATGACTGTGTTCGACTGTGCAAGACGGATTAGGCGGTGACACGTGTCAGCGTGCTGTAGGTAATGGCAACAGGCTCGCTAATGGATGGACGGATGGGCGCTTTGGCACTGACACAAATTCACCTGGGAGCGGGTCTGTCATCCATGACTATCAGAGGACGGCCAACAACTGTCAACAGCTGCTGTCTTTATGGTGCAGCAGGACATGGGACACTTTCTGTCCAATTATGAACTTGTTATCAACCTGGACTGAACAATTACGCTGAAACATGTATAACAACTCATAGTGGTTATTTTATACCAGAGCAGTGTTACACAGCATTTATATTTGGATCAGGATTTTAGTTAAAGACATTACTGAATCCAAATCTCTTCCAAGAGATTAAGACTGAGTAAAAACTTAGTGGAAACACATCCGTGTATCTAAAATACAATAAAAAAGGTCAGGTGTACACCTGGTTTAAAGCTGTGTGAGAAGACTTTAAAAGCCTCAGCGTCATACTGCTCCATTTTGCAGAAGCTTGCTGGTAGTTTATGTTGGTGAAGATTCTCAGTCATCCAGGTCATGGTAATAATCTTAAGTGCTTCATCGTGGGCAACTGGACTTGCTTGAGTTTCTTGAATGTGCACTCCTGACTGCATTGAACAGCATACACTACAGTACTCTGCCTCTGCCTGGGTGTTTTGTCCTTAGGGTGAACGAGCTTCTGCCTCAGTGTGTTACTGGGTTTGAAGTGCACAGGGTTGTGGTGACTGCTGAGGATCCTCTTGAGTTTCTCAGACACTCCTACAACAAAAGCAATGAGTCTTTTTGAGGTTTTAGCAAAGAGAAACACTTAAAGAAAAAAGAGAAACTCAAGCAAGTCCAGTTGTCTACCATATAGCACTGAAGATTGCTGATAGTTTATATACATCCACATTTGCACAGAGATTCAAGTAGTTAAATTAGTTTTTTTTCTCCTATTTTTGTGTAGTTAACTACTGAAACTACAAACAATTTTTGTCCATGAAAGGAAAGGAGTTATTTTTTAGTTTAATTTTACCATTGCTTCTCTACTAATAATTAACCTCTCGAATCGTGGTGTGAGGAAGAATCACTATGGCCACACTAGGGTTGCAGCAATATACCGATTCCAAGGTATAAGCGTTGACGGTTATCATACCATGTACATTTACTTATCTCTGACATTGGAAAAAAAAAAGCGAGTTGACGGAGTAGAAGAGCAGAGACTTTTTACTCATACTTTCATTCACAAAATGGTTTCAAAATGTATCCAGAGGTTGTTTCAAATAAGAGAATGTCAGTATGAACTAAGAGGAATTGTATGTTCACAATGTACACGATGTAAAACAAAGATGTGTTCCAGTGTAGAGAGTAAATTTGTGGAAGGAAATGACAGAGTGTAATACACACATTAGATTTAAAGAAATATTTAAACACAAGATGATTAACAAATATAAAACTGAAGTATGAACACTAAAGGGTACATGAAATGTGTTTGGGATATTTGGGCAGACAATAGGCCTGTATAATGGATATGTACTTAGTTCTGTCAGTTTCCTATTGTTCTGTATAATTTAATGAGAGCTGACAAAAACAATGAATGTTAAACAGGTAGGTGTAATGAGCTAAGGCTTCAGCCTACACCTTTTTGGTCCTGTTTTGTTTTGTTTTGTTTTTTTATAATGCAAAAAAAAGCACTAACTCAATGTTTATGTCTATCTACCTGTATGTTTGTGTTTTATAAGTTGGAAAATGACCAAAATAAACAAAAAAAAAGTTTTAATCATAGTAATAAAACGTTTGTCCAACCAACAATAAGCCCTCTGTTTTCATTCCTTAAGGGTTCATTGTGACTGATGCTGTTGCATCAGCTGCAACCCTTGGCCCTACTTTGGCAAATAAATGACACTGACCAGCTCCACTGACAAAACCTACGTTATATATATTATTTGATTTTTCACACATACTTCCATTAACAAAATGGCTTCAACTTTCAACTAGTAACCAAAAAGTAACCCTTCCCTTTTCATTCCTTTAAGGGTCATTGTGATTGACAATAAAATAAATTCTGTAATACCGTGATACCTTGAAACCACTGTATTTTCTGAGACTGTTATCATATCTCATATTGTTTTGTTGCAACTCTACACACAGGATGGACATTGCATATAAAACTAACGCTGACATTCCTCGCACTTCCCCATGAAAAGCTCAGTATTTTATTTTTCCTTTTCCCCTGTTTTTGTATGACTTGTGAAAATGTGGAAGCGTTTTGCTCGACTGACTGGCATTTTTTGCTTGCATGAGACTTTTTTTTGATTATCGTATCACACGTACATTATCAATTTGATCATTTTTTACAATGCAGTTTGACCTACTGTTTTTATAGAAACTTAAATTAACCAAACAAGATTTCTCTCCAGAGCAGCTTTGCTTTAGTTCAGCTTCCTCTACTGTGAAGAAACTAGTGGGTCGCGGGTCCATTCTGAATGGACCGCAAGTGACTTGCAAACGTGTCATTTGTAAAAAACAATCTTTATATTGAAACCCAGTGCATTTCCAACACAGAGGTTTTCTTCTGATGTGCTGTTTCCTGCTGTAGAGTGAGTGACTAACTGACAGCTACTTCACAGAGACAACATGCTCAACGACATGGCCAAATGCAAGTATGACACTAAATACATTAAACTGTTTGGACCCTGAACTAATGACTAAGGAAAGATCTGGACCCTGTGGCTGGACCAGTTGGGAACCACTGCCTTAGATCTTTTGAGACATCCTGCTACTGTTAACAAAAAAAGAGATCTATAAAACTCTCACTTCCGTATTAGAGATATAAGACCACAGCTTTTATGGTCCTGGAAAACCCAGAAAGAAATACAGCTCTGACAACTCCTCTGTTTTCTCTGATAGCTCTTTATGAGCTGATAACCGTCTGTGGTGGCTGTGACCCGTGCCCAGCCCTTTAGACTAATGAGCTCGTCCAGCAGCGGCGGGCCGAGTGTACGACCAGGCCGTGACCATAACACCACAGGGATCACCACCAGGAGGACAGCTGCTTATTGAGCTATGATATAGGGCAGGGCCGCGCTCGTACTTTATAGGTGTTGTGACAGCCAGGAGCTCGGAGGAGTCCGGTGACAAGGCTGCCGAGGTAATGGTGAGGAAGATTAAACTGAGCAGTGTGACTGAATAGCATTAATAAATCATCTCTACAGCTGCTCTTTGCCAGAGCAATGTGCTCTCTGGGGCCCAGATGAAAGTCTTATGTGGAACAGAGTGACCTGTTAAAATAATATGTGATACCTGGATGAGCGATGGAGGTTTACTCCTCCAGGTTAGAGTCTGCTACTGATTTTTACTGATACTGAAGGAGAGTAAAAGATGGAAGTTTTGCTTTATCGTGAGCTCTGACCAGGGGAAAATGTCATATCCTTTTAATATTTTTCATACATATTTTCATCTTTACTGCCATCTACAGCTCTGAGTGTCCTGTGTATTGTCAGAAAGCCTTGGCAGATCAACAATGGTGGATGTGAATGACTCGTTCTGTGGTTACGACTCTCTTCCTTTGTGTGGGAAACTCTTTGAAAGTTTCAATAAAAAACCCAGGATGTCCTTCAACTTCTCTGAACATTAGAGCCATAATGTACAAGATCATAAGGTTAAAATAAATATCCGCTGTATTTCATCATGTTGCCTGTGAAGACTATTTGCTGTATCAATTTAAATGGACACCACTGACCTGATGTGGAATGCCAAAAAACATTCAAAGGCTGGGAGAAAGCTGTGTAAAACATGGAGCCAGATGAGCATAAAAATCTCTAAATACCTGCCCAAATTTATTATTATTATGTATTTTTGTTCTGGGGCTGTCTGTCATGATTTGAGCCGAATAAGTTCCAATTAAGCAAAATTTTTTTTTAGACGACACTGTGCTCGCAACTTTACGACAGTATAGGGAAGACCCTTTCCTGTTTCAGCATTACAATGCCGTCTTGCACAACACGAGGTCCATAAAGTGAAGGTTTTCTGAGACTGGTGTGGGTGAGGTTGACTGCCCTGCACAGAGGCCTGACCTTAACACAATCCAGCACCTTTGGGATGAACTTAAATGATGTCCTGTGGCTGAAATGAGCAAATCCCTGCAGCCAGAGTCCAAAACATTGTGTAAAGCAGGTTCGGACAATATCTGTTTTTTCAATCCTTAAAATTTCATGGTAATGGTATATGACGGTATATGACCCTACCCTCTGAAGTCCAATAAACAAACAATATAAACTCACAAATGGTCAAAAAGGTCATATTCTTACACATATTTTACTTAAAAAGTAGAAAAAAAATAACCATACACATTCTAAATTCAAGTTTCTCTCTTTCACCAAACTAATCGTGCGGCATGGACTGGGTTTGGGAACCAGAGGGTCGCCTGTTCAAGTTCCCATCCAGACCCAATATGGAGCATGGACTGGTAGCTGGAGAGGTGCCAGTTCATCTCCTCTTGAGCAAGGCACTGAACCCCCAACTGCTCAGGGTGCTTGTCCAAGGCAGCCCCCTCACTCTGATATCCCTCCATTTAATGCATGTATAGGTCCTGTTTGTGCACGTGTGTATTTCAGGCCTGTGTGTGTATGACAACAGCTAAAAAAATGAATTTCCCCCTTGGAGATCAATAAGGTATATCTTCTTCTTCTAAGACTAGTTTAACTGCCTTGTCAAGCTGTCATAAAACACACTCAATGGAAACAAAATAAAACTCATCAAAAGCTTCTTAGTTAGTCTAGCTGGTCATCTAGTTAGTTAGTTTTTCCCTGCTGTTTCTCTCCGCATTTGCCTTTTTACTATCCTGTAACATTATCCCCACCACTCCAAGTCACCATCTTTCCAAGCTCAGCTGCCTGTTCCACCAGTAGAGACTGACCCCTGGTGGCGTGTGCTGTGCACTACAATACATCACTTCAATACAACACTTCTCAATCAGTTTAACATGGAGAAGAGCGTCTGTATTCTTGATGAGCCCAGTCTCACTCCGAAGTTGTCGAAATTTGGCGCTTAGGCAGTGACTTGCAGCATCAGAAACCAGCGAAATAAGGCGTCGTTTAACGTCGGCATGATACGCAGCTGGTTGCTCTTATAGTTCAACGGCGCCTGGCAGCGTCAGGGGGAAGCATGGGGTGACAAGGACGAAAGTTAAGGCAGTGAAAGTCCAAGTGGGGCGGGCAGGAGGGGTGGTGGAACACCAACCTTCACTCAAGAGAGTGGTGTTTGCATCCCGTAAGATTCTAAAGCCAAACCCTGCTCTTCTCTCCGTCAATTTTCAGTGTACCGACGTAGTGCGTTTATTTTGAAAGAGACTGTATGTAAACATTAAATTTCCTGTGAATACGGAGATCTATTTTGAAAGAAGACAATGCATGTAACAGGCAGAACCTGACACAGTGATGCTCATCGTCAATCACATAGGAGTAATGTTTTAGTGCCCACATACTGTATCAGCATCTATTTGCTCAGTTTATGAATTTTATAGGTACATTTTAATGCATACCTGCAGGAGATGCAAAATAAGACTCTCATCAGCTTTTTATTCTCTATTGTTTCTACAAAAACTTGAGGTGCTTTGTTGAATCCAACCCTCCCTGGGTGAGAGGTTCCAGCAGTTTTCGAGATAATTAAGAGCAAAAACTGAGCGAGGGGAGTCGCCTGAAATGGAAACTGATGAATTATGGAGTTAACCATGAGGGGGGACATGGGAGAGGATTTATATCCCTCTGTCACCGTGAAGGTTGGGAAATTATTTATTGATCGTCCGCAGGAGAGCATTGACGGTGGTCACTCTTGATCTCTCTGTCTCTTTGGACTTTGTTGGGCTTGTTCAGTCTCAGGAGGCGAGTCTGAATTATCACCTCCCAGCACGGCTTATAGACACAGGCTGCTGCCCACAACTATTCAGTCCAGTATAAATATCTGGACTCCACCGCCTGCGCCAACACAAGAGCCTGATACCTCAGCATCCAGCTGTGGTTGTGAACAGTTGCAACAAAAGCACAAACAGACCACTGCATGCAGACAGGATGGACCTTTGTTGTGAGATACATCAGGAAGCCTCGCAATTATATGAACATGGCTCTACAGGGAGAAAGTGTCCTGTAGAGCGCTATAGGTGCACAACTTTAAATAGCATACTGCAGTTGTAGTAAGCCTTATGAGCCCATATCATTATTGGGTGGAGCAGGTGAAACAATAAAAGCCTTTGAAGTGCGGTGAGATAAGCAGGAGAGTCTGAAACATGAGCTTGAGTCTCATGCTGTGGCAGTGGGGTGTTCGCAGGAGTTCACTGAGCGCTCAGAATTCATACAGGCTTTGAATTCACAAAGGCCTCCATGCAAACACACCAGTGGTCCAAACCATGTTAATAAATGATGCTAAAATTAACAATTAATGCTGGACTTGTATTCTCTTCACTGTCAGATCTTTTCAAGCACCATCTGTCAGCAAACCCCAGCCTGACCACCAGCTCCATGATTTATCGACCTTATTCAGACAACATATTCTCTATCTTTTCGACAAAAAGTCAGCTATCCATCAAAACCAGGAGGAACATTTCCCGACTTTAACTTCGCACTTGAGCCACGTCCAATTACTGCAAACAATGTCAGAAAGTAGTTGCTCCCACAAAGAGCAGGAGCTTACTCGGAGAAAATATCTGAACACACGCCCAAACGTACACTCAGAGACGGCCGCCCAGTTGCCAAAGAAGAGAAGAGATAAGAGACACAACCGCAGCATGTGGAAAAAAAAAAAAACACCCCACTGCTTACTGTACATCCTTATTTCCCCTCACCTCAAAGTGAAGCACGGTAATGCGCCTGTCATGCTCTGCACTCTGAATCCTAACTATGGAGGTAGATATACTGCACAGCCCATATTAACTATAGAGGAAAGAGGCTGCTGAGTCAATAGTTGTACCCAGGGATGAGGCAAATCCATGACCAAAGGTGGGAAGAGGTGCTGTTAGTTTACTCTACATATACACATATCTTATATTATACTGTATATATACTCCTGGATTAAAAGACGGTGCTGCATTTACTTTCCCTGTTAGTTGATTAATTATTTGGTCAAGGCTGCATCAGAAAATTGTCAAAAAAGCCCACAGTAATTTACAAGATACCAAGCTGGTGCCTTTAAACTGCTATTTTTGTGGGGCTGGGGCAAGAATGAGTTCAACTCCAGTGTGGAGTCTGCATATTCTCTCTGTGTCAGCGTGGGTTTACTCCGGGTACTCCAGCTTCCTCCCACAGTCCAAAGACATGCAGGTTAATTGGTGACTCTAAATTGTCCGTAGGTGTGAATGTGAGTGTGAATGGTTGTCTGTCTCTATGTGTCAGCCCTGTGATAGTCTGGTGACCTGTCCAAGGTGTACCCTGCCTCTCGCCCAATGTCAGCTGGGATAGGCACACCTACGGACAATTTAGAGTCACCAATTAACCTGCATGTCTTTGGACTGTGGGAGGAAGCCGGAGCACCCGGAGGAAACCCACGCTGACACGGGGAGAACATGCAAACTCTGCACAGAAGGGCTCCCCACCCTGGGTTGGAACCACAAACCCTCTTGCTGTGAGGCGACAATGCTAACTACTGCATCACTCTGCCGCCATCTTAAAATTTTGGATATTGCAATATCGTAAAGCCTGCATTAAAGTAAAGTGATGTCATTTCCTGAACTTAACAGACTGCTCTAGCTGTTCTAATTTTTGTCTTTACCTACTGAGTCATTATATCCACATTACTGATGATTATTTATCAAAATCTTATTGTGTAAATATTTGTGAACGCACCAATAGTCAACCCTATAATGTCGTTGCAATATTGATATCAAGGTATGTGGTCAAAAATATTGTGACAACTGATTCTCTCATATATTGTCCAGCCTTAATTTTTTTTCCAAAACATAAATTTACTGTGATTAAAGATAAAGCCGAGCCCATCATATGTTTTGCTTGAAAACCACTTGAATAATTTTCAGTCAAACAACTTATATTTGTACCGTAATCGTTTGGCAAGAAGGCATCGAGACTTCTTTGAGGATTAGAGGATCAGGGGTACCTTAAAATGTCTTGAACAATCACCACACCTTCATCTCTACACATGACAGGCATCCACGCACTAATTCTGCTAACTTATAGAGTACTGAAATAAAACTGTAATTCATTTTGAGGCCCGTACCAGAGTCCCAAGCGAGCCCAGTTTGTTGGGTGCCTGATGCAAAACACAACCTGCTCCCATGTACAAACGTATGCCTTTGCTATATTTTGTGTGGCACTTGCTTCCACTGGCAGTGCCAAGTGCTGATAGTTGGTAAACTCATCTGTATGACTGCCAAGTGTTGGATCTTCCCCCTCAGGGCTTCCCCAGCCAATGCAATTACACTGATTTTACAGTCTTTATTCCACGTGAATAAACCACTCTAATTAAATCTGCACAAAGCCCTATTAAATTCCTGATCAGATCTGCTGTGTGGGATTGAAAGTGACGATCCAGTGGCCACAAAGAGAGGCTGATGCGCGAATGACATCAAGAGAAAAGGCTGAAACACCATGCAAACCAATGGGGTTGTTCATTAATGACAATGTGATGGATAAACATGAGGAAATAACTCCTGGTGGCAGTGCAGAGTCTTACCGATGGTGGAGATGTGAGACGGGTGAAATTCGTTGTCCGTGAATCTGCATAACAAACATGTTTTCCCAACCCCAGAATCTCCGAGGAGCAGGAGTCGGAAGAGCACATCGTACTGTTTAGCCATGGTGTTGGATGTAGTGTTGGATTAAAAACAGCCCCAGTCAGCTAACTCAGCGATGGATGAGCGATCCCTCCCCACCTGCATCCCATGTCTGCTCACACGGTCACCATGAGGCTGTGGCTCTGCTGCTTTTTGTTCACTGACGCTGGGTCGCTGGGTGACAAAACAGGGATGCTCCAGCTTCCCAGGCTGCCTCCAGCTTCCAGTGGGTGCGGTGGATCATTGTCAGGTAAGACTCGGTGAGGAAAGAGGACTTCCGGTGGGGCTTTCCAACGTAAAAGCCGCAGGGAAAATTTTAAAAATGATTTTATGGAGAATGTACAAAACATATTTGGCAACAGTCACATTTATTATAGGTACAGTTCAGTGCAGAGAAGTTACAGTGGTATATAAAATAAATGTAAGCATCTTATAATACGACCATGGCTTATTATTACATAGGGAGCGCTTTTAACTGTATAGCAAATATCATATTAGATAATAGAGGAAAAGAGTAATAAAATAAAATGAAATAAATAAAATAAAATAAAATAAATTCAATGAAATGAAAATAAAAATAACAATTATTACATGACATGAAATAACATAAAATAAAAACAATGAAATAAAATATAATACAAATAATGAAATAAAATAAATATAATGAAATGAAATAAATAAAATTTTAAAAAATGAATAAAAAGGAAATAAAATAAAGTAAAAATGATAAAATGAAATAAAATAAAATAACTTAGCATACAAGGAAAAATATATACATCACAGTCATCTAATGCAGTGGGAAGAGGAAGAGTATCATGAAATTATTGTGCTTTTCTTCCTTGTATCAGTTTTAAAAACTTTATGTGCAGTTTAAATTTATTTAAAAAACAAAACAAAGTTGGGAGATGATTGCAGGATTCTGTTCTTATGTATAGATTTCTTTTTTTGCCAGACATACAGTAGAACTATATCACAACAGAGTTCATCACTTTTGTTTCTTGACATCATACCGAATGTAATGTTGTCTCTCGAAAGAGGAGCTGGAAATGACAAAATATTCTATTTTATCCAGTTGTGAATGTCAAGCCAAAGTGTATGAGAAAAATATATGGCTGGTGGTTAATTAACATGTTTTATTATCATTATTAAATAGTACCCTCAGAAATTCTTTAGAAGGAGTCACAATTTTGAAATGTGTTTTTTTCTTTGTTTTTGGTATAAAGAAAAGATTCAATATTTTTGGAGCAAATTTAGAAATAGAATGACTGCATTCTCCCCTAAGATATCTTTATGGCATCATGATTGAACGTGTGAGCAAAGCATGCACATATCCACATCTTCCCTGCACATATGTTATTTGCTTTAAATCTATGCCTATTTGATGTCTATCTGTAATTCAATTTAATTTAATTTAATTTAATTTAATTTTATTTAATTTTATTTTATTTTATTTTATTTTATTTTATTTTATTGAGCCAGGAGGAGGGTCCCATTGAAATACAAGCTCTCTTCTTCCAGGGAGTCCTCCTCAAGACAGCAGCACAATTAGTTACAACAGTAAAAAAAAAAAAAGAAAGAAGAAAGCTATGTCACATACAACATACTGTACACAATACGTTAAGCAGCACAGGAGAAAAGCATTAAGAGAAAATGGGTTTACAGGCCACACCAATGACATCCATACACAATCCATCATGCACAATAGGTCAAGGACTTTATAAAGCACCAACATGTTTCCTTCAAGGCAGTTTTCAAAGGACCTTTATAATGTTGAAGGACGGGAGTGCTTCTAAGGTAGCAACACTTTGGAGCTTTGGAGAAAGCAGTTTTACCTAGCTCTGTGTGCACCCTGGAGACATTTCAAGGAATAACATCTCTCATATTTATGATAGTTTATGAAGCTCACTGTATATTCTTATTACATCTGCTTGTTGTAGGCAACATATCATCCACTTTTTACATAATGTTTAATTAAAATACTTTGCATCAAACTGATCAAATCTCTAGTGCGAAATTTGTTCAACAAAATGCACACTGCAAGCATAATATATAGTAGCATAATAAAGGTGTTAAAATTAGATTTTAACTCAGGGCCCCACTGCAACATGGGACCTCAAGATTAGAAAGGCTAAAGACAAGTGTGTTGCATTTAGATCCTCAGTGCACAACATGCTTCATGCAGTAACATGTCCTCACTGTCTTGTCCACACTGTCTCCACTGTCAGATGATACATTAGCTGTACCTCAGCCAGCAGCCAATAGGATTCCTCTGCTAACACTCCCGCCTGCACTCTAATCTTGGTTGTGTGTGTTTGTTATGAGATCAAACTGCATCTCAAACATCAACTTATAAGGTGTGCTAACAGCGTGGCAGTGATGAATAAAGTGTTCAAAACTCCAGTGGCATCACTTCCTGTTTCTAATCTGACATTGTTGAATTTTAACAGTCAAATGTGTGATTAGGTAATTGAACCTGAAGCTACAGGACCTCTTCAGATCTTGGGCCACAGGGACGTTTCCTGCTTTGCCTGGTTGGTAATCCATCTGTGTGTATACAATAAAAAAAGCTCATACACTGAGAGCTGTCTTTGGAGTCAAAGGATCTGATCTTGTGCTTCAATAACACATGATAACATTTGTAACCCTTCTATAATGCAGACTGATATTACTCAACTGAGAGCAAGCACAGCTCCAACCCACTCTGCCTGCCCTTTGAAAGATGTTGGACAAAAAAAAGTCTCATTGAGAGGGTGTAAAAACAAAGTCTACCATATCTGGCAACCCTTAAATTGACCACGTCAATGATATTGATCTAATTCTTCCCACAAACTTGCCAGGATTAAACTCTATTCACAAAAGCTCAATTTACTTATTTAACATACATTGCTACAGCTTTTTTTCCTTTCTTTTTCACTCAATTGTCCCCTTTTTATATTTTATAATTCAACTTAATACATTTTTCTGTTGTCTATATTAGAACTGATCTTGCATAAAATCAAAGTATTGCAAACTAATTTGCTATAGCCACTGCTTTCCCCGTACATGTTAGATAATTCCCCTGTAAAACATGGATTTTTAACATTTCTGTTATTATGTCATTGTTTCTTTTAATGTCTTCTTAAAAGCCTATCAGCTTCCTATTGTTCATCTGGTTTGTTTTACTCTGAAAACACCCCAATAAAAAGAAATACCCAAAAAAAACTCTCAAAACATGCAAACTAGAAGGGTGTCACTTATGTCATCAGTGTCCATAAAGGCTATATAGAAATAAAAATGTGTATTGATGTGGATGTTTTTTCTTCAGACTACTTTTGAGTGTTTGTTTTGAAGGCTAAATCACACCACTTCCGGTAGTGTGCCATTATGTTTGTAGGCGACTTGACGCGCATCAACGGTAGAAATAACGCGCGCGGTGGCATTGCTTCTTTCGACGTCAGTGACACAACACCAGTAAGAGAGTAGGAATGACATAAAACTGGAACACAGGCATTTACACACTCATTTACTCATAATTTATTATTAAACTCACATCAAACACTTTTACCGGAGGCTCTGAGTGTTTGTGTGCCTTTTATCGCACAGTGAATGGCAGAAGTTTGTTCCCTTGGAGACGCCGTAGCGGGAGTGCGCGCAGTTTCCGCCCACTCCAACCTCAGCAGGAAGTGAGCGGAGTCCAGTGAAACTAAACTACCAAAACAAACTAACAGCATCGCTGAACTCCCAGCTTCCCTGCAGATTACGGGTCCTGTCATCGCCGCCATGGACGGTGTACCGACGCCTCTGCGGTGCTTCGATGAGTGCCACTCCGCGGAAATGTTCGTGGATGACGATGTGGAAACGGTGACTTCGGTGGAGCAGGTGAGTGGCGGCACAGATTAGCTCCGTTAGGTAATGTGGCTAATGCTAATGCCGATGCTGGGATTGAGTGGCAGCCTCTCTGCTCAGGATGGAGGCGCGTGTGGAGAAGTGTGACAGAGATTGAACTCGCACACACTTTACTCTTATCACCACCAATCAATCTATTGATCAGGAGAGTGACCGGAAACTGATCAGAAGTAATTAGCTAGCTGGTTAGCAAAGTTGAGCTTAAAGGTAGCTAGCATTGTACTTAATGAGATTATGAATTAAGTTAGCCTTTAGCTAAGTAACTTAAAGAGTTAAGCCTGAGTACAGCCCGTGTTGATTTACTGTGAGACTGTTGACCAGACACAGAGGGAAAACTCCACATCTAATACACATATTATGGTCTGGACTCTGGGTTAGTGTGGTTTATTAATTCAAGGCTGCAGCAATTAAAGGAGAATAACACTGTTTTCTTTTTTATACCCACATGATCTTTATTCTATTGTAGTGGTCTCAGTCCTGAAATAGGAAATGTACTCATATACAGGGAACGCTGTCCTCTATAGCAGTGGTTCCCATGGGGTCCAGTTTCTCAGTAGTCATTAGTTCAAAGTAGGGGTGGGGGTGCTGCATCAATACAGCATAGCATGATCATATTTTCTGTGTCAATATCGTATCGTCACAAAGTGCCAAATATTGATTTTTTTTTATTATGTAAATTATTAATTCGCAAGCCTAAATTAAACTTTAGTTAGCCTGGTAGAATAATATCATCAGTTGCTTTGCCAGTTCACTAGATACATTTTGCTGCTGCAACAAAATGGCTGAAGTGAGAAGAACACACTTAAAACTTGATCTTATAATATAAAACAGATGCTGACAAAGTTTTTCTTTAGGGACTTAATTTACAGTTGAAAATGGGTAATGAATCGCAATATATTTTATTGCAATACTCACCATATTGTGCAATAATATTGTATCAAGATTTAGGTATTGTGATTCTCACCCCTAGTTCAAGGTCCACACAGTTTAATACATTCAGCATCATACATAAAACATTGGCCATGTTGTCAAGCTAGTTTGCTGTCGCTGTTTGTTAAGTAGCTGTCCATTATTCACTCACTCTACAGCAGGAAACTGCACTTCAGAGTAAAAGCTCTGTGCTGTAAATTCACTGTACTCAAAGATAGTGGGTTTTTTTTGTTTTTTATAAACTTGACATGTTTGCGAGTCACTTGTGGTCAAATCAGAATGGACCTGCAACCCACTCTTGGACCGCGACCCACCAGTTGGGAATCACTAACCTATAGCACCTTTTCCAATTCATTGACTATGGAGCAGCTCCAGACTTTATACCCTATGAGATCTCAGATTTGGGTTTTGGCACTCTAGTTTTTGGATTTGGAATCGAGTTAGCAATTTTTATTGATATATTTGGACTGTCTTAAATCATAGGAATAAAATGTATGCATATTGGAAATGGGTGTAGTTCCCCTTAAAGTAAGAGTTACCTTACCTAGTAGTAGAATGTAACTAAGTACATTTACTCAAGTATGATAAAATAAGATAAGATAAGATAATTTTAATTGCCATTTGTACACCTGCATGCAGACTGGGTACATAGGAATTCTTGTGCAAAAACACTCTAAATCAATTCAGAAATACACAAGTAATAACAAGTGAAAGTAGTAGAAGTAGAAGTAGTGTAATTTTCTGTACTTAACTGTACAATTATGAGGTACTTGTACTTAATTGGAGTACTTCTATTTCATACTACTTCATATTTCTTCTCCACTACCCTGAGGAAACCAATATTTTACTTTTTACTCCTCTATATTTATTGAACAGTATAGTTACTAGTTACTCTGCAGATTTAGATTATTGATACAAAATATAAATCAACTAATTTATGATGTATCATTATGGATTAAGCTACCTGCCTGGCAGTATGTCATATAGATACATAAAATTAGCTCCACCCTTGCCAGCTGCAACATTCAAGTTCTGTACAATGTATTGTATTACTACGTATTATCCTGTGACATGTGTATTATTCTGAAATGGGCAGTTCTGCATAAAGAGGACTTTTACTTTTGGTGGACTACTTTATGTTTGTTTTAATGCTGCTAAGACTTACGTACTTTTACTTAAACGTCTAGTGTATTGGATTTAGTGGCATCTAGTGGTCAGGTTGCAAAACTGAAACTCCTCCCATGTGCCAAGTGTGTTGGAGAACTACAGCGGCCAATGCAGTTTGCAAAAGGCCAGTGTATGTTAATCTGTTCTGGGCTACTGTAGAACAACATGGTGGACTCACTCTGTAGATGTAGATGTAAATAGCTCACCCTAAGGTGTCAATAACACAATGATTCTTATTTTTAGTTGTTTAGAAACTAATGAAAAAATAGTTATAAATATTAGATACATTTTCTTGCCCCTTACTTATTCAGGTACTCCTCTTCATCCCATATGGGACATGAGGCTTCGATGAGCTCAATATTTTTGCTCATTGCAGCTTCTTTAACTATGTTTTTTTTATGGGGTGGT
The DNA here is from genome assembly GCA_019142605.1 of Cephalopholis sonnerati. Classification (NCBI taxonomy): domain Eukaryota; kingdom Metazoa; phylum Chordata; class Actinopteri; order Perciformes; family Serranidae; genus Cephalopholis; species Cephalopholis sonnerati. The sequence continues at coordinate 20,764,812 of JAGQAX010000009.1, read as the reverse complement.
GTTGTTAGTGCCACGCCCAACCCCCAAGCTTGGAGGGGCAGTGTGGTGACCTCCGTCTGGCTAATCGCCTGAGACCAGTCTGGTAAGGTTGAACCTACCAGGGATCATAAACTCCCCCCAGCATAGCTCTCAGGGTCTTAGAAGCGCACAAGCCTCTTCATCACAACAAGGTAACAGCACAGGGAGAAGATCTCCTGCCCCTAAATTCCCCTAAATCCTACACACTGGACCTTTATGTAAGATTTTGAATGCAGTAGACATTTTTACATGCTTTCCTCATTTGTGTTGGCCCTCACCAGCCATGGGCCCCTAACTAGAAGATACCCAATTTAGAAACTGGCTGATCAGTGTGCTCGCATGACATTAGTAATATTGGCTAATCACAGACATATCAGAACTGGCACATACTATTTCATTGCTTACTTTTTTATTCATGTTGATCAACGGTGACATTTTGTAAAATATCAAGGTGAGCTCAACAGCTCATTTGCATCCATCAGCTGATAAGTACCAAGAAACTGCCGAAGATAAGTTAAGGTCATTTAGAAACTCTGTCACCATTGTATAGTTTGTCCATCAGAGAGCACTGATGTGTTTGTCTTTCTAAATTGTAACTAGTGTGTGTTGCATTTGTTTTACCAACAACCCAAGCCTCATCTGCAGATGGAAATTACTGCAATTTAGAATCAGCACAATGCAACATATGTGGTGCTTCTATCTTTAAATCTGTTGCTCTGTAAGCAAACTGAACCTCTGCTCTGCATTTGACTAATGATAACAACCAGCTGATGAGAGGCTGATTTTGTTGTTGGTTGTCTTTACCTTCATAATGACTGTTTACTCTCTTCTCTTTCCTGCTCTTTCTCTATGACCAGAAAAAAGTGGAACGCAGCATTGAAGAAGTCATCAATGTTTACAAGCAAATACACAGCTTACCACAGTAAGTATCCACAGAGAAAGTGTGTGCTGCTGCAGCTGTTTCTGAAATAACAAGCTCCAACAAATGGCAGCACAGACAGTGGTTGGGTTTTGAGAGTTTGTCTCTGACCTATATATTTTCTCCTATTGTTCCCCTTTGCCTTTACACAGCATTTTCTAGAACTCATGTTTCTTACTGTAATAAAAAAAATCCCAAGCCACACTATCATAGTGAATCCTCTCTGTCGCAGTGCTCTTCCATTAGGTCTAAGCTGTTTATGCATCAGTGGTTGTGGAGATGTTACACTCTGCTTAATGCTGCTAACCAACATTCACCCAACATCTGACAGGGAAATCACTTCTAGGAAATACTCCTTAGAAAAACTCTGCCCCACTGACATTATTGTAACTTCACCGACTTTTGTCTCAGCTGTGAAGACGTCACAGTGTTTAACAAATATCTGATATGCATTATGAAATAGTGAATACAAGATCTAGAGCTGTTCCAGTACTAGCATCGGAAACACCGTTGATACTATGTAAAATGCTGGATAGGGTATTGGCGAGTACGCAAGCCTATGCACCAATCCGATACAAAGTAATTTATTAATAAACTGTAAAGTAGTTTTTTTTACTCTAATTCAGTGGTTTTCCAATAAGAATCGACAACTAAGTGTTGCTCATGAAATATTTATTAAGGAAATGATTTAAGATTTCATTTTAAACTTTTTAAAATCACATCAAAGCAAAGCAAACATGTCCATTGAAATAGGAATAATGTAAGATAATGCGATGTGTTACACACTTCTAACTCCCTTGTGAAACGGCGACAAATAGAAAAATTAAATTCAATTTAATTACATTTTTAGGGACTGTTTTCCTCTTTATTAGGAAATATGTGCACATAACATACTCATTAAAAATAAAAAGAAAATTAAAAATTCATTCAAAACCTTTTGTATTGGCCCAGTTTAATATTACAATAATAATGTGTGGTTATCACAAAATCCAACGCCACTGCTCTAATAAAATCGCAGTTTTCCTGGAAATATATTTTTCTTCACCGCTCTAAAACAGCAGCCTACACAGCAAATTGCACTCTGGAGCCACTGGCTACTGTTTTAGAGCGGAAAAGAAGAACTGATATTCGATATATATTGGATCGTTAGCCGTCAATAAAATGTCAGTAATTTGGCAGTATTTTATACTAGGTAGAAAAAAAGAAAGTTTTAAGGCATCCATTCTCTGTATCTATTTGTTCATGTTTTACAAAGGGTTGATCTTGAGCCACGCCATAACACCAGCAATGGCGATCATTTCCCATCAACACAGGGCTGGTACTATACAGCTGTTAATTATTGAATTAATTTATTTTCATGCAATGATATCAGATTGATACCCAAATATTAGCCAATATGCAAGTTCAGGTATCAGAATCGGTATCAGGAAGGAGAAAGTCGTATCGGAACATCTCTAGGAAGATCTAAACCGTTGTTATTCTGTAACCCTTTGAGACCTGAGCAAGTTGGCTTGGTATCTTTCAAAAACACGTTTAAAAGGTAACGAGCAATGAAAGAAGAAGTGACCCAAAAATTTTGCAAGAAATTTGTAAAAAGAGAAAATTAGGAAAAACAAAACAAAAAAGAAAAGAAAAGAAAAGAAAGAAAGTTAAAAACAAACAAATGACCTAGAAAAAATGCGTAAAAATTATTAAAAATAAAAAAAAGGGTAAAAAAAACGAACAAGTACAACAACCTGGAAAAAGTGCTTAAAAATTTTTAAGAATTCTGTACCATAATTTTAACTATGTGATAAAAAATATTTGTAATATAATTTTCCCTAGTTTTTTTTCTTTTTTTTCCCTAGTTTAAAAAAAAAAATCTGAATCTATTCATTTTTTGCAATTTCTTATCAAGTTGCTCATTGCCTTTCTCATGTTTTTGAAAGAAATTGCAGCAATGTGCTCAGGGTTCAAAGGTTTATATACCTATGAAAGGTTTCTGACAGCAGCACAGGAAAAGTGATGCTGCTGCAGGTTTCAAATGGTTAAATGACCAGCGAAATATTTGACAACCCAAATGTTGAGCATAAATTAATCAAATATTGCATCACTTTAGTACTTTGAACTGTCCACTGTGAGTCCATGGACTAGCTTCTAAGAGAGGTGGAGCTGCCTTGTCTTCATGTTTGAAATAGAAAATGAAGCAGCTTTGCTGTTTGCTTCAGGCGTGACTCTGTTTCGTCAGATATTAGTACAATAATTACATAAAATCAGGATACTAATTTGTCCTGACCTCACCTCAGTAGATCATAAAAGCCTTTATATAGTATATAATAAAAGCAGAGTCTAGAAAAACATGTATTTTCAAACCCACGGTACCAAATTGGTCAGATAATGTGTAGCTGTAGTAATGAGGAGCATCTATTCATCGCACTCATAATGTTGAATTCATTTTACTGCCATCATGAGACATTTCCAGGAACACTGCTCATTGGCTGCGGCTGTTTTTGATCACCGACACCTGCTGTTTGCCTGTAGAGATGGTGATGTATGATGGCTGTTATCTAAATGATGTGTTGATCAGCCCACATACTTTGCTCCTGCTATCAGCTGTCATCAGTCTCCTCTTAATGGGGTGACTCATCTCATTTCTATGACAACTGCGTGGACCTCAATGACACCGGCGACGCAGTCAATGGGAAAATGTACTACAAGAAAATGAACAGTATTCATCAGTGGAGGTCATGCAATTAGTAGTGATCATGTGTTTGGCCTAAAAGGAAGGCGTCCAGGCTTTGGTTAGTCTCTGGCATATCATCATTTTATCTGTTAAATCAGAATCTTACAAAAACAAATGCTAGTGCAAAACAGGTTAAGCTTTGCTGACTTAATTCAAATGGTTTTAAAACAAAGCACCTTGTAATTATTTTTTTATGATATAACTGGTTTATAACAGGTTATTTGCTCATTATTTGCACATAGAAGTTGTGCAGGAAAGGTAAGAAGCCAAAAATGGATTATGAAATTACCTCCCCTATTTATTATCAATAGTCAGACCTCAGTGTTTTTACTGATTTTAATCACCTGGTCCATTTGTTTTGGGGAGGAAGGGACCTTTTTTGGATAATTCAGCCCCAGGTGAAAACCTCCTGACCACTGAACACAAGTTTCAGCTGGCTGCAATCTACAATCCTCACCGTTAGATGCCAGAAAATTCCCCTGAAGCTTACACACTGCACCTTTAATTGGCCCTGTTGTCAGTGGTAGTTATGCCCCTGTGTGTTATACATAAAAGTCACAAAGTTGGCGTTTGTATAATCGTTCAAATACGCTACTAAAACCAATATGGCTGCCTAAACCAAACAAACAATTTGAATGGAAGTTGAAGTGTTAAGATGTGTTTATGATTTGGCCTCAAACAGAGTATTTGCTCTTTATTTTTTAAATGCTAGTTCTGTTCAACATGAAGCTGAAATTATAGGTTTAATTTATTTGCTCATTTGTCTGTAGTTACGTCTGCCCTGCACTTCTGAACGGCCGAGTCGAAGCTTTGTCTGGCGAGCATAACTGTGGTGGGCGGGCTGGCTTTTAGCAGCTTAGCACCCGTCCTCTTCTCCCTTCTGATTGTTGTTGTGTTGCAGAAATGCTGCGATGAAACCTTGGGCAGCGATGTGTGACTAACCCTGTGTAGGTAGAGTGTAATTACAATGGTCGTAGCGAACGCTGCGTGAAGAGGACAGGCAGGGAATCGGACTGGGTGGGTGGTGAGGATGGAGGGAGGGTCAGCTGTCTTTGACTCGCTGACACATACTGTCGTACACTTGTGTGTGTAAGGAGCTGCAGATGCAGATGAAAGTTCCTGTGGAGCACACTGACGTTCAAAGGATGGAGGAGAACAGTGTGTGACTGAGGTTCAGAGGGGTTTTTTGTTTTTATGTGCTCATATATAAATGCTTCACTTTGTCAGTGTGCTCAGGGATACGAGGAAACTTCACTGCTGGCTGACACACACTACATCAATGCACACAAAGCACAGTCATGGTTTATAGAGTGCATCGCTTTCATATTTGAATATTTGTACAGTCTTTTGTACTTTTCATACTCTTCTGGGGCTGCATTTATAAAACTGTGCGGAGAATCCACACTAAATGTTTGGGTATGTACAAATGAGGAAATGTATGTATGCCAAAAAATATAATGATTCCATAAACCATGCAGTTTTCTTTTATAAACCCCAAATCAACTTGGAATTGTCCGCACATGGACCAGCCCTCTACATGCTCATATTCAACCATAAATGGTCAATGCAATTGTTTTTTAATAGGTAAAACATGGAAACGTCTGAGAGGAAACCTAAGGAAATAAATATTCCTGACGCAGAAATTTGTGGGTGAGCTGGAGGTTTGAGAGCACATAGTTTATTGTCTGGTGGGTAGTGGGGTTACAAACTCAAGAAAAGGCAGTGAATGGGAACATGGTGCTGCTGCTTTTCATGCAGTCAGTTCATCAAACAGGACACTACCTGACACTTAAAAAAAAAAAAAAAAAAGAAGTTGGATTTCTACAACTGACGACGTTAATTTCATCAGTCTGTTTAACATGGTCGAGGTGAAAATGACTCAGTATATTCACGCTTATTATTTGGTAAAGGAAAGCCAAACTTTCCTGCATCCTGCCGCCTGCCACAGCCTGGCATCATTCAGCTGACCACAAGCGCTCCGGTGGTGGGGAATGTGATGGTGAGACAACACTAAAGAGATTTGATTTGAGATTTAAGGTGACATATCTTTTGTTATCAAAAGGTGTGTATGGAAAAAGTCTGGCTCAGTGGCACAAACATAATAACACTGCTGCTTTTTAATGTTTATGAAGTGGATCTATAAGAAACCTATGATATGAGGTGAATTTAAATGCATGAGAGATCATCATACGTATAATGATTCCTCTCATTTAATCTCCACAATCTGGCATCAATTCACCACCTCACCATCTGTGTCACCAATTTCCCCTGTCTCCCCGTTTCCCTAAATTTACGAACATTATTACGTCAAGTTTCTCTTTATAAATCCCAATGTATGCTTAGAAAGTGGAGTACACATATTTCAAGCTCTTTTTGTGCATACACAGTGGTTATAAATGACCCTGCACATACTGTCTGTATATATAGGGTTAGTGGAGTTTAAAATTGATTTATGGTGTAGTTCTCCACGCTCTTATTTCCTTGCCGGCTTTTTGTATCTTTATCTGTTGCTTACACCCCACAGAGCTGCAACGATTAATCAATTAGTCGTCAACTATTAAATTAATCACCAACCAATCTGATAATTGATCAGTCAGTTTGAGTAATTTAAGAACAGAAAATATACATTTTTCGATTTCAGCTTCTTAAATGTGAATATTTTCTGGGGTTTTTTTACTCCTCTATGACAGTAAACTGAATATCTTTGCATTTTAGGAGAGCGTCTTGGGCTTTGGTGTACACTGATTATCATTCTTTATCATTTTCCGATAATTATACCATGAGGATCAATAAAGTGTTCTCTTATTTTAATCTTTGTTCATTATTATAGGGACAAGTAGTGTATATATCATGGGCTAATGCTGCATACCACAACATTATAAGCACCAGATGGACCTTAATGCAAATGTGCAAAACTGTAAAAAACAGCACAAATAACACACACACCATTGATTCAGTGATATCATACCTCGCCTCATCTTTCAGTTTTTACAGATTCAGCATGATTGGCACCTGAAAGTAGTAAATCAGTTCAAACTCGTGTGTTTGTTTGCCAGATGTTCCTTTTTCTTCTCCGCTCTAAATGAGGACAGACCAGAGAACTCTCCTGCTAATAGACAGTGAATAATAAATTAGGAAGAAGAACACAAAGGAGACACTAATTAGGCTGCAGAGGAGCCAGAATACCTAAAAACATACATAGGTAAATAAATAAATAAATAAATGTGATGAAAGTAATTCAGTTTGTCTCAGATTTTGTCACATAGATTTTAATCTCAATTTTAATTTAAAAAAATATGTACTGGATTGTTGTGCTTTAAGAAATAAAAGATGACAGTAAAGAGTGTTATATGAGAGTGGGAAGTGAGCAGAGTGACCTGGTGGACAGCTGATGGAAACATCAAACCATTTTTTATTTTGTGTCATGATGAGGTTACACATGATATTTAAAACAGCAAAAACAAGTGTGGCCATGAATAGCGTTTCTACAGAGGGACTGAATCAGCCTCTTCTTTTAACTGTTGTCTGACATTTTCTTCTCTGCTCAAGCTGCTGCCTGTTTCTAACTGATCCTTCTGTCCTGTGTTTGGTGTCCAGGCCGACGTTGTTGCGGGAGCAGCACTACCAATATCTCAAGAAGGGCTTACGTCACTTATCAGATGCTTATGAGGTACAGTATCACACTTCCAGCAAGCGACCAACACAGGGTTGTTAAGTAGCACCAGCCAACAGCCAAATGCTGGTGAAATATACAAGTGGCTGCTTGATTTGCTTCAGTCATCAGTCAGAAAACACTGGTAACCTGTTGAATGGTTGGTAGATTCTGGAATCCACCAGCCACTGTAGGAGGTGGACTAAAAAGTTAATTTACAACCTGGATGCTTGAGCTTTAACTTTATCGTCCCTGAGGGAAATTTGTGTTTATTTATTTATTTAGCATTTTGTGGGTGCTCATTGCCTTTTCCCCCATGATTTTAAAGACACCAACTTGCTCGGTGTTCAGAGGTTTAACTACTTGCGAAAGGCGTCTGAAAGCAGCACAAGAAAAATGATGTTATGATCAACTATATGTTGCAATTAGGCGTGTTGCAGTATAGCCGTATTGATTGACAACCGTGATATCTAAAAATGAAATACTGATATCATATTAATAATACATATGATAATATCATGTACATAATCCATCGCCTCTTATATTGTTTTCATTTCTTCCTGTTCCTGCTCTGTCTCCCTCCTCCAACGCCATCTGGTTGCCTTTTGACTATTTATTAAGTGTTACTGCTCTTTTTGTACGCTCTTGTACAGCTATGGTTACAGACTGTCTCCTCACCTCCCTACACTTGTATTGTGAGTGTAATTAATTTATCAAAAAACAAGACAGAACGCACAATAAGCAAAGTTAAAGATGAGTCTGACTGATAACATTATCATACTTTTCCCCATATTTCTGTATATACCACAATAACATTGTTACAAAACTCTTTTGGCCGTGATAATCATACAGTCAAAATCTGATATCGTGCCAGCTCTAGTTAAAACCTACATTCTGAGTAGTTAATGTTAAATCTAATTACACACACAGGTCGTTCACTCAGCGGCTGCGTTAGTCCCAGTGTGGCAGTCGCAGCCAGGACAGAAGGACAGTAACACTTGCTGCCTCGGTCATCAGCCCTCTCTGCTTTAAATAGAAATACCACTGTATTCACTTTGCAAAAAATCTACTCGCCTGCTCTGAGGAAGGTCACCTCTCTTTTTGTGTGTTAACTATTCTCTAGTTTCACCAGAAAAGAGGGATGAAGGCATCTGTCGTCCACTCAGCCCTCATTTCAGTCTTTGATTGACAGCTCATGTGTCTTTGTGCTGTCACACTGTGCAGTATCTATATGTCCACTTCAAACATTGCAGCAATGATACAGAGATCTGGTGATGGAAATTAGAAGCTGAGTCATAATATTATGTAATAAAAAACAACACACCAGTGTGTTGTTTTTATCACAAACACCATCATCTCTCAGCTCGATCGTTTCCCTCCTGTGGGCTCAGTCTCTGCTGCTTCTGTTTACTCTCGTCTCTGTCTCTGACTGACTGATCTCACTATCTCATTTACTGCTATAATTGGTCATCTGATGCCCATCTGATCATGTGATGTGTGTGTGTTTCTGTCTGTCCATGTGCGGGTAGTGTCTGGATGCTAGCAGACCGTGGCTTTGCTTCTGGATTCTTCACAGTCTGGAGTTACTAGAGGAGCACATTCCCGCTACTGTCGCCTCTGAGTGAGTCACACACACACTCACACACACACTCTCACAACTAGGCTGCTACAGAGAGACATTGCCAAAGACTTTTTATTATTTATTGCCATTGCATAATTCTCATAATTACTGGAGTGAAGCAAATAACGCTGTTGCAATGAAATGAAAGAAGTGTTGATAATTAACTTCAGCAGTTTCACACACACTGACTAACCCGCAACCGAGTAGCTGTAGTTTTTTTATGTGTCATACAATATGAATATCCATGACAAGTAACATAATGCGACCCACACAGACTTATAAGACACAATATTTACACCAATCCAAGGGGTAAAATGTTAAAGTGATACCAGTTATTTCCAATATCAGGGTTCCTGCAAATCCTTAAAAAGTGGCTTGATTTCTTTCAAAATTATGGGAAGAAGGCAATGACCACTGAAAGAAAAATTTTGCAAGAAATTAATAAAAAGAGAAAATCAAAAACAGGAAAATTATTTAAAAAACAAAACAAACAAACAAGGAAATGACCTGGAAAAAGTGCTTAAAAATTAGAATAATTCTGTACCATAATTTTAAATATGTAATAAAAATTGTTTTAATATAGATTTAACCTAGATGTTTTTTCCCGCTAGTTTTATTTTTTAAATAATTTTCTAAATCTGTTACGTTTTTGCAGTTTGTTGGGCATTTCTCACCAAGTTGCTCACTGCCTTTTTCCCCACATTTTTGAATGAAATCACACCAGTTTGTTCAGGGTTCAAAGGTTTAAATACTTACCAAAGGCGTCTGTAAGCAGCACAAGAAAAATGATGTCGCTCCTAATTTCAAAGTGTTAGAAGGCATTGATTTCATTAATCTAAAAATAAGGCCTTAATTTGTGTTAAAATGTCTGAAATCAATGTTTCAAAAGTCTTAAAAATGCCCAGACATGGGAGGTAGGATTTATGAATTGTTTTTGTCTGGTGTTGCAGCATTTTAAAATTTCAGAATAATTAAATTATCTTTTTTTTTTTAATTAACCAAATACCTCTCATATTATCATCACAAATATCAGGATAGTGGAACCAACAACATATTTTGTTTACAGCTGCATACTGTCTGCTAGCTAGCTGTTACTGTACCCTGGATGACATGAGGAAGTGCACATTCAATGAAAAATGACTGCTTTACCAAAATTTTGCAGCCTGGCTGAAAGTGGTACAGGACAGTGCAGACGAGGCTTGGTGTATTTTATGCAGAAAGTTTTTAAAACTCGTCAAAATGGGAATCAAGACAGTGGAATCCCACATGCTGAGTGAGAAACATAAAAGCGCCCAGAAAATTTGTGAACAAACACCACATATTTCTCAGTCCTGTTCTTCCCTTGTTCCCTCCATGAGACCAAAAAGTTTTATGTTACAATAAACAATTGGACAAAATTGTTCCAAACCCTAAGAAATGGATGTCAGTTTACTTTTTTCCTCAAATAGTTATCATTTTTTGGTCTTAAAGGATATGTCAATATGATTGGCATTAAAAAAAGTCTAAAATCTAACTTGCCTTTAGCTGTCGGAACTGGAAATGGTCCCAAGATGTTAAAGACGGACGCAGAATATGACCAAAACTACATCTGTGTTAACTAAACCAGTGGTTTCGAACTTTTGTGCCAAGGCACACTGAAGGGCAAGCCAAAATCTGAAGGCACACCTGTGTTTATATCTGCGCACAGTAGCTTCTGCAACGTGTGTTATCACTCTTATCACGACATAAGACAATAAAAATAAGACAGGTAGCTGCCATGATACTGTCTACATCTTTTCTCTCAGTGGTAGGTCGTCTTCACTGGTGCTTTGCTGTAATTTGCTCTGTACAACAAAGCGACCCATTGTCACACTCACAGCTTTCTCATTTTAAATGTTATCATCCCTTACACTGGCTGCCAATCAGAGCTTTTGATGTGTCACATACGTATAACTCCCACATGCAACAGGGACGAATAGGTTCCCTGTAAACTTCTTTAAATTAAATTGAATTAAATTACATTTTTCAGCCAGAGTTTGCCTCTTTATTAGGAAATAGGTGCGCACAATGTACTGACACAGTCAATTCAAAATGTATTGATAACTTTTTGTACAGGCCCAGTTCAATATTGTAATAATAATGTGTGGTCATCACTAAATCCCACAGCACACCATTTGAGAACCACTGAACTAAACCATAGCAAATTTAAAAAACCCATCACCTTGTTTTATAAAAAAGCTCTGACTTGACCTCTGACCTCCTATTTTTGTCAACTGCCAGTATAAAACAGAGGAGCTGCAGGCTGTATTATTTACTGCAGGCATTTACTGTTCATGATCACACACAGAGCGCAGTGTTACAGCCAAAATACCATTGCAGTGGTGTTCAGCATGTGCCAGAAAAGAACATAACTTGTTACAAACCAGTATTTTGTTTTCTCTCCAAGGCCTTAAAGGCAAAATGTGCCTCTGAAATGCAAAGTTTTTTTTTATAATCTTCCCACCAGAGGGAAACGTCCAAGATAGAGAGGATATTTTTTACTAACAATTAAACCCTTAAATGATCATATAATGAGTGACAATCTATTTTCTACTATTTTGTATTAGTGAGTCATTGATATTCAGGGTTGTGCTGTTAAATAATTTATCGCCTGTAGTTTTCATAAATAACTGCAACAATTAATCTTAATTCGTGTCTGTAATGAAACACCCGCAGTAATTCATGTCATGGTGTTTGTGTAAGGAGAAATTAATGTTTTCCTCCGATCACTGTGACTGATAATGGTGATTAGTGTAATGACAGTATTGAGCAGAACAAGCAGGTGTATTGTTTTAGACATGTTTATGCAGCCGTGACTTCAAACGGTGTCGGTTTTATTGCCACCAAAATGTCATTTGATTAAATTACTGCCAGTCGAAAGTAACACTCAGCAAAGCCCGTGGCGAGCAGCGATGCCAGGCTGCCAACCCACACTCTCATTATGACTGCGAGGCGTGCCAACACACCGGCTGGCACTGCCCAGCGCCAATGAGACACCCTTGTGCTCACACACACACACACACAAACACACAGGCCCTGTTCAAGGATTCTCAACAATGCAACCTACAACAGCTTGCTTTCGCTGTCCCATGAAACGTACACTGTTCTCAGGTCAGTACTGACACCGCGCTGTTTGGCCAAAGTTAATGTAGGTTTCACTTCCAACTCAGTTGGCTCGCGGCGTGCTTGCAGTTTTGCAATTTCTCTCCACGGCGGAGGATGAAGAGGACATTTATGAGGGAAGCAGCTCGGTGCACAGAACTGGAAAGAAATGAAGACTGTGGTTGAGATGGTGTGTGCTCGGTGCCACGTCAGCTAGAGGGAACTCAGCCAGCGGTGCTCACTTTACAGCCTGCTCAAGTTCTGCAGATCTGAGATGCAGAATTACAGCTCTGATTAACTAGTGAATAGAAACTGTGTGTCTAAAGAGGACCCATTATGCTTTCCCTTATTTTCTGTCATAAATATAATGTCACAGTGTTGATTGTTCATATTAAACATGGCCAGAGTTTCAAATAATAAGGGCAACATATGTAAAAGCAATCCATGTGACCAACAGCCTCAGGCCTCAGACTGTTCTGAATACTGTTTGCAACAGCTCATGATGAATTTCTTTATATGGTCATGTAAAAAAAAACAGGCTCGATGTACTCAGGCCTTTAATGAGACAGGTGCTAAAACGTAGCGACTCAGCGCAGACAGTATGAGGAAAATAAAGAGTGTTTTTTTGAACATTGAAGCATGTAAACATGCTCTGGAAGAAACCCTAAATACAAGTATGAACCAGAAAACAAGCACAATAGGTCCCCTTTAATGTGGGTCCACGTGAAGTTATCAGAAGTGTGTTTGCATTTGTTTTTGAAAGTCTGTGTCCATGTGGCGTCTTTTTGAGCATCATTAGGCTTTATACTGAGACACATTCACACTAAAATCTGTCCTGTGTAGTGTCTGATAGAAAACAAGCAGCTCAGTTTTGGATTTGTGACAGGAGAGAGGATGACTCAAACAATAACGAGCCACGACTGTCATCCATTCACTCTGTTCTCAAGATGATGCACTAGATAATATTTAGCAGTTGTCTTTCTGTGTAAAAGTAGTGAAAGTTGTTTTATTTTCCAACATCTGATTGTACAAACTCAATATTTCTTATCTTTGCCCAGGCACTTCTATATAGATGGATGGATGGACGGTCGGTTGGTTCTGTTTTGATCCCACCCATCCATCCATTTTCTAACCGCTTATCCTCTTGAGGGTTGCAGGGGGGCTGGAGCCCATCCCAGCTGACATTGGGCAAGAGGCGGGGTACACCCTGGACAGGTCACCAGACTATCACAGGGCTGACACATAGAGACAGACAACCATTCACACTCACATTCACACCTACGGACAATTTAGAGTCACCAATTAACCTGCATGTCTTTGGACTGTGGGAGGAAGCTGGAGTACCTGGAGAGAACATGCAAACTCCGCACAGAACAGCTCCCGCACGTGGGATCGAACCAGGAACACTCTTGCTGTGAGGCGACAGTGCTAACCACCACACCACCGTCTGTTTTGATCCCAAATTGGGAAATATTGATGTCAAAGTAGCGGGTTATTTAGGCATTGCACGAGAACAGTAAAAACACAGTAATACACATATCACACTAAAAGAGAGAAATATGTATTAATAAAAAAATAACTTTAGTATAATTTAAGACAGTGGTTGTCAGCCGGTGGGTCGCGGTCCAAAAGGGGGTCAGGGGTTCATTCTGAATGGACCACAAACATGTTAAAAAACTTTATTTTGAAGTGCTGTTTTCCTGCTGTAGAGTGAGTGACTAACAGGCAGCAAACTAGCTTGACAACATGGCCAAACACAAGTATGACGCTGATTATATTAAACTGTTTGGACCTTGAACTAATGACTAAGGAGAAATCTGGAGCCTGTGGCTGGACCAGTTGGGTACCACTGCTCTGAGATATATATCTATAGAATATCTGTAGAGTAGACAATAATAATAATACACCATACTATATTACAAAACAAAAAACATAAAATATAACACAATACTGTTATATACATTAAATAAATGAGCAGATTTGTCGAAGTTTAAGTTTTAAGAATGCAGTGAGGTAGAGTGGGAGAGTAATATGTGCAAATTTGCCATGTGCAAGAACAGTGTATATAACCTACACTGATAAGAACTGTGCAACAAAGCACATAAAAAATGCATACCCTCATGTTTTAATATGGCTGTTTAATGCTTCCACCCTCAACCCATAAATCTCTGTTGGTTAAGGTTACATAATCAGTGCAGATCCTGTGATCAAATATGCAGGACACGCTCAAACATTCTCTTTCTGTTATCTGATATTTCAGTGTTGGCACAGTAACATTCAGCTGTTATAGTATCTGTCTGTGTAAGTACAAAGAAACCGTTTGTGGTCATAACTTTTTGATCTTCTTCTTCTCTCCAGTGTGTGTCAGTTTCTGGCTCGCTGTCAGAGCCCAACAGGCGGTTTCGCCGGTGGACCAGCACAACACGCTCACCTTGCACCTACCTATGCTGCTGTCAACGCCCTCTGTATCATCGGCACAGAAGAGGCCTATAATGTTATAGACAGGTACGGTGATCATCACGTAGCTGCAGTTATCTCGCTGTCTCATGTAGGTATTTCAGTGTCAAAGTGCAGCCTAGAGTCAAGTCACTTGGGTGGCAGCAGAAAAAAGTGCTCCAGCCAAACTGACTAAAACTCAGAGAGGACACTTTGGTTTTTACAAAGATGAATTCAACACATATTTAGCAGAGGACGTGTGCTGTGTATCTGATGTGAGCACAGTTTACTGATATAATTTTCTGAGATTTCTGTAATGAAGTCTTTCACTCTTTAGAGAAATCCAAACAGCTCAGCAGCTTTGACGTAGCGCACACATTTTTATTGTCAGCAATGCTTTGGATTTATATCCTGACACTCACAAAAATCACTTGAGGTGCCAAGATCAGCAATTTGTCACGGTGACTTTGTTGGAGAGAGATAACTCTGAGTAAGAGGATGCACTATAGATAGCAGAATACACACAACACTGTATACGTCAAATGTAGGAAGCCTGGGAGTGGCCATAGAGAGAAAAAGTAAATAAATTGAAGCTGCGTTTCGGTTAATTTGAGCACACGAGACAAGTGTATATACAGAGAGCTAGCACAGTGAGTTTGGGCTGTCTATGGTAGTTTTTGCTACAGTAGCTTGCCTGTGATTGGAAGGGCTCTTTTCAATATGTAAATATCATCACCTGTGTTCTCTGGTGTGCCTTACACTTGCGACTCTTACAGCCATCTGAGAGCAGCAGGTATCTGCTCCATCTGCAGTCTCTCGCTGGAGTGAGGTTGCAAACCGTTAAGCCACAGTCACGCAGGACAGATCTGCTGGTAACATTTAGTACGACCAGTATCAGATCGTTGTAGAATAACCACAGAACTTCCTGTGTTCATGCACGCATAGAACATGTCGTTTTGATGAATTATTATCCTTTCTGAACTCCGATCACTAGATAAGAAACATGAGATAGACTCCTCTCAGAGCTGACACACCCCTCTGGACTGCATCCAGTGAGATATTGGATTTTTGCTGATATACTGATATATAACAACTCATTTGGTTGATACTGATACCAATGTCAATATATCCACTTTTTTCCCGTCTAATTTTCTCTCCTGTAGTGGAATTAACATCATATTATGCATGCATACTCTCACCAGCAGATGGAGACATGAAATACAATGATTCTTAACGTACGTAATATTCATTTATTCTGCAAAATTAGAAAAAGCATGTTGGGCGATTCTGATAGTTCATTTTAAAGCCAATATCTGCCGATAGCGATGACGTGCTCATATTATCATGCGTCCCTAGTGTCCAGGTTTTCCTCCTGCTTATCATGGAGGTAATGTTTCTCCATAGTCATCTCAGAATCCTCCTGTTGGTGATGGTGGCCTCCCTTGTGGCCTTAATGTCGCTCTCAGCTCCACATTTTTAATCATAATCTAGGTAGATGTGTGGCGGTTATGAGTTGCATTATGTGATAGAGATTGTTCGATTTCAAAACTAAAAATGATTTCTGTCCCAACTCCCAGACAATAAGAAGTTTCCCCTGAGGAAAACTCTGCATGATTCACAAACTGTCGGTGCGTCATGAAAACGCTCTGTGAAAAAAGGGGGGTGAAAATTGTGACTGTGATAAGCTGTGACTGTCACAGCCTCTGATGCACCCACCTACAATAATGCCTTCCCTCCTGATTCCACTAGCGCCCAAGTGCATCACAGGTACACAGAGGAAGCCTGACCATGACTTAAGCAAAAGTGTATTTGGCACGCTCCCAGCACACTTGGCAGGGCACGAAATGTATCGTTGTCCCTCTATTCTGGTACCAGTGTCTGTGATCCCTCCACCTCACTCCCCGATGCTAAGAGATGACTTCAATAGGAGGACAGCGGATGGCTGTTTCATATGGAAGGCACTTGAAGTTAGCGGCTGTATCAACTCAAATTCAGCCAGTGCTAACCCCAGCCCTAGGGCTAGTTTGTCTTATCCAGGACCGCTATAACCCCTTTATAACCCCTGGACACTGCCGGATCAGCAAACTGTCTGTTGCTCCCATTACACAAGTTAAGGCCTTTGCACACTGAGTCAGTTTTTTTCATCCGACATTGTCGCACGTCTAAAAATAAATACGACCTCACGTTGTGCCTATCACGTCCAAAACTTTTGTCCATCATACAAATTATTGGAACAGGTTCGATTTTCCGCTTTTTTAGCATCCTTCAGAACCTTTAGAGACGTTTGATCAAGAATCTGTGAAGAAAATGTGGCGGCGGGACACAGCCACAAAATGACAGAGGAACAGGGTGCACAGAATCATTTCATAACTCAGACAGCTCACGTACAACAGGTCAGATTGTAATACTCAGGTGGGTGATGCTGACGAACCGCACACAGAATGTGGAGACAGAGAGGGAGGACAGCTCCGCCCCTTCATGCAGCTGCGGTGCCAAATAAAAGACAGGGAGGAAGTGGTGATGGCCAGATAGGTAACTCCAGTGGAGAGAGGCAAAGGGGGAAATGCGTCTTTTCATTTTGTCAAGTATTGCAAATTTTCGCACTAAATAGAATAATAAAACGCATCAGAATCAGCGTGCATGGTTTCTGTGTGCAATGGGTTTTGCACAGGTGATTGATTTAAAAAATCGGAGAAAAACAGACTCAGTGTGTAAAGGCCTTTAGACCCAGTGCTGCCGCTGACCACGACCCCGCTGTGACCCCTGATGCTGGATTGACAGCGGCAGGATTGCAGTGTGCTGGCTCTCTGTATATACACTTACCTCATGTGCACAAATTAACCAAAACACGGGAATGATTTCAATAAATTGAAGCCACAAATTAGATCTTGAGCACATTGATTAATTCTCTCCCAGCCTCCGTACAAACCACCTCAAGAGTATCACAGTGATTTTATACTGAAGTCACATGCAGTCTAAATGATGTAGAGGGCTTCAGATTATAAATAAAACAAGGGCTATTTTCCATTTGAAATAAATCAGTTTGACAGCGTGTTAATAGGTATAATTATAACCATATTTACATGTCAAAGCTTTTAATCAGCGGCTGTATAATGATGCATTTTAATCTCTTTCAGTATAATTGAATTTTTCTCGTGACGGTACAGATGTAGGAGAATATTACAGAGGTATCTTGTTGTTGTTATGTACCAGTTTTTAACTTTAAGAGCATGTAGAAGTAGCGTTTACATGACTCCTCATTTTCTGCAGTTATATCTGTGTAACTGAAGCTAATGTTCATTGTCGTAATTTCTGTGTTGACTTTTTATTAAATCTGCAGTACTCACACTGTTCCTCTCGCTGTGCACCCCCTCCCTGTGTTATTTCTCTCGCCTCATCTCCTTCACTCTGGCCATTATCTCCCCTCCTGCTCTCCTCGTCACCATATATCTCCTCTTCTTCTTCTCTCTAATCCCCCCGCTCTCCTCCTGTGCTTACCCTCTCCAGGGAGAAGCTGTTAGATTTCCTAATGTCAGTGAAGCAGCCAGATGGCTCGTTTGTGATGCACGTTGGAGGGGAGGTGGATGTCAGGTGAGAGCCCAGAAGATAACGTTACCTTCTCCACCCTCTCTTCTCTGTCCTCTGCTTTTTTCTATCATCAGGAAGATAAAGTCACCACAATCACAGTCACGATTAAAAACACGTGTGGTATCCACAGTGTTATTCATTACTGTGTGTTTGCAGTGCGACAGTCAACACACTTCACAGATTAATTTGCACATTTAGTCTCTCCACCAAATAAGTAGGACATTTTTAAAAAAGTATGCCTCCCGTTTTATCTCCATCTCCTTTGTATTTTTTATGCTCTTTTGTTCCCCTTGAGTGTTGATAAAAAAGAGGAGAAATACCCACATCTCTCTTGCGTAAGAGTGGATTTATATTATTTGAGTTACTGTGTGTGTGTGTGTGTGTGTGTGTGTGTGTGTGTGTGTGTGTGTGTGTGTGTGTGCGAGTGGATTTTTTAATAAGCAGCTTTGAGGTATCGTCTTCTTTTTCAACAAAGAAGCTCAGAAGTCAAAGTTACTTTTTCACTCTCAGAGGAGGCTGTTATCTGCTGCCAGCCAATTAATGTTCTGCTGTCATTACGTATTATTTAAACTCTTTTCCTCTGCGACGGGTTTCTTTATCTGTCGCTGTCCTTTGGAAACCATGTATCGTTACTGTTCATGAAGCTTTGCTTTAATTTCTGAGGTAACCTAGTGAGTTTTAATGGGTATATAATATTCATTTAAGGATAAGTCTTGTAATACTCAGTGTTTTTCTTAATGCCAACAAACCAGTATATATATATATATATATATATATATATATATATATATATATATATATACACACAAAACAGTAAATTGATCCTGTGCACGGTTGCCCTCAACTAAGAGTTTTCCCAGTCGATCAATAGTCATCATTTAGGGCCATTAGTCGACTAGTCACTGCATGTTTACAATATTAATTTAATTATTAAATGATATATTTTGGGCGGGGCAACACAATGGTTTGAGTTGAAGGTGTGAGAAAGAATAGTATCAGTAACATTGTTAACACTGTGCTACATTACAGAGAAATACAAAACCGCACTAATGAACCTTCATTAATATAGGCCTATATTTTATCTACAAGTGCACGTCACACACTGAGCGAGCCGCCTTTTAATGACGCTGTCAGCAAAGCAGTGATGATGCCATTACATTCATCAGTGCATATAAGTGTTTTTAAGTTTAGATCTTTTTGAAGATTGTTCCATGTCCAAGGTGCGCAGCACTAGAATGCAATTTTCCCTAAGATCTTTTAAAACCCAGAGTGCATTAAAATGCAACCACTTGGAGGAGCGTAGCTGGTAACTACCAGAGCTGACACAGAAGTAGGCAAGAAGTTTGCCCAATATTGCTATATAGATAAAAATATACCAGTGCTTTTGTCTGCGAGAGGTCGATGATGTCCAACCCATGGAATCATAAAGAATGCAGTGATGAGTAAGTAATTTTGCATTTGTAATAACGCGTACAGACGCATGGTACACTGAGGTTGCATGCATATACAACATGTCACTGTAATCAATCACAGACAGAAAAGTAGCCTCCACAAGTTTTTTTCTCAGCACTGAAAGTAAAACAGGACTTCTTTCTAAAATAAAAGTCAATCTTGTCTGTAAGCTTCCTAACTAGAGCAGCAGTATGGACATTAAATGAAAGCTTGTCATCTATCCATATACCCAAGTACCTGTATGAGGACACTCTTTCAATGCTTAAGTCGTCAAGCAACGTGAGTGAGCTTTGAGACGACCATTAACTTTGTTTTCTGAGCATTTAAAATCAACTTTAAACTCAGCAGAGCATTTAGGGTTGTATTTAGGTTTTTGTTTTCTCTGTGCGTCGTCTGCCTCTTTTCCAGTGGAGAAATATGAAAGCTGTGTTGGCAATTATACATGAAAGTTTTGACAGCATTTTTGGTGCAAGAGGCTCATCTCGCTACACAGCATGGAGACCCGCTGCAGATAGAGCAGACAAGCTTGAATTCAGCTTGGGAGGGTATTTCAAAATCATATGAAATCCCCTTGGTATTAATAGTTCTGTACAAAGAGGGCACAAGTCTGATATACAACTAAAATGACCTGTGTCTTTTATTTTGAAACTGCATTTTTAATCTCTGGAAGAAGCACCCTGTCAGGTAGACGTCACTGAGCACGCTCGGAGCTGTATTTCCAGGTTAACACTACTGAGAAGAAGAAACGTAGGAATACATTTTGCCAGGCTTTGGTTACACAGACAGTACCACTTAGTGGGATTAATCCTCTGATGTGTCTGGTCTCTTCAAGGGGTTTCTCGATAATAACACAAAGATAATTTAACCAGCTTTATCTTATTATTTGTTAAAGCTTTACAGTCTCTTGACAGCAAAGGAAAATAAAATGAAAAAGCCAAGATGACTACAGTAAATGGACTGCACTTGTATAGCTCCTTTTTAGTCTTCCGACCACTCAGAGCACTTTTACACTATGAGTCACATTCACCCATTCACACACACATTGACACACTGGTGGCAGAGGCTACCATACAAGGTGCCACACACACACTCACACACTGATAGAACAGCCATCAGGAGCAATTTGGGGTTCAGTATCTTGCTCAAGGATATTTCGACATGTGGACTGGAGCAGCAGGGGATCGAACGGCTGATCTTCCGATTAGTGGACAGCACGCTCTCAAACTGAGCCACAGCCACTTCTATGACAGACCAACACATACAACAAAATGGATGTTTATATTTGGCCTGCTGGCGGTCTAAAAATACTAAGCTTTGGATGATAATGTGTAAGTGTGGGACGAGCTTCCAGCTCACCCACGTCTCCCTCTGTTGATCCATATCAGTGTGTTTCCCTCTTACAGGAGTGCATACTGTGCAGCGTCTGTAGCGTCACTCACGAACATCATCACACCTAAACTGTTCGAGGACACGACCAACTGGATCCTCAGGTACATGCCGCCACTATTACAGCGGACTTTTATTGAATTATTTAACACTGTTTTGTGCCTCCATTACTCCATAAACCAAGCAGTGTTTCAGCTTGTGTTTTATTTCCTCTGTCTCCAGCTGTCAGAACTGGGAGGGGGGTCTGAGCGGAGTGCCAGGGTTGGAGGCCCACGGTGGCTACACTTTCTGCGGCACGGCTGCCCTCGTCATCCTGGGCAAAGAACATATGCTGGATCTCAAAGCGTTGCTGGTGAGAAACTCCCAATCACATGACATTTTCTCAATCACAGGCACATTTCCATGGATAATAGGGTGTCACATTACCGATTCTAAATTGAAAATCAAACAAATGAGCTTTCAATTTCCATAATTTAAATCCAAAGCAAGATAAGCAATTCCCTTCTCCCCTGTGTGCTTGCGTGTCCAAAGACAAAAACAATTCAATGATGACATGGCGTAGCTTACTGTGGCCTGCAACTGCCCTTTGAGACACCATGGTCACTCATGGAGTCAGACTCAACTGGAAAATCCTCCTCCTCACCTAAAGTCAGTGGTGTGCCAGCATTTTACCGTCACCTTCAGTTATGTAAACAACAAATGCATCGTTAACGGAAAACTACAGTTTGTAGTCTTAGCTAGTAAACTGAAAGTGAAAGCTTTCTGGTGTCATCTACTAGCTCCTCTTTTCGTCCCTGATTGACTGATGAAATAAGTCATCGTTATTAACTTACAAATGAATTATTTAAATTTGCCAATCAGGGCTTTTGATGTGTCACACACGTATAATTCCCACATGTGAATGGCAACAAATAGGTTTCCTGTAAACTTTTTTAAATTAAATTAAATTAAACTACATGTGAGGATGGAGACCTCAGAGGTACAGTGGTTTGGGTTGGACAGCTACGGAGTGACTGATTCCAGCTAGAGAGGACTAACAGGAAGTGTGTTGTACACAAAAATATCTTTAAACTCAGTTCTTACAAAATATACATTTACAATTTTTAGATCGTGAAATCCACACTTACCCCTTTAAACAAGTCTAATAAACAACTCATCATCCATGATAAGATTACACAGTGTTACCCACAGATCAAGGATGTATTTGTGGTGGTGTGGTCGGGTGGGGGGGGGGGCAGTGAAAACCCACATTTTGAATGGAACTGCAAAACTGTAATTGTGAACACTATATACACACATGAATATGCAAAGGTGCAATTGTAAACACTATATACATACATATATAATTGCTATACAAATGTACTTGAATAGAAATATTTACAGAATAGAACAATAGATGAATTATGTACAAGTATTGATGAAAATAGCCTGCATTCAGTAAATTTTTACTTAAGATCTACATATATAGATATCAGAGGCGATTTCTCTAAGACTGCAAGGGAAGCTCAGCTTCCCCTAAAATGTCAAAAATTAAATGGTCAAATATGTACGGTTGTGTTAACATTTCATTGACTACAAATACGTTAGAACACGTTCATCTCGACGACGAGTTAGTTCAGCTGAGGGGCGTTCAGGGCCCCTCCGCCGTTGTAAAATCACTGTAACTCGCGGCTTCTCGGGGCTTATTGCCTTTATAAAACGGTTACCCTACATATAGCCCATAAAATAAACACAACAATGTATTGGTAATAATGCAACAATAAAACTGAGAACTATTCATTCTTCCACCAAGCAAGATGGAGTGGACAGAATGGTTGCCAAGCAACACAGATGCTGCGGTCTACCAGTGGGTTACACTGATTTTACAACGGCCCTGAACGCGGCTCAGCCAATCACATTTAAGGATGGGAAGCACCCGTTTTATAAACCATAAATAAATGTGCTTCATACACCCTTTGTGTTTTCATTTAGGCTGTATTATAACGTAGGAATGTTCACAGCATTTCAGTGTCAACAAAGGTTGGCCTATCAGATTCTGATCACCTAACTGTAGTTAGTAAGCAGTTGACAAGTTGTTTCTAGATATCTTGTACACCTGTCTTAAAATGTAAGGGATACTGGAGCTTGGTTGGGGTGGTGGGACGGCTCGCAGCGAGCGCAAGAAAATTTCCCTGATTTTCAAATCCAAAACTCGACAGGTATGGTTCTGTGGCATGAGTGTGGTTGAAAAACGGCTTCCTTTTATAAGTTACTGCCTCGCTAAAATATGACAAATTTTATTATGTAAATTTAAAGTGAGCTTCCCCTGTTTGAAAGACCAGCAGCCGCCACTGATAGATATACATTTTAATAAAAAGATATAAATAATAGCCTACATTTACTCTTTTAGTTTTTATAGATTAATAGATATACATAGTAATAAAAGATATGAATAATAGCTTGTATTTATTTTTTACTAGATATACAAGTATATTTAGATATAGAGACATTTATATCTCTACTGCTTGCAAAGTTTGCACTCTTTATCTGACGTTATCTGACGTAACATTACCCCCCACTACTATCCCTTCCTCCTCCTCCTCTCTCTCTCTCTGCCACAGCTGCGGCGCTAGTTGAAGCCTGGAAATATTGAAAGCAAATACATTTCACACTGATGGAAGTCTTGTCACTATTCCATGCGTTTCTTAAGCGTCTTATACCGTTTTGATAATACCCCGTGAGGTCCGGAACCTACCTCCTCTTCAAGACGAGGTCTTTTCTTCTTCAGAAAATATTTTTCTATACTCATCTGTGTAAAAGAGTGAACATCCAAGTTAATTACTAATGAGCAGAGCCGATTTATGTAAGCTAACATTACGGCGCTAGCGGCCTGTCGGCTAACGTACAGTAACAGTTAATGTCTCTGCACATTTTGAGCTTCCAGGTTTGACACAGACACAGGCTGATATAACATGATGAGTTAGAGTTGTTCGGACCACTTTTGGGCTTATTTGACCACTTTGTACCGGCACGTCTTACCTTTGTTGTTCCACGCCTCTTCCGCCACGACTTCTTCTTCTGCGTCTTATTAATTTATAGGCGGCGTCACAATGCATACCGCCACCCAGTGCTCCAGAATTGTAACGACACGCGACATTCACAAAGCAAACAGTCCGGAGGCAGGTCGAGTCAAAAGCCGAAAAATGTATTCCTGGCGGCCAAAATTTATTCAACGTGTGGGAAACACTGTTACACGTGGTAGAAGTTATTAAGAGAGCTAATTCAAATCACCTGAGCTAGCACATCTGGTGACGCAGTACTTAATTAACAAAGCACACCGGGAAATAGACCAAAGTAGGCATGTTAACTGAAATTAAACTTAGAGTTAGAGTTTGCCTCTTTATTGGGAAATGGGTGCACACAACATACTGATACAGTCAATTAAAAAGGCACTCATAGCTTTGTGTATAGGCCCAGTTGAATATTGTAGTTATCATGAAAGTTATCATGAAATCCCACAGCCTACCATTTGAGAGCTACTGACATGAAATGACACTGGTCTGTTGATGTTAACGATTTCAGACTTGATAGTCTAACTATGACATAAAAGTCTGTGCTTAAAAAAAAAAAAGTTAAATCATAAACTCAATCAAACAGGACCTTGAAGTTGAAAGTCAAATTGAAGCATGGATTTAGAGAATCTTGAGAGAAATAAGTATTAAAATAACATCAAACAGGACATGCAGCACCACATCAAACATGTAGTGCTACATAACAAGTCTTAAAGACAAAAATAAAAGATGCTATCAGTATCAGTGACAACAGAGCCTTTGTGCTGAAGCAATATCCCTTTTATAGGCGTCTCACCGCTGTGCAGGGCCGAGCACAAACACACAGCTGTGATAGAATAAAATGTTATAACCCAGAGTGAGATTTCATTAAGTAAAACTACTGATAATGCCTGCTGGAGACCCATTTTGCCATGAAATAGTACACAGCCTGGCTCTTTTTTTGTTGCTTATTTAGATAAGATTCTGTCCTGAATGTGTGTTCAGAACCATTTTCTGTCTGGCAGATCTATTTAGAGACGTAGCTGAAAGCGATACCGTGACATTTTTTCATTTCGGTTGTTTATGTTGCCACCGGGCTGTTGGCATATCAGAGGACAAAGTTTCCATCAGTTTTCTCTCAGTGGCTGGAGTTGTCACCATTTGAGATACTGTGTTGATGCCTGTAGGGAAATTCGCTCGTCATTTGACTGCTCCCAGAGAAGGAGGAGGTTTGAACAGCCGCCCTGGAGCTTTAGTTTGGGTAGAGCTTTAGAGTTGTGCTCAGGGACTCTGCAGCAGGGCAGATGCTTATTGACACAGAGCTTAAGGTCATCTGGAAAAGAAACAGAGATGGTGTGTCACCAGGAGGCCAACCTGCAGCATTTTTTATACATACTTTTGAAGGGAGAAACACAGCTAATGCTCAGAGTCAGTTCTGTGGTTTAGTTTGTTTTAGTCATCAATCAGCAGCTGCAGCTGCCATCCTACTGTCACTGTTGTTCTGAATGTATATTTAAATTCATATTAAATGTGGTCAAAGTTCCAAATAATGAGGTAAACATATGTTAAAGTGATGTGACAAGCTGACATCAGCTCGTGTAGGATTTCTTTACAAGGTAATCTGCTCCAGTTTAAATTACATACACTGCTACATGTAGCTACATGCTAATGTCAAATCAAATCAAATCAAACAGGCTTTTACATACATGTATGAATAAAAACAAATTAATTCTTGAGAGTAATTCATCCCCAGCCCACCCACCCGCACAGACATACCCAATCGCACATCCCCAAAAGAAAACACGAGAGAGACAGAGGCTATAAGTATTCATAGGCCTGGGAGAACAGGTAGGTCTTAAGCTTGACTTTGAAGGATGACACAGTTGCGGAGAATCTCATATCATCAGGCAGTTTGTTCCAGAGAGTGGGGCCATGACGACTGAATGCACCCTCAACAAATTTATTTTGGATCATGGGCACAGTTTGAAGACCAGTGTCTGATGATCTGAGGGTTCTGGGGGGGGTATGTAGGCTGTGAGCAGGTCAGAGATGTATTAAGGGAAACATGTAAATTTGCTCTCTGATGTTGTTATGTTCTCCCCGATATTGAATCATATTCCTGCTGGAACATGTCCAGTTCTGTTTCAGAGCTTTTTATTGGAGAATTTTCATGGTTGTAAGTGTCCCTATAAATCCGGAAACCCGGAAACACTGACCAATCAGAGCAGACTGGGCTTTTTTGGAGGAGGGCTTAAAGAGACAGACTAGTCTGTTAAACTTATAATTAAATTATTATTATTTTATGTGACTTTGTTCACCCAGTTAAAGTGCCATTGTCATAATCAGGCACGTTTTCTAAAGATTAATTTTGCCAAAGGCTGTTCAAAGTGCTGCACATAATGCAGCATAATTTAAAACTGATATATGAAAAATGTGATTAACACTTTCAAATAGATCTCATACAGAATATTTTTCGTACAGTGTTTAACCTTATAGATTGAATTGTGCTCAATTTTGAACATTTTCTGAGTGTTCAGACTAATGGACTAGTCAAAGTTAAAACTTCCGTTTAAACATCAGGGAAATAAGTCGTTAGGAACACCCCCCCCTTCTTTAAACAACTCCACAGATCTGTAGTAATATCCACTCAACACCCAGCCAAAGTCACAGGTTAACAGAGCGTGCCCTCTAAAGTATCCTCTGTCACTGAAACCCTCCCCGGTAATATGGATTTCTGTCTCAGTGGTTTAACCTGAGTGTCAGCGGAGCTGGAGCTGCCAGAGACGGTCTTTGGTGGTTGAGCAAAGGTTGTAAGTCGACACCAGGTCGAGAATATCTACAGCAGCATGACTCACCTGCTGAACGCTGTCGCCTCCGTCACTGATCCGTGACAGATGTGTCAGAGCAGGTGACGCTCTGAGTCCTATAATGTTTTATAATGCGACTGTTCAGCTTCTAAAATGTGAGGGTTTAACATCTTTCTCTGCTTTATGTCATTTTAAATCATAATATCTTTCACAGAATAGCCGACTAGCTGACTAAGCAGATACTCAACAGTGTGCACCACATTTATCTGTGGATGGAGCACGATGCAGCAACAAAGCAGTGGCACCTACAGCAGATAAACAGCTGGGGGCGCTCTGTGGGTAGTTTTTGTTGACAAGCTGTAGTGTGAGTTGGCCTTCTCATGGCTGAAGGTGGATATAAATTTGATTGCTACTAGCAACACAGGACACACTGCATTTTGTTTTCCACAGTTTCAATAGTTGTCCGCCATTTCCATTTACTGATGATACCAACTGAACTTACTTTGATACTGTTTAGTAACTGGGTATAGCTACTGGGAAAACACAAGCGCTGTCTTCTTCCTGTTTTGGTTGCACAGTGGTTGATGCACTTCCAAAAACTTCGGTTTCCACTTTTGTGTGTTTTGCCAGATATTTGATACTCTTTTGTTCTAAAACAGGGCGCAGTGAGTGACCCTGACCCGGGGAACCCACTGGTTGTCTGGTTGGTTTGATTGTGACCGTCAAAGTTGTGCTTACTGTACTCAGTGTTACTGTCATTTGAAGCGTTCTCTGGAACATGAATTTCCTTTGGGATAAATAAAGTTCTGTTGAATTGAATTGAATTAACATGATGCGGTATTGAAGTGGGTGTGAACAAAAACGTCTTTATGAAGTTGTCCTTTATCAAGTGTCGTAGGATGAGTCACGCTGCAGAAATCAGCCCCAGTTTCATCTCTGAAAGGTTGAATTCATAATTAACACTGAGAAAAGATTCATGTTTGTAGCAACTCTTAAATACATTTAGCCTTGTTGTACTTTTTCTTTTTTACCCAGTATTACTTTTGTTCCATTTTCAGGGACAACAATTGAGAACGTAGTGATGGGCGTGGACATATTTCTTCTTAGGAACTTGTACAGCGAGCACAAGGCTGCAAAAACAAAACTGCTCCTTTGAGTGTTTCCAAAACCTGAAAATAACAGTTTGAAGTAGAGAGATGTAAATGTGTCAATGCCAGGTGCTGCATCTGAATATGAGAAGTTTCACCAGCATTGCAGAAAACAGTGTTACACATTGCCTGTCATCAGTGTTCAGGATTATTTTAAACTTTAAATAGCTTTAAATAAATAGCTTTTTTGTGTCACATGTACATTTGTTTCAGTGTGTTTCATTGGGAAAACAAGGTATGTTAAAGTTAGAGAAGAGATCAGCTAGACTGAATTTAATATCTTATTGAACTCAACTGATCAACAATCAGTTCAAGCCTGAATAACACTTAGTAAGTCTTTATCTCGAAATACTACAGAGGTATTTGCATTTAAATGACTTCAGGATCAAACATAGAAGTAAAGCTGAAGGTTTTGTAAACCTGTTGGACACTCAATCATTATAATCAACTCAAACCTCCTCATTAAACTTGTTTCTCTCTGCTGCATCCACCCTCATCTTCCCACAGTCCATGAAGTATTGTCCCCTGCTCTGAAGAGTCAGCCCAGTGGCAAGTGATAGTTCAGCAGAGTAGTTGGTGTCTTATACAGTAAACAGTGCCGCAAAACCAAGAGAGCTCAAGACAGTCAGTTTCGCAGCATTGTTTAGACCAGGGGTGTCAAACATATGGCCTGTGGGCCAAAACCGGTCCAATATGGCCCTCTGGATGACTGCATACCTTATATTGGTGCATTTGTATAGGCTAGGAGCTGCCAGGTTTCAGGAGCAAATTAAACATTGAGTAGCCTACTTTATTTATTCTTGCATGTTTCACAGGGTGACCATAAAAACACTGAAGTGTGTTTTCCTTATTTTCCATGAGTGTGTCTCTACTCTGCATTAGCTGGTGTCTTTAAGGAGTAGGGTTGTCAAAAATATGGATTTATCAATACATCGCGATTCTAAATATTAGAACACGGTTTAATACTCATTTTCCATATCATCAGTACTACTTTGTTGCTGTCTCTTCTCTCCAACAGCGAGATCACACACACACACACACACGTGCAGTGCCTCCTATAGTCACTCACAGTCCTGTCTTCTCGTCACTTGTCTCACTCGCTCTGGTTGCATACAGGCTTTTGCGGCACTGTTTTGTTTTTTACTTGTACTGTATTGCATTTTGATTGTTACGACAATCTCAGAGGCTTTTGAACGTGTCCATCACTGTACAGGGTGTCTACAGGTCCTTAAAAAGACTTAAAATGTCCTAAATTAAATTTTCTTAAAATAAAGCCTTAAAAAGTCTTAAAGTGTCTTAAATTCAGATTAAAGATTTTTATTCACACTACTGTGAAAATGTCTCCACCCTGACAGACCCAATGACTGTTGTGAGAGGAAGAAATATTGTTTTTATTAATGTAAACAAGTTTTAATTATTGTTCGTGTTTACTACAGTCATTCTGCTGTTCTCTGCTACTAACCGAGAAAAGAACAGTTGTTGTTGTCTTCTTATATTTATCTTTTAATAAAAATGCATTTCCTCAATGTCAGTTTTTCACAAAAACGGTACAGATTATCCATGTTTTTCAAGATAACGTCTCAAAGTTAGAAGTTTCAGTATCTTGACGACACTAGTAAGGCGCACACTGCTCTGCATCAGCTATGGAGTCCCTTGACCATCCTCGTCCTCCTCCTCTTCATCCTGTCTTCACTGACACACAGAGTTTTCCCTCTTGAGTGTCTGGAATGAATCCCTGAACTAACGATAATGAGCTAAACATTGTCCTCCTTCTTCCTCGCAGACAGACCAGACCCCAGCTGGTATTAAACCCAATATTCCATGGTCGCCCAGTCCAAGCTGGGCAGACTGGATGTGCACCAATTAGTGGTTTCCGTGGCAACAATATGGCCAATTCCTTCCCATTTTGAGAATAAGACATGGCTCTCCTTCATCCCTTTGACTCTGCCTCTGGTCCCATGTGACCCTGCGGGGCTTCAGCTCTGTCTCTGGCAGTGCTCAGGGTCGATGTGATCACAGTTAAAGTGCCTCCATCAGAGTTACATGTGATTTTATTAAATGTGTGTTTGTCGTGTGTCGTCCTCAGAGGTGGGTGGTCAGCAGACAAATGCGGTTTGAAGGAGGCTTCCAGGGCCGCTGTAATAAACTGGTGGACGGCTGCTACTCTTTCTGGCAGGCTGGACTCCTGCCTCTACTCCACAGAGCCTTATTCAAAGAAGGTACTGTATCTCTGGTTGTAGCAAAGCCCTGAGGCTGTGTTAAATGGCTTTCTTAAAGACTTGTATAAACACACGGACAGGCTTTTGACTACTAATTGCATTTTGTCTTAACTTAATCAAACGTCTTGCTCATTTTTTTAATTAGTGTGTAATGACAAAACAAATGGTCCAATCACAACATGTTATTAAACTGATCACTGCGGCCTTCTCCCTCGAGAGTCGACTCAATATCAATTACATTCTCCACACTAGCATGTAGAGAAAATTGCTTCACCCGGCTTGAGAATTTTCCTTGAAGCACACCACAGAATCGATGACAAAATGTGATTGTGCTCACCATTAACCGAGAAAAAAAACCCTGCAGGTATTAAAGGAATAATTTGCCCACAAAATGATTATTGGCACATCAGTTAAGCGCCCAGTGTTATGCTGAATTGGTGAAGAAAACTGTTTTTCACACATGCCTTAACGGTGACCGAAGAATCCAGAAACGGAAAATTCTTGATGAATTTAAGTCACCGGCGACCTCATTTAACAACAGCAAAACTATATCAGTATCATCCAAGTCTCATTATCCAGGTGTGTGCTCAGTACTTCCTGAATAAATGCATTTTCACTAAAACACTTCTGCATTAACAGTCTCACTCCAGGGGAAGCGCATGGGTCTGACCTCTGTTCGTAAATTCATATATCAATTAAAGTCCTGCCCCCCAGCTCCTTCATTTGCGACTTCTGCTGTCACTTAGCTACACCTGTAGCTTCCTGGCCAATGACAAGCTGAGAGGCAGGATTTCAATCGAATGTAAGAGCAGAGTTCAAATGCAGATGCTTGTCCAGGCACGCTGCTCAGCCTTGCCTGAGAGTTTCTATGCAGAAGTGTGTTAAAGGGTAAGGTATAGGTTTAGTGTAAATGCATGAGTACTTAAGTAAGGAAAACGAAATTTTCTTCATGAATTCAACGTAACACACTGTGAGTAACTGATATACAAATGATAATTTTCAAGGGGATGTATTCCTTTAAGTGTAATTTAAAAAGTTTTTAGAGCTGCATCGGATTCAGCTTCAGGGTTGGGGTGCTTTCACACCTGCCCTGTTTGGTTCGGTTCAGTCGAACTCAAGTTTGTTTGCCCCCAAAGTGCGGTTCATTTGGGCAGGTGTGAACACAGCAACCGCACTCAGGTGCACCAAAACAACCAGACTGAGACCTTCTTGAAGAGGTGGTCTGGGTGCGATAAAAAAAAACTCTGGTGCAGTTTGTTTGCAGTGAGAACTTGTTCCGACCTCTACCTGAACCAACTGCAGTCACATGACACATTGTTTGGGTTAAACATGAGCATGTTACAGTCCTGGAGGATTATTAATGTGCGCCTCCTCCTGTACTGCCTTAATATGCACATTCAGCACATCCAATGCATCAAAACATTGTTTTCTAGTTGGAGCCGCGCCTCGTTTTCAAACTGTATGGTTTGACTCAAATGAACAATGACAGCAATATAGTCCACGATGAGCAGCACTAAAATCAACCTGTGTAGTTGTCCCTCCATTGTGACATTAGAAAGTGTCACATTTATCTTACAAGTGTACTCTTCTTCAACGTTTTGTTTACTTCCTGGATTTTTCCCACATGGAAACTCTGACCAGTTACATGTTGACACAAAAATAGATGAGTAATTAATGAAAATAAAAAAGAATTTAAAATATGCCAAGGAATTCAGTGGAATAAAGTCATCAAGAAAGAAGAAGTTAATACACTGATGATCAATAAAAGAAATAAAAAAACAATAAAATCAATTTACAGAGGATTTAAAAGATTAATTTCATGTGGTTTCACAACAAGGTTTAATAAGAGTTTTCTTCCTGTGTTGGCTGTGTTTGTCCCTGCTACACTGAGTGCGTGTCAGTATGGTATATACAGACTTGTCATTTCCAGTTTAACCAGTTTATCACCATAAAACTGAGGAGCTGGAGTTTATGTTTAACATCACATGGAATGTACATCCTGATGCATTTTAAAGACGCTGATTATCACAGTTTACAGTAAACAAGGTGATCTCATAGCAGGCACTGCCCAGATAATGCATCGTACAGTACAATGGAAAGTAAAGAGATCTGCTGATAGAGCACATCAGAGTAACTCATTTTTATCCTTGAAATGTCAAATTTATTCACGTATTTTCACCTTGATTTTGTCATTGTCACTCTCATTCACTCATTAAATCCTTGCTTTAATTTGACCTTTTATTATTTTTTAAAATTATCATAATTATTATTTAATTAATGTAGTTACAAGACAAAAAGTGAAACTAGTGAGTCTTGAGTTTCACGTTTGGCTGAATTGTGTTTGCTCAGGAGAGTCGGAGCTGAGTCGGCAGCGGTGGATGTTCGAGCAGCAGGCCTTGCAGGAATACATCCTCCTGTGCTGTCAGAACCCAACAGGGGGCCTTCTGGATAAGCCTGGCAAGTCAGTACCACACCATCTGGACACACACACACACACCACCACACACCACCACCCCACATTAAAGGCTGGTGGCACATTCAAATATAATTCACACGGTTTTCACTCATTCACATCATTAACTCTGTCCTGTTTTGTTTTCACGTGTCTAGGTCCAGAGATTTCTACCACACGTGTTACTGCCTGAGCGGCCTCTCCGTAGCACAGCATTTTGGAAACATGGACCTCCATCATGAGATGATCCTTGGCAGGGAGGAGAACAGATTGGTGAGGCTGCAGCAGGGCTGGGAGGGAGGAACAGCTGAGCGAGGGTGGATTAATTCAGACATGGATTATTTACTATCAAGAATGGATTCAGTTTTAGGAGAAACAAACGAGGCCCTGATTACTGCTTAGGATAATAATGACTTCTCACCAGTGCCTCAAGAAAATAGAAGCACAGGTGGAGTTGAAGTTGAATTTAGGAACCTTGCTACACCTATCAAATGAGTACCCATGTACCCATTACTCTGTCTCGACCTCTCAGCCAGCCTGCAAACTAGTTTCCATGCACTGTCAGCCGGCAGGTGGTGTTTCAAGGAATCGCTGGTCATTTTGTAAAACTGCATATTCTCTGTCTTGCTGAGAGGGTACCTGCTGGCCTTGTACCACCTGCGCTACAAGCAGCCCTGGTTTTGAATCACTGGTTGTTCCACTCTGCTGCAGGAGCCGTAAGAAAAGCTGCACAGCTGTGCAGACACTGGTGTAGTCTGCTAAAAATAATGTTTCTTTTTCACATGTGAAATATCCTGCAGTAAGCACAGATATCTGTCACGTCTGTCTGATAGTCCAACTGACGGGCGTCTTTCAAAAAACACGAGTAGTTATGTTAGTATATAACAGGAAAGTGACTCATGAAGAAAATCAAAACATTTTTCGTTCCCAAATTTCTGTCAAGTGGCCCAAAAACATTAGCATTTGTTTATTAGCAAACATGTTGGGATCAGTTTTGATGAGTCTAATCTGCAGGTCCTTGAAAATGAAAAGAAAAAAAAATCTAAATGAAGTCTAATTTTGCACTCGCACTGTTTCATTTTTCCACCACGCAGGAAACTAATAAACCGTCTTTCATCTGCCATTGTTGCAGCACGCAGATGTATTTTCTGATGAATTTAGTCAAGAGAGCATGACACTGTTCCTCATTTTGCACCTTTGAATGAAAGACATGCCTTTAATTTGTCAGTGTGATGGTCTGTGGGTTAACTTCCTGATCATCAGGTTGCATTTTGATGCAAATTTAAAATGAGAAGCACAATGTCTGGTTGGTGTTGAGACTAAG
Organism: Cephalopholis sonnerati; assembly: GCA_019142605.1. Lineage (NCBI taxonomy): Eukaryota > Metazoa > Chordata > Actinopteri > Perciformes > Serranidae > Cephalopholis > Cephalopholis sonnerati. Next base: position 20,730,919 of record JAGQAX010000009.1, on the reverse strand, counting down.
ATGTCATGTGGTTTTACTTAAAGATTTCAGTGGTGTAGGTTTTATTTTCCTGTTTCCTGTTGTATTACTGGCACACAGAGCTGGTTACAGTAAATCTGCCCCCAGCACATGCACACATCACTTCTTATAAGTTATAGCTCATGATTCTGCAGCCGACCATGTACACTACAGTTGGTTTGTTTTTTCGTATCTGTAGTAAAAGTGGACATCATGTTTAAGGTCAGAATTGTGCTGTCCATGTACTTACAAGCCCACAGGGTGTGGACATAATATTAGGAACACATGTGTGAGCATTATTACCATCTTCTCCTTTTCTTCATCAGAGACGTGTTGAGTCAACACTGGAAAGTTTTGAGGCTGCATCAGTGGTGGTGTTGCATTAGACTGCATTGCACTGTTTTGTCCCCTGACACAGGCTAAGGCTGACAAAATACAGGGTGGGATGTTGTGTAAAATGCAAATAAAAACAGAATGCAATGATCTGCAAATCCTTTCCTTAGTTTGTTTTTTATAACTATACACTCATTCATTTCAAAAAAAGGTGGGACAGATGCATGTTTACAGCTGTGTTACATCACCTTTTCTTTTAACAACTCAGTAAGTGTTTTGGAATGACGACACTAAAGCCCCGTGTCCACAGAACAGTACAGTTCAGGTCAGTCCGGTGCGCTTTTTTTCCGTTTCCACAGTGAAAAGTTGTGGATGGTACCAATGGAACCGTTCCGTACCGTCCCCATTTTTGGTCCCCCCTCTGTTGGGGTACCTAGCACACAGATCTGGTACTAAAGGGTGGAGCTGTGAACTGCATATATTCTAATCCTCACTTGGAGAAAAAAAAAAAAGCGTCATGGAGTGTTGTTCCTGTGGGCTATGGAAACACTAAACCCCTGAGCTTGCCTGAGAAGGACTAAATGCACAAACCTGCTATTTTTAAATTTCCCATGAAGAGAGACTCTCACTGCAGCCTGTTTTATTTCGCTCTGAAAATGTTGGCGTGCAGCCTCGTTCTGTGGACGATAAATGAGGTGCAGACTGATGGAGAAAATACAGTGAGTGCTGGACGGAGCAGTAAGTGACAAAATCCCCGCCCACATTTAAGAGTAAGGTTTGCAGTGGAAACACTAGGGTCTAGGTGCCATGTCTGAAGGGTTACTGTTGGTTCCAAAGGTACCATACTGAAAGTGTTTGGTGGAAACGGGGCTTTAACAGTTGAAGTTTCAAAAGTGAAATGGATACTTTAGCACAGCAGTTGTAGTTTACACTGTACTGTAACTAAAACATACGGTATACTACATACTTATTTTCCTCGTTTTCTCTCGTAGGCTCCGACTCATCCAGTTTACAACATCTGTCCAGAGAGGGTGGCTCAGGCCCTGCAGTACTTTCACCGGCTGCCCGTCCCTGATGCCAACAGACAGCCGGGAGCCTCTGCTGACGACACGCTGTCGGACTCCGCCACTGCCTCCGGACCAGACGACCATCAGTCCTAGTTAGTCATCAGTGGAGACGTCACTGTGTGTGAACCAGCCGACTCTGGGGAACGGGCTCGAACCAGCAAACAGCAGTCAGCAGTCTGATGTAGACGAGCCCTAAATAAAAACGGTCGGAGGGTCGACCGTCCGTAGAAGTGAGGGCTGGAGTTTAGGAGGAGTTTGCCTGAATAAAGGTCAACAGTTGTGTGTGGGCAGCTTAGCATTCAGCTGAATTTTTGCTTGCAATGCCTAATGTTTTCATTCTCTGAAATAAAGGGAGACTTGGTGAGGTTTCAGTATGACCTAAGTCAATAAAACTTTATATAGCAATTTTCATAATGGTGTTATAAAATGCTTTACAATTCCACACACACCTCAGACACATTGTCACTTTGAAAACACTAAGATACAGCTGTTAATAGACATCACACACACCTCAAAATCTGAACAATATCATTATTATCTTTGCAAAAACCAAGTCTGAAGCAGGGCTGAAACTCCGACTGAGCACCTTCAGGTTTGGTCCTCAGTATTTCCTCTGGTATTTTATCCACCTTTGGGAGAGTTTACAATCTAAAGTGACACATGGTGCATATTTTCTGGCTGATTTCAGTATTTTTTGACTCAGTATATTTAAATTTCGTTATTTTTAGGACAAAATGAAAGAATAAAGGATTCGCTGTATCTGCACTAGAATTTATGTTCTGTCATTTCCTTCAAAAACATCTGCAGAGAACTGTGTCACGTGGTACAAATTACACACACAAACACACACACAAAAAAAAAATAGTTGACATATTTAAATTAGATATAAAATTCCCATCCAATTGAGTCAAGTAATTTTAACATAAACCAAAAATGTTCCATTCTCTTCATTCATTTTCAACCGCTTGTCCAAGGCCGGGTCGCGGTGGCAAAGCATTCCAGACGTCCCTCTCCCCAGCAGTACTTTCCAGCTCCTCCTGGGGGACCCCAAGGTGTTCCCAGGCCAGATGAGATATGTAATCCCTCCAGTGTGTTCTGGGTCTGCCCCGGGGCCTCCTACCAGTGGGACGTGTGAAACAACCCAACAGGAGGCACCCAGGAGGCATCCTGATCAGATGCCCGAACCACCTCAACTGACCCCTTTTGATGTGAAGGAGCAGCGGCTCTACTCCGAGCTCCTCACCCTATCTGTAAGGCTGAGCCCAGCCACACCACGGAGGAAACTCATTTCAGCTGCTTGTATCTGCGATCTCATTCTTTCAGACTACCCAGAGCTCATGACCACAGGCGAGGGTTGGGACATAAATTGACCAGTAAATTGAAAGCTTTGTCTTCCGGCTCAGCTTCCTGTTTGCCATGATGGTCCAGCACAGCGCCCGCGTCACTGTAGACGCTGCCCAAAAACTGCCAATCCACCTCACACCATTCTACCCTCACTTGTGAACAAGACTCCCAAGATACTTGAATTCCATTGCTGGGGGCCCCAACCATTTATGTGATTAAATAAAATAAAACAGAGGTAAAAACTACGAGAATTTATGTAACCATAGATGTGAAATTTACCTAATTAACTTTAATAAAATTAATGCAATTACTGTTAATAAAATCTGTGTATTTCAAATGTTAAACATTTTTTACTTAACTTTATGTAGTTAATGTTTATCAACACATTGAGAATACATCAAATTTAATAACATTAATTACATGAACTTTAAGTAAAATTCAACATATTTGGAATAAACAGAATTTGTTTATAGTAATTACATAAACTTTATCAGAGTAAATCAGGTCTATGAGCTACATTACACAAATTATCAGTCAGTTCATCTCAGTATTTTATTTAATTAGTCATTTATTTTTTATTTTATTTATTTATTTTTTTCCTTTTTTGGTCCGAGATTTACGACTCAAATGAAAATTTTTAAATGTAATTTAAATTTGTAAACCTGACAAAAGAGACCAAATAATTTGAATATAGAGGGACAGAGTTCTGAGACAGTTATTTGAGTTAGAGTTTAGTTAGTTTAGGGCTGCAACTACTATTAATACTAACAGTATTATTTACTGTTTTGATTAATCCATTTGTTCTAAAAATCCCAAATTATGTAAAAGACCAAAAAAAATTTCAGACAAACATTCTCAACTTTCAATATAAGACTACAAAATTCAGAAAATCCTCACCATTTAGAGGCTGAAATTTGGGAATGTTTGGTGTTTGTGCTTGAAAAATTATGAAATGATTACCAAAATAAATTTTCTGTCCGTCACCTGCCGGGTTGACGAAACATTTCAACTGTTGTTTGGTGTAAAAGCAACAAACAGCTGATTTAAATCAAACGTGCAGAACACAATCAGCTTATTCAGAGAATAAAATATCATTAAAACATGTTAGACCTCCTGTTTGGGGTCAGCTGGGGCTGTTTCACGGGGCCTTTGACTCATCCAGGCGACGCTCCTGCCTGAAAGCAGCAAATACAAACAGCACTGCAGGTCTGAACTAAGAAAAGACAGATTCACCATGTTGCACTGTGGGTAGGTAGGTTAGATACTGGCTGTTGCTCACACATGAAAAAAACATCAGCTGGCCCAGTCTCCGGTCTTTTTTCCTCCACATAGTTAAAAACTACACCAGTGTAAGGGGAGAGTGGTTACATAACAAGACATGAAAGGACAGTGTGCCCTCAGTCTTTATTCTAGACACCTGCCAGCATCACTGGAAACCAGAAAAACCTGAAGTTATGTTTGCTGCTGTACATCCAGTCCTGAGGGCTCTGCTGCAGCAGTCGTGGAAGTGAGAGGGAGGAAAGGTGACTGATTATTAGTGTTAGTACAGTGCCTGTATGGAACAGACCAGATAAAGATCCACTCATACAAATGATATATAAATACTGAAGGTGTGGCACGTCCAAACTGCACCAAACTCAACACTGCACGTCCTCGGGTCACCTGCGATATTCTCATGGTGTGAAGTAGGTCAGATAAAATCAACAACAAGAGAGACTCTGCAACAACATGCTGCATACACAACCTCAAAAACACCATAGATGCCAGTCAAGCATTGGCAGATTTCATATCAAAAGATATGATGCCATTTCAAATAGTTGTAAAATGCCTGACTTTTAAAGATTGTTTTTTCACTAAAAAGGATGTTCACTAGAAAAACAGATGAGTCTTATCTCTGATGCAATGAAAATATGTTTTGTATCACAAGGTAAGGAGAGCAGTTCCAGTTTGTTTTAGTACCATTTAGAAAGTTTAAAGCATGTTTGATGATGAACAGAAAACAGCATCTTATATTGGAGTTATTTTGGCCAGGATACTCATGACATAAATATGCCTATCAGAGGTATGGACTCATGTTACATGACTTGGACTCTAAGTCACAAGTTTGATCACTTCAGACTTGACTCGACAAAATTAAAAAAAAAAAAAGGCTTGCAACCTGACAGACATTAAGACCAGTGACTTGTGACTTCACTTGGACTCGAGCCTTTTGACTTAAAATACTTGAAACCTTCCCCCAAACCCAAAAAAGATTAAAAACTGTATTATTTTAAAAGTGCGCCACAAATCATTTCCCTCAGTTTCCTAAATCAAGTAACAGTGCTATCCGTTCCCAGCAAGTCGACACTTAACTCCCCAGATCTACAACATCCAATCAGGTTGCAAGAAAGAAACCTTAAGAAATTATGTTACTGAGCATCTGTTGGAAAAAATTATACCAAAGATAATTTCATTTGTGAACAAAAACAACGCAATGGTCGACAAAAACTGAATTGCAGTAGCCTATGCAAATCATGAGGGTGGAACATTACAGACTGAGACGCAACAACTTCTGACATCATGCGACATTTGAACAGTAAGTCAAGGCTAATATTAACATAGTGAGCGAGCTAATGCTGAGCTAACGTTAGCTAAACAGCTAAATAAACTTTTACAAAGTTGTTTTATGAGTTCTGTAAATTTAATATCTTTTTTTACTCTGCTGTTAAAATGGCATTACATTTTGTGAAGAGCGTATTATGGCTTGCAGAGATCAAAACTCAAATCGAGTTCAGTCCTCTTAAAGTGGACCAACAGAAAAGGGACTCAGTTCTTTTTGTGTTCACACTGTCAGTTCATTTGAAAGAGGACTCAGTTCTCTTTCTGATCAACTTCAGCTCTTAAGGGGCCTCAGTCCTCTTTCTGTTCCCACTATAGTCTATATATATGTACTGACATAGTTTTGTTTTTACTTTGACGTGGCACTGCAGTGCGGTTATGAAGCTTCTTGCTTTCAGATGAACTTAAAATTAGAGGAAAACCTTAGTGTTAATATGCTGTAGACTGTTGCTGTTTGATTTCTACATTCCACATCATCCATGGACCAAACTACTCCTCGCCCTGTGTCCTTGCAAACGTTACAGGCCGACATGGTTTCGTCTGTTTTTTCAAGCGTCCCAGTGCAATAGCATGTGATCTAGAGGGCTAAATACAATGACAAAGAGCAAGGAGAACCTGGAGCGCTTTGTGTTCACAAGGCACAGGTTAAGGGAACAGCATCACGGACTTGAACCCAACCAAGTTTGGTCCACTTCAGAGGGGTCTGAGTTCTCATGGAGTGTTCACATATGCGCAAAAAATGTTGAGTCACCGCTCTGAGTCCGCTTAGAGGGCTGAGAAGGACCAAGTGTGAAAACACCCTTCAATGAAAAGACATTAGACGTACATGCAAACCACTGACATGGTCGCCTATAGACTAGAGGAAATGTTATTTAACACTTTGGTCCGACAGTTAAAATAAACCACAGGGAGCGTGTTAAAGGATAAAATAGTTTATTTTATAGTCTCATAGTAAAGGTAGGCCTCAACTTGCAAGACAATTGTTGGCAGTATGTACAACATACTTGTAATTTCCATGGAATGGAATCGGACAAACAAAGACCTATTACACTAATTATATCCTCCTAAATGGAAATAAAATGGAAACAATATACATACACACACGTTTCCTAGACACGCAAAATGCTTCCTTTTTTTCCTTGGGGGGGATTCAGCAACATTGATTTTTACTGTGTAAAGCACAACACATCGACAGGGATTATTTTTGCTTCCTTGTACTGCAAAAGACGGGAGCTACCTTTTTGACATTCAATACCTATTTCATACCCTTAAGGAGAACTACATGTGACAAATTGGCATTTTCCCATGACTCGTGAGATTACTACAAAATGCATAACATACTTTAGAACTTCAAAACATCCAATCAATGCTTTTTTATGATATATAAAACGAGATGCCTAACGTATTCAGCCACCTAAAGTCATTCACTACTTCAAGCTAAAGGACAAATTACGATACAAGTTTAGGAATATTCTCCTTCAAAACATCAATTTCAACAAAGGAGTCATGTCGTCTTTTTTTTCTTTTTAATCTTGTGTTAACAAACGTGTCAGGCAGAAAACATCTGCAATCCAGTGGGCCTGAGGTGGGTATCACTTTAATATTTGCTTCAAAGCGTCTTCACATTCTTTAGTGGAAAAAAGTAAGCTACAAATGTTTTATTCTTTTATTTTTAAAAAGGTAAACTTCTCTGGGACAATTTATCTAGGTGTGTGTCTGTGTGTGTAAATTCTAAACAGGTTTTTATCAAGAATAACAAAATAAACAAAAACAAAAATATATAATATAGCAGTGCTTGGAGTACGCCAGGCGCGCCCTTCCCCCCCAAAAACAACCCGGGGAGGAGGAGGGGCTTTATTGAGGGTACAAAAAAAGCATCAAGTCCTTAAGTAGCCAAGCTGCCTCTTTTTGGGTTTTGGATTGTAGATGTTGCCGGAGGGGGGAAATACCAATGACGGAAAGAAAAGAGAGAAGAAGAGGGATGGGGAGGGGAGAAAAACCTGAAGCTCTCTACATGGACTGAAGCAGTCGTCTTCCACCCTGCTGACTTCCTCCCTCCTGTTCCTGGAGATCGGGTGGAGAGAGAGACAATTGTGGCGGCGGTGTGAGGAGGTTAGAGGGGTCATGAGTCTCCAGTGCGAGCCCACCCACAGATGGAGGAGAGAGAACGAGGAGGACGGTGAGGGAGGCCGGGGGTGGTGGTGGTTGTTGGCATGAGAGAGGGGGGAGGGGAGGGGTCGATGAGCCTCGATGGCTGCGTTTCCTCTTGCCCTCCTTTGTGCCCCCGCCGCCTCGACCTTGGCTGGGTTTTAACCGCTCCGCTCTCTAGCTGGCCTCCACGCGCAGCTTCTTCCTGTTGGGAGGCTCTGACTCGGCCTCGGACTCGGAGCTGGAGTCAGAGCCTCCGTCGAACGCCGACACGGCGCTGCCTTTGGGGTTGGTGTACAGGCTGCTGTCAGACGAAGAGTAGCTGGCCTGGAGCTGCGCGGAGCCCTTCACCTTCTCCAGAGCACGGACTGCATCAACACACACACAGGAAGACACATGGAGGAAGAAGGTGAGGAAGGTCAACGGCAGGATTTCAACATGATAATGAAGAAACAATCAGGCTGAGGACGCAGTACATGACTGAACAGGCTGTCCTTAAATCAGCCCAGTCTAACCAGCATATATGTGATGCTGACCAGTGGCTAACAGTCTCCACAGTGCTGACGTCTGAGGAAATGCAGATAATCTAAGTATACAAAATGGATATTAGTTGTGTTGCACCACCAGTTTTTATATAACCCTGCTGTGCTGAGTGGGAAGCAGCCTCAACAGACATTTCCTCTGCATATCCAGTCATGCCCCGTCTCTGTTCCACTGGCATCTGATACTCACTGTGTTTGTTTTTAAAAACCTGCTACACACTCATCAGGTTTTCAATTAATACTCTGAGTAAAGGCATCCTGAGCACAGACTGACGTCAGGCTGCCTCTGTGTGTGCTGTAATAAAAGCTTCTCTGTCCAGCTACGTGTGCATGTGAGTCCCACCCTTCATGTCTCACTCGCAGACTATATATAAAGATGGACATTGCGTCTCCACTGTGGGAGGAAGTGGGGACGCGTTGTTCATCTTTATATACAGTGTACGGGTGACACATGAGGGGAGGGACTGACGTGTACAAAAATGAAGGCTAAATATCATGGATAAAGCCGCTACCATCTGGCACTGGTGACATTATTTGGAGTCTAAGCAGTAGCGATGTCAGCGGTATTAAGTTCCCACCCATACACCCGTCTAACACATCACGAGCAGCACCACTGATTATGAGCACACTGATTGGCACACACAGCTGACGATCTTGATGTCAACCCTCTTTTAATGGCATCAAATAATGAATTAAAACAAACACTTGAGCATAAAGCAGCGTGACAAGAACGTGCTAAAATGACAGAAGACCTACTTGGCATATAGTCATAAGTGCTATATCGTCCATCTTTATATACAGTCTACGGTTCCACTGGTGAGCTAATCGCCGCTGCTCTGCACTGCGATCATATAGCAAACATTCCTGATAATGCTAGCCCAACCCACAGTGGTGGGACGGCACAGAGGCGTAGACGCCCACCCTCCAGCCCCCCACCCCTCCCTCCCCAGGTTAAAACAGTTAGCTTTGTCAGCACTGTTTCTGTTGTGAGCACCATGAGCAACATCCATGTTTGCTTGTGACGTGGGAGGTGAGAGCCAAGTGCAGGCAATCCCGGCCCGGTCTCTAAGTGTCGTATATTGCACCGCTAAACAAGAAACTGCGATGTTCAATAGCATTCAACAACAACAACAAATCTCATAGCGCTATGGCAACCATTGTCACGCTGTGTATATTCCTCAAGGGATTTGGTAGTTTTAGTGCCCTAAACAGAAGATTTGACTCTGTAATAGAGAATTAAACATGGTGTTTTCTAAGATGAATAAATGTTTGGACCTAATATATCCAAGTTCTGACATTAATGATATACATATTTTCCAACCAAAATTTAAAGGGTCCAGTGTAAAGGATTTAGGGGGATATATTGGCAGAAATGGTATATCATTTAAGTATGTTTTTTTTAGCGTTTAATCACCTGAAAACAAGAATTGTCATGTATTCGTTACCTTTGAATCAGCAGTTTATATCTACGTACGGGGACAGGCCCTCGTCCACAGAGTCCACCATGTTTCTACAGTAGCTCAGAAAGACTAACCAAACACCAAACCCTCTGCAACAGCTGAACAGCATCGCAAAGCACAGATTTTTTTGAGAAACTGCTATATTTTGTGTTTTTACCAGTTTAAAATGCTGAGTCATTCTGCTTTGGAGAAGTAGAGACCTCTGCAGATAATTCAGCTCCCAGTAAAAACCTCCTGAACATTTGGATCTTAAGTTATCGGAGGAAAAGGTGAGCACAGATGAGCAGGTGCTGGGCTAGCAGCCTGTCAGCAACAAGCCACAGGGCATCGCAAAAACACTGATGTGTGGCGTAAAACTGCCTTCTTCTGCGTTTTTACTGTTTTCATTCACCTGGTCTTTGTTTTGGAGTGGAAGAGACCTCTGCGGATAATTGGTATCACTGTAAAAACCTCCTGAACAATAAACACTAAAGGAATCCTAACCGAGAGTTCATGCTTGGCACACGGGAGAAGTTTCAGCTGGCTGCAATCTGCAGTCCTCACCACAAGATGCCAGTAAATCCTACACACTGCTCCTTTAACGCAAACCTTGGGATGTGTTTCTGGGGCTGAAATGAATTAATAAAATGTTATTAAACTGTTTTAAAAAGCAGAGATCTAAATTCAATAAGAAATCAGGGCAGGGTGGGAGGGCTTTGAGTATTTTGAGAATCCTGGCTGAAGTCCTGCATGCATCTCAGCTGCTGGCACACTGTCAACATTTAAGAGAAAACACTCAGTTATAAAAACTAAATTAGGCTCGGAGAGGGGGCTAAACATTGGCTCTCCATTTATCTGATGTGTTGTGGTGGCACAAACACTTTGATGTTGAGATTGGGACTTGGTGTTCTCAAACTATTCACCCACATGCTCTTTTATCACTACAATCACTGTAACTTCAAACTAAAACAAACATCGCGGTGAAGCATTTGCATTTCCTCACACCCCCTTTCCTTACTCTCTCTGACTGTAGCAGGTCAAATTTAATTAGCTAAAACTCACAATGACTATCTGCAGGTAAAACCACAGAAACCTCACAGCTGTTCTCAATTCTGAAAGGAAGTTCTGAAAACAAATGCAGTCATGTAGAGCATCCCCACCCCGAAGAACACAGCGACAGCAGAGGTGGTGTTGTTACCTTGCTGCTCCAGCAGTGCGTTCTGCCTCTTCAGGTCGTCGATGTCCTGCTGGTGCGTGTGGTTTTTTCGCCTCATGTATTGGATGTACTCTGTGGCTTTGTCTAGGATTTGAGCTCGAGACGCCTGTTTGGTAGACTGCTGTTAGTGACACATGCAAAAATTGAAGCAATGACGCAAGTATACAGAGTTCTCATCACATTTTTCACACAGTCATGCTCCTATCATGATACTGCAGACTCAAACTACCGCATATGAAATCTAGGACAACGCTGTGTGTTTCTGCACAGCTTGCCTCCTCTTAACCTCTCAAAATCCTGCGGCACTTCAGTCTGACATCCACAGGCTAGGTCACAACCCTGACACATTACTGTCAGCGTGTTCGCCGCGATTACAGCAAACAAAAGCGCCACAGCAGCCCGTCAGCTGGCTGGCTGCAAATCAGCTCCTAAATGTTCAAGGAAAACATTTGCTTCATCTCTAATTAATGCTGCCTCGCTGTAAAGCTTCCCTTTTGTCCAGGAGCTATCTGGCACGGCCAAGTATTGACTTAATATCAGCATCAGAGACATTTGTACTCATTAGGGCTGGGTATCATTTTTTGTAGTAGTAGTGGACACGATATTCAAGTTTCTGTATCAATACCAAAAACCCGGTTTCCTTCAGTGTTTTATCGCCTAAAAAAAGTCACCCTCTTTATCTTAAATAAAATCCTGATCATACCAAAGATTGGCGACATCCAATGCAACTAGATGAGACAATGCATTGTCTCCATAGCAACAACTCAGTTCTTCTGTTCAATTTTCGGCTTGTTATGTGCAAGTAACTACTGAGTACTTTGTGTTTTTGACTGTGTGACATGTACACATGAATCCAACAGCAGCACAGTTTTTAAAAAGTAGAGCGCGTCAGCCAACACATTGATTAAGAAAAAAAAGCGATGCAATGGTGGGGACAGACGGCAAGTAACGCAACTGGTGTATGCCTGACCAAACCAAACCAAACAACAGCGGCATCATGGCGCCTGGATGTGTGATTTTTGATGGTATGTCAGCATCCAGGAAGCTCAAGAGGTGTGACAGGCGTGATGTAACACAACAGCGCCAGCCTCTAGCATGACATCTAACGTGCACATTGATAGCGCTTTCAATACACAAAAAATGGGATAACATGGCAACAACAATCATTTAGAGTCTCTGTTATGTGGCGGCGGCTCTCGCCCTCTGCTCAGGGTAAGGAGCTCACGGACCTCTTGGTTTTCCCAGTTTGTTAACATTTATAAGTTGCTGTTCATCTTCTTTGAGTTAGCTGCCAACTGCTTCTAGCTGTTTTAAGGGGCCGTACACATGCCATGTTTTTTGCGTCCTCAAATTCATTGTTTTCAATGTCGACACGCAGCAGGCACGCTCAAACGCCAGACCAATGCTGTCGCGGCGTGCATGCTTTTTCCGAGCACCTATTTTTCAGGGTGCGAAGGTCGCACCCCGAGATAAACTGAGTTCAACTTTTGGAAAGCAGCAGCAAGCACCATGTGTCAAGTGACGAGGACCAACCAACCACAGCTGACAGATATCTTTCCCTTCTTCCGTAAATATCAGTCTGTGATAAATACAGACAAGTTGATCATGTTAGTGCAGGGCTACCCAGAGCTTTACATCCGTCCCACAGACGATAGGTCTACACACTTATAAACAGCGCCTGGAAGAAGATCAGCTCTGCACGCAGGATCTCAGGTACAAAGGCTTTGAAACGGTGCTTGTTAAGGTTGCTTAGCAACCTCAGACGCAACCTGCCGCCACGCTTTTGAAAGCTGACTCAAAAAAGGCACAAGAGTAGCACCCAGCACCTGACCTCACGTTTTACAGACGGTTAAAGACGTGGCATGTGTACAGCCCCTAAAATCTCCCAGCAGTGGGTCGCGCATATAACTTGTCATCAAAACATCACACCTGTCCCGTCCTGCTGACTGTCCCTTTTACACAGACATCAATTCTGCACTGTTACTACCTCCACTGCTGGCTTAAAGGTGAGACGACTCTGTCCCCCCCATTCAGCGAGCGTACCTTTAACACAGAATGGCGAGGTGGAATAACTCAGCAACATTCCCACCTTTAAACAGGCAGTGTTAAAGAGGTTTGTGTGACATCACTAACACCAGCTGACATGGCAGGACGACTTGGCCGTCTTGAAAGCTTGATGCTACAGACAGATTTCAGTCTGTAAAAAGTATAGAGGTCTGGTACCCAGCCCTAATATTCTCTTAATATTCTGTTTCCTCTCACAGGAAGAAAAATGCTGCATGTTGGCCCTAACTCAGAGCTGTAATAGCAGGATGGTCCTGGGAGAGAAGAGGGGGTCGGGCACTGAGGCAGCTGTAACCCAACACTTCTTACAAATGATCAGCTAATATCCCTCACATCATCTCGTCAGCCCCCCGCCCCTCACTCTGTGTCAGAGTCATGAACTGGTCTTTTAGGGGAAAATAAAACACTGTGTGCCCAGTTCCTGAACCAGCCCTCCAAATACTCTCAATGTCATGATGTCAAAACAGGAAGAGAGCAACAAAATTTCCTCATAATAACTTCCTGACGCTGGTCCAAGTATTTAGACTGCATCACTGTCTCGCTGCTGCCAATCTGCACTCGTCCTCCACCATCTGCCCTCCGCCCAGTCCCTTCAACTGCTTCTCTCCACTGACGCACACACCGCCAAGTAAAGACATCTGCATCTCTGTACATTCATTAAAATTACATCATGGTAGAAACACACTCATCCCTAAATACACTCTGCTGTAAAGTCCTCACAGAACATACCACAGTATTATACTTCACCTTTTAGAAAACAACATGGCAAAAGTTCAAAAATTTCTTACATGAGAGCCTGAACATCGTGTGCCTGGAGGAGCTGCAGGCTGAGCTGTACCAACCTTTTCTCCCTGCAGGGCAGGTACCGAGTCCCGGAGGCTGTGAAAGCTGTCTTTGATGTGGTCCCTACGTTTGCGCTCCAGCGCATTGTGGTGTGCCCGTTTGTCTGCCTGCAATGAGAAGAGTCACAAGGCCTTAAGCCTGGCAGCAGAGCAGCGTGGGCAGACGACAGCGGGTGTCCGTGGTCGACCTACACAAACGGCTCTGCTGCCTTTACAACAACACCCACATTGTAGTGTCAACTCAGTGCAGTAATTATCAGTTAAACCAAAACATATAGATTTCTTTCTATCCATCACATCAGATCTGAACGACGACTAGTGAGTATCAGATTTTTAGTAAGACGCCAGCGTCTACAACATCAAAGCTCCAGTGGTTTTCTTCAATATCGATTAATCTGCCGACTATTTTCTTGATGAATTGCTCATAAAAAATACCTTTCAAAAAATTTCTCAAGCCCAAGGTGACATCTTTATGATTGCTTGTTGAGTCCAACCAACAGTCAAAACCTTAAAGATGGTCTATTTACTATCAGATAAGACGGGGAAATGCAAATCCTGATTTAAGCTTGATTAATACATACATTACATTGATTAATCACCTAATTGTTCCAGCTACAGACAAAATACTGATCTAACCCTATTTTCTACAAGCTCATAATTCAACAAAATCCTTAATGTCATTATTTTTGGTTGTACCACATTTTTACTAAAGATAACAACAACTTCAACCGAACCTCAGACAAAAACTGTCATGCTCCGAGGACAGCTGTTATTTACATTCAAAACTAAAACTGAAGCCAACACCATCAAACCCTGACATACTAACATGAGTTCTTGTGTTAGTAGCTGATAAGGATGCTATTGTTTGGTGGCGACCTAGTGAAGTCAGTCACAGTCTGCTACACAACAAAAGGAAGGAAAACGCTGCAGTAAATATTTGTGTACTCTGGGTGAGGCCGGTTAGTAGATTAAATTGAAATAAAACAAATTTAAAAAAAAAAAACTAACACAAAAACTGCATTGTTGTAGCAGCAGAAGTGTCAAATTTCATGTAGTCTACATACAGATTATTGATGAATCTTTATATATTTTTGGAGGGTGTTACTCAATTTATGTAATGCAGATCACAGGGCTAGACTGGCAACCATTTTGAGAAATAAGCAACCAGTTCTGGGATCTTTAAGCATATAAAAAAAAAAAATGTGTAAAATAGATACATTTTTGATATTTGTTGCATTAGTGATTATCTAAATATTGCTGTTACAGTTAGAAGTGGACAGCGCTGCACGTGTGTGGTGAGCTCAAAGGGAGCTGTTTTAGAGACAATGGCAAAGCAAATAATTTTTGTTTGACAGAGGGGTGAAAGCAACTAACGCATCAACATCACAAACAAATGTGCTTATTGATCAACTAACAAAGGTGTAGCTACACATTTTGACAAATAAAGGGATGTCTCAATCAGACGCCTGGTCTGGTTGCCAACTATTTCATTTCTATAGAAGTTCTTTAGATGTATAAAACAAGATTGTTGACTGCCCAATTAGCTGTTTAGATCGCACATACAAATATAAATGTTTAAATTTTAGAAGAGAAAACTGTAATTCATTCAGATTTACAAGCATGACGAAAAACAAGGGATGAGTCAGGATATGTGTCCATTCCTTGATTAACCGTTACGTTACTTATATTCCTTTAGTCCTCAAGGGTCCATCAATCAAAAGAATCAAAAGTGTGTTTTTCATAAAAATAATCTAAGTCATAAATACTGTTTTAACAGGATAAAGTGGTGTTGTGTCGGTGTGCCAGGTGGCGTAATCTTTGGGTGCCGTGAAACGAGTGTCACAACACATATTTTTAATGTATTATTTGAAACTTAATTTTTATACAAGTAATATTCATTCTAGTTCAAATCAACAATGTGTTTATATTTTCCATCTTTGCTGCACAATAGTTTTGTGTAAGAGGAATGAAAGGCCTGTTGAGTTCAGTGATATGAGCAAATAATAGCCTGGGCTATTAATTGAAGTTTTACAGTACAAAGAATTTTGTTTGGTTTTTGTAAAAAGCTTTCAAAAACTCTTTATACCACATTTTTCATAATGAGCTACACAGTATCTTAATTACCTTAAGTATAAGGTGACTAAAGATGACAATGTATTTTAAGTTTTGGCAACCAAAGGCTGGCTGCCAGCTTAGCAACCACTTTTACAAGTTACTGTTGAGCCCCGGGTCAACAACTGAACCTGGTCTACAACATGTTTCATGAGAAATGGCCCATTGTCAAAAAAAAAAAAAAACATTCTTTAAAGATAGGTTTAAAAACAGACAAAGGGAAATCCTAAAGTTAAAACAACTGTTGTCACATAATCTGACTGCTCAATCTGACAAAACTGGAATGACAGAAAAAAAAATCTATAATTTTGCTTCTGTAACTGGCTCAAAATGCACGTAATGACAGACGATCGTGGACTGAATGTGCCACCATTTTCCCTTTCAAGTTGAGCGCAACAGTGCATGTTTAAAAAAAAACAAAAAAAAAACGAATCACATGTTCCTGGCCTGGCTGTATGTGCACATTTCATTAAAACCTGTCAGGTTTTTCCAGATATCCTGCAAACAGACAAAAAAGAAACACCCTGGCAGATAATCAATACTGAAATGTCATTAATTGCCTGTCACTTGACTAACAGATTGCAAAGAGGCTCAACAAACAGCATAAGAAACAAATCTAACTGTTCCTCACTAAAGGTTGCAGCACTCTGTGGTCTTTTTGTCTTTGGGCCTCCTCCTGAGCCTCCATCCCCCTCCTTCAGTGTGACCCGAGCCGACCCCACCCTCAGTGCATTTCTGTCCCTCCTTCTCTGCAGGAGCACACAGGAGTGGCCCTTCAAATTCATGACTGGGCCAAAGTCAAAAAACTCCAGTCATTCAGACGGGGTGAGAGGTGGGCGGACACGAGCAGCTGATCCTGGACGAGGATTAAACCGACTGAATAAAACGGCACAATGACCGACAACAGCTTAATGACATGTAGATTCATGAAGGTACTTCTGGAGAGTTTGGTGGCTAAAGATTAAAGGTTTATACGCGGGAGAATTTAGTTGGATGATGTGCAGGGATTGTTGTTTTTCCTTCTGCATCGAGCCACATTTCTCACGTCTTCTGCCAAGTTAAATTACTGGCTTCATCACAAGAACCATATCCTCATCTTAAACATATCCAGTAACACACAGAGGCTCATTCAGCTGCATCTAACAGGCTCCAAATTTCAACCACATACTTGTTTTCTAATTACTGTGTTAGACATAAGATGGCTGCCATAATCACATGACCAGAGGCAGGCAGGAGATCAGTTTGCTGCCTGTAGTCCGACCTGTTTTAAGGCCAAACCATCTCAGCCTCCAATCACATCTGAGTCTGGCCTAATCCACGCTGTCACCAGGCTGAGACATGAAGTCCAACACCCAATCAAAGCTCGTACAGCTCCACTGATCATCTCGCTTTATACTCCAACAAAGCAGGGCCTGATTTAAATATTAGCAATGAAACAGCACGGCGCTGTCGTCACGACATTGCCTCAGGCAGATGGGAGACAAGGTGGAAGTCACGCGAGCTGGTGTCATCTGACTCATTTTGTCCACGACGGAGTAGCCACAAGTGAGACGACACGCAGGTTAAGACAAGCCTTCAGGGTGTCATATGTTGGGTGGGAGGAACAGTGTGTGAAGTGTGACTCAGTTACCAACATCTGCAACGAATACAAGCTAACAGTTAGCAATTTAATGCTAGAAAAACAGGAAATGACCCAACCTGCACTGTAAACTATCACCTTAAATGCCACACATATGAAACTGACACCGTAATAAAAAACACTACATCAAAATTCACGGCATGTCCCTCACAACGCTCGCCTTGTGATTAGTCTGGCTGGCATGGTGACAGCTGCTCCTGCGGCCTGTTGCTCAAGAGCCACAAACCATCCAGGAGAGACAAATCCACGAGGACTATGTGCCTCCTCCTCCTCGTATCATACACAAAGCCACAGAGAGGCGAGACTCCACTCCCTCCATTAACCCGGGCACAAACACATGACTGGTAACGAAGGCATGTGCCATTACAAGTCTGGCAGCCATTGTGATACTCACTGTTTCATTGAATCGAAAGGAGGTTAACAAAGGACACGTGGCTGATTCCCTGTGACTAGGACGTAAGATACTACATTATAATATGAAATACACATCAGACTTTGCTTCTGATTTAAAATTAACAGGTTAGGTTAACTTTACGTGGCGTTTTCTATCCTGTGTCATGCTTACTATATCCTATATTTTTTGTTTCTGCATTTTAAGATCTCACGTGAAACTGAATTTGTGTATTTTGCCTTGTTTTTTAGCACAAAATTTCAACATTTTCAAGTCGCGTTGAGCACATTTGGTGACACAATTTCCACTTAACATTTAAAACAGGTGAGCATCTGTCACTTTAGTTTTTGCGGTGCGTCCTGCATTGTTGGCACTAGTCGACCCTCGTTGGCTGTTTTTCGGTTGATTCAGCGCGTTAAATCGGTGGAGCCTGTTGTTGAGAAAAATCACTCTGATTGGCTATTCAGCTCAGTACACAGGAAGAGAAATGGAAGTGAGGAAAGTAAACAAAGAGCTAAAGTCAAGAGGGCATGAATCAAAACAAATGTGGTGTACGAGATAAGAATTTTTCAGCCACTGAGCAGTTTAGCAAAAATGCTTCGTAACTGTTTGCTCTCTTTTTCAAACCTCGCTCAGTATCTCACTATGGGAAGTGCCTTCAGGCCTGACCAATCATGGGAGCTCCAATAATACTGTCTGTTGGTAGACAGACCAATTGTCTTGAGATGCATGGGCCAGCCCATCCGCGTTTATAAATGCCTACAGCATCCCGCCTATCATTCTCGCTTTCTTCCCGGGAAGATCATTACAGCTCCTCTGCTGTCCCAACGTCCGGATTTTCATTAAACTGTTCTCCGACGCAGCCGTCAAGGTAGTCACAGAACGTGGAGATGTGGTGTCAGGATTTTGGACGCACCCTAGATATCATTACTTCTTTCATCATGTGGTTGTGTTGTTAATGTGCTAACTGGCCAACTAGCATCTTGAATCCGTCCTGTTGGTGTTCCTGTTTCCCTTTTTGAATGACGAATACAGACTACCGCCACCTGCTGGTATGGTGAATCATTTCCTGCATTTTTTTGGCAAAGACACATGTGACGTGAGGCAACAGAACAGTCGGCGTTTGTCGCCACTAGTTCTTTGATGTCAGTTTGGTGTGTCTGGGCCTTCAGAGAGGATATGAGCATCAGCTGACTTCTTTTGACTCTTACAAACACACACACATTTTATGAGGCACTGTACTTAATATCACTCATCTTTAAAAAGGTAATTATGATCCAAGCATGTATTTAAGCACAACTCCCTGGAGCCGCTCCATGTGCAATTATTTGACAATTATGGGCATTAAGTGCTCCGGGTGATTTAATGTGAACACTGTAATCAGCCTTTTCTACATATCAATACTCTGAAGCTTTAACAAGTGAAATCATCTAGTTATCATTAATAAAATGCTCTTATAATGATAAAATGACTTCACAAAATCACTGGAGTGCCCCTCTGGAGTTCTGCCTCATTCTATGAGCAGCAGGTCAGGGCAAAGGCCCATGACATCATGGGGACGTACCCATGTGCTCCACCCCTAGTTCGAGAAACACCTTCTCAGGCAACACTCATGCTTCCCAGGTGCTCTACCAACATGCACACAGCGTCATTCAATCCAGAGGCCATCAGCCTGGTGAACAAGGAGCTGAAAGACACATCTGTGCTCCATCTGAAGCTTGGCACAACATTTAACTGCATATCTGCTATGTGGACTATTTCCTTATTTATTTCTAATCATTATTTTATCATGACTTTTATTTTTTCTTTAAGAAATTGCACCATCAACCCCAAATGGTCTGAGTGCCCCAACATAGCAGGTCAGGTCAGCTATAAGGTTTACAGCCTATTAGCTTGGTGAGCATCTGTCACCCTAGTTTTTGCGGTGAGTCCCACACCATTCACACTTTTTGGCCCTTGTCAGCTGTTTTTCCAGAATGTTGAATTCGCTTAAGTGACAGTAGAGCCTATCTGTGAGAGAAATCCCTCATATTGACAGTTTAACTGTGCACGAGAAGAAAGGCGGAAGTGAGGAAAGCAAACAAATGACTAAAATCAAGAGGACGTGAGATCAATACAAACTTGTCATATTAGGTATGATTATGTTTTTAGCTGCTGAGCTTTTCAGCAACTACGATTCATAACCATTTGTTCTTTAGTGACGCGCAGTAAATATCTTTAGCTTTTTCAACATCTGGTTGTGTTGTTGATGTGCTAGTGTCTTAAATCCGTCCTGTTTGTCTTCCAGTTTCCCTTTTTGGATGATGAATATTGTTGCCTGCTGGTATGGAGTTATTTCCTCTCAGGCAGAAGCAGAACGTACATGCTAGTTGGCCCTTGGCTGTAGTCATTGCAGTGTGTTCAAGTGCAACATTTTGGCCGAGTCACAGGCAACGTCATATGACGCAACAGTTGGCCTTCATTGCCACTAGTTTGTTGATGTTGGTTTGGTGTGTCTGGGCCTCTGCACCGCTTCTTTGCTTGTAATTGTCTGTCTGTTTTTACTTGCCCAAAATCAAACTGCCTTGTAGATTAAAAGAGATGCACTAATTTGAGTCAACATTTTAAATTCAGTTTTCTAACTGTTTTTTTATTATTATTTTTTTAGTTTCACAGAATTCAGTTCTTCTTGCCAGAATGCTTTCTTGTTGGTGCGCCACATCTGTAAACTCTAATGAATTGAAATGTTGATTTTCGCGAAAAAGGTCAGAAGTTCTATTTCACACAGGAAATGACACATACAGTATTCAATAGGTGTGGCCATTGTTAAGGCTGTCATCTACGACTAAATGGATCACAAGACGAGATGCAGCAGGATCAGGGTGGCTTACCACCTCTGCAAAAAATAAAAAATAAAAATAACAAAAACAGGCAATGTGAATATAAAAGTACTGATCAAAATATATAATACTTTTGTGCCAAAATATAAATTAATGTTGTCATGAAGTTAATTTTCTTGACAAATCTAATGAAACTTGTTGGATGACAGGATAATCCAGCCTTTAAATACTTGGTAAATCAAGATACTTAAATCATATAAAAATTACATATTGCTGAAAATAAATCCTTCTTACAGATTTGTAACATTGTGTACAATGGTCTAATAATCCCTGAGAAGTTTTAGTGATACGACATAAACAGTACAACAAAATCACTGATTTGTCCAAACTTATTTTTAAGAACGCTTCACAACTTCCTGCCACCATTAAATTATGTTTTCTAAAATTGCACAGTATATTACAGACTTGATGCAGCAAAAATTTATTGCATGAGAGTTTTATGAACATCTCATTTGGTGATGAATCACAAGAGTCGATGCCCTGCATAGGTCCACTAATAACAAACTACCCTTATAAATACAGCTCATTGTACTCACATGTTCTTGTGCCTTCTTACCTACATGGTATAAACTATCTGAGTGGCTAGGCTCATCAGGCACTTTGAAAAACAGGTGTCCAGTTACCTCAGTGCAACCGTTATCAGTTCATCATAAAACCGATACCTTTCACTGGCTGCCTATGAGGACACGCCAGCTGAGCTGCTGCCTCCATTCTAGTCATACCTGACCATGACACATTACATAACTGCTCCAGGTGCCGAGTGGAAGAGCTGGTAGCTGCCGCTTCCCGGCCACTGGTGGCCGTCTCACATTCTCTGCATGAAAGCCTACACTTCTGTCGGGCTGGTGGAGAACGTGGAAAACCTTCTTGGTGGAAACACCAATAAAACAGAAGCTCCAGCTACAGGCGGCTGACACCACTGTGGCAAAAATAAAGTAGAAAGTGTAAAATGAACAGCATGTCCTTCCCTGCTGTGAGGCTGTGTTTGAGTGGAGCTGCAACTGGTTTCATTTTGGATTAGATAATTATTATATTTGTTATCAATTCTTTAGTCTATAAAATATCAGCAAATAAAGTGGTGCAAGAGTGAGTCCTGAAACGTGGGGTTAGCATTTCTGCACTGCTGTCTCTGTTGTCTTTAATTCAGTGGCATTTTTTAAGGTTATTTTTTTTGGCCTTTATTAGATGGGAGAGTCTAGCATGAAATAATTTTATTTATAAACGTATTTATTTTAGATGTTATTTTAGTGGTTAACTTTTCACTGAGTTGCCGTTATGCTCACATTCATACCGCAAGGCGCAAAGTGTCTTGTACTTCAGCGACATTTAAAATCCAACATGGTTGTTGAAGATTGTGATTAAAGGCTTCAAATGGCTCTTAATACACACAATATTTCAAATACTGAACAATAAATTGTGCTAAATTTTGACTGTTTTCTGAGTGTTTTCCATTTTTTAGACTAGCCAACAAGTCTTAATTAAAAATTTAATTTAGTCAACAGGGAAACGAGTGGCCAGGAACACCCCTAGTGAACTTTCACGTTCTGTTCAGTGACAAAAAATACATCAGTAAATCCCTCACTTGTGAATTCTGAAGCCTTTAGATGTCTTAAAAAAAAGGCGGTTGCTTACAAGTGGCTAAATAAGACTGCAGGAAATCATCACACCAAACACAGCCTTGTGGTGGTGGCGACACTGAAGTCAAGCAGTCATGGTGTAGTTTGTTTACAGCCTAATGTTAGGTTTTTACCTCTGGCAATTTCATTTACGCTAAAAAAAAATCATATAAGTGGTGTTCATCTGTGAAGATTATCTTGCTACACAAAACATGCAAGTATCAGGGTGCCCAGCAGCTCACCTGGTAGAGCAGGCGCCCAGCGTACATAGGCTATGTCCTTGCTGCAGCAGCTGTGGGTTCAATTCTGACCTGTGGCCCTTTGCTGCGTGTTGTCCCCCCCCTCCCCCTTTCACACTCACCCTGTCCTATCTAATAAAGGCCGACAAGCCATAAAAATAGTCTTAAAAAAACCATGCACGTATTGTAAACATTTGTTTTCCACAATTTTCTAGACTTTCTGCAATAATCCAACATCCAATGGGAAAAGCCCATCGTCACCGTCTCCCTACGATTGTCCTGGTTCCCTCATTGAAAAAAATCCAATGGGAATCCCAAAACGTCACCCCTGCACCTATCTATTGTGAAAAATGTTAATCACACACTCTCAGATCCCATGGCGTTGTATTTAAATGTCAAGAACCCAAAGATATTTAATATACAACATCAAGCCTCACATCTGAGGATCTAAACCTGTGAATTATTTCCAGTTTTAGTTTGAAATGGCCTAACTGTCTGTGTAAATTGTTGCCAAAGTCTAACGTTTGATAGCATGCATGCCATACATCAAGTCTTTAGTGTTCTCCACCCATTTCATTTTGTGTCTAGACGGTCAGTTTCTTATCTCCTGAACTCGACAACAGAACCCACTATCTAGATTTGAAAACCTATTCAGTGTCTACCACCCTCCACCCACCATTACTGCTTAATGGTTTTACTCCTATGCTTGTACGCATGGCTGGAGTATGCATGTTTTTTTATCTTGAAATAGCAACTTTGAATCTGGAGAAGCTGCAATTTAAATGATCACTTATATAACTGACAGCGTCTTAAATAGCTTTAACAAGTAAAAATTCAACCTAGCTAGATATTTCCTTGCAGATTTTAAGGTTTCGTTCTCATTTATTTAGGACAAGATATGCAAAAATGGAAGCAACTGTGTGACTCTGAGGGACACAATCAGCGATCAGGAGATACATATATTATGTTTACAGTTTGGATAATCATATTTCCTAACAATAAGTGCGCTGACATCAGGTTTGAGGTTTTTTTGTGGTTCTGCATTTGAGGCTAAAGTGACTGTGATCAGGAGAGAAAGGTCTGTTGGAGGACACCAGCAAAAAAAACCATATCTGTCTTAATATCACTGATGCATGTTCCATAATTTAACACTAATGTCAGATTTCTGAATTCAGATTCAGGTTATGTGACAGGAGGTGAGGCGTCGTGTTGTGCAGCCTGTGCATCAACCGAGTCGTGCAGGGTGTTTTTCTCGCCGGTATGCGATGCAGCTATACGTCATTCATTTAGGCTGCCAGCCCTTTAGTGGCCTGTAGAGAGAAGATGGCTCTAATCACTGGCTGCAACACAGGAAAACATCCCGCAGCACCCCTTCCTGACACGAAGGCTTGTCCGATCCGAGATGCAGCAGGCGCGGCTGCCGCTCCTCCAGCACATGCAACAAGCCTCCCGACACCTCTTTTCATCTGCATCACCATGTTTGCAGCACAAATGTAAGCGCTCTCTCGTCACTGAGATGACCTAGATGTGTAATTTGCACGAAAAAAAAAAAAAAGATCACGAGCGGAATCCCCGTGGTGTGAGGTGAACCACCGGGGGGAAACGACTCGGAGCGACTAACCGGCTGCCACCGAGCACAGAAAGCTTTGTATTAACCGGAAGAAAATAATAAACATGCAACAATAAAGCCTTTGTAGCGGGATAAAGCTTTGGTCTAAATATAGATGTCGTGTCACCGTCTCCCTATGGCCGCGTACACACAGGATGGGGGATACCCTGCAATGCACTGCTAACGCTGAACCCGCACTGGTGTAAAACGCTACAGAAAATGACGCTAAATTGCCGTGCAGGGATATTTAATTAAACCTAAATATAGTTACCCCACAAAACAGTGCATTCCCATTCACTTTCAATCAACCTCCAAGTGTATAACCTTCCCAATCGATTACATAAACACCATAAAATAAGCAGAATGTGATGGATAAAATCAAGTTTGCAACAACAGTGAAACATTTTTCGACATTTGGACACAATCCCCCCAGCATTACGCACCACACAGTGATATCTCGGCGAGTCTTCCTGCAAAGAAACAGAACAAAAAGTACAATTGTAGCCATAATTGTTCAGCAAATCTCACTGTTCCGCTGAAGTCACTTGAAAGTCAAATTTAGCATGTTCACAGTGCTCTGAGGCAACAAAGGCTAGCGTTGCGTATCATTTAACAAGAAACCCGACAGAAAAACACACATAGTTATCAAGACAGAAAAAAGCTAGCCAGCTTATTGGTAGCTAACGCTAGCTGAGCCGCTAGTTCAGCTAAATCATCGGGTTAGCAAGAATAACATCGGTGAAAAGCTAAAAGTGGTCATACTCACGTCACTATCGACTTCGATGTCATCGTTATCACTCATTCTTCGATAAAATAGTCTAGTTTAAAGGGACGGGAGGCTAAAAAAACAACATGAAGCAGTTTAGCACCGAGCGGCGCTCCAACAGACAGACTGCTAAACGCTCACTGTTTGGACAGAGCCGAGGAGGACTTCTCCACGTGACTACACTCCACACACACAGACGCCGCTGCGCAGCACGCATGCGCAGAATTCCAAGGGACTGTGGGAAATGTTGTTACTCCGACAGTTTCTCGGTAAATCGCCGTAAACACCTTAAATTATCAGACGGTTTTCAATGTAAACTATTTTAAAATGGTATACATATTCAGCGCTGAGCGGTGGAAACATTAGTTCGTCATTTAAATATTATAAAAATAAACAGCAATGCTTTTTCGTAAACTACAATATCCATGAGACGTTGAGCTCGCTCCCGACGTCACAGCATCGCCTCGCTTCAATAGCATTTTGGGAATTGTAGTTGGAGTCATATTTGTATGTCAGAGAAGCTAAATAAGGCCATAGCTGAGACACGTGGATTTTGAGAATACACTCAAGGAACACAAAACCACACACAACACACACAACACACACAGCCCACATACAACAGCCTGCTAACAAACACTTATCATGTGATTGGTTTCTCTAATTACAAATTCAACCTTAGTTACTGATATATATATATATTTTTGTCTGTATATTTGTCTTTCATTTTCATTCGCAGCCTAAATCTGTGTGACTGTATTAAATTTTGTTGAGCTGAAACGATTCAATCAATCATTAATTTGACAATTCAATACAATTTTATTTATAAAGCTCAGTGTCACAAAGCACAATTTGTCTCAGAGGCCTGTGCAACATATATCCCTCTGTCCATGGAGCAGCAGATGAAAAATAAACTTAAACAGGGAAAAAAATATAAGAAGCCTCAGGAGGGGCAACTGAGGAATGTCACTCTTCCAGGATGCACAGGCGTACAATAGATGTTGTGTGTACAGAACAGATCAACATAAAGTCATACAAGGTACAACTCCAATTAAATGCAATTACATCAGCTCCTTCAACTTGTGCAGTGCAGTTATGTCCTCTCCATTTAATGCATGTATAGGTCTCGTTTGTGCATGTGTGTGTGTATTTCGGACCTATGTGAATGTGTAAACAACAACAACAGAGTGTAAACATTGAATTTCCCCTTGTGGGATTAACAGAGTATATAAAAATTAAATTAAAAAGTTCTTCTGGACTCTCCAAACGTTATTGGACAGAATGGATCAAATCCTAATAGTGAAGCAAGTCATGACGCTCAAAAAAATGTATCCACTAATTTATATACGTCTCTTTCCCCATGTAAGTCTATGGGAAAAAGTCCTTTTTGCCTCAATGGCATCACGTAAGGGACCCTGGATTTGTAGTAACACAGTTCAACCACTATGCCAAATTGTCTTCAAAGTCCAGCACACTTCCTGAGGGCCTGCCTGGAACATGCTCTAGGCTCTGATTGGCTCCATCTCTCACATCACTGGGGGCCTGTGTTGTAATTTGTTTCTTCATCTTGGCCTCAACATGATGGTTGCGTGGTCGCTCCTCCCGAACATGGGCAGCAACTCCGCTTTGCAGCTGCCTCTGAAAAGTGTATAGCACTGATCCAAAGTGTTGAATGAGAGTGTGTGAGTGGTTACTGAGTAGCAGGTGGTAGCCTCAGCCACCAGTGTGCGAATGTGTGTGTGAATGGGTGAGTGTGACAGGTAGTGTTAAAGTGCTTTGAGTGATTGGAAGACTAGAAAAGTGCCACACAAGTGCAGTCCATTTACTCTTTACTTTCCTTGTGGTGTAGGATGCCAAATAACTGGTAATAATTTGCAAATATTTTGATAACCCATGACTCACTGAAGTAATTTTTCAAGAAAAATGGCAAAAAAATAAAAGTTCTAGCCACTAAAATGTGAATATTTTGTGTTTTTGTCATCTTCTATTGTAGTAAACCGAATATCTTTGGGTTTTGGACTTTAGGCCAGACGCATGAAGTGCTCTGTGATCATTTGATTTACTTTTTTTTTTTTTTTTAACATTTACTGATGTTTCATCGACCAAACAATTAATCAAGAGAATTATTACATACTTATTGTTGGTTGCAGTCCAATAAATCCAACATACAGCTATGATAATGATGCATTACTTTCCCACAACATACCTTACATATTATTTCCTGAACACATAATGGTGGAAAAAAAATGTGTTATGTTGTGCAAAGGCTGGTCTCAGGACCAAATTGCAAATAATCTGCTCTGGTGCTTCCTTTTTCACAAAATTGTGCTGTGGATAAGGAGCTTACACTGTGGATTACTTTGCGCTGCAACAGTGGATCAGTAAATGTGTAAAAAAACAAGCTGGGAGCAGCCTCATCCATCCCCGCAGCAGGTCAAGAGGCCACAGCAGCTGTTAGCGACACCCTGCCCTCCATGCGACACGGGGCTTTAGACCAGCACTGACCTTGATCCTACCATCTCTTCCTCCACTTTCCAGCCAGTCTGAACCCCCCCACCCCTTTTCCGTCTTACCTCTATATCTAGTCCTCCCACCAATTTTACACCCCATCTACCATTTTATGGAACTATACAGTATGTCCTGCAGCAGCAGAGCCAAACGGGGTCACCCAGAAACATAGTCAGTAACAGTATAGCCTATGTAAAGGATGACAACACAATAAGGCCAGGCTTTAATAATGCATCTGCTGCAGTGAAGCCTCTCTGTCTTCATGGATGACAGCGGGAAAGCATCTAGCTATATTTGTGCTCCACAATCGCATTTAAATTACCTCCGGGGATGGGTAATGTTACAGAGGAAAATATGATAATGAGGCAGTGCTCACAGAAACCAAGATTTTTCTCTTCTGCCGTCTTGCCACACCCTTAATGCTTTTCCCCCAAGGCCTGAGCTGAGTTATGAAGTGTTTTAGCACCATTTCAGTCCATAATATTCAGGCTGCAGGGAGCTCAGACATTGATTAGCTGTGGCTGGAGCTGCAGGAGGAATAGTAGTAAAAATCCAGGTATGTGAAGCACTGGGCTGTAATTATAGTCAGAGAGGCTGATCAGTCCAGGCAGAGCCTCCCTCCCCTCCCCCCGTGTCCTATAGGGCCAGCCCGTTAAACCATTAAAATGCCCTCCTTTTGTCCCTTTCCAGCATATTGCAGACTACACTGGAAGGATCCCAGTCACCATTAGAGATTTTTTTTTTTGTTCTTGCTGTTGTCGTCAGTACATGATTTATGAAAGGGAGGAGAGGGGGGTGCACCATCAGATTAAGGCTACAGTAGTTTCTCTCTTCAAATGGATGAGCATAGTTTCAGACGCAGTTTTGACAGTTAACTGTGCGGTGTTAACATTTGATCACACAAACATGTACAAGAATTTAACTTATACATGATTAAAACATTTAATGTTTGGTGTCTTGGATGGAAAGACAAACTGACGCAGTTAAACTTGTGTGGTCACAATCATCATTTTGCCTTGTATGACTGCAGCATTTAACGAGGTGTAAACTACAATTATAGACTGTAAAAGTAATGGACATAGTCACGGTGACGTCAACCAGTGGTTTGTGGACTCCTGTCAAGTGCCGGCCATCGCCATCTTGGTTATTTGGAGCCAGATGTGACCATATTTGGGCGAGAGGCTGGAGCTGTGGAGGAGTGAGGGGTGGATCTGACTGAGAAGCCTATCAGCAGACAGCCTGTCACTCAAAGCGGCCAGCCCTTAATTATGCATAACTTTAAGCCTTAAGTATGTTTTATAAAAAAAATCGGTCTTCATAAAGTTGTCACTAATGAGGAAATTGGCGATAGAGACCAAAACTATTTTTTGTACAAGGCTGTAAACATGTTTATTAATGCTGTTAAGTTGGGCATTTAAAGCAGGATATATACCTCTGCATTGAATTGATGTTATATGCAGAGCCTACACTGTAACCTGCACCATAGCCTGACGTGTACCTGTAACTACACAGTGCAGCGACGCAGACCTCCTGTCTATGTCTGTAAGCTGAAACCATTCCCCTCAGTGGAAACAAAGCTTTTATTTACTTTAATTTCACAGATAAGAAACAATAAATTGTGAAGACAATAAAGCCTCCAGAAAAATAGCATTTTAAGTCTTGTGTGTGATTTATCCTGGCTTCATACGTGTAGAATAAATCTCTGCTAGCCGCTAAGCTAATTTATACAATGTAAAATGCCATAGGCTTGTGCTAAAAACATTAGCATGTTGTATTTGTGGGGAAAATGTGTCCAGATAAAGACAAGTGCTTTGTCTGCGAATGCTGCGAGTTACAGTGAAGCTGATTGTGTACTTGTGTTTGAAATTTTAGCTTAGTAAGCCATGTTTAATGTTTACAACAAAACTTTACAGCACTTCACAGACACCCCACAGCCGACTAGTGTTTTGGAGGCGTAACTGCAGAGTGACACAGACACTGCACAAGTATAAATGCTCTCAATAACGTAGGCCACATGTGTAGGCTCTACATAGAGCTGATGCACAAGTATAAATCCACCTTAACATGGGGGTCTATATGGATTGACTGGCCTCTAGAGCCAGCCTCAAGTGGCTGTTCAAAGAACTGCAGTTTTTGGTCGTTTGCTCCATTTTTTTAGTCAGGGAGGTTGCTGCTTGGCAACAATAAATTATCTATATATTTACAGTAATACTATTCTTGTATTTGAAACCTGTCTTGGTATGTTTTTTTTCTATTCTCCAGCTCTTTAATAATGTTTTAATAATGATAGATAGATAGATAGATAGATAGATAGATAGATAGATAGATAGATAGATAATATAAAATTAGAAAAAAATGGTTTGTTCAGCCTTTTGTCTCATTTTTGCAAATGAATTACACTCAGAATATGAGTGTAGAGAGGTGAAGAGAGAGTCTGTAACCATATCTGTACAAAACTGTACAAAAAAAGCAATTACATTTAATGGATAGTGAAAAGGCAACCAGATGGAGCTGGGGGAGGGAGACAAAGCGAGAACTGAAAGACACAGAAATGATTAAAGAAGCACTGGATTATTTACACAATATTATCATACATTGGTGTAGATTTCAGGGGGGACACAAGGGACACATCCACCTCCACATTTATAACATTTGCCCCCCAAATAAAAAACCTGAAAGTAGCAGAAGTTTAGTTTGACTAAATTAAAGACATTTGCACCATGAATTCATGCAGGGAAGGTCCAAACTGATGCATAAAAATTAAATAGAATGTAGGAAGTTAAGTGAACCCCAAACCCCCAGTTTCATGAATGTCCCTCACGATGTTCAAACGAAACCTTTGCCCTTGTTATCGTATCTGTATTATAAACATGATATCAGTAATTCATTTTTAAATATCACGTAATTGTCAGTGCCTGAATATCACCCCCTAGCAACCACAATATATTAAAATGCAGCAATGGCGGTGAAATGAAATGATGAACATTTACGATGTCATTTTGTGTGCTGTATGTGCGATATTAGATTTTCAAGGAACTACATGCTTCAGTAACACTACTGCTGATGTGTTGGTGCAACAGTGCTGGACTAGTTTACTCTGATTAATCTTTATTCCACCATTGCATTGGATGATAATAAACCCAGGGTTTATTGTCTCACTGGGGTGAAGACTTATTTGCATATTTAACTCTTTAACACTTTATGACTCATCGTAAATATTCACCAACGAGTCAAGCAGAATGCAGTCGGTGCAGTTTTTCCACCCTTTCAGAGACTTTCTGCATGTGGTGGTGACTTCTCAGCAGTGAGACAGTCACTGGTCCACCTCCATCACTCCCTCACAGCACTCCCTCCTACATCCTGTCGATCTCAGCGCATGGAGGCGCAGTCTTTTCCAAACAGCTATTTCCATTTTTGTCTGATGTACCAAGAAGCTTGAGTACCAACTTTGACACCACCTGCCAAGTTCCAAAACACACAAGGCATAGAGACCCTTAAATTGTCAACGTTAAGGTTTAGTTTTGGAGAGAGTATTTGCAGTGGGGGAATGAAACTAAGTCCATTTATGCAGGTACAAATTAAAGCTACTTGTATTTTTACTTTACGCACCTTTATACTTTTCCACCATATTTCAGACGCAAATGTCCTTTTTACTCAACTGCTGTCTGACAGCTAATGTTACTATTCAGGGTACAATTTATTTAAATAACTTTTCTGTTCACGCATTTTTAAATTTGGTGATCTTCAAGGAATTCTTCAACCACAAAATGACCACTTTACTCACCCTGTGAGACCTTGAATTCATAGGCTGGAGCCTATCCCAGCTGAGGGGCGGGGTACACCCTGGACAGGTCACCAGACTATCACAGGGCTGACACATAGAGACAGACAACCATTCACACTCACATTCACACCTACGGACAATTTAGAGTCACCAATTAACCTGCATGTCTTTGGACTGTGGGAGGAAGCTGGAGTACCTGAAGAAAACCCACGCTGACATGGGGAGAACATGCAAACCTGGTTCGAACCTCCCACCACAGGTTCAAGCTGACAATGCTAGCCACTGCACCACCATGCCACCCAATTCAATTGAACTTATTATATTAAACTTTATCCCAAAGGAAAATGTTGTGCCATGGCTGTCTTGAGAGAAAGCTCCATCTTCTTAAGCCAAATAGACTATTTAAAGGGACAGTTCACCCCAAAATCAATCAAAATCATTATCATTTTGATTAGTGTGAGCTGCCCAGAGTTGGAGATATCGGCCTGGGTTCTGCAGCCTTGTCATCAGCAGCAGCAGCAGAATGAAAGCTATCAGGAACCCTGGCATGAGCTGTAGAGTAACAATCTGTGACCTGGACGTAATTTGTGATCATGTGCAGAGTCTGTACTTGGCAAAAAATAATCTGCCAGCCCGCCAGAAGGCTTTCGCCAACGAGCCTCATGATAATCAGCCATTTGTGTTTCTAATGCTCTCATCTTGACAAAGTCTGAGGCCATTGGCAGCAGCTGGCCACTTTGAGTGCATCACATTGGTTAGTTGACCTTTTCCTGAACAGTCGCAGTGCTGTAGTTCAAGTTGCAGCAGATAAAGACAAACAACCTAAGTTACACTCTCACAGGATGAAGATTTAGATGTTCTTGTCTTTTTCTGTTTGACTCATCGTGGTCTCGAGTCAACACATTAAACAGAGAGCACTCAAAGAGGTTCCACACTATAGACTCTTTCACAGATTTCCATTTTTCCACTAATAAACTTATCTGAGAGAGGATTATTGACGTTATATTCAAAAATACCTCAAATGTATCTGATGAATGATCAGAAACACAAAAAGAAACAAATTAATATACTGTATTGTATTTCCTCTGTTTTCTTGGGAAACACACACACACACACACACACACACACACACACACACACACACACTTAGATTTAACATCTAGATTTAGATTTAACATTTAGGTTTAACATTTAATATTTAGATTTAACTGTGACATTATATTTAACATATTTCAAATATTGCTGTAAATATGGTAAAACGTGACTTTAAAAAAAATCACACCACTTTTTTGAATGTTGTTTGAAGCTAAATGTGGCAAAATGTTGCTGTTAATTTCAGTGTGAGCCACTTTACAAATGGCACCCCATAAATGTTCGCTGCCTGTCTCTCAACAGTGAGTTTGGTTGGTAAAACAGGGGCGTAACATTTTCATCTGTTAAACAGTGTGTTCTCATGCACTTTCATAGTCACATGAACTGCTAAACTATTGTTTCTTGTTTGTTTGTAAAATTAATTTAAGATAAATGACACCATCCAAATATTTTTTAGGAATTTAAAATAGAACCCCACTACACACGTCATACACAACCATATAGAATATGGTGGTATGGTTATAGAATGTGGTTAATAGAAGGTTATTTGGTTAGGTTAAAATGACTTGAGTGATGCAAACAAGTATTGCAATCATACCTTAACAAAACAGCCATAACCCTAACTTATCTACTATTTTGGGTCATGACTTTGACTTTAATCCACTTTAAAGAGTGTTCACATTTAAAAAAAACACCGTTGCAAAAGAACAAATACATTTCTTTGACTTTTATTCACAAAAGCTTTGATGAATTAGCTTTTGCTGCATAGTTGGAAGAGATTTGGGAAAACCGGAGCACCCGGAGAAAACCTGTTCTACCTAAGCAGGCAGCGCACAAACTCACTAAGGCTCAGGACCAGAAATCAAACCTTCGCCTGTGAGGTTGCGCTGTTGACTGCTGAGGTGGTCCTGAGAGCTGAAGTCCTGCCCCACATCCAGGTTTTGTCCTAGTCACAAGGACATAACCTGAATTGGAGGCAAGACCTCGATTTAAGAGGGACAAACCTGTCTTTGTCTGAAAGGGGCAGCCAAGGGCTTGGATATGACTCTGCCCACACGCGAGAAGAACCTGTGAATGGAGTTAGGCTTTTTTGGTGGATTCTCCAGGTGTTGTTTAAAAGTGGAGGCAATGTGGTCATAAACTTCTGGCTGTTCTTCAGTCATTGCAGCCAGAACTCTTTCTGGATTGCCCCAGCTTTTGCACAGTTGTTCGAAAACAGCTTTGTCGAGGATTTTCCAAGTTTCCGTGGTGATGTTGAAATCCTCTTCCGCGACTTTGGCCCATATTTTCTCAAACAGGCAGTCAATGTTGATACTTGGCTTTTTGCGTTGAGTGTTTACGTTTTGCTTGTTGAAGGTTCGCAAAACAAGCTTCTGGACAAGTACCTTGACTGCTGCTTTTTTTAACTGTGCTGTTGAATGTGAAGCCTGCTCG
Source organism: Cephalopholis sonnerati (assembly GCA_019142605.1). Classification (NCBI taxonomy): domain Eukaryota; kingdom Metazoa; phylum Chordata; class Actinopteri; order Perciformes; family Serranidae; genus Cephalopholis; species Cephalopholis sonnerati. The sequence goes on along the minus strand of JAGQAX010000009.1, from coordinate 20,697,263 downwards.
GGTGTTGAATCCGTCACAGGTGCGGCAGGTGTTGAATCCTTCACAGATTCAGAGTCTGTCCCCTCAATAACAAAGTCGATGGCTGTTTCTGTTAACATAATTGCCGACTCCTTCAAAGCCAGCATCACTCTTTCACAGTGGATGCCAGCCTGACAGGTCAGCCACCATCTAAGCAGCCCGTGGAAACGCCACAGTTTGTCATTAATGACATTACAGATGTCATTATGTGGCGAGGACCCTTCTCTTTCAAATGCTCCTGGCACAGTCTCAGAGCACATCCCCTCTGTGATGTAACTGTAGAGGAGATCGTTCAGCTCTCCTGAGAATGCCAGGACTTTACCACTGATAATGTCCTGTAATACAGGACACACCGAATCCACAGAATATCCACCTTGCTGATTTGTACCGCCCTCAAGCAGGGAGTCAATATCCTCAGCAAAGGACTGCAATAATTCTGGGGAGAATTCGGTCTTCAGCTGTCTTACAATCCGACATAGGGACAGCTTGGCGAACTGTTTGGCAAAAAAGGTTTTTAACTTGCCATTCAATTCCATCATGTATGTTGGAGCATACCGTTGTGGATTTACAGTTGCCCGTCGATGAAACAGTCGGATGTAGTTCCTAACACCTTCACTCTCCTGAGCGGTGTTGGAGAGCAGCAGGTCACAGTCGCATCTGGGTATATCATTAATGAAGGGGACTGCGATGTCGCTTAGCTCATTGGTGAATGCTTCCTGGACATTGTTGGGTGTTTCGGTCTCAGCGCTGTCCTCTGGTCCTTCAGCAATGTTTCCTTTGGTTCCTGCTGTCTTCGATCTGGCTCCTGACAGATCCGACTTGTCTTCTGCTTCAGTAGTGGTGATGAAGCTGTCCTGGTTGGTTCCTGGGTTATGTGAGCACGGTGTCGTCTCACCCTCCAAGTCTTTTATCATGGTGCAGACATGTCTGACCATGGCATCAAGTCTGTGAGGGGGGGTCATGTGCTCGATGGACTTCACAGCGTCCCTGCTGGCAGAGAGGAGAGAGTTTACACTGTGGGTAACCTCTTCAGACAATAATCTGGACAGGCGTTTAGAGGTTCCACCAGTGCCCAGATAGTGCCCAAAACTCTCACAAATGGTCTTTTGAAGTTTGGGCCTGACATGCGTTTCAGTTGGGCCTACATCCTCGCATGTCACCTCTTTCAAAATGGATCTTGACACCACTGCTGTTAGATCCAGAATCATCTCTGCCAACATTACTTTAGTGGGGTTATCAGCTTCTTCATGGTGTAGCAGTCTCCACTCTCTGGCTGATAACCGGTCGTTAAATCTTTCCATTAAATGGTGAAAGTTGTTGACAACAATCTGTTGTATCTTCTGTCTCTGTGAACTTTCCATGGTATCGGGTGATGCTGTAGCCTACTGTACTGTGTTGTGTAGGATTATCGCCGATACTTTTCCAAAATCTTCAGGGTGAGGTTTTACGCTCTGGTCTGAGAGTTTTAGATAGCCTGAGAGGCTGATGGCTGCTGTACTTATAAGCTCTCGGTGGCTGTATCGTGATGTCATCAATATGTCAGATCAAACCGATCCTTTAACGTGACGTCATCAAAGCGAGAGACAATCCGCTAAGCCCCGCCCCCCGGAAAACAGACAAACAACTGTGCGACGAGAGAGCGACTGCAGCATAGCAACCGTTGCTAGGCGCCGGCGGCACAGCTGACAGCTGGAGACATCGAGGAAGGCGCCTCTTTTAAGGACACATCACTCAGTTTCCAGTGTATTAGCTACACCTAACGTTAGCTAAAACTGATGCAGACAAATGCAACAGTTTATAGTTTATTTTTTGCACAATTAAAACACAAATAAGGCAAGGAAAAACAATGATGCAATACAGTACAGGGAGATGCAAAAATCCCTCAAAAGTAAATAAAGATAAACAACAATACATTTAATTATTCCAATTATAACAAACCACTAATAACAAAATATGTTTGATTGCAACAACAACAGCAATAATAGTTTAAGAGCAGAAAATGTGAGTGTGTGATAAGTATAAGTCAATGTTCGTGTAAGTAGGTGTAAGTGTAGGTGTGTGTGTGTGTGTGTGTGTGTGCAGGGGGGGTAACAGTTTATACTGTGTTGACCCTTGAGAATGTCTTTACAAGACAGCAGTTAAATATTTTAATATATTGATAATAATAATATATTAATATATAAATATTCCCCTCACTTAAAAGTATTTTGCACATATATACATGTATTTGAAAGATATTAATGTCATAAATAGTGAGAATCTGAAGTCTCTCTGAAATAAAGGTGCAGATGAGATGTGTCATCCTATCAAAACGTTTCTGGAGGACCAGCAGAATTTGTCCACAGGATACTCCCCCATTTATGTTTACAACCTTTATTTAACCAGGTAATCTGACTGAGATCAAGATTCAGACCTGAATACAGCACATAGAAAGAAAAACAAACATTACCAGACATGACAAAAGGACACATAGCATCAGGGACAATCACAGAAATCTGTCAATAGATTTGATTTAAAGTTTATATTATATCATTCAGTCTTATGGAGGAACAATAAACTGTTTGTAACCAGTTTTAAGCCTAACTTAAGAAGACTCATTTTTATTTGATTCATGCTTTATTCTCTGTTTTAGAAGGAGCTCCACAACATCCACTGTGTGGCCCAAACAAGTGGACAACACAACCAGGGCCTACTGGAGCTGACGCCATGCTTGGGCCTACAGCTGGGTGAGTAATTAACCTGATCGCTGGGCTTGAGGCTAACAAAGACAAGATTTATACCTCTACAGACTGTAAAGCTCCAGTCATAATCCTTTTTTGAGACAGTGCTTTCTAACCTCCCTGCCTCTGTGTAATATTTCACAAACAACCCATGGGCCTTATTCCATATGCCCAGCAGATGGCAGGAGAGCACCAGTTTTTAAATGAGATGCATCGTTGAGTCATGATCTTCTTCTCCAACCTGGTTTAAATTTCAATGTATATTTTTCAATGAATACTTTCGACCATATATGTGTGTATCTTTTGTTTAAATTCTGTAAATTATACTTCACATAAGGTTCCACACTGTAGCTATTCTTTATGAGTCAGTATGTTTGTAATTTTGGTTAGCAGACCGTTTTTCTTTAAACATGAGAAACATTTTACTCCTAATGGGTTTTTTACAGGCACCATCTCTGGGGTTTACAGAGGATGGTCCGAAAAAGAGAAAATATCCAGTGAGCAGCAGTTCTCTGGGTGAAAATGCCTTGTTGATGCCAGAGGTCAGAGGAGAATGGCCAGACTGGTTCAAGATGATAGAAAGGCAACAGTAACTCAAATAACCACTCATTACAACCAAGGTCTGCAGAAGACCATCTCTGAACCAACAACAGGTCGAACCTTGAAGCAGATGGGCTACAGCAGCAGAAGACCACACCAGGTGCCACTCCTGTCAGCTAACAACAGGAAACTGAGGCTACAGTTCACACAGGCTCACCAAAACTGGACAATAGAAGATTGGAAAAACGTTGCCTGGTCTGATGAGTCTGGATTTCTGCTGCTACATTCAGATGGTAGGGTCAGAATTTGGTGTAAACAACATGACAGCATGGATCCATCCTGCCTTGTATCAACAGTTCAGGCTGCTGGTGGTGGTGTAATGGTGTGGGGGATATTTTCTTGGCACACTTTGGGCCCCTTAGTACCAACTGAGCATGGTTTAAACACCACAGCCTACCTGAGTATTGTTGCTGACCGTGTCCATCCCTTTATGACCACAGTGTACCCATCTTCTGATGGCTACTTCCAGCAGGATAACGCACCATGTCACAAAGCTCAAATCATCTCAAACTGGTTTCTTGAACATGACAATGAGTTCACTGTACTCCAGTGGCCTCCACAGTCACCAGATCTCAGTCCAATAGAGCACCTTTGGGATGTGGTGGAACACGAGATTCACATCATGGATGTGCAGCTGACAAATCTGCAGCAACTGTGTGATGCTATCATGTCAATATGGACCAAAATCTCTGAGGAATGTTTCCAACACCTTGTTGAATCTATGCCACCAAGAATTAAGGCAGTTCTGAAGGCAAAAGAGGTCCAACCTGGTACTAGCAAGGTGTACCTAATAAAGTGGCCGGTGAGTGTATGTTTTTACTTTATATGTACATATATTTCACAAATACAAATTCTATGTATATATTACATTTCTGTATGGTAACAAACAAACAGATCTGTTCTAAGCCTTGGCTGCAGAGCAACACTGTGTCCTAAAACACAAGGACACCTCTTGGTCTCTTTATATCAGACGTATTTGTCAAATTATACATTTTATTTTCCATTTCCCACGTTTGTTAAATCAGATCTGAGGAGTTCTTCAGCTGTCTCTCATGTATCTCTCAATCTGCTGCACTAGATGGCACCTCTGTTCCACCAGTGGTCTTCATCTTTCATCTCTGACTGACAGAAAAGAATCTGCTAACACACAGGGAGTGGATTTTGTTTCAGAGAGGAGAGGAGAGAAGAGTACAGGAGCCTCTGGCCCAACAGGTAACAACACAATATATGAAATATAGCTGCAAACACATCTGTCACGTTCTTCACGTGGGTGCAAGTGTTTGTTTCTGGGGGATCCACCTGAGCTGATTTTTCTTCTGTTTTGTACTTCAAGAACAGGTGTGCAATTCTCACCTGCAGGACAGTCCAGAGTCAGTGTGTGGTCGAGTGACACATTTATAAAGCTCTGTGGTGCTTATTTTTTTAAGACCTGTGTTTCTTTTTATGGGTGCAAAATAGATATGAGAAATCCTGTGTAAGTAATCAGTGTGCACGCAGCATGTGAGCACGTCAGCAAGGAGGATGTGGTTGTAAACTCTGGAGATGGAGGTTAACTCGGCATCGAAGGGGAAAAGAAAGTGAGATTTAAAGACAAAAAAAACGATGTGTGTTTTTCCTCAGTTGGTAACAAATCAGCTGGATTATAGTGGTTTCCTGCAGAAAATGTATTTTTGGTTCAACTGCTCAAATTAAAAATACAAATGTGAGAAATGCTTAACTTTTATTTTCTTGGGAAAGACTCACATGTATTTTAAAATGGCTTATCGTGATAATTTTAATGAGACACATACGATTGCTGTTCTCTCTAGATTTCTTGATTACTTTTGATATTGTCAGCCATTGTTTGTTTACAGTTTCTCTGTCTTGCATTCCTGCAGAGAATTTCATCTGAAGTTCCCCTATTTTCAGCATTTATAAGCAGCATATAAACATTAAATAACTGATTTGTAACAAACCATGATGTAGTTACGAGTAGATATAAGCATTTATTAATGCATTTGTCAACAACTATAAGACAACCGAAAGCCTATCCCAGCTGACATTGGGTGAGAGGCGGGGTACACCCTGGACAGGTCACCAGACTATCACAGGGCTGACACATAGAGATAGACAACCATTCACACTCACATTCACACCTACGGACAATTTAGAGTCACCAATTAACCTGCATGTCTTTGGAGTCAGAGCACGCTGACATGGGTTTTCTCCAGGTGCAAACTGTGCGCAGAAAGGCTCCCCTACGTCAAGGTTTGAACCAGGAACCCTCTTGCTGTGAGGCGACAACGCCAACCACAGGACAAGTTATAACTGATGACAAATTGCTGTCCTTAAATAACCACTAATATCTGTGTGTAAGTGTTTGTATACTGCTTAGAGATGCTAAATAGGGGGCGTTAAAGTAAAAGCGCTCCCAACATGCCTTTTCTCTGCTCACTCAACCTGGTGTCTGAGGTTTGTATCTTGTAGAGTACATGTGAGAACACACATCAACGGTGCAAGAATCATATGTGTAAACAAACACAACGGGAAGCTTCAAAGTCACACGTATTTATTTTAACAAGTTATCTTTTCCAGTTTTCATGTATTTTTCTTAAACTTCCTTAGTATTTAAAATAAAAAAAAAATTGGAAAACAGGGTGTTTGGAGATGTCGTAACTGTCCATATGAAGTGAAGGTAGACTATGTGTCAGACTGTGCAGCTACATGGACTATTAAAGTTAAAAATTCTCAGGACCATATAAAGTGAACTATGAACTGAAAGGTTACTCTGTCATTGTTTATTGGTGTATAACCACACACAGTGACCTTTCTGCCTGTTCAGAGAGTGTCTCAGTATGTCGTCAGAGGAAAGTGTGTGTGTTGCCTTGCTTTTCATATACTGTACATGACCTCTTAAAGGGACAGTTCATCACAACATCAAACTGACATAGTTTTCCTCTGACCTGTAGTGCTGTTAGTCTAGATTGTTTTGGTGTGAGTTGCCAAGTGTTGGGAATATCAGCCGTAGAGATTTCTCTTTTCTCTCAAATATAATGGAACTAGGTGGCACTCAGCTCGTGGTGCTCAAAAAATGCATTTGAAAATCTCAACAGCAATGTCTCCTTCCCTAAAATCATGACCCCGTAATTCAAGATAATCCACAGACCTTGTTGTGAGCAGTTTCATGTAGGAAAGCAGAGGAAGAATGCACCTGCTGCGAGCTCATCCAGCACCCATAGGCGCCGTTATGGGGGGACGACAAAACTTTTTGACCCCGCTCTTTCTGTACGTGCAAGAACATCACCTCTCTATTGTCTTTAACTAAGTGGTGCAGCCAAACCGCCGTCAGGTGTGCCCTGCCAAGTGTGTCAAGAGCGTGCCAAACATATTTTTGCCAGATCTGGACACAGGGTGGGATCAGAAAGTATGTGTTATATGCCTCATGCTACCAGTAGTGACAAGGACACTAGCAGAACACAAATCTAGACCAGAATCAGTCAGGAAGGATAAGGAGACAAACAGCAGCTGAGGTGTTATGACATTTTGTATGATGCTAAGATCGTCATGGTCACCTATTCTATTGTCTTACTTCTCTCTCTTGTGTTTTCAGATCCCGTCTCTGTACCTCTCGTGCCGCCCCAATATGGAAGGCACCCCGGACCAAACAGCCGATCTGTTCTCAGATCAGAATCAAAGCTTCACGCTCAACACGACGGCTGCCAACACCAGCTTTGCATTTGTGGATGTCATGTCACCAGAGATGAACAAAGCCATCAACATACTGATGATAATCTGCATGTTCGTCATCATGGTTTCGATGGGATGCACCATGGAGATTTCCAAGATCAAGGTGTCTCCGCATATGTCCAAATACATTACCTGTGTTTATAAAGGATACAAACCATCATGTTAGGATTTACCAAAAGATCTTTTTCCTTCTTTGCAGCATCACATAGTGAAACCTAAGGGGGTGGCCATAGCACTGTTGGCCCAGTATGGTGTCATGCCTCTGACAGCCTTCTGCCTGGCTAAGGTTGGTTCTCCTGTTTTTAAGGTCATAAACACTTTATTTTACTGTACAGGAAGCATGTGAGGCCTCCTGACGTCTCATTTTGTGTCTCTTTGTGGATGTTTTGCCTGTTTTGGGAGTTATCTTGTGTCCCTTTGCATCTCTTTGTGGTCTTTTCGTGTCTCTTTGTGATCGGGACATTTTGCAGGTGAAGGCCAGGGGGCCCCTGACACTTTGGGCCCCTGAGGCTGTGCCTGGTAGGCCTGAACAGTAATCCATCCATGAGTCAGACACACAAACAAGACACTGTATGAGTTCTTTATGGTTTCATGTTGTGCGTAGGCGTTCCAGCTGGCTGAAATGATGGCGGTGGTGGTTCTGATCTGTGGCTGCTGTCCTGGAGGAAGCCTCTCCAACCTCCTGGCCCTCGCTCTGAAGGGAGACATGAACCTCAGGTACACACACACACACACACACACACACACAGGATATAACACAAAAGCGCAATTAACAAAATATTTAAAACAACGACAGTGATCCAGTATTAGTTAGTCCACTGTCCTGTGAATACACGCAGACAGCAGTAGTGGAATAAGTACTCAGATCTTTTACTTCAGTAAAAGTAGCCATACCACAGTGTAAAATACTCTATTACATGTAAAAATCCTGCTTACTTAAGTAAAAGTACATCAGTATTAGCATCAAGAAGTTACTTTTTTTTTGTAATTTGTCAAAACACTTGGGTGAGACAGGCTAATTCCTGGAACCAGCAAAAGTATCAGAGACTATAAGCCAGTAATTTCTGTGTTGATGAAGATCTGCTGCTGACAAATCAAAATCATAACACTGTAATGTGTGTGTGTGTGTGTGTGTGGAAAGCTCTGCGTCCATGTTTTTTTTTTTACAGCCTGTGGTGTAAAGGTGACTGTAGCGTGTTGTTAAACAGCTGCTGTCATATAAGTAAGATAAAGATATAACATGTAAAATATTCAACCTGCAATAAACCTGCAGCTCCACGTGCACCCCCTGGTGGCTATAATAAGCACTCCACTTCATATGTTTAATATTATACTGTCAAATTTGCTGCAAAGTGACAACAAAAATATAAAGGTATGAGCTCTGAATGCTTATGGAGTGTTAACAATCAAAATTCAAATCAAATTCAATTTTATTCTAAAAAAAACAAACAAAAAATACAAGTACAATTCCTAAGAAATAATGTAGATGTGAAATGGCGCACCCTGATAAGCTATCTAAAGCTTGAGAACAAGGGCCCAGACATGAAGCACATTACATTTTAAAATGTGTTATACCACATACCACATGTCTCTGCAGTCTGACAGTTACTACAGTATCTAGCTTTGCTGTCCATGGCTGTTGTTTACCTGCCGCCTCCATCACCAGTCAGACAGTTACATTCGCACGAGGCCGGGATTAAGAAGTTATCACCCCTGTGTGTTTCCCCTCAGCCTCGTGATGACGTCATGCTCTACGCTGCTGGCTCTGGGCATGATGCCTCTGCTGCTCTACCTCTACTGTCAGGGCTTCGACCTGCAGAACGCAGTGCCCTTCGTTGACATCATCATATCTCTGGCTCTGATCCTCATACCCTGCGGTGTTGGCATCCTCATCAACCACTATAGGCCGAAGTGCGCCAAGACCGTCACAAAGGTGAGTACACATGAAGGTCAGAGGGTCAGAGTAGTAGTTAATTATTCATTCATTCATTTTCTCTTACTGTAACTCTGGAGCCTATTCCAGCTGACATTGGGTGAGAGGCAGGGTACACCCTGGACAGGTCACCAGACTATCACAGGGCTGACACATAGAGACAGACAACCATCCATACTCACATTCACACCTACGGACAATTTAGAGTCACCAATTAACCTGCATGTCTTTGGACTGTGGGAGGAAGCTGGAGTACCTGGAGAAAACCCACACTGACACAGGGAGGACTTGCTTGAGTTTCTGGAAGATATTTCGCCTCTCATCCAAGAGGCTTCTTCAGTTCTAAAAGAAGAACACGTGACCTCAACGACTCTGTAAGTGTTCACACCCACACAGATAAAAAGCCTGCGACTCTGCACCAGTCCTTTAGAACTGAAGAAGCCTCTTGGATGAGAGGCGAAACATCTTCGAGAAAGTCAAGCAAGTCCAGTTGCCTGCGATATAGCGCTTGCGATTAGAGTCAAAACATAACCCAACCTGCGTGGCTTTGGATTTTAAGAAGTTTATGAAAGTAATTAACCATAACCAACTTCTATGTCCTGTCCGTTGCCCTCAGTCCCAAACACATTTGCTCCCAATAAAGACACAGATCTTAAAAAAAGGTCACAAATGCATAACTTTATTTTCAAACCAGGTTCAGTGATTTCCTTTAACAGCCTGGAATTCTGGTTTTAAGCAAATGTTACTCAAACAGAGGTAAATGATGCACTCATCAGGCAGCTCTGACATGGGAGGGTCCTTACCTTCATTAAGCTCACCTGGGCCTTCCAGGCTATAAAGCTACCTCATGTTTTCACATGCTCTCTCCCTTCCTGCAGCAGACGTCCACCCAGCATCATTTCTTCTTGGGTTTGCACCTTCAGCACCTCCACAGCACACCTGACACACACCCATGCACGGCTTTCATTACTCACTTCGCTGACATACACACTCCATTGGTTACTTAAGTTAGTCTTAGTTTAATAAATCATGCTGGAGCTCTGTGTCACAGAGGAATGAGATAAGTCAGGCTTTGGCCACGCAGACAATACTTGAAAATAAGAAGAATATAATATCAGACTCATTTTATGATATAGAAATAATAAATCTGATTTGTCTCCTGTCCTGCTGTGTTTCAGATAGGCCTCATATACCTGGGTATCTCTATGGTGGTGATCGCCACCGTTGCTAGCATTGCAGTCGGAGAAACTCTCCTCACAGTGCTGTCTCCTACCCTCATGGCCATCGCCGCTCTCATGCCCTTCATAGGCTACGTCTTCGGATACGTCATCTCCTCGCTCTTCAGACTCAGCCAACCGTGAGTCATCTGCTTAAACATTCCAGCTTTGGTGGATGTTGTGACAGGTGGTATTAGTCATGTTAGGGAACATGTAGCCATGACTTATGAATAAATCTGCCCCCCCACCCAACAGGGAGCGAAGGACCGTTGCCATGGAAACAGGCTGTCAGAACATCCAGCTGTGCTTCACCATTCTGAAACTGGCCTTTCCCCCGGAGCTGATCGGCCCTCTGTTCCTGTTCCCTATGGTGTATGTCATATTCCAGCTGATGGAGGCGATGGTGCTCATCGTGCTGTTCTGGTGTCACCGCAGGTTTATACTCAAAAAGAAAGACAAAGGTGAGGCTGATATCAGGTTTGTAAAAGGTTAATGCGGACATGGAGAGAAAATACAGGCCTTTTTAAGATCGCAGTAAGGGCCCATCCACACGAAGCCTTGTCAGGGTGAATTCGCCAAAGTTTTCAACCGGTTCGGCCTTTCATCCGCACAAAACCGACGTTTTTGGAGGTCGAAACTGGGTTTTTGAAACTGGGTTCCAGAGTGCGACTTTTGGTTTGTTGGATTTGGTGGCATCTAGCTGTCAGGTTGCAGAACTGAAACTTCCCCCGTGTGCCAAGCATGTAGGAGAACTATGGTGGCTAACGCAAAAACTTAAATGGCTTCGTCTAGATCCAGTGTTTGACTTGTCTGTTCTGGGCTACTGTAAAAATGACATGGTGGATTCCACTGGTGTGTGCTGGCCGTGTGTGTAGATATAAATGGCTCATTCTAAGGTGACGTAAACACAGTGGTTCTTAGTTTGTGGTGATTATAAACTAATGAAAACATAGTGTTGAATATTAAACACCATCTCTGTGAATAGATGCCCCTAAATTATACACACTGGGCCTTTATCTATTCATCCATTGTCATCCGCCCATCCGGGGCCGGGTTGCGGGGGCAGCAGGCTGAGCAAAGCACCCCAGACATCCCTCTCCCCAGCAACACTTTCCAGCTCCTCCTGAGGGACCCCAAGGTGTTCCCAGGCCAGATGAGATATGTAATCCCTCCAGCATGTTCTGGGTCTGCCCCAGGGCCTCCTACCAGTGAGCTCCCTCCAGATGTCCGAGCTCCTTACCCTATCTCTAAGGCTACACCACCTGTGTATATTTTTATGATCCATGTAATTCTGGCATTGTATACTTTGAATTTGCACCTTATCTTAGACTTTTATATTTCCACTCTTTATGTTTCCATCCTTACTGCTTTGTATTATAACCACTGCGCAGCAGTTTCCCTCGAGGTACAGTTTTATCTTATCTTGTATTTTATAGACTAAGTTACATAATCATTGCTCGATTAGCGGCATGAACAGAGGTCAAAAACCTGAGTGAGGAACACAGACTGAGGCAGGTCAGGATGTATTGACACCACTGTATTATCAGAGCTGGACATACCTGCCACTCCTTATTTTATAGGAAAATTAGGGGTACAGAAATATAGATACATAGAATATATGAAAAGGATTTCAGCTTTAAAGCTATGAAATATTGATGAAGTAGCAGTTTAAGCTAACAGGTAATTTCCATAGCGAATATGGGGAGAAAGAAGTCTCATCTAACATAACACAAACAAAAACATAATTAGCACTAACCAGGAAGTGCGGTGAAGGATGATGGGAATGCCATTAGTTTTGCAGGTACTAACCATTTGACAGAGCATTAGATTAAAAGTCAGGGTATCATAGATTTTATAATTCATTCTCTGGGGACCATGAATGTCTGTACAAAGTTTGGGATTAAGATTATTAGGGCATCATGGTAGCCTTGGCTCCATTGATTGGAAGTAATCTGATTGGATATCTGATATCAGATTGGATCCGTGGATAGGTCACTGAACGGGCCTACCGGTCACAGGCTCAGGGGCCCAAAGTGTCACCTGCATGTGAATGTCACTCAAATAAAAAACATACTGTACAGGAAGAGGCTCAAAATGACCACATAGAGACACAAGGACACACAAAACAACAACAACAACAACAAAGAGAAGCGACAAAAGCACCTTTTGCATATCTGTGCCCAGCGGTCCAATCTGTCATCATCCGCCCATGTTTGGATCAAATCTTGAAAACAGGTTGTTCAAAAGAAAAAGAAAAAGATTCAGAAATCAGATTAGATCATGTAATCTAGCCGTGGTTTTGATCTGGATCAAACCTTCACTATGTTTTCCAAACTTTCCAGTAGGACTGGCATACCTTTGATCCAAAAAAATGTCCTGATCCCAGCACACGGCTGGATTCAGAGTGTGTTTCAGCAACAAACTGTAAAATAAAACGTTAAAATTAGTCAAATATAAATGTACATTTATTTAAACTTTGCACTTGATTTGTTTAAACGTTACAGTGATGAAGCTGACAATCAGCTTCTTAAAAGTGCAGTTAAGTAGAACTAGAAAAGTTGCAGTTATAATTTACATCCATGTATATGAAAACATGGATACTCTTCACACAGAAGATCTGTACAATCAGCACAGTTTCGAGATTCCAATTCAGCATTTGACCAACTCTTACAGAGGTGAGGAATGGCCAGAAAAATGTATTGGCAGAACATTATGATGTCACAGTGAAGCTGACCTTTGACCTCTTGGATTTAAAATATCATCACTTCATCATTTCATCCTATTAGACATTTGTGTGAAATTTAGTCATATCAGCGTATGGATTCTTGAGTTATGGCTAAAAACGTGTTTTTCGAGGTCACAGTAACCATTAAAATCTGATCAGTTCATCCTCGACACAAAGTGGACGTTTGTGCCAGACGGGCCACCCAAAAACTTAATGCCTCCAGCCACTTAAAGTCACACACACTAGATGCTCTGCCTGTTCTTTAGGCAGCTTGTAGCCTACATTGTCATATGTAGTCCCATTTAGAGCGCTGGTTATCTGTATTTGGTCATCTTGTATCTGGATCAGAGTGATCTTGGATAAAATATTAACAACTGGGCCATTAGGACGATGTATGACTGTGTAACAACAACATCCTGTTTGAGCCTGGCCGTGACCTCTGTTACATGTCATACACGTCTCCCTGTTTCCCGTCTGTTTCTACACTGTCACCTACACTGTAAAGCCACAACAGTGCCAAAAATAACCTTTATATGAGTGAATACTGCAAGATTATGTAGTGCAGTAACATAAAAAAAAATCCAGGTTCTTGATTACAGTGTTTGGTGTAGTGGTTTATGTTGGGATGTGTGTTGTAGTGTGTGGATTGTGGTTTGTGTATGTTATTGTGCCCTCCATGTTTATAGTGTGCTGTACAATGTTTTCAACTGTATATTTTTTAATAACATTTTAGGTCTACATGTAAAAGCACAACTAGGGACAAGAGTTGAAAATCAGCAGTAGCTATAAAGTCTCAGTGCAACACATCAGTCCCATACTCTGTATTGGAGCTATGTTAAATTGCTTCGTCCCTACCAAATAAAAATAAATAAATATCAAACTTAAGTTGAGTCCAGAATCTTACCAGATTTACAGAAATTATATAAATGTGCATTTCCATATGCTTATAATGTGAAATTTATGATGTTGCTTCAACTTAAAGCTTCATATCATAAAATGTTTTCCATTGTGACCCACAGTGACGTACCAGCCTGCGACCACTGAGGACAAGTTAAAAGAGGCCTCTGAGGGGACAGTATGATGGATGGAGCTTTGTTTTGTTTCTAATACTGTGAACTCTTACTGACCGGAGCCTCCAGAAAACCCTGCACTTCTTCAAACACATGATGCATCACTGCAGAGAAGCCACTTGGTGCCACGTGGTTTTTAAGAAAGCAAATATTTATGTATGCATTTAAATGGACTTTGTACATTTTTTTAATAAAGACAATATACACACAAGATTAATGATTTAGTTAAAACTGTTTTATTAAGTCCACCGTCTTTCCTACACCATACAAACGTCCATCATATTTTTCACTGAAAATAAAATCCTTACGTACAAAAATGTTTCTTTTTTTTGTTTTTCCAAACTCTTGTCTACACGTTCATTTAAACCACAGTAACATCAGTCACAGTACCAACAAGCATTCGTGGAATTACATTATACACTGATGTCAAACAAAAGTCTGCAATGCTGTACACAAAAACCTAAACCAAAAATAAAAACATTCATTACAATGCTAGAATAAACTGCATTCTGGAAGCAACACCGTTTTTAAGTGTTGACCTCGTCCTCACAAAATCCGGACAAAACAGAAGTGAGTCGACTGCGAGAAAAGATCCAGGACGTGAACAGTTAATTTGCTGTACGGCTGTTTTCCTGCTGGAACGATGTGCGCAAGTGTGCAGGGCTCTTGATTCTGCCAGTTACGATGGTGGTTTGTTTTTGAGCTTTAGCAAACCATTTTTAACAATTAAAAAAAAAAAAAATCTAAATTCCAATCAAACAAAAAATACATGCAAGCATCCCCAGGTACATAAATCAAACACACCGGCTGTGGTAGTAGGTCAGAAAACAAGGGAAGAAGAGGTGAAAGGATTTGGACAACATGAGAGATAAGGACTGACGAGCAAAAAAAACGTAACTGAAGTGGTCACACGACTTATCAAAAGCATCTTTGTGCTGCCGAAAAATACAGATTCCCTCATTAAAGTTTTTCAAAGTGTGGAGATGAACAGCTTCACGGACCAATGACAGTGAAGCTTGACGCTGGGCATTTTGGTGGTGTTGTGGGTGGAGACGAAGGTGCAGCGGCAGAGGAGCTGCAGCCTGATTGGATGAGCTGGGTGTCAACATACATATGGGTTCAACGACGGGTACAAAAACAGCATCACTGTGTAACAAGTGTTAACTCCCTATGATGACGATGATGATGAAGTATTTGAGTATCTCTGCTCCTGTCTGACGATGATCTGTGTTTAATGTGAGGAACTTGATAGTTATGACAATCCAGACAGAAAAAAAACAAAACAAACTTTACTCGAGGAAAGCTCTCGTCTCTCTCAGAAGGGGATCATGGGAGCTCCAGTGTGCCAACTCCTCCAAGCTGATTCTACTGCTGAATCAAGTTGTGTCTACTGTTGATTCCCATTACACCTAAACGCAGCGTTTAGCGCTGACTGTCAGTGGAAGGGGAGCGAGAGCGGGAGCGTGAACGAGAGCGGGAGCGTGAGACGGAGGCTCTCTGTGCCGGTGGAGGGGAGGGCGGGGTGGCAGATTTGCTCGTCTTGGAGGACCGTTTAGCGGGCTCCTTTGATTTGGGGGTTGGGGAGGAGGCGCCGCCGGCGGGGGAGCCGCTGTGGGAGCGTGAACGGTTGTGGGTTTTGTGGGCGGGGCTGCGGGAGCGTCTGGGGGAGCGAGATGGGGAGCGACCACGGGAACGGGACCGTGAGCGAGAGGAGCTCTCAGACCGGGAACGACTTCTCGACCTGGGAAAGAGAAAAGAGAGGAAGAGGGACATTAAAGGGACAGTTCACACCGAAAATCCAAAATACATATTAGCCCCTTTTCCACCAACATACCCAGGAACTTTTATTGCCAGGAAATTATTTACCTGAGTAAAAGAATTTCAAAATCCTGGGTAAATGAAAAAAGTTCCTGCGGTGGAAGAGGGGCTATTGTTCCTCTTATCTGCAGTGCTATTCATTAATCTAGATATCAATCTGAACCGTCCCTTTAACATCACTGTACATTTATGTATCCTATAGCGCACACATCACGGTAACCATGGAGACACACTACTTGATTTTTTTCACACAAGTATTTGTGAGTGTTGGGAGGTTAAAAGAGCCCTTAAATGTCCCTCTGTAAAGTGGCGATGTAATCAAAAATCAATACAGTTTTTCCCTTTCACACACTCTCTATGCCTCCCAGCAGCAGAGGTACAACTCGATGTCATGTCCCAACAGTTCAGCGCAGCTTTACGAAATCCATTTAGTGGGATAAATGTAGTTACATATGTTTTTTGCCATCATTGCTCACCTCTTCCTGGCTGCCTCAATGAGCTTGATTTTCCTGCCATTGATTTCCTTTCCAGACAGTTTCTCCATGGCGTTTTTCAGATCACTGCCAGAGGCAAACTCAACAACCCTGTAAAAACATCATGAGGTATCAGTTACAGCCTTAGATATTTGATATGATCCACACGTGACTCATTCTGTGACATTTATTAGCCAGTTATAAGTAACAGAGATAACAGTCCTACCCTTCGTTGAGCTTGGGCCGATGTGCGTCTGCAAATGTCACCTCTCCAGCTTGTCTCATGAAATCTTTCAGGTCCTACACATGTAAACATCAGTCAACTTATGGAGAGGCTCGGGACACAAGCACAGCCTGAGACATAAAACAGGACTGATTTACCCAAAAAGAGAGATGGTTAGATTGTCTGAGAGGACTACACAGGCTACTGCAGATAAGGAGGATGAGTCCAAGAACCTTGGAGGCTGTTCAATCAGTACGTTTGTTTTTTAAAAAGTGTGTTTGATTAAAAAAATATATGTATAAAATCTTTGTAAAGTGTGCCAATTAAGGTATCACCCAATTTTGTCGAGCCCCATTAGTGGACAGTCCAAAGTGCAAAAGCTTTGAGATTCTTGGACTCATTACAACTACAGAGACATGAACACCATCTGCATGAACTGAACTGCAGTGGCGCCACTTGGGCAGCCTTTGGCACCAAGAGCCCCGTTTTCCCTAGCAAGGAGGGCACAGGGCTCCACGCCGGGACCGCCCCTGTCTCGGCACCCTGCCTCAGTAAAGAGAGTGAACAGGGTGGAAGAGAGGAAACTACTACCTGAGAGCGAAACCCTTTGTGGTGGGCCGCAGGCTCTCCGAGCCCACCATAACCTCGGGATAACAGCAGATTATATCCATGGACACCTGGGAGGAATTCACACTCTCTCTCTCGCTCGCGATGTGCGGGAACACCAGAGGGGGGAAGGGAGGGGGGGATATCGATCGACCGAAGCCCCTCAAATAAACGAACCTTCGATCAATACGCCACCACCATCACCATCGACTCTCGCTCTTTCCTCTCCTTTCTCTCTGCCAACTCTCTGTTTCCTCTCTCTCGCTCTCAGCCACACACCAGGCGCCCCCCTGCCTTCGACAGGGGGCGTTGCGAGCGAGTGAAGGGGCCGCCAGCGCCTCTAGTGTGGAGCGAGCGCTCACATGACCAGCAGGCGTCAACTAGGAGTAGGACAGACTGGCTGACACCACAGGCTCAACCCAGACAGAAGGACCCAGAAGGGGTTAACTCCACCATAAGCGAGCTCTTCCATATGACTCAACAGTCAGGCTGGCAAATAAAGGGGTGAAGAATTGGTTAAAATTTGAATAAAGGAACAAATTAAGTGCTTTCTTGTTGTTACTAGTCTTTGATTCATTACTTAACTGCATGAGATGCAGATTTAATAGAGTGCTCATTCATAAAGAACAATTTGGGCCTTATCACAATAAAACAGATTGTTTAAACATTATAATAATAAAGTACTAATTTGACTCCAGATGTTCTATGATCTTTAGCAGCATGGAAATTCTACAACTGTGCGTGTGTATTGTTGGAGGCAGACTGTTGGAGGTGATAACATTTGTGGTGTTGCAGCTTGTAGAGACTTGCTGAGTATAAAAAACATGTGGCAATACTAACCTGCCAGCTGACACGAGACGACAAGTTCTCCACGATCAGGCGGTTCTCAGTGCGCATTGGAGGAGGGTTTCGGCTGAAACAAAGACAAAAACAAAGACTAAATTAATTAAAGGATAACATTGTGGCACTGAGACACAGACTGAAGCATGGAGCCTGCAAGATCTCATTAGCTGCCAAGGCTAACTCATGTCATGAAGCTTTAAAATGCTGTAAACACAAAGACATGTCCAGTCTGTGGGTCATTTACTACACTCCGATTAAACTGGATCACCTAAAGAAAAGAACGGACGGTAGCTTCTGTAAATATAGACTGCAATAATTTATTTAACTGTTAAAACTGAGCTGCTTACACAACTTAACGTGTTCCTTCCTCATTTGAATGACATGACGTAAATCATATCTGCCATCATAACGCAGGTGACCTGCTGTTAGCAAAACTGTGGGTGGTGTGAGACCGTTACCTCCGACTGTTCTGGGAGCCACGGCCATAGCGATCAGAGAATCGTCCTCCTGCACCGCCGCCTCCTCTGCCACGGCCGCCTCGCAGACGTACACGGGCATGCTCAATGGTCACCCTGAAATTACAGGGGAAAAAAACAATTACCATGGAAACAGACAGAGGAGGAGAGGAGAGGACAGACTCATACAAATGCATTTTTAATTCACATCACATTTAGCACATTTTCTTACCTTTCATTGCACAACTCTTTCCCATCGAGCTCATAAACGGCATCTTCAGCATCTCTGGGGTCGTCGAACTCCTACAACACACAAAACATCACTTTATATCGTCTGTATCATTTCAGCTTCTCTTCTGTATCATTCTTAAATGTGTACGGGGAATAGCACCTCACTATTTCATATATGGCAGTACAACCTTTCTCCCCTTGACTTCAAAATGCACACACCAAGCAGAAAATTGCTTTGACCCACTTTCATCCTGTTCCTGGGCTTGTTTATCCACCTTATTTTTATACAGCTGTGAGTAGCTCCTTCAGGTCATGTGCGTCACAGTCCATCAGAAGGTCAGTATATACGCATCAAGAAAACTGACGCATACAGGATGCGTCTGCGCTCGACCTGTGAGTGACTGCCAAAGCAAAGGATTCAAGTATATATCTACAAGAGAGATTTAATTTGGTGATTTTCAAGAAATGTGTAAAGATTTCTGAAATCCTGTTTTCATTTTGTTATTATAGATTAGGGGTGAAAAGTAAATATCTATTCCACAATGACATGTCAAATAAGGAAAAGGATCTAAATGGGGCTGCACCAAATCGCTCTTTTTTTTTTTTTATTGGAGTCTTCGAGCAAGGCTTTGATTGTCTGTCATCATATTTTATGACATCATCACCCTAAAAATAAAAATCCTTGAAAAAAATTCTCAATTTGAATTAAGTGATTCAGCAGATTAAACGAGTTAGTCTTTTTTATTACATCATCTTTCTTTAATGAATATAACATCAGTCTCTGCAAGATCAAGATCCAGTGTGTAGGATTTAGTGGCCTGAGAGGTTGCAGAATTGAATTTTCTCCCGTGCATTGAGCATGTAAGAGAACTACGGTGGCCGTATGTCAAAATGAGCAGTTTATTCTAAGGTAACAAAATCACAAGTCTTAGTTTCAGTAGATTATACACCGATGAAAACATAGTTATAAATATTATGTCTATTTTTTGCCTGTGTATCCCCCTAACTCCTACACACTGAACCTTTATGTAATTAACAAAATTAGTATTTGAGCCGAAATTAATTAAGTTTCTGAAAGGCTTAATGCCAATAAATACGGATTAAAGCAGAATAATTGCATCTATCTTTATTCAATAAATTTTGACTTTTGGACTTTACAGCCAGGGTTGGAAATTAACTTTATTCTCTACCTGCCACTGCATTTATCACCACTGTTTTTTAGCTGGTGAGTGAACCAACTCTCACAGCCACTTGTGTATTTTACCAATCCTCTTTACAACACACTGGAGTTATTGGACATGTTTGGATCACAGGAGTCAGAGACAATTCTTCTCAGCCACCACCGCAATCTGATTCTAAGAATACTGATAATATAATATAGCCTAATGTTTATCTGCAACAGTGCAGAAATAACGAGTTTTAACAAAATGAAAACACATGCAAAAATATAAAAAAAAAGCTGTGCACCATTTGAGTGTTAATTAGGAATTGAAATTTCCTCTTTTTCATTTATTTCAATAGGTGTTCTTGGAGGGAGTCTGAGATCTAAGATATTCATCACCAGTGACTGCTTCTCAGTAACTGTTGTGCATGACAATAAAGAACCTGATGACATTTGATGAGTGGGTGTGTCAACCCACAAGATCTGCAGCAAAATAGGTGATTAATTAAAAAGAACTTGAAATCTTAACAATCTAGAAAAAGCAGTTCCTTCCCATCTGAAACTGGCCTCATCAAAATTTGTTATCAGGGTGTCTGCAGGTATCAGACAGTTAAATTTAATGCTTTATGAGCCCCATCCAAGACACCTTTTGACCAAATTTAGGACAGATTGCTGGACAAATCATGTTTTACTTATTTAAGCATTGTAGGTTTGTAGTATATATATATGGTCCTGTGCAGAGGTAAGAGTTATGTCAGAATACGGTTTTTAGGCTGAGTTAAGTCAATCTACATTTTACCAACAGGTAAGTGAACGTATGAAGTGAAATGTCAGTATCATAGTTTTTTTTTTTTTTTTTTTTTAGGAATGTAGACTTTTGCATAGAAAGGCTTCACTCTCTTATCCTGTGTAAATCGAAGCACTCTTCACCTCCAACATGTGGACATTGGATTAAGGATGTTATGTATCATTTACAATTGCAGAAAATAAAATCTGTTGCTTCATTAAAGGATCAGCTGCACGCTTCTTTGCCACCTGACAACCATTTTTCAACTCTTGTGGCAAAAATGGAAGCTGAAAAATTGTAATGAAACATGCTATACTCCCCTACTTATGTCACACGAGGTAATTAATTTGTTGTCATTTTTCCTTTTTCAATTTATTTCTTCCTTATTAAATTTGCTCTGACTGGTCTGGCTTTCTCTGTTTGTGTCTGGGTTAATGGGTGGGCAGGGTTGTCTTTTTGTGCCTCCTGGTTCTGTGTTTGTTTATTAATACTCTTTCATTCATTTATTCATTTTCCTGTTGGGGGTCCTGGGGGTGCTGGAGCTTATCCCAGCTGACATTGGGCGAGAGGCGGGGTACACCCTGGACAGGTCACGAGACTATCACAGGGCTGACACATAGAGACAGACAACCATTCACGCTCACATTCACACCTACAGACAATTTAGAGTCACCAATTAACCTGCATGTCTTTGGACTGTGGGAGGAAGCTGGAGTACCCGGAGAACACCCACACTGACACGGGGAGAACATGCAAACTCCACACAGAAGGGCTGCCTCACCTTGGGGTTCAAACCCCCTACCCTCTTGATGTGAGGAGACAATGCTAACCACTGCACCATCGTGCCACCTAATTTATACGCTATATATTTTTAGTGGATTGACAACAAAAATACCCTGTTTAAAAACATTGAAGGATTTCACTAATTTTTATAAAAAGAAATTTAAAAATGGTTAAATAGTAGTTAAGACCTCGCAAATTCAGATTTAACTCTATTTAAAGTCTCTACAGGCCTTATCATTGTGACATTGAATTTAAGACACTGTAGGACTTTTTAAGGACCTGTAACCACCCTGGTTATAGTATCTTTATCATGTTTCATTGTGATTTTACTACTCTGCATTTCTGCTTTTTGACTTTAACAAAAATTAACCTTTATTTTAATTTCCTCTTTGTGTATGTGTTGCATGCACCAAAAAGGAGAAGGACAAATCCTTATGAGTGCCAATCTACCTGACTATTAGAATAATTTGACATTTGTTGTGGTTTCAGCCCAGAATAGACACAGCTGGACTAAGATAAACACAATGTCCTGTTGCTATTAAGTCAAGCATAAACCGCCGTATATTGTGCAGCAGAATTGTAAATCATTTTCAGCATACTGATGCCGTTTAATCTCATTTCCATGTCCTTCACTCACCACAAAGCCGAAGCCTCTCTTGAGGTCGATGTCTCGGATGCGGCCGTATCCTTTGAAGAACCTCTCCACATCCTTCTCTCTGGCCGAGGGGCTCAAACGCCCGATGAAAATACGACATCCACTCATCGCTGATGTCGCCGGTAACGGTTACCTGCAAACGGGCGCACACACATTACCCTCACGGATTCAGCTAACACGGAGACAGACAAATAACGGCTGCTGCGTATTCACTAATGAAGCCATTACGTTACTTGACCTGTGTCGTTTTATTTAGAAGCTAGCCGGACCACTGCGGGGCCTAGCAAATAATCATCATACCCCGCCATGTTTCGCTCTAATTAAAGCTAACGATACTAAAACACGGCAGATAGCGGTTACTGCTAACAACAGGAGAGCTGTACGGTGATATCTGGATGTGTTTTAATCGCTGTACGCGTACCTGTAGGTGGTCCTGGTGGTGTTTCCGTGCAGGCTGTCGACAGTGACCGCAGAAATCAAACAAAATGGAGTCTCCGCTGTTCAGGGAGGGGGCACGAGAACCACCCACGTGACGTATAATGGAGGGCCCACCTTCTACTTCCTTTTTCCGTTTCTCTAATAACCTGTATAAAAATAAATCACTATGTCTGTGTAAATATTTTATAAATAATGAATCTTAATTATATTTTATACAGGTTATGATTCTTCTACTATGATTAACGGTAGCCGGCGTCTGTGGTGCAGCATACTGCCCCCTGCTGGACTTAGTTAGCTCCTACAGTACAAGGACCTCGACCTTTTTATTTATTTATTTATTTATTTATTTATTTATTTAAAGATGTATTTTAATTAAATGCGTCTATGATGTAGTGACCAATCTGCGAGCCCATGTCGTATTTCCTCTGGCAGATGCATTTGTGTAAGAAAGAAGAACACAGGAGGCAAAAGGGACGGGATTACATTTCAGCGGAGTTATACCTTGTATGATTTCATGTGACGAATAAAATGTTTGATTGATAAAGACAATTTTATTATTATTGCAAAAAAAAACAACCTGCTACAAGCTTGTTCTCTCTCTCAGATATATATTTTCTATAACTGACAAACACAGTGTTCTGGTGTTTACCTGACAGAAGGTGACACTGCAGAGCACGGAAAAAGCCGAAGTGTGGCGGAAGGGTTTCCGAACATGACGTCACTCACCCACCGAACATTTCCTCCCATTAGTGCTTTTTCTGACAAACATCAGGAACACAATAGGTCATGTTACTGACCTTTAATCTAGATGTTTTGGTACATTTTTATATTTTTATTTTACTCCTGTATAATTCTCTTGTATATTTTAAATTTTAGTACTACTTATTTTTGTATACATTTTATATTTCTATGTTCTCATATATTTTATTGTGATCTGCAATAAAGTACTATCTATCTATCTATCTATCTATCTATCTATCTATCTATCTATCTATCTATCTATCTCACATATGATTTACCTGGTAAAGCCTGTTAAAAAGATTCAAGCTGAATATTGATATATACATGTGACTACTGTGGACTGGAAAAAGAGAGTATTTCTCATTTATTTTCTTACTGTACATACACCATTTAAAAAAAAAAAAAAATTTAAAAGAAGAAACTTACTATTGAAATAAATATAATTGCTGCAAAACTCTATTTCAGTCTAGATTAGACTGCAATAACTTGTACATCATACAACTTTTTTATTATTTTTGAATAATTCCATATTTATAGGACAAAAACATACTTTTATTAATAAATGTCAGCAACTGTCGGTGGACAGTTTTGAGCGACGACTCAAATCATGTCTTTTTAACTTAGCCTAAAACTAGCAACTATCTGTTTTTATGTTCTTAATATGTTTGTATATTTTTCATTTTTATTACTTGATTAATTATCGATTGATGCCTTTATTTATCCTTCTCTTTTCTCCTTGAGTGAGGGTTGTATAATTGCATGGTTTTATGTCTCTGCTGCTGGACTGTAAAGCACTTTGTGCTGCTTTTTGTGCATGAAAGGTGCTATATAAATAAAATTCATTCATTCATTCAGTATAGCACCATCTCATTTAATGTTACACCAGAATCAATGATTATAATATAGTGCATGTAACACAAACTCTGGTATTATAAGATTAAAAGGTATTTTTTGGTTGTTCTACATGTAGTTTTTGTCTTTTTATGTTGTGTTTACTTTCGTTTGTTGTCTATGTATCTGTAGTTTTATAAATGAACTTGAACACAAAGCAGTGGAGAAACATTAGTGCAGTTTGTGGTGCTGACCACTAGGTGTCACTCAGACACAGTCTAATAATATAAACAGGCACATACATCACATCACACTGTACACACTGTTCAGAAGCCTTTATAGGACTCAGCTGCAAAAACATAACAGCAGGACAAAAGACATAATAATAAACCACAAGTTCATCCAGAAATATTTTTGTTTCATAACTGCAAGCTTACAAAATTAGTTTTAATAAGACACTAGGTTTTTCAGCTCCCCATGTCGGTCATTCTGCAGTCTAATCAAACACAGCAGCGTGATTCAGGAAGCACTTATAAAACTAATAAACTCTGACGACCTTTGACTAAGAATACATGCACTCTCACTTTACACTGGTTAATGATTGACTTAAACTGGTGGAGCAGATGGAGAGCTACATGGTTTTATAGTGATCTCATAGTTGGTAGAAGTATCATGAGGTACTATAATGTGACTAATGTACTATCATGTACCTGAGGGACAGTAGGAGTAGTTGTAGAGACATTACACTGATCACTAGCTGCACGCTGCCAGGAAGCAGGCCAGAGCGTTCATTCAAGCGGATATTAAACAGGAGCAGGATTTCCAGTGAAGTTTCAGATCTTCCGGGATCTTATCCAAAGGAAAATGGAATCATTTTCTTCTGACTATTACGAGCAGATACACATGGCCATGGTTGACAGTTACTGGAAACGTGTTGCTGTTTGGTCCAACTTTCAGTCTCAGAGTGTGCACGTGTATTACACAGAGGACAACAGTCTGACACGGGCTCAAATAATGACACGTCATCTTCCACATTCAAAAGAAAGCTTTAATTAGAAAGTTATATACACACTGTAAAATTAAATTAAACTTTATACAAATATTAAATTACTATCTTCACACCCACTGCCATGTACAGAGGAAAAACCAAAGCTGAAAGCATTGAAACTAAGAATCAAGATGTGTACTTTTTTAACCTGTTATTCTCAGGGACGCAACACCGTACAACAGTGCTTCTGAACGCAAAGTTAATTTCTTTTTTTTCTCTTTTCAATCCCATAATATTTTAATGCCTTGTAGCAAAGGAGAAGCAAAGGAATAGTGAAATATAGGTGCTTATAGGTTCATCATCATCGTCGTCGTCATCATCACAGTAGCTGTAAAAGCTAGGGGAGGACAGAGAAGGATGGACATTCGTTTAGTCGTGTCCACAACAAAAGTAAACTCATCGATAAATACACAAAGACAGTTTTATGCATAGAATAGAAAAGAACAGAGTAAGGCCATTGGGAAAACAGAATACGTTGCAGTATTGTAAAGCAACCGACACGGAGGCTTAAGATTATACAAAAAAAAAAAAGAAAATGTACAAGTCTAAGGCAACATTCTGTTTGCATTAATAATGTAGCCGTTGACAATAACAGACAGCCACAAATGCCAAATAAAATGACAATAGAAACTCTAATGGGTTCTGTTTTTTTTTCTGAGCAGTTAAGCTTGAAAAGCAATTCTCAGGATCCTTCAGAGTCATGCCGTTTCCAGGGTGACCAGCTCAACCACCGAAGCTTTTCAACTGGCGATGAAAACAGAGGATGATTTCTAACAAAATAACATGATTCTCTTAAGTTTCCACTTGGCATTAGGAGGAGGAGGGTGGTGGTGGTGGGGGTGGGGGTGGGGTGCTATATCACAAAACTTGAGCATTTCACTGCAACCAGTTGCAGTTGTGTCAATAATGCACACGAGTGGGGAGACTTGGGTTCAGTGTGAAGGTGGGCGAGGGCCAGTTCCTCTGAGGGGACTTGTGTTTTCCAGCCATTCAGCAGAAAATGATAAATAATCTAGCTGGAGAGCGGATGAATAATACACACATTGTGTAGTGGACTCGTTGCCTGAAGTGACGCTGGTTTGTTCATGTGACTTATTCAATGCCTGGAGGGATTTTTGCTTGTGGTGAAAGACAGGGGACATTGTGAAGCCAGGCTCTGATGTGAAGAGAGGCAAATCAGGAAATGGCTGAATCGCGGCCTACCATATGAGGACATGTCCTCTCCTGCCTAGCTGACACACAAAGATGCACACACACACACACACACACGCACACACACACACTCAGATTCAGCAACTCAAAGCAAACTGAGCCACACAATAAATACAGTGGGAAGGAAAATTAAACACAAACAGCCTTTTAAAGTTAAGCCCAGTCACCATGAAAGACATCCTTCTCCTCAGCTTTTCAGACATAATGTGACATCATGTCCCCCTCTCCTTATACGAGGAAGATGTATAGCACAGCCCTGGAACCAAAAACACCAATCAATCCCACTCATGCGACAGAAGGAGCACCTTTCAGATACTGGGTGCAGCTGGCAACAGAAAAGAAAGAGAGCGGGTCTTTTTATAGTTGTGATATGGTGCTTCGTAAAACGCTGCACCCTGCTTTTAGCTCCTGTGAAGTGGTTCTCGGTCCCACTAATCCATATGCTAGACGCCACCCGCATTCACAGAAAGCTAGAGAGAGAGAGGAGACAGAGGAGGCTTCATGCTTCATTCAGAGTGGGCCACCGTGCTGTGACAGCAATAACTAAAAACAACATGCAGCATTCACAAAGCGGGCCACAAAAAAACCCAGCCATCACTCACAACTTTTCAAGTACAGCGGGAAGACGATTCTGATTCTGAGCGCCACGGCGTCAGCAGCGAACATCACAAGTTTTTTTTTTTCTATCCGCAGTAATCCCAGACGGAGTCAACGTGTCTCGATTGCTAGAGCCTTCTCCGATGAAGTCTGTGAGCAATGTTTATATAGAGATCTACACCTGGGAGGAGGCAAGTGTATGGTGATACGTAGCCTATAGTACACAACCTTGACTCAGTATGTATGTTTTACATATACATAGGATCTACAGGATTTATGTTGAGCTGGCACCACTTTGTTTGTCCGGCTTGTCTTTGATCCAGCAGCTGGATCCAGTGGTGCTCCATCATTGCGAGTATTGGTTGTTGGCTTTGCTCTGCATGGGTAGCAATGGCAGAAGAGGTTGCGTGGGGGAATGGGGCACAGTTCTAGTCTTTTCTCTGCTGGCTGCTGAGGGGAGTCGAGGGAGAAGTGGGTTGACAGCCACAGTCAGTCCTGGTCAGCAGTGAGAGATAGGGAAATAAGGGCTCTGCTGCTGATGCTGATAGCAGGCTGGGAGACTTCATGCTTCCTTCAGCAGGGGAATATCTGCAGGGGAGCAGAGCAGACATATTAGGAAAGAGAAGTGGCTCCAGAGTCAGCTGTTTACTCATCGCACAGTCATGCAATCTATTACATCAGAGACATTTCACGTGCATGTGCGTCATTGGACGTCACTGTTTGGGCCTATTGTCATATTTTGTCTCTGTACACATTGTCAAGATACACCATGCAGGATTCTCCCTTTAAAAACAAAGTACAGACTCACACAGAAGTAATCCCTCTACATCATCACTCCTGACACACTAGAAGCATGTGGTGTTGTATTTTTCTGCAGAGACTCTGCTCTCTGCCTGGTGCACTCTTATTCTCTGTGTTCAGGACTTTTATAGGCAGCTCTCAGGTGAGCTCATCACAAGTTACTGACCAGGTGAGAGGCCATCAGCAGCCAGCATTAAAGAGACAGGGCACCAAAAAAAGGCAAATATAGTGAGGCCAAACACCAAATAAGGGTGAATCTGGGGTTGGCTTATACTTTCACTTTCACAGTGTCGAAACATTCCCCACCATTGTACCTCTGTATGCATGGTAACTTCAAATATTTAGATGAAATCATTCAAATGTGTTGCACTACTTCCTGGTTAATTATGAGCTCAACTGAATACAGAGCATTTAAGCTTTTAATTAAACCTACTTTGGGGTCTTTGCTGAACATCTCAAGCAATACCTGAGTGTATACAACAAACAACACTGAAAACGTGGTGACTTTTCTATTAAAAAGTATTGATTCAGCTGGCCACTGAAACAGCTCTAGACAGGTTTCTTCACTAGTCCTTGGCAACCAAGACTGACTTGTGTGTGAAGGACTTTGTGTGTGTCGTTATCAGAGCTAGACACTGTATATGTCGGCAAGATAAAAAATAAAAAATTGCAGTGCAGAAATGCCAAAGGTGTCTGAGATAACAGGGTCCACCCAAGTTTACTTTTTAACTGTAAACTCTTCTGCTAAGTACATAGCATGGTTATAAATATTTTAAAGGGACAATTCATCCCTCAAATTTTCCTCCTACCTTTGGTGCTATTTATAAATCTTGGTTGGCGCTCACAGACCTTGCTGTGCGCAGTTTCATATAGGAACAATTTTCTTTCTACCAAACTACACCTGCTAACTGTGTCACCACGCAGAAGGAAGTGTGCATCTACTCATGCTCAAGAGGCTCCTTGTGGCAGCACGAGATATAAGCATTAATGGTGTTCTCTTTAGCTGAGCTTAGTGATGCTAGGTAGGCTAGCAGTAGATGCATGCTTCCTTATGTTATGTGTTTATGTACAAAGAAATAAAATATGCTTGTATATCATCATCTCAAATATCAATAACAGTATCGCTCCTTGTTATAAAGAAGAGATGTGAAATAACAGAGTTTCCTCTCACCATCAGAAAACTCATCCGCAGAGGTGACAGAAAGCAGACTGTGCTGGTCGCTACTCTCAGAGTCTCTACGGAGAGGTAGGGGGCCTGCGCAGGCACCCCCAGGGTGCTCTCTAGCCCATGATGATGAGGAGGAGGAGGACGAAGAAGGGGCCTGATGAACCAGCACCGTCTCTGCGTGACGGCGGGAGGAGAAGGATGATGAGGAGGACGTGGATGGGAGACAGAAGTCTAAGTCTCTGTGGTGGCGGGTTCTGCTGGGGCCTTGGCCTCCTGTAGCTCCCTGAGGAAGACCCTCAGACAGCACAATCGGGACTCGAGACTCTGGAGGAGCCGGAGGAGGTGGTGGAGAAGGAGGAGGACCAGACGCCCCACAGGGTCCACCGCTTCCGTATACAGCTTCCTCATAGGAGGGCAGCGTCACCTGGACGCCCTCAACCATGATGGAGCTGGACTGGCCTGAGACTCCCTGCTCCCTCCTAATGGACACAGAGACAAAGACAGAGTGAGACAGACAGAAAGACACATGTGGATGAGGTGAGTCACGACAGCAGGCTCAGGTTGATGCAGTCATGTGCGTTGCGTGCCGCAGTCGTACCTCTGAAAGGAGGTGATTAGCGTTGACTGTACAATCTCTTTATAGCAGGCTGCACTAAGCCCTCAGGCCCACAACACAATCAACAAGAGTGCCAATGAGCATTAGATCAAATCATTCTGGCCTCTTTATCTCACAGGCAGCGAGCGACTGCCACTCACTGCTTTTTATACTTTTACTTTCATTTCTCAAGTACTGAAGAAATGCCAACTGGATAAACTGGTTGGCAGGTTTGTGCTTCCAACTAGTTTATGGAACAAGTTTCAACCAAAACTGAACGATAGGTGTGTCCACAGAAAGAATGAACGCCAAAATCTGATGTGTCACTTTATGGCATATTGGGAGGAGGTTTTACAGCTCCAGACATAAAAGGGCAGTGTTCCTCCAGAACAAACAGAAGTAAGCTTTCAAGAGTTTCTGGCAACAACAGGTTGTGTGAGAAGGAAACGGCTGATAAAAAAATCCTTTTCAACATGTTCCCCCTCAAGAAACAGAGCACAGAGAGTGACACAGAGGCTGAAGGTTCTGAGTCAAGTGTTGCACGAACAGTCTCTTTATGTTAAAAACTAAGGGGAAATTGGACATTAAAGAGCATAACAACATTTTATGTAATCTGGGAAAGTGTCAACTTCCTTTGGAACAACTTTACAATGGAGTTTATTAAGGCAAGCAACACAAGAAGTCAGAGGATCAGAGATGTTTTGCAGGCAGGATATCTGCACTATTTCTGTCATCTGTGTAACGGTAAAGACTCACTTCTATATTTAACTACGCAACGGTCTGGATCGGCCATTTAACTGCTTGAATTTCATGCAACTCAAAGCTTTTAACACTTTAAATCAGGGCTGGGCAGTATTAAGAAAATATGTTTGACGAAATACCTCAATATCAAACAGTGCGACAATGTTGACTCATCGTGCTTTCACAAAATATTAACACAATGAGGTTTTTGATGAATCATCATCAGTGATGCATAGGGCTGCTTATTGTTTAAAAAATTACAACACCAGTACCAATACCAGCACCCTTAAAGTCATACAGAAACCAGTGAAGTACCTCATTTAATACCTTATTATTAACTACCAGTCATGTGAATGGAAACATTCAGCTGCGTAAAATGCCACCAGATAACACAATCGTGTGGTGTAGGCATTCTGTCAAATGTTTTGGTGGCATCTTGGCACACTGAACTGCCAACTCCTTAAATACACCACGCCTCATGTAGCTGCTGTGGTACTGGGCCAATCACATGTCACATTAAAACACCTGATTGGCTGTGAGAAAAAACATACAAATTGTCTTCTTTTGTATATCTGGGTACAAAAAGGATCAACTGCAGTTATCGCTTGACTGGAGAAGTTTTGATACTATTTAGTAATGGGTTATTTTGGTTGATACCTTAAAGGGATCGAGTGCCAATACCCAGCCCTAGTTATGTGGACACAGTGACTAAGCGAGCAAAGGCAAATAACAGAACAGCTAGAACAGTCTGATAAGCTTGAGAAAATGACATCACTTTACTGTAATGCAGCCTTTGAAACCAGAAAAAGACAACACTTATAATGTTACAACATCCAAAATCTAGGATGATATCTAGTCTGATATCTACGGCTGATATACAGTGAGCGCATGATTATGAACATGCAGAGTGGAGTTACTGTGTGACTCTGAATCTATGATTTGCATGGCACCTATAACAAAAACTGATAAGCCAAAGCAAACAAAATAAGATCTGGGATGAAAGAAACTATAATCTGTCTTTAATGTTTGCAAACTGCAGCACTGATGATCACTGGCACAAGATGGAGACCAAATGAGTCAGCACTTTTCTTACTAGTGAACAGTTGTTAAATAAGTGATCATGGATGGAGTTAGATTTCACATATGGTGACGTTAATGCTTTGGCTTTATTTGGGGTGAGAATACAGTAATGTGTGTGTTTCATACCTGCTGTGATGGAAGGACTTGAGTTTTGGCTGTACAAGAACAAACAGCACCACTAACAGCAGGATGAGCGCCACAGAGCTCGCCGTGGACGCCACAATAGACAGAGCGGGTATACCCAGCGGAGAGCTTGGCTCCTTGTCTGAGGGGCACAAGAAGACACAAAGAGGAAGTGAAAATGCGGTTCACACATTTTGATTTATATTTCCTGCATGACGTTATGTGGTCTCACAAATATACAATACATGAAAAAAGAAAGTTAGCGGAGGTCACAGACCTTGTGTGAGTCGGCAGCTAACTTGCATGGGACCGTCCCACTCGCCGTTCTGGCAGGTGAGGAATTTGTAGTCTCCCTTCAGAGCATAGCCCTCGTCACAGAAGTACTCAATGACGGTTTTCTGGGTGAGGCGGTGGCAGGGAGACGGGTGACAGCGGTAGCCCCCGTTCTCTGGCTCAGTGGGAGGCGAACACACTGGGAAGAGGCAGAGGAAACAGAGATTTTAACAATCATGGCTGTACCAAAAATGCATTATTTCTACCTGTGGTTAGGTTTGATTCCTGTGGTTTAAACGCTCATATTCTGGGTGAGATTCCTCAGTGATCCCTGCTGGCTCTCAAGGACAGTCCTCACTAGGAGTGTTATGACACCGTGTGATATTGAACTGATGTGATATTTCAGTTCAGATGCACCAATGTGTGTTGTTTGTACACATTCAACCTCAGAAGTTTATAAAGCTGACTTTTGAGGAAGTGAGAGTACAATCACACTGTTCATCATTTCATTAACTTGACCATGAAATGTTTTTAGTAACAAGAAGCCATGACAATTAATTATTCCATTATTGTTATAATAAGAGTTTTCTATGGACAGACAAATTAGGACTGCATGTGAGCATACTCAGCCAGGAATGAGCTTTTTAAAGGAACATGTCACCCACAAATTATCATGTGTTAATCAGTTACTTGCTCAGTGTTGTGTTAAATTTGTAAAGAAAACTGTGTTTTTCTTACACGCCTCCGCAGTGAACAAAGAATCTAAAAATGGAGATGTTGTTGATAAACTGGAATATAAGGGGGACCATGTTAACCAACAGCAAAACTGACTAAGGTACATCAATCCATGTCCTATCAGATTGCCCTTCAGTATGTGACTTTTCGACATCAGTTTATAATTCTATTCAGAGAATTATTGGTCAGGCAGTCCCCTTTTGCATCCGTCTATTTCTGTTGGGGGACCCATCAATCTTAAGATACAATTCCCTCTGTCTATATTGACCTGGTCCAGACCACTACTATGCTGGGTAGGAGGCTGCTAAATATAGAGGCTGTATAATCCAAGTCTCATTTATCCAGTTGTATGCTCAGTAATTCCAAACCACATGCTTTTTGACTACTATTCAAATTAAATTTGCTGCTGTTTAAAGCAACCCCATTTTATTCCAATTCATCAAGACTTATCTCCCTTTTTGGATTTTTCATTCATTATGGAGGCATGCAAGAAAAACAACGTTTTCTTCACAAATTCAACACAACACAGGGCGAGTAATTCATCGCAAATCATCATTTTGTGAGTGAAGTATTCCTTTAAAAAGCTGTAAATTGTATCAAAAACAAGTAACACTACATTATGTTTTTGTGTGCTTTGTCATATGTATGTATGTAGTATGTATATCTGAGTCTTGCTCACCGCTACTTCTGATGCAGCGTGGAGGTTGATGGGACCAGGCTCCAGAGCTGGTGCAAATGATGGTGGTGGTTCCATCTGCAGTGTAACCGGGCTCGCAGCCATAAGTCAGCAGGGTGCCCGGGGGGAAAGAGCCCCGGTTAGCTTCGGTCTGGTTCAGCAAGTCTCCGTGCTGCACGCCGGGTGGCCGCGCACAACCTAAGGACACAGAAACAAGTGAAGAGAATAGGAATGAGCTGGCTGCTTGAAGGCGTTAGCGATAGAGGCCCCTCAGGTTTTGCTTTCTGAACCGGACAAATGTAAGATAAGAAGCTTGCTCCTCCAGGCTGGACTTATGATCATGTACTCTTTAAGTGAGGAACTACCAGCTTCAGGCAGGCAGCCAAGTTGGGATCCTGAAACATATTTTAATAATGTAAGGTAACAAGGTAATTATAAGCCATGTAAGTAAACTTAGTAGAGTTAGGAACTGCCTGTGGACAGGATATTACATCTTAATTTTCAATTTATGCAGGGATTTAAAGTATTACAGGCCTGCTGGGGAACGAGGACAAGTTGTCTCACACGTGGCCCGGTTCTTTGACGAATAATGTCCCAATATTATGTCAAACAAACAGAGTATTTAAGATCTCTAATGGTGCTCATTATGGCTGGCTCCATCATCGTCTCATAGAGAAGCTTGATAATTTAAGCCTTACATAAATGTGATGCTGCTGGAATATTATGCTGTTCTATCATTACGCTGACACAAACTATCTGCTGGTGTCCTCTGCAGGCAGCTGCCACTGGGTCAAACAACTTTTCACAGGGAAACTCTGTCAAGTTGACAGGTTGGAGCTGATAATTAAAACTCAGAGGTATTGTTACTTGAAACTAGGCTGCATTTTACACAGGCGAGGGAGAAGCACTGTATCAACATGACAAGTTAGCTGGAGACAGCCACAGTGTGCAGTACAGAGACTTCTTTAAGTGCCCACAGTGGATTAAAATGTCACAAGGAGCTTCATATAGATCTGATTTCTCTCGATTATCTCCTGCTCATTAAACTGTCTCCATCCCAGGCCAACACTGGGTCTATCTGTCCGGCGGTGAGACGAGATCTTCAGCAAGGCTCATTTGCTTGGCTCTAATGACAGACTTGAAGCTCTAAGCCAGCCAATAAAGACAGGACGAGCCAGAAGACCTAAAGTTAATTGTGCTTTGATCCACCTTCCCACGCTCCATCTATGATGTTGCAGTGTCACGCCAGCTCCTTGTGTCTCAGCGTGTGTTTCATCGCAGTACGAGAGTAAATTATCTGAATGTGTTCTGCACTCCCACAGCTCCAAACACTGTCCACACACGCGGCCTCACGTTAATACACACACATTTGGAGCTGCAATCTGGCGAGAGCAGAGAATCTAAATCCAGCAGGTCTGACATAACATTGCAACACCTGTGTAAACTGAGACAGGACAGCAGGAGGACGACTTTACTTCAGTATTACTGATCTTCAAGAATGGCCAACAGACATACCAGTTTTATTACCACTGATCTGGATCATCTGTGAAGTGGTTCGAATCTGGGCTTCAGTGGACATTTTTTCCAATGCTAACTCTCGACACTAAAAACCCGTCTGGGCAATGATACATAAATTAAGTCTGTCATAATAAGCAAAGGATTTTCAGTGTTTTATCTCTGCATCTTATCTGAGTGAGTTATTAAATGGAATTATACAATGTGCAGCGACTTTTCTCAGTAACAAGGCCCAGACATAAGTACATTTAAAACACCCCCACGAGGAAGAACATTAATAACGCCATAAACACTAATGACCATATGGCTCATTATTTAATCCTTGGTCTGAGTATTTATAAAATCATATTAGCCATGGTCTATTGCAGGGACTTATCGCTTGGTTGACATAAACAAACACACCAACATTGCAAACAGCCACTTTGTCTTGCCTCTGTGTGTGTTTAGAGATTGAAAGAGAGACTATTTCCACAGCAGTGCCTCTAACATCCTCTAATCTCCGGGAAGAAACGTCGCTCTAAGCTGGCAGCACAAGATTAAAAGCAAACACTCAAATGTGCGAGCGCCTACTCACCCACACACACACACACACATACACAGACACATACACAGACGCATTCAACACCCACAAACAAAGACACTCCCAGGACTAAGTCGTGTGATACCAAAGGGTGTGTTATTGAATTTAGCTGGGGACAGATTTGGTGTGTGCGTGCTTGAGAAGAGCTAACACTGCCACACTATAAAACTAAAGTCATGATACAACTACTTCTGACCACAATAGAGGTCGGCTTCAGCCTATTCAAGCTGTCTTTCTATATCACGAGTTACAGGGTAACAATCTACTATCATTCTCATTATTAAATAATCTGCTGATTATTTTTTTGATTCATTGAGTCATTAGGGCTGAGCAATGTGCTGCTGTTTTGTTGTTGTTATGTATTTTGTCTTTGTTATTTATTCCTCCTTTTGTGCCAGGGAAACAAAGAAATCGTCATTATAGAAAAAAATAATTGAAGCGTATTGAAGTCAGTCAGCCCTTCATTACACTTATCTTTGAATGAGCACAAATTCAATCATACGCATTTAAAACAACCGTCTTACATATAAA
This sequence comes from Cephalopholis sonnerati, assembly GCA_019142605.1. Taxonomy (NCBI): domain Eukaryota; kingdom Metazoa; phylum Chordata; class Actinopteri; order Perciformes; family Serranidae; genus Cephalopholis; species Cephalopholis sonnerati. The sequence goes on along the minus strand of JAGQAX010000009.1, from coordinate 20,661,533 downwards.
AACCATTTCGAAAAATAAATAACAGCTTCAAGGGCCTTTTTATTACATATATTATATTATCATGTATTATATATTTATATTGCTGTGAAAACATCAACAAATGTCTCCTTCAAACAGCTGTATGTATTCAAGTTTAGCACCAAAAACAATTCTTTACAAGATTACATTGAGCATATCATGAGAACGTTCTAATTTACCTTTGCCCAATAATCATTTTTACCAAAGAGAGCTTGAATGCATCATAATGTAACTCCATGCACCTCCTTCAGCAGTTAGTTGCAGCCACCAGCTCTGGCTGCTAACAGCTAATGATAACTAGCTCTCCTCCTGCCAGTGTCAACACAGATATGTTGTTCACAATCAGGGAAACAATAGGGTGTGTCCCCTGACGTGTTGCTTGTGAGTTTGCTGCATCCTTTCGGGAAGATCGCTGTTGGTCCAAAACACATTTTCTATTGTCCCCAGAATGGCGAGACTCTGTTAGTTTCGAGCCCTGCTTTTTAGCCCTCACAAAATTGATGTGGCACAACAGAAAATCATCGGCCGCTGCCAGTGGTGAAGGTCTTATGTGCCAACAGACCGATGGTAGTCAACAAGGTGAATATCAGCTGATTCTGATACTCGACTGATAAATAGGTGCGTCCCTACTTAAAAGTTTGTGAATTTGATGGGATAAAAAAAAAAAAAATCAAGCCAGACAATAATTGACATGGATCGCTGAAAAAGCTTGTATTTCTACTTTTATAAATGCTCTGTTGCTATAGCTCAACATGAAGGATGTACTGTTTTCCTCTTAAATTACTTTCACAAATAAACAATTATTATAATAGCTGCCAGATTAATGTTTTGTTGATCAGCTAATCAGTTAATCAACCTATCGTGTCAGCTTCAGCTAACATTTGCATGATTACGAGGAGAATGAATAAACTTCCTTTGACATTAAAACGCACATTAAGTTACCAACTACTGTATTTTGATTAAAATCATAATGCAACAGCTCTGTAAATAATTATTTTTTGAATAATTCAGTGGTTTAGCTGAGATATGTAGAGAACAACACACAGCCCAAGGTACTGTACTGACATTGATTACAACACAAGCTGAAGGTTTGTTTAATATGATATTTGTGTGTTAAAGCAGTATTAATCTCTCCCACTCAAACACATCCACGCTCCTTCTCTCACATGCAGAAACTCTATCTGCGCACCCACATTTCAGGATGCCATTTGACACCGTGACCTGAGCAGTTGTTCGCTGAGCTGCTTCAGGGCGACTAAAGGCCCTCTGAGGAGGAGATGGTGTTAATGGAGGTGGTAAAGATGATGAATTGATGACCCCAGGATGAGGGGCAGCAGGGGACAAAAAGGCCTTAGGGGGCAGTTTAGGACAATAGCCTCTAGCCAAAAGCCACTGTTATGATCTTTTGTGGTGCACTGGAGGCAGCCAATGCAGCTGCAGAAGACAGATGAGTATTAACGGCATTCATTATCTGACTGAATAGCTTTGTTATCTGCAGGATTGTCTCCCAAATAAAGGCATGCGCATATCTAGTGCTTTCATTCTTCTTCTTCGTATTGAAAAGGTATACAGTAGTATTCTTAAATACAAAACACCTTGCATGTATTTACATCACTGGGCCCTGCCAATACTTTAAAACTATGGTAACAAAGGCTTCTTCCACACAGAAGTCTAAAGTGATCAGACCCGAGTAAACACCAACTGCTTAATGAAAAAATAATGAGAAGAGAAACACTGAAGAGACCAGAGACTGAGCTCCAGTACGAAGAACATACAACATAATCTGGCTTTAACTCAAAGAAGGACAAGGTCCTCATCAGCTGCAAGATTTTTTAAATACAAAATGGGACAAGCTAGTTTTTCTTGTAGCTTTAAGCAAATCCACTGTTTCTATTGTTGTTAAATCTACAAGGAACCTCCCTGCATTAGCATTAAGACTGGTTACAGTGTGAGGCTTAACCCACTCGAGGGTTAATTCTTACAGAGAGAGATCAGGTCACAGAGGTCATTGAAGTCAGGTCAGTCTAAACGAACCATGAAGCCAGTAAAATCCCCATTTTGAAACTCGTGGTCCTTTGAGAGGCACAACAAACCAGGCTCTCCCTCGCATGCCAAGAAAACCAGCCTTGTGCTGCCTGCACAAGCCAGCCAGTTTCACCATCCACATGTCATCTGCATTTACCGCACTTACACAGGTATTAGTGGTTAGACGGTATTAGAGGAATATCTGCTACAAGCCTTTACCTGCCATGAAACACTCACAGCTGCGTACATTATTACAATACATGCAAGAACAAAATGTGCCAGTATGATATTTTTACTCCAAGATTGTGCAATGTAGCATTAATTATGTTAAGAATTATGTTTTTAAACCAACAAAATGGTGCAATTCGGACTTAATTAATTGAAACATTTATAGAAAAAAACAATTATATATAACCATTCACTCTCAGCCAAATATTGGCAGCAGTAATCATAACAATAGCTGACATTAAATGACAGGTTATGTTACTATGCAGGTCCTAATGTCATGTTTCACTGTATCAGAGCTGAAACAATCAGTCAATTACTCAAAGCTTCCATCAACAGAAACATTATCAGTGACTATTTTACTAATCAATTATTCATTTCGGTCACTTTCCGAGCAAAACTGCCCAACATTTTCTGATTCCAGCTCCTCAAATGAGAGAATTTGCTGCTCTCCATGTCCAACATGTTAGTAAACTGAGGGGGCTTTCACATCAGGGCACCAGGCCTGGATCATAGCACACTTGGCCCCAAAGCCCAGTTTGTTGGACTAGTGTGAACACTGTGTACTGTACCTAAGCCTATCCATACTTGAGTCCAAGATGGTCTACAGCACGGTTCATGTGTTCTCCAGTACAGTACACATCAGGTATGAACACAAACTGCACCAAAACAAGGAAGTGGACTGCTATTAAACTACAAGAACTTTTTAACTGGTTATAAAATGACGTCAGTTTAATACAGATGCCTTTATATCAGACAGCAGCACAGCCTGCTGCAGACAGACCCAGATCCGGCTTTGCTGCCACCTTAAACTTGCAGTCGGAGCTCTGGCGGGAGGCAGAGAGCTCTGTGCGCGACAGAAGCAGAGCTCTGCTAGTCGGCACTGATGACAGTCCCCGGGGCAGCAATGCCATCTTCATCGCCCTTTTCTACACTGTAGCACAACAAAAATGTCAAGTAGATGATGACCCAAGTGTACTTGGGGACGGAACAACATTACTTATGTGAAAGCTGAGCCATGGGGAGGAAGAAATCGTACTCAGACACCATGCGAATCAATCGTACCTAACATGAAAATGCAATTAAATACATTACTTTGGACTCTGAGAAGTTATAGTGGGCATTATTTTTTATATTTAATAAACAAAATGATTAACCTAAAGAAACTAGTCAGCAGAATAATTGTTAGTCAGCCCTCAACTGTATATTGCATATTAGTAGCAGCTTACAACAAAGAGCCCAAATATAGACTAGATACGCATTAATGCACACACACTTTCCTTGCACACTACATCCCCTGAGAATAGAGCAACTCATACCTGTGTCAGCTTAAAAAAAGGGAGATGAAGACAAAATACAGAAAGATAAAGAAATGTCAAAAAAGTAGTTCTTAAAGTTGGAGCAGTGAAGAATTTTCACTTAAAATCACTCTCCCCTGAGATTATAGTTGTCAGAAGAAGTCAGAGCCTTTCTTAGAGCAGGAAATGTGAGACAAATATATAAATATATTCAACATCAAAAACCTGACACTACTTTTACAAATTACCAGGAAACAGAGAGGTGAGGTTAGAAAGTAGCACGGGGAGTAATCGAGAAACTCAGACAAAAAAAGAGAAGGAAACTACTGAAGGGGAAAAGGTAGTCATCATCGGATACACGGGCAGAAAGAGAGGGGGGAGGGGAAAAAGAAGAGAGCCCAGAACGTCAGCATCATGGAGCACTGTGGCCCTGAGCAATTACAAGCTAAAAAGAGACATGTCGTGGCAGGTCGACCAGTAGTTCTGTGTGCGAGGGAGAGGCTCTGTACGACAACAATGGGAAGAGGAGGCAGCCGTCAGCTACAGTACATACCACACTGTGGGTTGGGCTAGTACAAACGCAGAGACTCTGTTAAGGAAAGAATGAGAGCTGGTTCAGTATCCAGAGATGGTAGAGTGGTTAAGATTAATAACCTTGCTGTCTCTCCCTTTTCCATCGCCCTCTCAGCCCAGATTGAATATTGGCTTTGAAAACACACACAGGAAAAAAAAAAACTGATTAAAGCACTAAGCAATGCCAGAGTGGATTTCAGCACGCCATGTTTTGTGCTTATGAGGAAGGGAATGAGTCACAGTTAAACACAAGCTGTTCTCCCACTGGTCTGATGTTAAGAGTTTGCTCAAGAGAAAAGGTTTTTGAGAAATGTCAAAAAACAATAATGACTAAAACAGAGTCACAAGTGCCTCGTGAGAGCTGGTGGAAAAGGAAAGTAGGAAAACCATTCTTGCATAATTTTAAAAATGACAGAAATGACAAGCACATTTCTGTTTAGAGATGTGAGAGGGACCATCACATGTTTGCTTTCAATGTCCACTGATGACTTGAACCGAGCCTAAGCCCTGGCATTTGCTATACTGAGTTAAATAAAGTGGACATATGAAAAGGTTAAACTATTAGAAATCTTCTGGGCACACAACTGTAAGCTGATCACAGAGCTTAATTGCTAAAAGGTTGGAGGAGCACTTCATGCAGTGGGAGGACTGGGCCAGGACGGAGCGCCGATGAGGCTGATCGCTAATCTCAACATCCAGAGCCTTAAGGCCGTGCTGGAGGAGACTCAGGCCATGGGGGGCGTTAAAATCCCCTGCCTTGCTCTGAAGTGCCCGCCTGGCTGTGAATATCTCCCTTTCCCCATCTGTTACCGATGGCACTTGCCCGCTAAGAGCTGCAAGGGGGGTGGATTGAGGAAAACACGGGTGGCGGAGAAGGGGAGACAAGGGTTTTAGCCCTCTTTGCTCAGGCAAATTAAAATTCTAATTATCCTCTATTACAAGCTGGGAGCGCTCTAAAGCAGATCAGATACTGATGACTTCTGCAGCCAGCTGTTTGGCTGCTCCATAGAACAATAGGCCATAAAAAAGAGGGTGTGTATCCCAGTGTGTGTGTGTGTGTGTGTGTGTGTGTGCAAGTGTATCAAGAAGCAGGGGAATCTGTGTGTGTGAATTTATGCTACAGTGGGGGTTGTGTGTTGGATTAGGCTAAAGACCAAGAGGATGATGATGCTCTCTTTGGCCTGGTAAATATGTTTTTGTTCCTCTGCTGGCCTCCCGCCAAGTCCTGTGTTGTTTTTGATGATGTCGCTGTCATTTTTGAGCTAAGGGTGTTTTTGTTTTTTGCCACGTTCCCCCGTCTCCCTCGATAATCCACAGGATTTTTAGCCAAGCTGTTGTTATTAGAGTGCAGTACAGTGCAGCAGAGCCCGTGGCGGAGCCGTGTTGGAGAAAGGAGGGCTCATTCACGCCATCGGTGGATAGTAGTTACTCAAATATCTTTAAATTCTTAATAATTGTTCGGGATTTTTTGCCTTAAGTGGACAGCTGACAGTATAGTTGAGGACAGGAAATGGGGAGGTGGGAAGAGAGGGGGATGGCGTGCAACAAAGGAAGTACAGTAGCAAATGAGTCTGCAATAGTTTTGACTTTCATTAGGGCATTTTCTAACAAAGACAGAAAAGTTTCACTCGTTCAAGACCAAAGTGTAATATTAAATTTTCAATTTCATGATATTAAACTGAATATATTTTGGTTTTGGACTATTGGACGGATGAATCAAGATATGTAAAGACATCACCATGGGCTCTGTAAACGTCTAATGAGCATTTTTCACCATATTATGACTTTACATATTCAAGTAAATAACTGGTATAAATGGTGTGGACAAAGTAATAGAAACACCTGTCAGTATAATGTAATACAATTCAACAGCAGCCCCAATGGCAGCATCCACGTTGAAACAAACAACTGAATCAACACCTCTCCAACAGATTCAACAAATACTGAACCATCTTGAAGGCAGGATTTATTGCAAGACTGTTGTATGTTCAGAATTAATTAAATTACTTTTTGGATTAAGCATTCCAACAACAGCCTAAAACCTAAATATATTTAATTAGGAGTGAAATGACATTTGAAAAGCTGAAACCAGCAAATGACTGAAACAGTTCACTGATTATTATTAACAGGGCTTGACAGTAATGGCTGCCAGGTTGCCATTAGCAACCATTTTGAGAAACTGGCAACCAATTCATGGCCTTTGGATGCCATCAGTGGCAACCACTTTTAAGTTAAAACAGGTAAACATGCACCCAGAATAAATACGTTTGTAATATCTGTTGCATTAGTGATATTTGAATGTTGCTGTTACAGTGAGAACAGGAAGCAGACAACGCTGCAGTGTGTTTACTCGCATGTGCACAGGCATCTGTTTTAGAGACATGGCAGTGCAAATTGAGTTGTTTGACTGTGGGGTGAAAAGTTCAACTGAACTGTCAACATCATAAAAACCACATGTGCAAATTGATTTAAATGAGTCCAAGCATCTTTGAGGGATGGTAATTTATACTACAAAGCAAGTGCAACATGCACCTCGATAAGTAACGCATCGTCTTTACTAGTTCAAGGTAGCACATACTAGAGAATCACGGGGCTAGACAAGCGCTGGAGCTCAAAGCAGCACATGTACGCAGCTCAAGGACATAATGAGGTGATGGCTGCGGGAGCTGACACACCCACTGATGGGCTGATGAACACCACCGTTCACAAGATTAATGCCACCAATCATTGTGAGACTTTTCAACCCGCATTTTGTGTTCTAAAAAATGAGAAACCCTTTACATCCTTACTTCATCAGCTACAAAGGAGTTGTGTTCGTTTACTGTAATAAAGCTTTCAAACATTCTTTTATGTCACATTTCCATTATTAAGCGTACATCTGATTAGTATCTTAATTACTCAAAACATACGGTAACTAAAAAAAAGGCAATCATATTTTCAATTTTAGTAGCCTGGTTGCCAGCCTGAGCAACCACTTTTACAAATTACAGTTGAGCCCTGAGTAAATCAACTTATCGTTTCAGTTTTGATTTTAGACAATCGTCTGTAAGTAAGGTGGTTAAAATGACACATCTGGTATACTCCAAAGTCCTGAAATTCATAGTGACTAGATTGGTCTGACAGAAGATACAGAATTAGAATGTTAAAGTTAGTTAAACATCAGGTATAATACATTAATCTGGCTTCAAATCAAGTAACTATAAACAAGAAATTAAAAGGCGAGTCACAGTGCAACTGCAAAATGTGATATGAGGTGTATATTAGTGAGCTTCCTGCACTCACTTTTCTTCTTTCACATATTCACAAACATCACAGATGAGCTTTCAGTGAGAGACACTTCACAGAGTCTGAAGTGACACAACTCGCTGCGTGCTGACCTGGGTGGGTGACACGGGACCGTAACATAGGACGCTTAATGTCAGGCTGAGCGATACTAGCAGTGTCATATTCGACAGCGAGCGAGTGAGAAGTCGTCATGCTGTAACACTGACACACAACTCGTTTCTGCTTTCATATTCTGCCCTCTCATAACAGCTGAGAACTGACTCAAAGAGAAAAGCAGATTTCGTTGAACAGGGGGAAAGGTTATGGGAAAGAAAATTTGGAGAAAAAAAAACAGCTTATGGAGGTGGACTTGTATTACTGTAGGGCAGAAAGAATGCAGAACAAAGCTGAAACCTCAAAGCATGAAACCCATTTTTTCAAAAAGCGCCGTTGTTCCATCTCCAGGGCCTCTGGGGGAAGGTGGAGGGACCTAACTGTGGAGGAAGGGGGGAGGAGGCGGAGGAGGATGAAGAGCAGGGAGGCAGTGTGAGGGTGGTGCCGGCACATTTATACAAAAGCCTGAGTACACACAGATACAGGCGGACAGTTTACTCACTATGCAAGTGTAGGTTGTAAGTGTCCCAAGGCGCCTCTGTAAACAACGGGTTTGTGTTGCTCGCTGACATCCTATCTGTGTTGAGAATGTGTGCATGTGAGGATGGTTAGGGGTAGGAGTGTCAGACAGAGTGGTGGGCACTCATATCATCACCCCACACTCCTAAAAAGGCCAACCAGTGTCCGTATTGTACACTGGTGTCAAAGCCAACAGTGTCGTTTCTACAGTAAACAGGAAGCTTGCCAGAAAACATGAGTCAAGCAGCTGTGGGCTCCCAAAAGAGCGTTTCCAGAGAACTTCGCCGTCCGCTTGTCACATCTTTTCCCGCAGCTGCAACACACAGAAACAAACACGCACGCTGCTGCATACACCCAGGGTGAAGGAAGTCTCTGAACAGACAGAGACATCCTCCCTCTCCCCACCCATTCCTCCCCTGCTGTTGCGATGCATTTAGCAAGCCACGTGTGCTGCCATTACACCCCATTGTCCCTGCTCGCTGAGGGACGGGGCACAGCGACAGATTTAAGCAGCGTGCCTCCGAACAGGACAACAGACAACTTTGCATTTGAAGGGTTAAATATGCATGTGAGGCCGAAATGGGTGAAAGCAGGGGTGGTGCGGGGGGGGTATCACCATTGTGTGACCCTCTTTCCAACCCCAAAGATACAAGCATACACACAGATACACACACACACTGCCCTCGGGTAACAGATGGGAGGATGTTAGCGAAGGCGAACAGTGAGCTCCCCCTTCTCTTTTCTATCACCCGCACTGCTGAGGACAGCTGGGAGGCAGACATTCCTTCTTCTCAGCTTTCAGAGGAAAACAAAAGAGTGTGTGGGACCCCTCCCACACACACGTGCATGTGTTCAGACAACCCCCCTAAAAACTGTCAATGCAACTGTGGGCTGATCATATTTCAGCAGCCTGGGCTTGCCAGCCAGCAGAGGTATGAGTGCTGAGCCTGGGACATTTGTTGAAGGTGAAAGTCAGGGAGATAATCCCAACCCTGCTTACCAGGGCTGGCACGCTGATATGTTGGTAGTACCACAGAGGGGAGGGCAGTCAGGTCTGTTGAGAGCTGTAATAGTATGGAGATTTTTTTTAAAACTGCAGTAAGACAAAGCTTAGTCTGCAGCTGGTGTTTCTTTTCTGGTGAACTGATCTTAACCTGCATGCTCAGACTGTTTGGTGAACAGGTTCACTGCAATAGCGCAGCACATTCTGTACTACAGACAACACAACAGCGAGGAGGAAAGCTGTTTTAAATGGAGCAGTCATATTCCAGAGAGCAGGGAGACTTACAGCAGGATTTAGGATGCATGATTATGGTGATTTATATAAGACACAAAGAGGCAGGGACAAAAAAAAAAACTGTGTCCCGCACTTGGCATTACAACTCCAATGACTCAACAATGCAGCCACTGTTACAGCCATCATCACCCTAATGCACTCCAAATGAACTTTGATAGAGCAACTGCTCTTGCAAGTCACCGAGAGGAAGAACAAATGGCAGCAAGTGTGTAACCTCTGAACACATGCGGACTGCTCTGCTGAGAATAGCGGTATGCTGATTGTTGGTCACAGTGGGTTCTTACCATAGACTGTATTGAAATAATGAATGTAGCCGCTGTGACGTCACCCATTGGTTTGTGAACTCCCATTTTAAAGACTTGAGTTTGACATTTTGGCTGTCGTTATCTTGGATTTGGAGCCAATATTGCCACTCAGTTCGTACACGCTGTCATACTGTGTAGTCATTTTGTCATATTAACTCCAACCATGTCTGGAGATTCAGGTCCAGACATTCTTCAGAGTTTCTCTTTCACAACTGTAGCACACAACAGGAGATTGTGTGTTTCAGAGGCATTCTCACCTTCTGAAAATATTCAGTTTGGTTTATTCGAGGGGTGGCGCCTGGGGCATGCAGAAGGCAGGACGTCATGCGGATAGCACTGCGGTCCTGTAGCTGGTTCCTTAATGTGGTCATAAACAACAGAGTTTCTTGCTGTTCCTTTAATTTTTCTGACAATTTCCGCTTTGACCCTTACCAACACAGGTTCCCCAATCTTATCATCTTTCCTGTCAGACATTTATGTCGTCGTCTTAGTGTGAATGACCGTTCCTATTCACCATCAGATGTTTGTTTTTTACAGTTTAAATAGGGCCGCAAGATATGAACGTCATAAACTCACCCACTCACATGTTGTGAATTCTAGGGACAATTACCTGCTCTATTCACACATGGCGTTACACCAGAGAGCTGGAAGGATAAAGTCGGTTCAATGTCCGATTCAGCTGATTCGGACATATGGGTTCTCACATACGGCTCCTCCGGGTAATGTCTAGATAATTTTAGGTTTGCAGTGCATGTGAAAGGGGCTTGTGTTCAGCAGACTGTATAGGCTTATTGCAGATTTCTGTCACCTAAAAATACAATACAGAGTACTAAAAACAGAAACTGACACCAATCACAAAGGGAAGCTGATCAAAGGACGTACCTTTCACAAGTAAGTGCAGATACTTAAAGTGTGCTTACAATGTTGCTGGTTAGGTTGCCCCAGGTACAATCCCGGCATTTTTTGATAGATCTTATCGGCTGTATACTTCAAAGCCTGATACTTTTCTGAATCTCTGTTTGCTCTGCGTAGAGCAACTGCTGTTCCTATAAACACCACTGTGAGCATATGAACAGTTGAACACACAAGAAAGCAGCCAGTGATTTAAATTCACACATAAGTGTGCATTAGCAAGCGTGTTAGATGCTAAATACACAAAAGAAAAGCTTCATCAGAACATCTCCACTCACTGGTATCACTACGTCAGTTCAACTGAGCAGAGTAGAAAAGCTAGGATTAGCAACGGCCTCCACTTTTATTTGGCAGAAACAGTAAAACATTTCCAAGAAAAAAATATTAAGCTCCTGGGAGACTATCCATTAGCCTCAAGTAAAAGCTATGCAAGTCACGTCAAGACGATTTGGACAAAGCTGCTGCTGGATAAAACTGAACTTAAACTGATATCTGCAAATGTACTGTAATACTGAAACCTAACATGTTTTACAATAGAAAGTTAAGTTCAGGAAGTGCAAAAAATCCGAGAGACAAATTTAACTTGAACCAAAACTACTTGATGACGGGAATTTCCTTGTCAGTAGGATGTCCAGTGAGAGAGTTACTGACAAAATACTGTTTATCATCATGAGGAAGATACAAAGTACTGTTTATATCGCTGGCTAGACTTTCAACACAGAGAACTGTTTGTGGACGGAAACACAGACATTAAACTCCATCATCCAAAGCCTGGATGGGCCTACTGCCAGCTAAAAGAGCATGGTAACATCACCTACACTCCTCAGCAACTTGTAGCCATGTGAGTGACTGAGAGAGTGAGAGGAAGCACGGCACAATAAACAACATAGTTACTTACTTACACATTAATATTGTCACTAGTTCTGTCATGACACTGGAATTTCTAATTTCCATACATCACTTGAAAAATATCGATATTCAATACCTCAAGGAAAATTAACATTGATGGCTGAACATGTAAAAACAAGGCGTTAAGATGACAACGACTTTTCTTTTTTTGACTTTTTCTTGGTTAGTAGCAGAGATGAGCCGAAGACTGTAGGAAACACGGACGATAAGAGAGAGCAAGAAAAAGTATCTGGTACCAGTGTATAATTACAATGGAAAATGACTGTTGAAACCATTTTAAATGAAGAAAAAATTAAATAAACTGATATTTTTGACAACACTGGCTGTTACTTAGAAGTCATCCTGCCTGCCGGCTCATGCCCAACTGACATCTACAGTTAATAACAATGGCTACAGCCCACACACATAAACACAAGCTGTTAAAAATAAAATGACTTATGCAGCTGAAAGGATTAGCATAACAGAAAATTAATCAGATCTCCAGTTATTTATCTGTTAAAACAATATTTGCGGGTTGCAGCTTCACAAATGCCATGGTTGCTTACATTTCTCCATTTCTCATTATGAATTGATTATTTGACCTTCCTGGCAAAGATTCCTTTGGACCCTGATGGCTTGTGATGTCCATTTGTTATTACTTTTAAATTAAATATAACTCAAAGATTAATTTATACATCTATGGACCTATACAAATAGATATGTAAATAAATATAGATATGACATATAGAGCCATGCACGCTTCCCATAAATCCTGACACAATTATCCAAATGGACTCCTGTGCAGCCCGTACAAAGACCTTTGCCTTGTGGCTGCTGCTTATTGCAGAGAGCTGTTTACAGATGATGTAATAAGGACAGAGGGCATTAGAGTGGAGCCACGCCAACTGGCCACTAAGCATCTCAACACTCCATCTAATGGACTGGTTACAGTTTGAGGGATGGGACTGGACAGAGGAAAACAAAAAACAGGGACTAATGAGAGATAGACAGAAAACAGTGAATGTTAATTACAACACACTGCTGGCAAAAAAGAGACAAAGACATGAATCATGTAGTCACGCTAAAGCAGTGACTGAATTCTAGCTGTGTCAGGAGGGTGGTGCAGAAACTAGGGAGGCCATACGTTAAGTGAGGACCCAGGGTCAGGCCTACGAGTCAGCAACTGTGCTCCGTACTGAAGTGTCTTTAAGGAAGGCATTTAATCTCTAACAGCTCCAGGGGTGCTGTTCTGAACCAAACTCTATGCTCCGACTCCCCTCTGGAGTGAGATCAGCTAAGAATCATGGGTTGTGAAGTGTCATCCCCTCTCTTCCCCTTATTTACAATCTCTATTAAACATCTACTGAGGCAGAAACGGCTGAAAATGAGACGGCAGCGATGAAGCCGTTTCTGCTGAAATGCAGTCAGTTAAAGAGAAACAGCTGTACACCACCTCCACCCATGACAACAAGCAACACAAATGCAGCAGGATAGCATATGTACAGACCAGGCCTTCCCCTCAGCTCAAAATCTGCAAGCCTGTCACATCAAGTGGTTTACTTTATCTGCAGCCTGAGACTGACTGTGTTTGAGTAACCTATGGGCACTTTGGATGAGTTATTTATCAAGCAAAGCTGTAGAAGTTTTCATGGCAGCTACTGACAAAGCTACAGATGACTAAAGGTAAAAGCTGAGTCAACAAATTGAGGGTTTGTGCATGATGCAGAACAATATTGCCCCACTTCTACTGTCTCACTACAGCTGTGGCATGTTGAGGCATGACCGTATGTATTTCCACTCTAAACTTCAACGTGCAGTCCCACCACAAGAAATTCACTCTTACCAGCGATATTTCAGTGCCAACATGACAGCTGCCACCCTCCACTGAGCTGTTGTGCTAAACTGAGGGTCATCATTTTAAGCACCGTTTTAAAAAACACAGTAAACTCTTGTTATATCCAGCTGTCAGTACTTTAGTAGCTGCTGTCTAACCTAAGAATTTCAGTTAGTTGGAGTTGTAATTGCCATTTTAAGATAGTGCTAATGCAAGCCAAACATTTACTGCTGCTGCTGCTTCACATTAGGAGCACAGGAACTGCTAGAACAGGACTCAAGAGTGAGACCATAAGTCTGTCAAGAAGGGCTAAACATTTTCATTCGTCGCACTGCTGCGCCTGACATGTAGCAGGTCTGTGGAGTTACTTTTTACCCCACCCACATTCTGCGATAGCACTCCTACTCGGTCATGATATCACAACCTTTACCGCAAAACATACCAGTACCTAAATGAAAAAGTTAAGTGTAACCAAAGTAAAAAGCTAGTCTGGAGCCCTGAGGAAAGCTTTATTGTAAACGCAGCTAAAGTAAGTGTAGCTTTATTTGTGACCAAGGTTAGCGAACATTTGCTATCTCTTTGGTCTGTAACCAAACTGAGGATGTTATTCTTCACTTTCAGTCAGTGTGCAGTTTAAAAATGTCCCAGTGATTAAGAGAAAATGGTAAAAAGCCAAACTGGATAGATGAATAAACCTTCATCCTGTCATCTAGATTTCACCTTCTGACCTTCCATGCTGTTGTACAGAAAACCATTCATGCTGTTCATTCGTCACGAGCTCTGACATGGATGCTCACAGTCTGACACAGCGTGGATGTCTCAACCATTGGCAAATTCAGCATGTGTGTAGGATGCTCTGTGCCTTTATGTGTAAGCTGATGAACTTGTTTGAACAGGATGCTGCTGTTGACTAACGGTGTAACGAAAATCAGCCCACACTGTTTCAGTGGGCCTGAAAAACACACATCAAAGAGGAGGGAAAAAAAGACAAGACAGACGAAGGAGGAATAAGAAAATGGGAGACAGAACAGAGTTTGTTTTTTTTTAAAGGGAGCGATTAACATGAATATGTACTTTGGCAAGATTTTAAGGAGACAGCTTGACAATGCAAATCCAGAAAAATACAAAACACAAACAAGAAAGTACAAAGATGGTCAAAAACACGAAATGAAAGCAAATAAAAAACTAAAGAAAAAAAAGAATGAATAAAAGACTGAATGAGAGAACAGAAGCAAAAGCAACAGAAGACAGGAGGCTGGGGGATATATTTAGCAGCTCATTAGTCAGAGATGTCCTCTACTCAGCAGGCTGGTCCCTCAGATGAGGCCCTTTGGAAATCATTATGACTGCCTGCTGCTTCAGACAACCACACACATTTCACTGGAAAACAATTTACGAACTGCCTTGCCTCTCCCCAGCATTAATGTAGCTTCCAAATAATCCTCAAGTTCTGGAGAGAGGCCCCAAAACAAAGCTTTGAACAATGGAAAATAACATGGTGTTTTTAATAATAACTGCGTACGTTATAACATCCCATCCATGCCATTAGCATAACAAATAACCAGTAACAGCTTGGTTATAAATGCTCTGTATATCTTAACTTATTTTGTGTGTTATCAGATTTAAACGTTGGTGTGTCTGGTGCTGCCAGTGCCACCACTTCCTGTTTCGACATTCATTAACCTTTACAACACAGCACCTGTCACATGTGAAGAGATAACAAGATGGTGGCCAACACACAGCACACACACAATGAAAAATACAAGGAGAAAAATGTGAATCACAGACACCAAAAACACTTAAAACTGGATTCAATTAATGAAAATCACATCCTATGATAAGACTTGTGTTAACAGGTCACAATGTGATTTCATCGCTTCTTGTCAAATTTTGCCACAAGGGCAGAAGCCTTTTGCATTGTATCTTGACGTGGAAGAGGCTGGTGGCAAGAAGGGGTCAGAAGTATTAGGTTTATACAACAAAACTACTTGATTATGGCTAGGCAAACATTGCGGAAGTCATTTAAAGGCACAGGGCTTTAAGTGGCACAAACAGGGCTAGAAAAGGCAGCAATGTGTGACTTAAAAGCACCCAGCTTTAAGAGGTACAGATGGTGCTGGAAAGATGGCAGCGTTTCGCTAAAATGCACACAGCTTAAAGTAGCACAGAGGGTGCTGGATAGACGGCGACGTGTCACCAAAAAGCACCCTGCTTTGAGAAGTACAAACACAGCTGGAAAGATGGAGGTGTGTCCCTAAGATGCACACAGCTTAGAGTAGTACAAACGGTGCTGGAAAGATGGCG
The DNA here is from genome assembly GCA_019142605.1 of Cephalopholis sonnerati. Classification (NCBI taxonomy): domain Eukaryota; kingdom Metazoa; phylum Chordata; class Actinopteri; order Perciformes; family Serranidae; genus Cephalopholis; species Cephalopholis sonnerati. The sequence goes on along the minus strand of JAGQAX010000009.1, from coordinate 20,645,957 downwards.
GTGTGTTGCTAAAAAGCACCCAGCTTAGAGTAGCACGGACGGTGCTAGAAAGACGCCGGTGTATTGCCAACAAACAACCAGCTTCAAGTGGGACAAATGGGGCTAGAAAGGCAGCTGTGCGTCGCTAAAAAAGCACCCTGCTTTGAGTAGCTCAAACGGGGCTGGAAAGGCAAAAGTGTGTCACTAAAAAGCACCCAGCCTTGAGAAGCACAAACACAGCTGGAAAGACGGCGGTGTGTAGCCAAATAGCACCCGGCTTTGGGTAGTGGAAACAATGCTGGAAAAGCAGCTGTGCATTGCTAAAAAGCACCCTACTTTGAGTAGCACAAACGAGGCTGGAAAGGCAGCGCTGTGTCACTAGAATGTACCCATCTTAGAGTGGCACAAATGCCCCTGGAAAAGCAGCAGTGTGTTGCTAAAAAGCACTCAGCACAAACATCGAACCTGATATTGTTGTTTTTTTGTACTCAAACACCAGTCTCCTGGGTCAAAGTCTTGCATTTGTTGGTCTATACGATAATGAGGGGATGAACACTGTCCAAGCAGGGTACTCTGATGCCCAGGAAGTGAGACCAGGATGCAGGTGAAGTGGCACTGCTGTGTAGCCAACAATAATCCTGGCCATCTGGGATCTTCACCCAGTAATGCAACTGTCTGGTCAACTGTTGATAAGTGAATGAAACGGTCTGTCCGCACTGCAGTTATCGGTTTCTATGGAGTATTTCTTTGTCTGGTGAGGCGTTTAAAGTTTCCCTTTAGGGCTTGATTGGGTGGGAGAGCTGTTAAGTGGCACAGGGTGAGAGCAGAGAGTGATGGCTCAAGTGATAAACACACAGGTAATGAAAGAGAAAGGCTGATGGATTCGACCAGACTGCCGCTAATGGGCTCTGGTCTCACCTGGCTAATGGCTGGAGCCTTAAAGAGAGAAAGAGAGAGAAGAACAGAGACATCATAGAAGAGTGGCTGTACTGTGCCCCACATACTCTCTCTCGCACACTCACATACACACACACACACACACTGAGTGAGTTAGCAGTCCTAATTGCAGACTGGTCATCTAGTGGAGCTCCAGCTTGCTGTGGTTTGGCCCGTGGCTTCCAACACCCCCCTAAAAGCCCTCTTTGTTCTCACATTTCAGAAAGGAGCCAGTAGCCCAGCGTATTGCTTTACTCCTTCCTACCTGCAAACTGCCTTG